>JALIGW010000098.1:281338-881338 GCA_023053685.1 Diadophis punctatus similis
GAGAGAGAGAGGCCTGAGGGAAAGATAGAGAGAGAGAGGCCTGAGGGAAAGATAGAGAGAGGGCCTGAGGGAAAGGTAGAGAGAGGGGCCTGAGGGAAAAGTAGAGAGAGGCCTGAGGGAAAGATAGAGAGAGGGCCTGAGGGAAATGTAGAGAGAGGGGCCTGAGGGAAAAGTAGAGAGAGGCCTGAGGGAAAAATAGAGAGAGGGGCCTGAGAGCAAAGTAGAGAGACAGGCCTGAGGGAAAGATAGAGAGAGGGGCCTGAGGGAAAGATAGAGAGAGGGGCCTAAGGGAAAAGTAGAGAGAGGGACCTGAGGGAAAGATAGAGAGAGAGAGGCCTGAGGGAAAGATAGAGAGAGGGCCTGAGGGAAAGGTAGAGAGAGGGGCCTGAGGGAAAAGTAGAGAGAGGCCTGAGGGAAAGATAGAGAGAGGGCCTGAGCGAAAGATAGAGAGAGGGGCCTGAGGGAAAGATAGAGAGAGGGGCCTGAGAGAAAAGTAGAGAGAGGGGCCTGAGGGAAAGATAGAGAGAGGGGCCTGAGGGAAAGATAGAGAGAGGGGCCTGAGGGAAAAGTAGAGAGAGGGGCCTGAGGAAAAAATAGAGAGAGGGCCTGAGGGAAAGGTAGAGAGAGGGGCCTGAGGGAAAGGTAGAGAGAGGGGCCTGAGGGAAAAGTAGAGAGAGGCCTGAGGGAAAGATAGAGGGCCTGAGGGAAAGATAGAGACAGGGGCCTGAGGGAAAGATAGAGAGAGGGGCCTGAGGGAAAAGTAGAGAGAGGGGCCTGAGAGCAAAGTAGAGAGAGAGGCCTGAGGAAAAAATAGAGAGAGGGGCCTGAGAGCAAAGTAGAGAGACAGGCCTGAGGGAAAGATAGAGAGAGGGGCCTGAGGGAAAGATAGAGAGAGGGGCCTAAGGGAAAAGTAGAGAGAGGGACCTGAGGGAAAGATAGAGAGAGAGAGGCCTGAGGGAATGATAGAGAGAGGGCCTGAGGGAAAGGTAGAGAGAGGGGCCTAAGGGAAAAGTAGAGAGAGGGGCCTGAGAGCAAAGTAGAGAGAGAGGCCTGAGGGAAAGGTAGAGAGAGGGGCCTGAGGGAAAGGTAGAGAGAGGGGCCTGAGGGAAAAGTAGAGAGAGGCCTGAGGGAAAGATAGAGAGAGGGCCTGAGGGAAAGATAGAGAGAGGGGCCTGAGGGAAAAGTAGAGAGAGGGGCCTGAGAGCAAAGTAGAGAGAGAGGCCTGAGGAAAAAATAGAGAGAGGGGCCTGAGAGCAAAGTAGAGAGACAGGCCTGAGGGAAAGATAGAGAGAGGGGCCTAAGGGAAAGATAGAGAAAGAGAGAGGCCTGAGGGAAAGATAGAGAGAGGCCTGAGGGAAAGGTAGAGAGAGGGGCCTGAGGGAAAAGTAGAGAGAGGCCTGAGGGAAAGATAGAGAGAGGGCCTGAGGGAAAGATAGAGAGAGGGGCCTGAGGGAAAGATAGAGAGAGGGGCCTGAGGGAAAAGTAGAGAGAGGGGCCTGAGGGAAAAGTAGAGAGAGGGCCCTGAGAGCAAAGTAGAGAGAGAGGCCTGAGGAAAAAATAGAGAGAGGGCCTGAGGGAAAGGTAGAGAGAGGGGCCTGAGGGAAAAGTAGAGAGAGGCCTGAGGGAAAGATAGAGGGCCTGAGGGAAAGATAGAGACAGGAGCCTGAGGGAAAGATAGAGAGAGGGGCCTGAGGGAAAAGTAGAGAGAGGGGCCTGAGAGCAAAGTAGAGAGAGAGGACTGAGGAAAAAATAGAGAGAGGGGCCTGACAGCAAAGTAGAGAGACAGGCCTGAGGGAAAGATAGAGAGAGGAGCCTAAGGGAAAAGTAGAGAGATGCCTGAGGGAAAGATAGAGAGAGGGTCTGAGGGAAAGATAGAGAGAGGGGCCTGGGGGAAAAGTAGAGAGAGGGACCTGAGGGAAAGATAGAGAGAGAGAGGCCTGAGGGAAAGATAGAGAGAGAGAGGCCTGAGGGAAAGATAGAGAGAGGGCCTGAGGGAAAGGTAGAGAGAGGGGCCTGAGGGAAAAGTAGAGAGAGGCCTGAGGGAAAGATAGAGAGAGGGCCTGAGGGAAATGTAGAGAGAGGGGCCTGAGGGAAAAGTAGAGAGAGGCCTGAGGGAAAAATAGAGAGAGGGGCCTGAGAGCAAAGTAGAGAGACAGGCCTGAGGGAAAGATAGAGAGAGGGGCCTGAGGGAAAGATAGAGAGAGGGGCCTAAGGGAAAAGTAGAGAGAGGGACCTGAGGGAAAGATAGAGAGAGAGAGGCCTGAGGGAAAGATAGAGAGAGGGCCTGAGGGAAAGGTAGAGAGAGGGGCCTGAGGGAAAAGTAGAGAGAGGCCTGAGGGAAAGATAGAGAGAGGGCCTGAGCGAAAGATAGAGAGAGGGGCCTGAGGGAAAGATAGAGAGAGGGGCCTGAGAGAAAAGTAGAGAGAGGGGCCTGAGGGAAAGATAGAGAGAGGGGCCTGAGGGAAAGATAGAGAGAGGGGCCTGAGGGAAAAGTAGAGAGAGGGGCCTGAGGAAAAAATAGAGAGAGGGCCTGAGGGAAAGGTAGAGAGAGGGGCCTGAGGGAAAGGTAGAGAGAGGGGCCTGAGGGAAAAGTAGAGAGAGGCCTGAGGGAAAGATAGAGGGCCTGAGGGAAAGATAGAGACAGGGGCCTGAGGGAAAGATAGAGAGAGGGGCCTGAGGGAAAAGTAGAGAGAGGGGCCTGAGAGCAAAGTAGAGAGAGAGGCCTGAGGAAAAAATAGAGAGAGGGGCCTGAGAGCAAAGTAGAGAGACAGGCCTGAGGGAAAGATAGAGAGAGGGGCCTGAGGGAAAGATAGAGAGAGGGGCCTAAGGGAAAAGTAGAGAGAGGGACCTGAGGGAAAGATAGAGAGAGAGAGGCCTGAGGGAATGATAGAGAGAGGGCCTGAGGGAAAGGTAGAGAGAGGGGCCTGAGGGAAAAGTAGAGAGATGCCTGAGGGAAAGATAGAGGGTCTGAGGGAAAGATAGAGAGAGGGGCCTGACTGAAAGATAGAGAGAGAGAGGCCTGAGGGAAAGATAGAGAGAGGGGCCTGAGGGAAAGATAGAGAGAGGGGCCTGAGGGAAAGATAGAGAGAGGGCCTGAGGGAAAGATAGAGAGAGGGGCCTGAGGGAAAGATAGAGAGAGGGGCCTGAGAGCAAAGTAGAGAGAGAGGCCTGAGGAAAAAATAGAGAGAGGGGCCTGAGAGAAAAGTAGAGAGACAGGCCTGAGGGAAAGATAGAGAGGGGGGCCTAAGGGAAAGATAGAGAGAGAGAGGGGCCTGAGGGAAAGATAGAGAGAGGCCTGAGGGAAAGATAGAGAGAGGGGCCTGAGGGAAAAATAGAGAGAGGGGCCTGAGAGCAAAGTAGAGAGAGAGGCCTGAGGGAAAAATAGAGAGAGGGGCCTGAGAGCAAAGTAGAGAGACAGGCCTGAGGGAAAGATAGAGAGAGGGGCCTGAGGGAAAGATAGAGAGAGGGGCCTAAGGGAAAAGTAGAGAGAGGGACCTGAGGGAAAAATAGAGAGAGGGGCCTGAGAGCAAAGTAGAGAGACAGGCCTGAGGGAAAGATAGAGAGAGGGGCCTGAGGGAAAGATAGAGAGAGGGCCTGAGGGAAATGTAGAGAGAGGGGCCTGAGGGAAAAGTAGAGAGAGGCCTGAGGGAAAAATAGAGAGAGGGGCCTGAGAGCAAAGTAGAGAGACAGGCCTGAGGGAAAGATAGAGAGAGGGGCCTGAGGGAAAGATAGAGAGAGGGGCCTAAGGGAAAAGTAGAGAGAGGGACCTGAGGGAAAGATAGAGAGAGAGAGGCCTGAGGGAAAGATAGAGAGAGGGCCTGAGGGAAAGGTAGAGAGAGGGGCCTGAGGGAAAGATAGAGAGAGGGGCCTGAGAGAAAAGTAGAGAGAGGGGCCTGAGGGAAAGATAGAGAGAGGGGCCTGAGGGAAAGATAGAGAGAGGGGCCTGAGGGAAAAGTAGAGAGAGGGGCCTGAGGAAAAAATAGAGAGAGGGCCTGAGGGAAAGGTAGAGAGAGGGGCCTGAGGGAAAAGTAGAGAGAGGCCTGAGGGAAAGATAGAGGGCCTGAGGGAAAGATAGAGACAGGGGCCTGAGGGAAAGATAGAGAGAGGGGCCTGAGGGAAAAGTAGAGAGAGGGGCCTGAGAGCAAAGTAGAGAGAGAGGCCTGAGGAAAAAATAGAGAGAGGGGCCTGAGAGCAAAGTAGAGAGACAGGCCTGAGGGAAAGATAGAGAGAGGGGCCTGAGGGAAAGATAGAGAGAGGGGCCTAAGGGAAAAGTAGAGAGAGGGACCTGAGGGAAAGATAGAGAGAGAGAGGCCTGAGGGAATGATAGAGAGAGGGCCTGAGGGAAAGGTAGAGAGAGGGGCCTGAGGGAAAAGTAGAGAGATGCCTGAGGGAAAGATAGAGGGTCTGAGGGAAAGATAGAGAGAGGGGCCTGACTGAAAGATAGAGAGAGAGAGGCCTGAGGGAAAGATAGAGAGAGGGGCCTGAGGGAAAGATAGAGAGAGGGGCCTGAGGGAAAAGTAGAGAGAGGGGCCTGAGAGCAAAGTAGAGAGAGAGGCCTGAGGAAAAAATAGAGAGAGGGCCTGAGGGAAAGGTAGAGAGAGGGGCCTGAGGGAAAAGTAGAGAGAGGCCTGAGGGAAAGATAGAGAGAGAGCCTGAGGGAAAAATAGAGAGAGGGGCCTGAGGGAAAAGTAGAGAGAGGGGCCTGAGAGCAAAGTAGAGAGAGGGGCCTGAGGAAAAAATAGAGAGAGGGGCCTGAGAGCAAAGTAGAGAGACAGGCTTGAGGGAAAGATAGAGAGAGGGGCCTGAGGGAAAGATAGAGAGAGGGGCCTAAGGGAAAAGTAGAGAGAGGGACCTGAGGGAAAGATAGTGTTGCAGGAAATGAGTGGACTACTCACACCCCGGGAGTCAAAAGAAGTCTTGTTTTATTTGCGCAAAGGTTCAGAGCAGTATGGCAAAAAGCAAATTCTGAACACCCTCCTCCAGACATGCAAGTTCTTATATACCTTTTACAGAGTTACAGAACAAAGAAGCATAATATGATTGGTTACAAGCACCTGTTGCTTACGTTAGAAGCTAGTTAAAATATATGTTAAAAACAAGCTAAGAATATCTTGTTTGCCCCCTTCAGGGTTTTTCCCTTCTGGACAAAGGCTCACAGGTTCCCTTGCAAAACATGTCTAGTTTCCTATAGTTATCCTATTTTTAAGTCTTAAGGCTACGCTTGACCGGAGTGTGAAGCCTGTGGTCGGACATCTGCTGTTTCCTCTTAAAGTCTACAGAGATGCTTTATAATGTCCAAAAGCTAAGAGAAGGGATTCAGCAGAGACCATCCAGCCCATCCTAATTATGGCCAATAGTTTTATTTAATAACTTGTTTCATTTAATGTCCTGCCTCAATAGAGAGAGAGAGGCCTGAGGGAAAGATAGAGAGAGGGCCTGAGGGAAAGATAGAGAGAGGGGCCTGAGGGAAAAGTAGAGAGAGACCTGAGGGAAAGATAGAGAGAGGGCCTGAGGGAAAAGTAGAGAGAGGGGCCTGAGGGAAAAGTAGAGAGAGGGGCCTGAGGGAAAAGTAGAGAGAGGGGCCTGAGAGCAAAGTAGAGAGAGGGCCTGAGGGAAAGGTAGAGAGAGGGGCCTGAGGGAAAGATAGAGAGAGGGGCCTGAGAGAAAAGTAGAGAGAGGGGCCTGAGGGAAAGATAGAGAGAGGGGCCTGAGGGAAAAGTAGAGAGACAGGCCTGAGGGAAAGATAGAGAGGGGGGCCTAAGGGAAAGATAGAGAGAGAGGGGCCTGAGGGAAAGATAGAGAGAGGCCTGAGGGAAAGATAGAGAGAGGGGCCTGAGGGAAAAATAGAGAGAGGGGCCTGAGAGCAAAGTAGAGAGAGAGGCCTGAGGGAAAAATAGAGAGAGGGGCCTGAGAGCAAAGTAGAGAGACAGGCCTGAGGGAAAGATAGAGAGAGGGGCCTGAGGGAAAGATAGAGAGAGGGGCCTAAGGGAAAAGTAGAGAGAGGGACCTGAGGGAAAAATAGAGAGAGGGGCCTGAGAGCAAAGTAGAGAGACAGGCCTGAGGGAAAGATAGAGAGAGGGGCCTGAGGGAAAGATAGAGAGAGGGCCTGAGGGAAATGTAGAGAGAGGGGCCTGAGGGAAAAGTAGAGAGAGGCCTGAGGGAAAAATAGAGAGAGGGGCCTGAGAGCAAAGTAGAGAGACAGGCCTGAGGGAAAGATAGAGAGAGGGGCCTGAGGGAAAGATAGAGAGAGGGGCCTAAGGGAAAAGTAGAGAGAGGGACCTGAGGGAAAGATAGAGAGAGAGAGGCCTGAGGGAAAGATAGAGAGAGGGCCTGAGGGAAAGGTAGAGAGAGGGGCCTGAGGGAAAAGTAGAGAGAGGCCTGAGGGAAAGATAGAGAGAGGGCCTGAGGGAAAGATAGAGAGAGGGGCCTGAGGGAAAGATAGAGAGAGGGGCCTGAGAGAAAAGTAGAGAGAGGGGCCTGAGGGAAAGATAGAGAGAGGGGCCTGAGGGAAAGATAGAGAGAGGGGCCTGAGGGAAAAGTAGAGAGAGGGGCCTGAGGAAAAAATAGAGAGAGGGCCTGAGGGAAAGGTAGAGAGAGGGGCCTGAGGGAAAAGTAGAGAGAGGCCTGAGGGAAAGATAGAGGGCCTGAGGGAAAGATAGAGACAGGGGCCTGAGGGAAAGATAGAGAGAGGGGCCTGAGGGAAAAGTAGAGAGAGGGGCCTGAGAGCAAAGTAGAGAGAGAGGCCTGAGGAAAAAATAGAGAGAGGGGCCTGAGAGCAAAGTAGAGAGACAGGCCTGAGGGAAAGATAGAGAGAGGGGCCTGAGGGAAAGATAGAGAGAGGGGCCTAAGGGAAAAGTAGAGAGAGGGACCTGAGGGAAAGATAGAGAGAGAGAGGCCTGAGGGAATGATAGAGAGAGGGCCTGAGCGAAAGGTAGAGAGAGGGGCCTGAGGGAAAAGTAGAGAGATGCCTGAGGGAAAGATAGAGGGTCTGAGGGAAAGATAGAGAGAGGGGCCTGACTGAAAGATAGAGAGAGAGAGGCCTGAGGGAAAGATAGAGAGAGGGGCCTGAGGGAAAGATAGAGAGAGGGGCCTGAGGGAAAAGTAGAGAGAGGGGCCTGAGAGCAAAGTAGAGAGAGAGGCCTGAGGAAAAAATAGAGAGAGGGCCTGAGGGAAAGGTAGAGAGAGGGGCCTGAGGGAAAAGTAGAGAGAGGCCTGAGGGAAAGATAGAGAGAGAGCCTGAGGGAAAAATAGAGAGAGGGGCCTGAGGGAAAAGTAGAGAGAGGGGCCTGAGAGCAAAGTAGAGAGAGGGGCCTGAGGAAAAAATAGAGAGAGGGGCCTGAGAGCAAAGTAGAGAGACAGGCCTGAGGGAAAGATAGAGAGAGGGGCCTGAGGGAAAGATAGAGAGAGGGGCCTAAGGGAAAAGTAGAGAGAGGGGCCTGAGAGCAAAGTAGAGAGAGGGGCCTGAGGGAAAAGTAGAGAGAGGGGCCTGAGGGAAAAATAGAGAGAGGGGCCTGAGAGCAAAGTAGAGAGAGGGGCCTGAGGGAAAAGTAGAGAGAGGGGCCTGAGGGAAAAATAGAGAGAGGGGCCTGAGAGCAAAGTAGAGAGACAGGCCTGAGGGAAAGATAGAGAGAGAGAGGCCTGAGGGAAAGATAGAGAGAGGGGCCTGAGAGCAAAGTAGAGAGACAGGCCTGAGGGAAAGATAGAGAGAGGGGCCTGAGGGAAAGATAGAGAGAGGGGCCTAAGGGAAAAGTAGAGAGAGGGACCTGAGGGAAAGATAGAGAGAGAGAGGCCTGAGGGAAAGATAGAGAGAGGGCCTGAGGGAAAGGTAGAGAGAGGGGCCTGAGGGAAAAGTAGAGAGAGGCCTGAGGGAAAGATAGAGAGAGGGCCTGAGGGAAAGATAGAGAGAGGGGCCTGAGGGAAAGATAGAGAGAGGGGCCTGAGGGAAAAGTAGAGAGAGGGGCCTGAGGGAAAGATAGAGAGAGGGGCCTGAGGGAAAAGTAGAGAGAGGGGCCTGAGAGCAAAGTAGAGAGAGAGGCCTGAGGAAAAAATAGAGAGAGGGCCTGAGGGAAAGGTAGAGAGAGGGGCCTGAGGGAAAAGTAGAGAGAGGCCTGAGGGAAATATAGAGGGCCTGAGGGAAAGATAGAGACAGGGGCCTGAGGGAAAGATAGAGAGAGGGGCCTGAGGGAAAAGTAGAGAGAGGGGCCTGAGAGCAAAGTAGAGAGAGAGGCCTGAGGAAAAAATAGAGAGAGGGGCCTGAGAGCAAAGTAGAGAGACAGGCCTGAGGGAAAGATAGAGAGAGGGGCCTGAGGGAAAGATAGAGAGAGGGGCCTAAGGGAAAAGTAGAGAGAGGGACCTGAGGGAAAGATAGAGAGAGAGAGGCCTGAGGGAATGATAGAGAGTGGGCCTGAGGGAAAGATAGAGAGAGGGGCCTGAGGGAAAAGTAGAGAGAGGCCTGAGGGAAAGATAGAGAGAGGGTCTGAGGGAAAGATAGAGAGAGGGGCCTGAGGGAAAGATAGAAAGAGGGGCCTGAGGGAAAAGTAGAGAGAGGGGCCTGAGAGCAAAGTAGAGAGAGAGGCCTGAGGAAAAAATAGAGAGAGGGCCTGAGGGAAAGGTAGAGAGAGGGGCCTGAGGGAAAAGTAGAGAGAGGCCTGAGGGAAAGATAGAGGGCCTGAGGGAAAAGTAGAGAGAGGGGCCTGAGAGCAAAGTAGAGAGAGAGGCCTGAGGAAAAAATAGAGAGAGGGGCCTGAGAGCAAAGTAGAGAGACAGGCCTGAGGGAAAGATAGAGAGAGGGGCCTGAGGGAAAGATAGAGAGAGGGGCCTAAGGGAAAGGAAGAGAGAGGGACCTGAGGGAAAGATAGAGAGAGAGAGGCCTGAGGGAAAGATAGAGAGAGGGCCTGAGGGAAAGGTAGAGAGGGGCCTGAGGGAAAAGTAGAGAGAGGCCTGAGGGAAAGATAGAGAGAGGGCCTGAGGGAAAGATAGAGAGAGGGGCCTGAGGGAAAGATAGAGAGAGGGGCCTGAGGGAAAAGTAGAGAGAGGGGCCTGAGGGAAAGATAGAGAGAGGGGCCTGAGGGAAAAGTACAGAGAGGGGCCTGAGAGCAAAGTAGAGAGAGAGGCCTGAGGAAAAAATAGAGAGAGGGCCTGAGGGAAAGGTAGAGAGAGGGGCCTGAGGGAAAAGTAGAGAGAGGCCTGAGGGAAAGATAGAGGGCCTGAGGGAAAGATAGAGAGAGGGGCCTGAGGGAAAGATAGAGAGAGGGGCCTGAGGGAAAAGTAGAGAGAGGGGCCTGAGAGCAAAGTAGAGAGAGAGGCCTGAGGAAAAAATAGAGAGAGGGGCCTGAGAGCAAAGTAGAGAGACAGGCAGCGCCAAACCGGAAGTCTGGATCTCCCAGGCTTCTTGTGTTGTTTTACCCTTTAGTACTTTGATCCAAGGGATCTTCCCCAAGTTTTCTCTGAGTTAATTGAAGTCGGCTTTTTTAAAGTCTGGGATATAGGTGTCGTTATGTTCAGTTATTTGTGTTTGCTTTATGGTGAATTTTAGTATTACGTGGTCACTCTCGCCCAGTATTCCCGCAGCTTCAACTCCTTCTATTGTTTCTTCTCTGTTTGTAAGTATTAAATCCAGTATGGCTGCCCCTGTAGTTCCCTCCTCCACTTTTTGGACAATGAAGTTGTCAGCTAGGCTGGTTAGGAATCTGTTAGATTTCTCACTTGGTGCTGAGTTGGTTTTCCAGTTGATATCCGGGTAGTTGAAGTCTCCCATTATTACAATGTTGTTTTTCTTGCAAATGTTCTTTAGCTGGTTGGTAAAAAGGGTGTCCATTGTTTCTGTTTGGTTTGGTGGTCTGTAGTAAACTCCTATTGTTGTGTCATTCATTTTTTGTTTTATGTTGACCCATATGCATTCTAATGGGTTTTCTTCCTTGGTTACTTGTAGCTCTGTAGCTACATAGTGGTCCTTTATATACAGTGCAACACCACCTCCTTTTTTGTGTGATCTGTTTTTTGGAAGAGTTTGTATCCTTTTATCTGTGTGTTCGTCATGTGCTTTGTCCCACCAAGTTTCTGTTATTCCAACTATGTCATGTGTACCTTCGTGCATTAACATTTCAAGTTCACCCTGTTTATTCCCTAGGCTTTGTGCATTTGTGTAGAGGCATTTGAGTTATTTGTGCCTGATGGTGGGTGTTCTTTCTTTGTCTTTTTGGTTCATTGTTTGTTTGTTTTGTTTTCTTGGGGTCCTTGCTTGGAGTTTGGTCCTGGGGATCCTGTAGATTGGTCACCCTCCCCTTGCGATTTTAGTTTAAAGCCCTCCTGACAAGTTGGGCCAGTCTTTTACCGAAGACATTCTTCCCAGTCTTGGTGAGGTATAACCCATCGCTTGCCAATAGTCCATCTTGGAGGTAGTACAGTCCGTGGTCCAGGAATCCAAAGTTTTTTTGGTGACACCAACCCTTTAGCCAGTGGTTTACTTGTAGGAATCTTTGTTCCCTTGCTGGGTGTTGTCCTCTTGTTGGTAGTATGGATGAGAAGACTACTTGTGCACCTATGTTTTTGATGTTCTTGACTAGTTGCTCATAGATAGAGATAGAGAGGGGGGGCTGAGAGCAAAGTAGAGAGAAATCTGAGGGAAAGATAGAGATAGGGGGCCTGAGGGAAAAGTAGAGAGAGGGGCCTGAGAGCAAAGGAGAGAGAGGCCTGAGGGAAAGATAGAGAGAGGGGCCTGAGGGAAAGATAGAGAGAGGGCCTGAGGGAAAGGTAGAGAGAGGGGCCTTAGGGAAAAGTAGAGAGAGGCCTGAGGGAAAGATAGAGAGAGGGCCTGAGGGAAAGATAGAGAGAGGGCCTGAGGGAAAGATACAGAGAGGGGACTGAGGGAAAGATAGAGAGAGGGGCCTGAGAGCAAAGTAGAGAGAGAGGCCTGAGGAAAAAATAGAGAGAGGGGCCTGAGAGAAAAGTAGAGAGACAGGCCTGAGGGAAAGATAGAGAGAGGGGCCTAAGGGAAAGATAGAGAGAGAGGGGGGCCTGAGGGAAAGATAGAGAGAGAGAGGGGCCTGAGGGAAAGATAGAGAGAGGCCTGAGGGAAAGATAGAGAGAGGGGCCTGAGGGAAAAATAGAGAGAGGGGCCTGAGAGCAAAGTAGAGAGAGAGGCCTGAGGGAAAAATAGAGAGAGGGGCCTGAGAGCAAAGTAGAGAGACAGGCCTGAGGGAAAGATAGAGAGAGGGGCCTGAGGGAAAGATAGAGAGAGGGGCCTGAGGGAAAAGTAGAGAGAGGGGCCTGAGGGAAAGATAGAGAGAGGGGCCTGAGGGAAAAGTAGAGAGAGGGGCCTGAGGGAAAAATAGAGAGAGGGGCCTGAGGGAAAGGTAGAGAGAGGGGCCTGAGGGAAAAGTAGAGAGAGGCCTGAGGGAAAGATAGAGAGAGGGCCTGAGGGAAAGATAGAGAGAGAGAGGCCTGAGGGAAAGATAGAGAGAGGGCCTGAGGGAATGGTAGAGAGAGGGGCCTGAGGGAAAAGTAGAGAGAGGCCTGAGGGAAAGATAGAGAGAGGGCCTGAGGGAAAGATAGAGAGAGGGGCCTGAGGGAAAGATAGAGAGAGGGGCCTGAGGGAAAAGTAGAGAGAGGGGCCTGAGAGCAAAGTAGAGAGAGAGGCCTGAGGAAAAAATAGAGAGAGGGGCCTGAGAGCAAAGTAGAGAGACAGGCCTGAGGGAAAGATAGAGAGAGGGGCCTGAGGGAAAGATAGAGAGAGGGGCCTAAGGGAAAAGTAGAGAGAGGGACCTGAGGGAAAGATAGAGAGAGAGAGGCCTGAGGGAATGATAGAGAGTGGGCCTGAGGGAAAGATAGAGAGAGGGGCCTGAGGGAAAAGTAGAGAGAGGCCTGAGGGAAAGATAGAGAGAGGGTCTGAGGGAAAGATAGAGAGAGGGGCCTGAGGGAAAGATAGAAAGAGGGGCCTGAGGGAAAAGTAGAGAGAGGGGCCTGAGAGCAAAGTAGAGAGAGAGGCCTGAGGAAAAAATAGAGAGAGGGCCTGAGGGAAAGGTAGAGAGAGGGGCCTGAGGGAAAAGTAGAGAGAGGCCTGAGGGAAAGATAGAGGGCCTGAGGGAAAAGTAGAGAGAGGGGCCTGAGAGCAAAGTAGAGAGAGAGGCCTGAGGAAAAAATAGAGAGAGGGGCCTGAGAGCAAAGTAGAGAGACAGGCCTGAGGGAAAGATAGAGAGAGGGGCCTGAGGGAAAGGAAGAGAGAGGGACCTGAGGGAAAGATAGAGAGAGAGAGGCCTGAGGGAAAGATAGAGAGAGGGCCTGAGGGAAAGGTAGAGAGGGGCCTGAGGGAAAAGTAGAGAGAGGCCTGAGGGAAAGATAGAGAGAGGGCCTGAGGGAAAGATAGAGAGAGGGGCCTGAGGGAAAGATAGAGAGAGGGGCCTGAGGGAAAAGTAGAGAGAGGGGCCTGAGGGAAAGATAGAGAGAGGGGCCTGAGGGAAAAGTACAGAGAGGGGCCTGAGAGCAAAGTAGAGAGAGAGGCCTGAGGAAAAAATAGAGAGAGGGCCTGAGGGAAAGGTAGAGAGAGGGGCCTGAGGGAAAAGTAGAGAGAGGCCTGAGGGAAAGATAGAGGGCCTGAGGGAAAGATAGAGAGAGGGGCCTGAGGGAAAGATAGAGAGAGGGGCCTGAGGGAAAAGTAGAGAGAGGGGCCTGAGAGCAAAGTAGAGAGAGAGGCCTGAGGAAAAAATAGAGAGAGGGGCCTGAGAGCAAAGTGGAGAGACAGGCAGCGCCAAACCGGAAGTCTGGATCTCCCAGGCTTCTTGTGTTGTTTTACCCTTTAGTACTTTGATCCAAGGGATCTTCCCCAAGTTTTCTCTGAGTTAATTGAAGTCGGCTTTTTTAAAGTCTGGGATATAGGTGTCGTTATGTTCAGTTATTTGTGTTTGCTTTATGGTGAATTTTAGTATTACGTGGTCACTCTCGCCCAGTGTTCCCGCAGCTTCAACTCCTTCTATTGTTTCTTCTCTGTTTGTAAGTATTAAATCCAGTATGGCTGCCCCTGTAGTTCCCTCCTCCACTTTTTGGACAATGAAGTTGTCAGCTAGGCTGGTTAGGAATCTGTTAGATTTCTCACTTGGTGCTGAGTTGGTTTTCCAGTTGATATCCGGGTAGTTGAAGTCTCCCATTATTACAATGTTGTTTTTCTTGCAAATGTTCTTTAGCTGGTTGGTAAAAAGGGTGTCCATTGTTTCTGTTTGGTTTGGTGGTCTGTAGTAAACTCCTATTGTTGTGTCATTCATTTTTTGTTTTATGTTGACCCATATGCATTCTAATGGGTTTTCTTCCTTGGTTACTTGTAGCTCTGTAGCTACATAGTGGTCCTTTATATACAGTGCAACACCACCTCCTTTTTTGTGTGATCTGTTTTTTGGAAGAGTTTGTATCCTTTTATCTGTGTGTTCGTCATGTGCTTTGTCCCACCAAGTTTCTGTTATTCCAACTATGTCATGTGTACCTTCGTGCATTAACATTTCAAGTTCACCCTGTTTATTCCCTAGGCTTTGTGCATTTGTGTAGAGGCATTTGAGTTATTTGTGCCTGATGGTGGGTGTTCTTTCTTTGTCTTTTTGGTTCATTGTTTGTTTGTTTTGTTTTCTTGGGGTCCTTGCTTGGAGTTTGGTCCTGGGGATCCTGTAGATTGGTCACCCTCCCCTCGCGATTTTAGTTTAAAGCCCTCCTGACAAGTTGGGCCAGTCTTTTACCGAAGACATTCTTCCCAGTCTTGGTGAGGTATAACCCATCGCTTGCAAATAGTCCATCTTGGAGGTAGTACAGTCCGTGGTCCAGGAATCCAAAGTTTTTTTGGTGATACCAACCCTTTAGCCAGTGGTTTACTTGTAGGAATCTTTGTTCCCTTGCTGGGTGTTGTCCTCTTGTTGGTAGTATGGATGAGAAGACTACTTGTGCACCTATGTTTTTGATGTTCTTGACTAGTTGCTCATAGATAGAGATAGAGAGGGGGGGCTGAGAGCAAAGTAGAGAGAAATCTGAGGGAAAGATAGAGATAGGGGGCCTGAGGGAAAAGTAGAGAGAGGGGCCTGAGAGCAAAGTAGAGAGAGAGGCCTGAGGGAAAGATAGAGAGAGGGGCCTGAGGGAAAGATAGAGAGAGGACCTGAGGGAAAGGTAGAGAGAGGGGCCTGAGGGAAAAGTAGAGAGAGGCCTGAGGGAAAGATAGAGAGAGGGCCTGAGGGAAAGATAGAGAGAGGGGCCTGAGGGAAAGATAGAGAGAGGGGCCTGAGGGAAAAGTAGAGAGAGGGGCCTGAGAGCAAAGTAGAGAGAGAGGCCTGAGGAAAAAATAGAGAGAGGGGCCTGAGAGCAAAGTAGAGAGACAGGCCTGAGGGAAAGATAGAGAGAGGGCCTGAGGGAAAGATAGAGAAAGGGGCCTGAGGGAAAAATAGAGAGAGGGGCCTGAGAGCAAAGTAGAGAGAGAGGCCTGAGGAAAAATAGAGAGAGGGGCCTGAGAGCAAAGTAGAGAGACAGGCCTGAGGAAAAATAGAGAGAGGGGCCTGAGAGCAAAGTAGAGAGACAGGCCTGAGGGAAAGATAGAGAGAGAGGCCTGAGGGAAAGATAGAGAGAGGGGCCTGAGGGAAAGATAGAGAGAGGGCCTGAGGGAAAGGTAGAGAGAGGGGCCTGAGAGCAAAGTAGAGAGAGAGGCCTGAGGGAAAAATAGAGAGAGGGGCCTGAGAGCAAAGTAGAGAGAGAGGCCTGAGGAAAAATAGAGAGAGGGGCCTGAGAGCAAAGTAGAGAGACAGGCCTGAGGGAAAGATAGAGAGAGGGGCCTGAGGGAAAGATAGAGAGAGGGGCCTGAGGGAAAAGTAGAGAGAGGGGCCTGAGAGCAAAGTAGAGAGAGAGGCCTGAGGAAAAAATAGAGAGAGGGCCTGAGGGAAAGGTAGAGAGAGGGGCCTGAGGGAAAAGTAGAGAGAGGCCTGAGGGAAAGATAGAGGGCCTAAGGGAAAGATAGAGAGAGGGGCCTGAGGGAAAGATAGAGAGAGGGGCCTGAGGGAAAAGTAGAGAGAGGGGCCTGAGAGCAAAGTAGAGAGAGAGGCCTGAGGAAAAAATAGAGAGAGGGGCCTGAGAGCAAAGTAGAGAGGCAGGCCTGAGGGAAAGATAGAGAGAGGGGCCTGAGGGAAAGATAGAGAGAGGGGCCTAAGGGAAAAGTAGAGAGAGGGACCTGAGGGAAAGATAGAGAGAGAGAGGCCTGAGGGAAAGATAGAGAGAGGGCCTGAGGGAAAGATAGAGAGAGGGGCCTGAGGGAAAGATAGAGAGAGGGGCCTAAGGGAAAATTAGAGAGAGGGACCTGAGGGAAAGATAGAGAGAGAGAGGCCTGAGGGAAAGATAGAGAGAGGGGCCTGAGGGAAAAGTAGAGAGAGGGGCCTGAGAGCAAAGTAGAGAGAGAGGCCTGAGGAAAAAATAGAGAGAGGGGCCTGAGAGCAAAGTAGAGACACAGGCCTGAGGGAAAGATAGAGAGGGCCTGAGGGAAAGGTAGAGAGAGGGGCCTGAGGGAAAAGTAGAGAGGGGCCTGAGGGAAAGATAGAGAGAGAGAGGCCTGAGGGAAAGATAGAGAGAGGGGCCTGAGAGAAAAGTAGAGAGAGAGGCCTGAGGAAAAAATAGAGAGAGGGGCCTGAGAGCAAAGTAGAGACACAGGCCTGAGGGAAAGATAGAGAGGGCCTGAGGGAAAGGTAGAGAGAGGGGCCTGAGGGAAAAGTAGAGAGGGGCCTGAGGGAAAGATAGAGAGAGGGGCCTAAGGGAAAAGTAGAGAGAGGGACCTGAGGGAAAGATAGAGAGAAAGAGGCCTGAGGGAAAGATAGAGAGAGGGCCTGAGGGAAAGGTAGAGAGAGGGGCCTGAGGGAAAAGTAGAGAGAGGCCTGAGGGAAAGATAGAGAGAGGGCCTGAGGGAAAGATAGAGAGAGGGGCCTGAGGGAAAGATAGAGACAGGGGCCTGAGGGAAAAGTAGAGAGAGGGGCCTGAGAGCAAAGTAGAGAGAGAGGCCTGAGGAAAAAATAGAGAGAGGGCCTGAGGGAAAGGTAGAGAGAGGGGCCTGAGGGAAAAGTAGAGAGAGGCCTGAGGGAAAGATAGAGGGCCTGAGGGAAAGATAGAGAGAGGGGCCTGAGGGAAAAGTAGAGAGAGGGGCCTGAGAGCAAAGTAGAGAGAGAGGCCTGAGGAAAAAATAGAGAGAGGGGCCTGAGAGCAAAGTAGAGAGACAGGCCTGAGGGAAAGATAGAGAGAGGGGCCTGAGGGAAAAGTAGAGAGAGGGGCCTGAGGGAAAAGTAGAGAGAGGGGCCTGAGAGCAAAGTAGAGAGAGGGCCTGAGGGAAAGGTAGAGAGAGGGGCCTGAGGGAAAAGTAGAGAGAGGCCTGAGGGAAAGATAGAGAGAGGGCCTGAGGGAAAAATAGAGAGAGGGGCCTGAGGGAAATGTAGAGAGAGGGGCCTGAGAGCAAAGTAGAGAGAGAGGCCTGAGGAAAAAATAGAGAGAGGGGCCTGAGAGCAAAGTAGAGAGACAGGCCTGAGGGAAAGATAGAGAGAGGGGCCTGAGGGAAAGATAGAGAGAGGGGCCTAAGGGAAAAGTAGAGAGAGGGACCTGAGGGAAAGATAGTGTTGCAGGAAATGAGTGGACTACTCACACCCCGGGAGTCAAAAGAAGTCTTGTTTTATTTGCGCAAAGGTTCAGAGCAGTATGGCAAAAAGCAAATTCTGAACACCCTCCTCCAGACATGCAAGTTCTTATATACCTTTTACAGAGTTACAGAACAAAGAAGCATAATATGATTGGTTACAAGCACCTGTTGCTTACGTTAGAAGCTGGTTAAAATATATGTTAAAAACAAGCTAAGAATATCTTGTTTGCCCCCTTCAGGGTTTTTCCCTTCTGGACAAAGGCTCACAGGTTCCCTTGCAAAACATGTCTAGTTTCCTATAGTTATCCTATTTTTAAGTCTTAAGGCTACGCTTGGCCGGAGTGTGAAGCCTGTGGTCGGACATCTGCTGTTTCCTCTTAAAGTCTACAGAGATGCTTTATAATGTCCAAAAGCTAAGAGAAGGGATTCAGCAGAGACCATCCAGCCCATCCTAATTATGGCCAATAGTTTTATTTAATAACTTGTTTCATTTAATGTCCTGCCTCAATAGAGAGAGAGAGGCCTGAGGGAAAGATAGAGAGAGGGCCTGAGGGAAAGATAGAGAGAGGGGCCTGAGGGAAAAGTAGAGAGAGACCTGAGGGAAAGATAGAGAGAGGGCCTGAGGGAAAGATAGAGAGAGGGGCCTGAGGGAAAGATAGAGAGAGGGGCCTGAGGGAAAAGTAGAGAGAGGGGCCTGAGGGAAAGATAGAGAGAGGGGCCTAAGGGAAAAGTAGAGAGAGGGACCTGAGGGAAAGCTAGAGAGAAAGAGGCCTGAGGGAAAGATAGAGAGAGGGCCTGAGGGAAAGGTAGAGAGAGGGGCCTGAGGGAAAAGTAGAGAGAGGCCTGAGGGAAAGATAGAGAGAGGGCCTGAGGGAAAGATAGAGAGAGGGGCCTGAGGGAAAGATAGAGAGAGGGGCCTGAGGGAAAAGTAGAGAGAGGGGCCTGAGAGCAAAGTAGAGAGAGAGGCCTGAGGAAAAAATAGAGAGAGGGCCTGAGGGAAAGGTAGAGAGAGGGGCCTGAGGGAAAAGTAGAGAGAGGCCTGAGGGAAAGATAGAGGGCCTGAGGGAAAGATAGAGAGAGGGGCCTGAGGGAAAAGTAGAGAGAGGGGCCTGAGAGCAAAGTAGAGAGAGAGGCCTGAGGAAAAAATAGAGAGAGGGGCCTGAGAGCAAAGTAGAGAGACAGGCCTGAGGGAAAGATAGAGAGAGGGGCCTGAGGGAAAAGTAGAGAGAGGGGCCTGAGGGAAAAGTAGAGAGAGGGGCCTGAGAGCAAAGTAGAGAGAGGGCCTGAGGGAAAGGTAGAGAGAGGGGCCTGAGGGAAAAGTAGAGAGAGGCCTGAGGGAAAGATAGAGAGAGGGCCTGAGGGAAAAATAGAGAGAGGGGCCTGAGGGAAATGTAGAGAGAGGGGCCTGAGAGCAAAGTAGAGAGAGAGGCCTGAGGAAAAAATAGAGAGAGGGGCCTGAGAGCAAAGTAGAGAGACAGGCCTGAGGGAAAGATAGAGAGAGGGGCCTGAGGGAAAGATAGAGAGAGGGGCCTAAGGGAAAAGTAGAGAGAGGGACCTGAGGGAAAGATAGTGTTGCAGGAAATGAGTGGACTACTCACACCCCGGGAGTCAAAAGAAGTCTTGTTTTATTTGCGCAAAGGTTCAGAGCAGTATGGCAAAAAGCAAATTCTGAACACCCTCCTCCAGACATGCAAGTTCTTATATACCTTTTACAGAGTTACAGAACAAAGAAGCATAATATGATTGGTTACAAGCACCTGTTGCTTACGTTAGAAGCTGGTTAAAATATATGTTAAAAACAAGCTAAGAATATCTTGTTTGCCCCCTTCAGGGTTTTTCCCTTCTGGACAAAGGCTCACAGGTTCCCTTGCAAAACATGTCTAGTTTCCTATAGTTATCCTATTTTTAAGTCTTAAGGCTACGCTTGGCCGGAGTGTGAAGCCTGTGGTCGGACATCTGCTGTTTCCTCTTAAAGTCTACAGAGATGCTTTATAATGTCCAAAAGCTAAGAGAAGGGATTCAGCAGAGACCATCCAGCCCATCCTAATTATGGCCAATAGTTTTATTTAATAACTTGTTTCATTTAATGTCCTGCCTCAATAGAGAGAGAGAGGCCTGAGGGAAAGATAGAGAGAGGGCCTGAGGGAAAGATAGAGAGAGGGGCCTGAGGGAAAAGTAGAGAGAGACCTGAGGGAAAGATAGAGAGAGGGCCTGAGGGAAAGATAGAGAGAGGGGCCTGAGGGAAAGATAGAGAGAGGGGCCTGAGGGAAAAGTAGAGAGAGGGGCCTGAGGGAAAGATAGAGAGAGGGGCCTAAGGGAAAAGTAGAGAGAGGGACCTGAGGGAAAGCTAGAGAGAAAGAGGCCTGAGGGAAAGATAGAGAGAGGGCCTGAGGGAAAGGTAGAGAGAGGGGCCTGAGGGAAAGATAGAGAGAGGGGCCTAAGGGAAAGGAAGAGAGAGGGACCTGAGGGAAAGATAGAGAGAGAGAGGCCTGAGGGAAAGATAGAGAGAGGGCCTGAGGGAAAGGTAGAGAGGGGCCTGAGGGAAAAGTAGAGAGAGGCCTGAGGGAAAGATAGAGAGAGGGCCTGAGGGAAAGATAGAGAGAGGGGCCTGAGGGAAAGATAGAGAGAGGGGCCTGAGGGAAAAGTAGAGAGAGGGGCCTGAGGGAAAGATAGAGAGAGGGGCCTGAGGGAAAAGTACAGAGAGGGGCCTGAGAGCAAAGTAGAGAGAGAGGCCTGAGGAAAAAATAGAGAGAGGGCCTGAGGGAAAGGTAGAGAGAGGGGCCTGAGGGAAAAGTAGAGAGAGGCCTGAGGGAAAGATAGAGGGCCTGAGGGAAAGATAGAGAGAGGGGCCTGAGGGAAAGATAGAGAGAGGGGCCTGAGGGAAAAGTAGAGAGAGGGGCCTGAGAGCAAAGTAGAGAGAGAGGCCTGAGGAAAAAATAGAGAGAGGGGCCTGAGAGCAAAGTAGAGAGACAGGCAGCGCCAAACCGGAAGTCTGGATCTCCCAGGCTTCTTGTGTTGTTTTACCCTTTAGTACTTTGATCCAAGGGATCTTCCCCAAGTTTTCTCTGAGTTAATTGAAGTCGGCTTTTTTAAAGTCTGGGATATAGGTGTCGTTATGTTCAGTTATTTGTGTTTGCTTTATGGTGAATTTTAGTATTACGTGGTCACTCTCGCCCAGTGTTCCCGCAGCTTCAACTCCTTCTATTGTTTCTTCTCTGTTTGTAAGTATTAAATCCAGTATGGCTGCCCCTGTAGTTCCCTCCTCCACTTTTTGGACAATGAAGTTGTCAGCTAGGCTGGTTAGGAATCTGTTAGATTTCTCACTTGGTGCTGAGTTGGTTTTCCAGTTGATATCCGGGTAGTTGAAGTCTCCCATTATTACAATGTTGTTTTTCTTGCAAATGTTCTTTAGCTGGTTGGTAAAAAGGGTGTCCATTGTTTCTGTTTGGTTTGGTGGTCTGTAGTAAACTCCTATTGTTGTGTCATTCATTTTTTGTTTTATGTTGACCCATATGCATTCTAATGGGTTTTCTTCCTTGGTTACTTGTAGCTCTGTAGCTACATAGTGGTCCTTTATATACAGTGCAACACCACCTCCTTTTTTGTGTGATCTGTTTTTTGGAAGAGTTTGTATCCTTTTATCTGTGTGTTCGTCATGTGCTTTGTCCCACCAAGTTTCTGTTATTCCAACTATGTCATGTGTACCTTCGTGCATTAACATTTCAAGTTCACCCTGTTTATTCCCTAGGCTTTGTGCATTTGTGTAGAGGCATTTGAGTTATTTGTGCCTGATGGTGGGTGTTCTTTCTTTGTCTTTTTGGTTCATTGTTTGTTTGTTTTGTTTTCTTGGGGTCCTTGCTTGGAGTTTGGTCCTGGGGATCCTGTAGATTGGTCACCCTCCCCTCGCGATTTTAGTTTAAAGCCCTCCTGACAAGTTGGGCCAGTCTTTTACCGAAGACATTCTTCCCAGTCTTGGTGAGGTATAACCCATCGCTTGCCAATAGTCCATCTTGGAGGTAGTACAGTCCGTGGTCCAGGAATCCAAAGTTTTTTTGGTGACACCAACCCTTTAGCCAGTGGTTTACTTGTAGGAATCTTTGTTCCCTTGCTGGGTGTTGTCCTCTTGTTGGTAGTATGGATGAGAAGACTACTTGTGCACCTATGTTTTTGATGTTCTTGACTAGTTGCTCATAGATAGAGATAGAGAGGGGGGGCTGAGAGCAAAGTAGAGAGAAATCTGAGGGAAAGATAGAGATAGGGGGCCTGAGGGAAAAGTAGAGAGAGGGGCCTGAGAGCAAAGTAGAGAGAGAGGCCTGAGGGAAAGATAGAGAGAGGGGCCTGAGGGAAAGATAGAGAGAGGACCTGAGGGAAAGGTAGAGAGAGGGGCCTGAGGGAAAAGTAGAGAGAGGCCTGAGGGAAAGATAGAGAGAGGGCCTGAGGGAAAGATAGAGAGAGGGGCCTGAGGGAAAGATAGAGAGAGGGGCCTGAGGGAAAAGTAGAGAGAGAGGCCTGAGGAAAAAATAGAGAGAGGGGCCTGAGAGCAAAGTAGAGAGACAGGCCTGAGGGAAAGATAGAGAGAGGGCCTGAGGGAAAGATAGAGAAAGGGGCCTGAGGGAAAAATAGAGAGAGGGGCCTGAGAGCAAAGTAGAGAGAGAGGCCTGAGGAAAAATAGAGAGAGGGGCCTGAGAGCAAAGTAGAGAGACAGGCCTGAGGAAAAATAGAGAGAGGGGCCTGAGAGCAAAGTAGAGAGACAGGCCTGAGGGAAAGATAGAGAGAGAGGCCTGAGGGAAAGATAGAGAGAGGGGCCTGAGGGAAAGATAGAGAGAGGGCCTGAGGGAAAGGTAGAGAGAGGGGCCTGAGAGCAAAGTAGAGAGAGAGGCCTGAGGGAAAAATAGAGAGAGGGGCCTGAGAGCAAAGTAGAGAGAGAGGCCTGAGGAAAAATAGAGAGAGGGGCCTGAGAGCAAAGTAGAGAGACAGGCCTGAGGGAAAGATAGAGAGAGGGGCCTGAGGGAAAGATAGAGAGAGGGGCCTGAGGGAAAAGTAGAGAGAGGGGCCTGAGAGCAAAGTAGAGAGAGAGGCCTGAGGAAAAAATAGAGAGAGGGCCTGAGGGAAAGGTAGAGAGAGGGGCCTGAGGGAAAAGTAGAGAGAGGCCTGAGGGAAAGATAGAGGGCCTAAGGGAAAGATAGAGAGAGGGGCCTGAGGGAAAGATAGAGAGAGGGGCCTGAGGGAAAAGTAGAGAGAGGGGCCTGAGAGCAAAGTAGAGAGAGAGGCCTGAGGAAAAAATAGAGAGAGGGGCCTGAGAGCAAAGTAGAGAGGCAGGCCTGAGGGAAAGATAGAGAGAGGGGCCTGAGGGAAAGATAGAGAGAGGGGCCTAAGGGAAAAGTAGAGAGAGGGACCTGAGGGAAAGATAGAGAGAGAGAGGCCTGAGGGAAAGATAGAGAGAGGGCCTGAGGGAAAGATAGAGAGAGGGGCCTGAGGGAAAGATAGAGAGAGGGGCCTAAGGGAAAATTAGAGAGAGGGACCTGAGGGAAAGATAGAGAGAGAGAGGCCTGAGGGAAAGATAGAGAGAGGGGCCTGAGGGAAAAGTAGAGAGAGGGGCCTGAGAGCAAAGTAGAGAGAGAGGCCTGAGGAAAAAATAGAGAGAGGGGCCTGAGAGCAAAGTAGAGACACAGGCCTGAGGGAAAGATAGAGAGGGCCTGAGGGAAAGGTAGAGAGAGGGGCCTGAGGGAAAAGTAGAGAGGGGCCTGAGGGAAAGATAGAGAGAGAGAGGCCTGAGGGAAAGATAGAGAGAGGGGCCTGAGAGAAAAGTAGAGAGAGAGGCCTGAGGAAAAAATAGAGAGAGGGGCCTGAGAGCAAAGTAGAGACACAGGCCTGAGGGAAAGATAGAGAGGGCCTGAGGGAAAGGTAGAGAGAGGGGCCTGAGGGAAAAGTAGAGAGGGGCCTGAGGGAAAGATAGAGAGAGGGGCCTAAGGGAAAAGTAGAGAGAGGGACCTGAGGGAAAGATAGAGAGAAAGAGGCCTGAGGGAAAGATAGAGAGAGGGCCTGAGGGAAAGGTAGAGAGAGGGGCCTGAGGGAAAAGTAGAGAGAGGCCTGAGGGAAAGATAGAGAGAGGGCCTGAGGGAAAGATAGAGAGAGGGGCCTGAGGGAAAGATAGAGACAGGGGCCTGAGGGAAAAGTAGAGAGAGGGGCCTGAGAGCAAAGTAGAGAGAGAGGCCTGAGGAAAAAATAGAGAGAGGGCCTGAGGGAAAGGTAGAGAGAGGGGCCTGAGGGAAAAGTAGAGAGAGGCCTGAGGGAAAGATAGAGGGCCTGAGGGAAAGATAGAGAGAGGGGCCTGAGGGAAAAGTAGAGAGAGGGGCCTGAGAGCAAAGTAGAGAGAGAGGCCTGAGGAAAAAATAGAGAGAGGGGCCTGAGAGCAAAGTAGAGAGACAGGCCTGAGGGAAAGATAGAGAGAGGGGCCTGAGGGAAAAGTAGAGAGAGGGGCCTGAGGGAAAAGTAGAGAGAGGGGCCTGAGAGCAAAGTAGAGAGAGGGCCTGAGGGAAAGGTAGAGAGAGGGGCCTGAGGGAAAAGTAGAGAGAGGCCTGAGGGAAAGATAGAGAGAGGGCCTGAGGGAAAAATAGAGAGAGGGGCCTGAGGGAAATGTAGAGAGAGGGGCCTGAGAGCAAAGTAGAGAGAGAGGCCTGAGGAAAAAATAGAGAGAGGGGCCTGAGAGCAAAGTAGAGAGACAGGCCTGAGGGAAAGATAGAGAGAGGGGCCTGAGGGAAAGATAGAGAGAGGGGCCTAAGGGAAAAGTAGAGAGAGGGACCTGAGGGAAAGATAGTGTTGCAGGAAATGAGTGGACTACTCACACCCCGGGAGTCAAAAGAAGTCTTGTTTTATTTGCGCAAAGGTTCAGAGCAGTATGGCAAAAAGCAAATTCTGAACACCCTCCTCCAGACATGCAAGTTCTTATATACCTTTTACAGAGTTACAGAACAAAGAAGCATAATATGATTGGTTACAAGCACCTGTTGCTTACGTTAGAAGCTAGTTAAAATATATGTTAAAAACAAGCTAAGAATATCTTGTTTGCCCCCTTCAGGGTTTTTCCCTTCTGGACAAAGGCTCACAGGTTCCCTTGCAAAACATGTCTAGTTTCCTATAGTTATCCTATTTTTAAGTCTTAAGGCTACGCTTGGCCGGAGTGTGAAGCCTGTGGTCGGACATCTGCTGTTTCCTCTTAAAGTCTACAGAGATGCTTTATAATGTCCAAAAGCTAAGAGAAGGGATTCAGCAGAGACCATCCAGCCCATCCTAATTATGGCCAATAGTTTTATTTAATAACTTGTTTCATTTAATGTCCTGCCTCAATAGAGAGAGAGAGGCCTGAGGGAAAGATAGAGAGAGGGCCTGAGGGAAAGATAGAGAGAGGGGCCTGAGGGAAAAGTAGAGAGAGACCTGAGAGCAAAGTAGAGAGAGAGGCCTGAGGAAAAAATAGAGAGAGGGCCTGAGGGAAAGGTAGAGAGAGGGGCCTGAGGGAAAAGTAGAGAGAGGCCTGAGGGAAAGATAGAGGGCCTAAGGGAAAGATAGAGAGAGGGGCCTGAGGGAAAGATAGAGAGAGGGGCCTGAGGGAAAAGTAGAGAGAGGGGCCTGAGAGCAAAGTAGAGAGAGAGGCCTGAGGAAAAAATAGAGAGAGGGGCCTGAGAGCAAAGTAGAGAGGCAGGCCTGAGGGAAAGATAGAGAGAGGGGCCTGAGGGAAAGATAGAGAGAGGGGCCTAAGGGAAAAGTAGAGAGAGGGACCTGAGGGAAAGATAGAGAGAGAGAGGCCTGAGGGAAAGATAGAGAGAGGGCCTGAGGGAAAGATAGAGAGAGGGGCCTGAGGGAAAGATAGAGAGAGGGGCCTAAGGGAAAATTAGAGAGAGGGACCTGAGGGAAAGATAGAGAGAGAGAGGCCTGAGGGAAAGATAGAGAGAGGGGCCTGAGGGAAAAGTAGAGAGAGGGGCCTGAGAGCAAAGTAGAGAGAGAGGCCTGAGGAAAAAATAGAGAGAGGGGCCTGAGAGCAAAGTAGAGACACAGGCCTGAGGGAAAGATAGAGAGGGCCTGAGGGAAAGGTAGAGAGAGGGGCCTGAGGGAAAAGTAGAGAGGGGCCTGAGGGAAAGATAGAGAGAGAGAGGCCTGAGGGAAAGATAGAGAGAGGGGCCTGAGAGAAAAGTAGAGAGAGAGGCCTGAGGAAAAAATAGAGAGAGGGGCCTGAGAGCAAAGTAGAGACACAGGCCTGAGGGAAAGATAGAGAGGGCCTGAGGGAAAGGTAGAGAGAGGGGCCTGAGGGAAAAGTAGAGAGAGGGGCCTGAGGGAAAGATAGAGAGAGGGGCCTAAGGGAAAAGTAGAGAGAGGGACCTGAGGGAAAGCTAGAGAGAAAGAGGCCTGAGGGAAAGATAGAGAGAGGGCCTGAGGGAAAGGTAGAGAGAGGGGCCTGAGGGAAAAGTAGAGAGAGGCCTGAGGGAAAGATAGAGAGAGGGCCTGAGGGAAAGATAGAGAGAGGGGCCTGAGGGAAAGATAGAGACAGGGGCCTGAGGGAAAAGTAGAGAGAGGGGCCTGAGAGCAAAGTAGAGAGAGAGGCCTGAGGAAAAAATAGAGAGAGGGCCTGAGGGAAAGGTAGAGAGAGGGGCCTGAGGGAAAAGTAGAGAGAGGCCTGAGGGAAAGATAGAGGGCCTGAGGGAAAGATAGAGAGAGGGGCCTGAGGGAAAAGTAGAGAGAGGGGCCTGAGAGCAAAGTAGAGAGAGAGGCCTGAGGAAAAAATAGAGAGAGGGGCCTGAGAGCAAAGTAGAGAGACAGGCCTGAGGGAAAGATAGAGAGAGGGGCCTGAGGGAAAAGTAGAGAGAGGGGCCTGAGGGAAAAGTAGAGAGAGGGGCCTGAGAGCAAAGTAGAGAGAGGGCCTGAGGGAAAGGTAGAGAGAGGGGCCTGAGGGAAAAGTAGAGAGAGGCCTGAGGGAAAGATAGAGAGAGGGCCTGAGGGAAAAATAGAGAGAGGGGCCTGAGGGAAATGTAGAGAGAGGGGCCTGAGAGCAAAGTAGAGAGAGAGGCCTGAGGAAAAAATAGAGAGAGGGGCCTGAGAGCAAAGTAGAGAGACAGGCCTGAGGGAAAGATAGAGAGAGGGGCCTGAGGGAAAGATAGAGAGAGGGGCCTAAGGGAAAAGTAGAGAGAGGGACCTGAGGGAAAGATAGTGTTGCAGGAAATGAGTGGACTACTCACACCCCGGGAGTCAAAAGAAGTCTTGTTTTATTTGCGCAAAGGTTCAGAGCAGTATGGCAAAAAGCAAATTCTGAACACCCTCCTCCAGACATGCAAGTTCTTATATACCTTTTACAGAGTTACAGAACAAAGAAGCATAATATGATTGGTTACAAGCACCTGTTGCTTACGTTAGAAGCTAGTTAAAATATATGTTAAAAACAAGCTAAGAATATCTTGTTTGCCCCCTTCAGGGTTTTTCCCTTCTGGACAAAGGCTCACAGGTTCCCTTGCAAAACATGTCTAGTTTCCTATAGTTATCCTATTTTTAAGTCTTAAGGCTACGCTTGGCCGGAGTGTGAAGCCTGTGGTCGGACATCTGCTGTTTCCTCTTAAAGTCTACAGAGATGCTTTATAATGTCCAAAAGCTAAGAGAAGGGATTCAGCAGAGACCATCCAGCCCATCCTAATTATGGCCAATAGTTTTATTTAATAACTTGTTTCATTTAATGTCCTGCCTCAATAGAGAGAGAGAGGCCTGAGGGAAAGATAGAGAGAGGGCCTGAGGGAAAGATAGAGAGAGGGGCCTGAGGGAAAAGTAGAGAGAGACCTGAGGGAAAGATAGAGAGAGGGCCTGAGGGAAAAGTAGAGAGAGGGGCCTGAGGGAAAAGTAGAGAGAGGGGCCTGAGGGAAAAGTAGAGAGAGGGGCCTGAGAGCAAAGTAGAGAGAGGGCCTGAGGGAAAGGTAGAGAGAGGGGCCTGAGGGAAAAGTAGAGAGAGGCCTGAGGGAAAGATAGAGGGCCTGAGGGAAAAATAGAGAGAGGGGCCTGAGGGAAATGTAGAGAGAGGGGCCTGAGAGCAAAGTAGAGAGAGAGGCCTGAGGAAAAAATAGAGAGAGGGGCCTGAGAGCAAAGTAGAGAGACAGGCCTGAGGGAAAGATAGAGAGAGGGGCCTGAGGGAAAGATAGAGAGAGGGGCCTAAGGGAAAAGTAGAGAGAGGGACCTGAGGGAAAGATAGTGTTGCAGGAAATGAGTGGACTACTCACACCCCGGGAGTCAAAAGAAGTCTTGTTTTATTTGCGCAAAGGTTCAGAGCAGTATGGCAAAAAGCAAATTCTGAACACCCTCCTCCAGACATGCAAGTTCTTATATACCTTTTACAGAGTTACAGAACAAAGAAGCATAATATGATTGGTTACAAGCACCTGTTGCTTACGTTAGAAGCTAGTTAAAATATATGTTAAAAACAAGCTAAGAATATCTTGTTTGCCCCCTTCAGGGTTTTTCCCTTCTGGACAAAGGCTCACAGGTTCCCTTGCAAAACATGTCTAGTTTCCTATAGTTATCCTATTTTTAAGTCTTAAGGCTACGCTTGGCCGGAGTGTGAAGCCTGTGGTCGGACATCTGCTGTTTCCTCTTAAAGTCTACAGAGATGCTTTATAATGTCCAAAAGCTAAGAGAAGGGATTCAGCAGAGACCATCCAGCCCATCCTAATTATGGCCAATAGTTTTATTTAATAACTTGTTTCATTTAATGTCCTGCCTCAATAGAGAGAGAGAGGCCTGAGGGAAAGATAGAGAGAGGGCCTGAGGGAAAGATAGAGAGAGGGGCCTGAGGGAAAAGTAGAGAGAGACCTGAGGGAAAGATAGAGAGAGGGCCTGAGGGAAAGATAGAGAGAGGGGCCTGAGGGAAAGATAGAGAGAGGGGCCTGAGGGAAAAGTAGAGAGAGGGGCCTGAGAGCAAAGTAGAGAGAGAGGCCTGAGGAAAAAATAGAGAGAGGGCCTGAGGGAAAGGTAGAGAGAGGCCTGAGGGAAAGATAGAGAGAGAGAGGCCTGAGGGAAAGATAGAGAGAGGGGCCTGAGAGCAAAGTAGAGAGACAGGCCTGAGGGAAAGATAGAGAGAGGGGCCTGAGGGAAAGATAGAGAGAGGGGCCTAAGGGAAAAGTAGAGAGAGGGACCTGAGGGAAAGATAGAGAGAGAGAGGCCTGAGGGAAAGATAGAGAGAGGGCCTGAGGGAAAGGTAGAGAGAGGGGCCTGAGGGAAAAGTAGAGAGAGGCCTGAGGGAAAGATAGAGAGAGGGCCTGAGGGAAAGATAGAGAGAGGGCCTGAGGGAAAGATAGAGAGAGGGGACTGAGGGAAAGATAGAGAGAGGGGCCTGAGAGCAAAGTAGAGAGAGAGGCCTGAGGAAAAAATATAGAGAGGGGCCTGAGAGCAAAGTAGAGACACAGGCCTGAGGGAAAGATAGAGAGAGGGGCCTAAGGGAAAGATAGAGAGAGAGAGGGGCCTGAGGGAAAGATAGAGAGAGGGGCCTGAGAGAAAAGTAGAGAGAGGGGCCTGAGGGAAAGATAGAGAGAGGGGCCTGAGGGAAAAGTAGAGAGAGGGGCCTGAGAGCAAAGTAGAGAGAGGGGCCTGAGGGAAAAGTAGAGAGAGGGGCCTGAGGGAAAAATAGAGAGAGGGGCCTGAGAGCAAAGTAGAGAGACAGGCCTGAGGGAAAGATAGAGAGAGAGAGGCCTGAGGGAAAGATAGAGAGAGGGGCCTGAGAGCAAAGTAGAGAGACAGGCCTGAGGGAAAGATAGAGAGAGGGGCCTGAGGGAAAGATAGAGAGAGGGGCCTAAGGGAAAAGTAGAGAGAGGGACCTGAGGGAAAGATAGAGAGAGAGAGGCCTGAGGGAAAGATAGAGAGAGGGCCTGAGGGAAAGGTAGAGAGAGGGGCCTGAGGGAAAAGTAGAGAGAGGCCTGAGGGAAAGATAGAGAGAGGGCCTGAGGGAAAGATAGAGAGAGGGGCCTGAGGGAAAGATAGAGAGAGGGGCCTGAGGGAAAAGTAGAGAGAGGGGCCTGAGGGAAAGATAGAGAGAGGGGCCTGAGGGAAAAGTAGAGAGAGGGGCCTGAGAGCAAAGTAGAGAGAGAGGCCTGAGGAAAAAATAGAGAGAGGGCCTGAGGGAAAGGTAGAGAGAGGGGCCTGAGGGAAAAGTAGAGAGAGGCCTGAGGGAAAGATAGAGGGCCTGAGGGAAAGATAGAGACAGGGGCCTGAGGGAAAGATAGAGAGAGGGGCCTGAGGGAAAAGTAGAGAGAGGGGCCTGAGAGCAAAGTAGAGAGAGAGGCCTGAGGAAAAAATAGAGAGAGGGGCCTGAGAGCAAAGTAGAGAGACAGGCCTGAGGGAAAGATAGAGAGAGGGGCCTGAGGGAAAGATAGAGAGAGGGGCCTAAGGGAAAAGTAGAGAGAGGGACCTGAGGGAAAGATAGAGAGAGAGAGGCCTGAGGGAATGATAGAGAGTGGGCCTGAGGGAAAGATAGAGAGAGGGGCCTGAGGGAAAAGTAGAGAGAGGCCTGAGGGAAAGATAGAGAGAGGGTCTGAGGGAAAGATAGAGAGAGGGGCCTGAGGGAAAGATAGAAAGAGGGGCCTGAGGGAAAAGTAGAGAGAGGGGCCTGAGAGCAAAGTAGAGAGAGAGGCCTGAGGAAAAAATAGAGAGAGGGCCTGAGGGAAAGGTAGAGAGAGGGGCCTGAGGGAAAAGTAGAGAGAGGCCTGAGGGAAAGATAGAGGGCCTGAGGGAAAAGTAGAGAGAGGGGCCTGAGAGCAAAGTAGAGAGAGAGGCCTGAGGAAAAAATAGAGAGAGGGGCCTGAGAGCAAAGTAGAGAGACAGGCCTGAGGGAAAGATAGAGAGAGGGGCCTGAGGGAAAGATAGAGAGAGGGGCCTAAGGGAAAGGAAGAGAGAGGGACCTGAGGGAAAGATAGAGAGAGAGAGGCCTGAGGGAAAGATAGAGAGAGGGCCTGAGGGAAAGGTAGAGAGGGGCCTGAGGGAAAAGTAGAGAGAGGCCTGAGGGAAAGATAGAGAGAGGGCCTGAGGGAAAGATAGAGAGAGGGGCCTGAGGGAAAGATAGAGAGAGGGGCCTGAGGGAAAGATAGAGAGAGGGGCCTGAGGGAAAGATAGAGAGAGGGGCCTGAGGGAAAAGTAGAGAGAGGGGCCTGAGAGCAAAGTAGAGAGAGAGGCCTGAGGAAAAAATAGAGAGAGGGCCTGAGGGAAAGGTAGAGAGAGGGGCCTGAGGGAAAAGTAGAGAGAGGCCTGAGGGAAAGATAGAGGGCCTGAGGGAAAGATAGAGAGAGGGGCCTGAGGGAAAGATAGAGAGAGGGGCCTGAGGGAAAAGTAGAGAGAGGGGCCTGAGAGCAAAGTAGAGAGAGAGGCCTGAGGAAAAAATAGAGAGAGGGGCCTGAGAGCAAAGTAGAGAGACAGGCAGCGCCAAACCGGAAGTCTGGATCTCCCAGGCTTCTTGTGTTGTTTTACCCTTTAGTACTTTGATCCAAGGGATCTTCCCCAAGTTTTCTCTGAGTTAATTGAAGTCGGCTTTTTTAAAGTCTGGGATATAGGTGTCGTTATGTTCAGTTATTTGTGTTTGCTTTATGGTGAATTTTAGTATTACGTGGTCACTCTCGCCCAGTATTCCCGCAGCTTCAACTCCTTCTATTGTTTCTTCTCTGTTTGTAAGTATTAAATCCAGTATGGCTGCCCCTGTAGTTCCCTCCTCCACTTTTTGGACAATGAAGTTGTCAGCTAGGCTGGTTAGGAATGTTAGATTTCTCACTTGGTGCTGAGTTGGTTTTCCAGTTGATATCCGGGTAGTTGAAGTCTCCCATTATTACAATGTTGTTTTTCTTGCAAATGTTCTTTAGCTGGTTGGTAAAAAGGGTGTCCATTGTTTCTGTTTGGTTTGGTGGTCTGTAGTAAACTCCTATTGTTGTGTCATTCATTTTTTGTTTTATGTTGACCCATATGCATTCTAATGGGTTTTCTTCCTTGGTTACTTGTAGCTCTGTAGCTACATAGTGGTCCTTTATATACAGTGCAACACCACCTCCTTTTTTGTGTGATCTGTTTTTTGGAAGAGTTTGTATCCTTTTATCTGTGTGTTCGTCATGTGCTTTGTCCCACCAAGTTTCTGTTATTCCAACTATGTCATGTGTACCTTCGTGCATTAACATTTCAAGTTCACCCTGTTTATTCCCTAGGCTTTGTGCATTTGTGTAGAGGCATTTGAGTTATTTGTGCCTGATGGTGGGTGTTCTTTCTTTGTCTTTTTGGTTCATTGTTTGTTTGTTTTGTTTTCTTGGGGTCCTTGCTTGGAGTTTGGTCCTGGGGATCCTGTAGATTGGTCACCCTCCCCTCGCGATTTTAGTTTAAAGCCCTCCTGACAAGTTGGGCCAGTCTTTTACCGAAGACATTCTTCCCAGTCTTGGTGAGGTATAACCCATCGCTTGCCAATAGTCCATCTTGGAGGTAGTACAGTCCGTGGTCCAGGAATCCAAAGTTTTTTTGGTGACACCAACCCTTTAGCCAGTGGTTTACTTGTAGGAATCTTTGTTCCCTTGCTGGGTGTTGTCCTCTTGTTGGTAGTATGGATGAGAAGACTACTTGTGCACCTATGTTTTTGATGTTCTTGACTAGTTGCTCATAGATAGAGATAGAGAGGGGGGGCTGAGAGCAAAGTAGAGAGAAATCTGAGGGAAAGATAGAGATAGGGGGCCTGAGGGAAAAGTAGAGAGAGGGGCCTGAGAGCAAAGTAGAGAGAGAGGCCTGAGGGAAAGATAGAGAGAGGGGCCTGAGGGAAAGATAGAGAGAGGGCCTGAGGGAAAGGTAGAGAGAGGGGCCTGAGGGAAAAGTAGAGAGAGGCCTGAGGGAAAGATAGAGAGAGGGCCTGAGGGAAAGATAGAGAGAGGGGCCTGAGGGAAAGATAGAGAGAGGGGCCTGAGGGAAAAGTAGAGAGAGGGGCCTGAGAGCAAAGTAGAGAGAGAGGCCTGAGGAAAAAATAGAGAGAGGGGCCTGAGAGCAAAGTAGAGAGACAGGCCTGAGGGAAAGATAGAGAGAGGGCCTGAGGGAAAGATAGAGAAAGGGGCCTGAGGGAAAAATAGAGAGAGGGGCCTGAGAGCAAAGTAGAGAGAGAGGCCTGAGGAAAAATAGAGAGAGGGGCCTGAGAGCAAAGTAGAGAGACAGGCCTGAGGAAAAATAGAGAGAGGGGCCTGAGAGCAAAGTAGAGAGACAGGCCTGAGGGAAAGATAGAGAGAGAGGCCTGAGGGAAAGATAGAGAGAGGGGCCTGAGGGAAAGATAGAGAGAGGGCCTGAGGGAAAGGTAGAGAGAGGGGCCTGAGGGAAAAATAGAGAGAGGGGCCTGAGAGCAAAGTAGAGAGAGAGGCCTGAGGAAAAATAGAGAGAGGGGCCTGAGAGCAAAGTAGAGAGACAGGCCTGAGGGAAAGATAGAGAGAGGGGCCTGAGGGAAAGATAGAGAGAGGGGCCTGAGGGAAAAGTAGAGAGAGGGGCCTGAGAGCAAAGTAGAGAGAGAGGCCTGAGGAAAAAATAGAGAGAGGGCCTGAGGGAAAGGTAGAGAGAGGGGCCTGAGGGAAAAGTAGAGAGAGGCCTGAGGGAAAGATAGAGGGCCTAAGGGAAAGATAGAGAGAGGGGCCTGAGGGAAAGATAGAGAGAGGGGCCTGAGGGAAAAGTAGAGAGAGGGGCCTGAGAGCAAAGTAGAGAGAGAGGCCTGAGGAAAAAATAGAGAGAGGGGCCTGAGAGCAAAGTAGAGAGGCAGGCCTGAGGGAAAGATAGAGAGAGGGGCCTGAGGGAAAGATAGAGAGAGGGGCCTAAGGGAAAAGTAGAGAGAGGGACCTGAGGGAAAGATAGAGAGAGATAGGCCTGAGGGAAAGATAGAGAGAGGGCCTGAGGGAAAGATAGAGAGAGGGGCCTGAGGGAAAGATAGAGAGAGGGGCCTGAGGGAAAAGTAGAGAGAGGGGCCTGAGAGCAAAGTAGAGAGAGGGGCCTGAGGGAAAAGTAGAGAGAGGGGCCTGAGGGAAAAATAGAGAGAGGGGCCTGAGAGCAAAGTAGAGAGACAGGCCTGAGGGAAAGATAGAGAGAGAGAGGCCTGAGGGAAAGATAGAGAGAGGGGCCTGAGAGCAAAGTAGAGAGACAGGCCTGAGGGAAAGATAGAGAGAGGGGCCTGAGGGAAAGATAGAGAGAGGGGCCTAAGGGAAAAGTAGAGAGAGGGACCTGAGGGAAAGATAGAGAGAGAGAGGCCTGAGGGAAAGATAGAGAGAGGGCCTGAGGGAAAGGTAGAGAGAGGGGCCTGAGGGAAAAGTAGAGAGAGGCCTGAGGGAAAGATAGAGAGAGGGCCTGAGGGAAAGATAGAGAGAGGGGCCTGAGGGAAAGATAGAGAGAGGGGCCTGAGGGAAAAGTAGAGAGAGGGGCCTGAGGGAAAGATAGAGAGAGGGGCCTGAGGGAAAAGTAGAGAGAGGGGCCTGAGAGCAAAGTAGAGAGAGAGGCCTGAGGAAAAAATAGAGAGAGGGCCTGAGGGAAAGGTAGAGAGAGGGGCCTGAGGGAAAAGTAGAGAGAGGCCTGAGGGAAAGATAGAGGGCCTGAGGGAAAGATAGAGACAGGGGCCTGAGGGAAAGATAGAGAGAGGGGCCTGAGGGAAAAGTAGAGAGAGGGGCCTGAGAGCAAAGTAGAGAGAGAGGCCTGAGGAAAAAATAGAGAGAGGGGCCTGAGAGCAAAGTAGAGAGACAGGCCTGAGGGAAAGATAGAGAGAGGGGCCTGAGGGAAAGATAGAGAGAGGGGCCTAAGGGAAAAGTAGAGAGAGGGACCTGAGGGAAAGATAGAGAGAGAGAGGCCTGAGGGAATGATAGAGAGTGGGCCTGAGGGAAAGATAGAGAGAGGGGCCTGAGGGAAAAGTAGAGAGAGGCCTGAGGGAAAGATAGAGAGAGGGTCTGAGGGAAAGATAGAGAGAGGGGCCTGAGGGAAAGATAGAAAGAGGGGCCTGAGGGAAAAGTAGAGAGAGGGGCCTGAGAGCAAAGTAGAGAGAGAGGCCTGAGGAAAAAATAGAGAGAGGGCCTGAGGGAAAGGTAGAGAGAGGGGCCTGAGGGAAAAGTAGAGAGAGGCCTGAGGGAAAGATAGAGGGCCTGAGGGAAAAGTAGAGAGAGGGGCCTGAGAGCAAAGTAGAGAGAGAGGCCTGAGGAAAAAATAGAGAGAGGGGCCTGAGAGCAAAGTAGAGAGACAGGCCTGAGGGAAAGATAGAGAGAGGGGCCTGAGGGAAAGATAGAGAGAGGGGCCTAAGGGAAAGGAAGAGAGAGGGACCTGAGGGAAAGATAGAGAGAGAGAGGCCTGAGGGAAAGATAGAGAGAGGGCCTGAGGGAAAGGTAGAGAGGGGCCTGAGGGAAAAGTAGAGAGAGGCCTGAGGGAAAGATAGAGAGAGGGCCTGAGGGAAAGATAGAGAGAGGGGCCTGAGGGAAAGATAGAGAGAGGGGCCTGAGGGAAAGATAGAGAGAGGGGCCTGAGGGAAAGATAGAGAGAGGGGCCTGAGGGAAAAGTAGAGAGAGGGGCCTGAGAGCAAAGTAGAGAGAGAGGCCTGAGGAAAAAATAGAGAGAGGGCCTGAGGGAAAGGTAGAGAGAGGGGCCTGAGGGAAAAGTAGAGAGAGGCCTGAGGGAAAGATAGAGGGCCTGAGGGAAAGATAGAGAGAGGGGCCTGAGGGAAAGATAGAGAGAGGGGCCTGAGGGAAAAGTAGAGAGAGGGGCCTGAGAGCAAAGTAGAGAGAGAGGCCTGAGGAAAAAATAGAGAGAGGGGCCTGAGAGCAAAGTAGAGAGACAGGCAGCGCCAAACCGGAAGTCTGGATCTCCCAGGCTTCTTGTGTTGTTTTACCCTTTAGTACTTTGATCCAAGGGATCTTCCCCAAGTTTTCTCTGAGTTAATTGAAGTCGGCTTTTTTAAAGTCTGGGATATAGGTGTCGTTATGTTCAGTTATTTGTGTTTGCTTTATGGTGAATTTTAGTATTACGTGGTCACTCTCGCCCAGTATTCCCGCAGCTTCAACTCCTTCTATTGTTTCTTCTCTGTTTGTAAGTATTAAATCCAGTATGGCTGCCCCTGTAGTTCCCTCCTCCACTTTTTGGACAATGAAGTTGTCAGCTAGGCTGGTTAGGAATGTTAGATTTCTCACTTGGTGCTGAGTTGGTTTTCCAGTTGATATCCGGGTAGTTGAAGTCTCCCATTATTACAATGTTGTTTTTCTTGCAAATGTTCTTTAGCTGGTTGGTAAAAAGGGTGTCCATTGTTTCTGTTTGGTTTGGTGGTCTGTAGTAAACTCCTATTGTTGTGTCATTCATTTTTTGTTTTATGTTGACCCATATGCATTCTAATGGGTTTTCTTCCTTGGTTACTTGTAGCTCTGTAGCTACATAGTGGTCCTTTATATACAGTGCAACACCACCTCCTTTTTTGTGTGATCTGTTTTTTGGAAGAGTTTGTATCCTTTTATCTGTGTGTTCGTCATGTGCTTTGTCCCACCAAGTTTCTGTTATTCCAACTATGTCATGTGTACCTTCGTGCATTAACATTTCAAGTTCACCCTGTTTATTCCCTAGGCTTTGTGCATTTGTGTAGAGGCATTTGAGTTATTTGTGCCTGATGGTGGGTGTTCTTTCTTTGTCTTTTTGGTTCATTGTTTGTTTGTTTTGTTTTCTTGGGGTCCTTGCTTGGAGTTTGGTCCTGGGGATCCTGTAGATTGGTCACCCTCCCCTCGCGATTTTAGTTTAAAGCCCTCCTGACAAGTTGGGCCAGTCTTTTACCGAAGACATTCTTCCCAGTCTTGGTGAGGTATAACCCATCGCTTGCCAATAGTCCATCTTGGAGGTAGTACAGTCCGTGGTCCAGGAATCCAAAGTTTTTTTGGTGACACCAACCCTTTAGCCAGTGGTTTACTTGTAGGAATCTTTGTTCCCTTGCTGGGTGTTGTCCTCTTGTTGGTAGTATGGATGAGAAGACTACTTGTGCACCTATGTTTTTGATGTTCTTGACTAGTTGCTCATAGATAGAGATAGAGAGGGGGGGCTGAGAGCAAAGTAGAGAGAAATCTGAGGGAAAGATAGAGATAGGGGGCCTGAGGGAAAAGTAGAGAGAGGGGCCTGAGAGCAAAGTAGAGAGAGAGGCCTGAGGGAAAGATAGAGAGAGGGGCCTGAGGGAAAGATAGAGAGAGGGCCTGAGGGAAAGGTAGAGAGAGGGGCCTGAGGGAAAAGTAGAGAGAGGCCTGAGGGAAAGATAGAGAGAGGGCCTGAGGGAAAGATAGAGAGAGGGGCCTGAGGGAAAGATAGAGAGAGGGGCCTGAGGGAAAAGTAGAGAGAGGGGCCTGAGAGCAAAGTAGAGAGAGAGGCCTGAGGAAAAAATAGAGAGAGGGGCCTGAGAGCAAAGTAGAGAGACAGGCCTGAGGGAAAGATAGAGAGAGGGCCTGAGGGAAAGATAGAGAAAGGGGCCTGAGGGAAAAATAGAGAGAGGGGCCTGAGAGCAAAGTAGAGAGAGAGGCCTGAGGAAAAATAGAGAGAGGGGCCTGAGAGCAAAGTAGAGAGACAGGCCTGAGGAAAAATAGAGAGAGGGGCCTGAGAGCAAAGTAGAGAGACAGGCCTGAGGGAAAGATAGAGAGAGAGGCCTGAGGGAAAGATAGAGAGAGGGGCCTGAGGGAAAGATAGAGAGAGGGCCTGAGGGAAAGGTAGAGAGAGGGGCCTGAGGGAAAAATAGAGAGAGGGGCCTGAGAGCAAAGTAGAGAGAGAGGCCTGAGGAAAAATAGAGAGAGGGGCCTGAGAGCAAAGTAGAGAGACAGGCCTGAGGGAAAGATAGAGAGAGGGGCCTGAGGGAAAGATAGAGAGAGGGGCCTGAGGGAAAAGTAGAGAGAGGGGCCTGAGAGCAAAGTAGAGAGAGAGGCCTGAGGAAAAAATAGAGAGAGGGCCTGAGGGAAAGGTAGAGAGAGGGGCCTGAGGGAAAAGTAGAGAGAGGCCTGAGGGAAAGATAGAGGGCCTAAGGGAAAGATAGAGAGAGGGGCCTGAGGGAAAGATAGAGAGAGGGGCCTGAGGGAAAAGTAGAGAGAGGGGCCTGAGAGCAAAGTAGAGAGAGAGGCCTGAGGAAAAAATAGAGAGAGGGGCCTGAGAGCAAAGTAGAGAGGCAGGCCTGAGGGAAAGATAGAGAGAGGGGCCTGAGGGAAAGATAGAGAGAGGGGCCTAAGGGAAAAGTAGAGAGAGGGACCTGAGGGAAAGATAGAGAGAGATAGGCCTGAGGGAAAGATAGAGAGAGGGCCTGAGGGAAAGATAGAGAGAGGGGCCTGAGGGAAAGATAGAGAGAGGGGCCTAAGGGAAAATTAGAGAGAGGGACCTGAGGGAAAGATAGAGAGAGAGAGGCCTGAGGGAAAGATAGAGAGAGGGGCCTGAGGGAAAAGTAGAGAGAGGGGCCTGAGAGCAAAGTAGAGAGAGAGGCCTGAGGAAAAAATAGAGAGAGGGGCCTGAGAGCAAAGTAGAGACACAGGCCTGAGGGAAAGATAGAGAGGGCCTGAGGGAAAGGTAGAGAGAGGGGCCTGAGGGAAAAGTAGAGAGGGGCCTGAGGGAAAGATAGAGAGAGAGAGGCCTGAGGGAAAGATAGAGAGAGGGGCCTGAGAGAAAAGTAGAGAGAGAGGCCTGAGGAAAAAATAGAGAGAGGGGCCTGAGAGCAAAGTAGAGACACAGGCCTGAGGGAAAGATAGAGAGGGCCTGAGGGAAAGGTAGAGAGAGGGGCCTGAGGGAAAAGTAGAGAGAGGCCTGAGGGAAAGATAGAGGGCCTGAGGGAAAGATAGAGAGAGGGGCCTGAGGGAAAAGTAGAGAGAGGGGCCTGAGAGCAAAGTAGAGAGAGAGGCCTGAGGAAAAAATAGAGAGAGGGGCCTGAGAGCAAAGTAGAGAGACAGGCCTGAGGGAAAGATAGAGAGAGGGGCCTGAGGGAAAAGTAGAGAGAGGGGCCTGAGGGAAAAGTAGAGAGAGGGGCCTGAGAGCAAAGTAGAGAGAGGGCCTGAGGGAAAGGTAGAGAGAGGGGCCTGAGGGAAAAGTAGAGAGAGGCCTGAGGGAAAGATAGAGAGAGGGCCTGAGGGAAAAATAGAGAGAGGGGCCTGAGGGAAATGTAGAGAGAGGGGCCTGAGAGCAAAGTAGAGAGAGAGGCCTGAGGAAAAAATAGAGAGAGGGGCCTGAGAGCAAAGTAGAGAGACAGGCCTGAGGGAAAGATAGAGAGAGGGGCCTGAGGGAAAGATAGAGAGAGGGGCCTAAGGGAAAAGTAGAGAGAGGGACCTGAGGGAAAGATAGTGTTGCAGGAAATGAGTGGACTACTCACACCCCGGGAGTCAAAAGAAGTCTTGTTTTATTTGCGCAAAGGTTCAGAGCAGTATGGCAAAAAGCAAATTCTGAACACCCTCCTCCAGACATGCAAGTTCTTATATACCTTTTACAGAGTTACAGAACAAAGAAGCATAATATGATTGGTTACAAGCACCTGTTGCTTACGTTAGAAGCTAGTTAAAATATATGTTAAAAACAAGCTAAGAATATCTTGTTTGCCCCCTTCAGGGTTTTTCCCTTCTGGACAAAGGCTCACAGGTTCCCTTGCAAAACATGTCTAGTTTCCTATAGTTATCCTATTTTTAAGTCTTAAGGCTACGCTTGGCCGGAGTGTGAAGCCTGTGGTCGGACATCTGCTGTTTCCTCTTAAAGTCTACAGAGATGCTTTATAATGTCCAAAAGCTAAGAGAAGGGATTCAGCAGAGACCATCCAGCCCATCCTAATTATGGCCAATAGTTTTATTTAATAACTTGTTTCATTTAATGTCCTGCCTCAATAGAGAGAGAGAGGCCTGAGGGAAAGATAGAGAGAGGGCCTGAGGGAAAGATAGAGAGAGGGGCCTGAGGGAAAAGTAGAGAGAGACCTGAGGGAAAGATAGAGAGAGGGCCTGAGGGAAAGATAGAGAGAGGGGCCTGAGGGAAAGATAGAGAGAGGGGCCTGAGGGAAAAGTAGAGAGAGGGGCCTGAGGGAAAGATAGAGAGAGGGGCCTAAGGGAAAAGTAGAGAGAGGGACCTGAGGGAAAGCTAGAGAGAAAGAGGCCTGAGGGAAAGATAGAGAGAGGGCCTGAGGGAAAGGTAGAGAGAGGGGCCTGAGGGAAAAGTAGAGAGAGGCCTGAGGGAAAGATAGAGAGAGGGCCTGAGGGAAAGATAGAGAGAGGGGCCTGAGGGAAAGATAGAGAGAGGGGCCTGAGGGAAAAGTAGAGAGAGGGGCCTGAGAGCAAAGTAGAGAGAGAGGCCTGAGGAAAAAATAGAGAGAGGGCCTGAGGGAAAGGTAGAGAGAGGGGCCTGAGGGAAAAGTAGAGAGAGGCCTGAGGGAAAGATAGAGGGCCTGAGGGAAAGATAGAGAGAGGGGCCTGAGGGAAAAGTAGAGAGAGGGGCCTGAGAGCAAAGTAGAGAGAGAGGCCTGAGGAAAAAATAGAGAGAGGGGCCTGAGAGCAAAGTAGAGAGACAGGCCTGAGGGAAAGATAGAGAGAGGGGCCTGAGGGAAAAGTAGAGAGAGGGGCCTGAGGGAAAAGTAGAGAGAGGGGCCTGAGAGCAAAGTAGAGAGAGGGCCTGAGGGAAAGGTAGAGAGAGGGGCCTGAGGGAAAAGTAGAGAGAGGCCTGAGGGAAAGATAGAGAGAGGGCCTGAGGGAAAAATAGAGAGAGGGGCCTGAGGGAAATGTAGAGAGAGGGGCCTGAGAGCAAAGTAGAGAGAGAGGCCTGAGGAAAAAATAGAGAGAGGGGCCTGAGAGCAAAGTAGAGAGACAGGCCTGAGGGAAAGATAGAGAGAGGGGCCTGAGGGAAAGATAGAGAGAGGGGCCTAAGGGAAAAGTAGAGAGAGGGACCTGAGGGAAAGATAGTGTTGCAGGAAATGAGTGGACTACTCACACCCCGGGAGTCAAAAGAAGTCTTGTTTTATTTGCGCAAAGGTTCAGAGCAGTATGGCAAAAAGCAAATTCTGAACACCCTCCTCCAGACATGCAAGTTCTTATATACCTTTTACAGAGTTACAGAACAAAGAAGCATAATATGATTGGTTACAAGCACCTGTTGCTTACGTTAGAAGCTAGTTAAAATATATGTTAAAAACAAGCTAAGAATATCTTGTTTGCCCCCTTCAGGGTTTTTCCCTTCTGGACAAAGGCTCACAGGTTCCCTTGCAAAACATGTCTAGTTTCCTATAGTTATCCTATTTTTAAGTCTTAAGGCTACGCTTGGCCGGAGTGTGAAGCCTGTGGTCGGACATCTGCTGTTTCCTCTTAAAGTCTACAGAGATGCTTTATAATGTCCAAAAGCTAAGAGAAGGGATTCAGCAGAGACCATCCAGCCCATCCTAATTATGGCCAATAGTTTTATTTAATAACTTGTTTCATTTAATGTCCTGCCTCAATAGAGAGAGAGAGGCCTGAGGGAAAGATAGAGAGAGGGCCTGAGGGAAAGATAGAGAGAGGGGCCTGAGGGAAAAGTAGAGAGAGACCTGAGGGAAAGATAGAGAGAGGGCCTGAGGGAAAAGTAGAGAGAGGGGCCTGAGGGAAAAGTAGAGAGAGGGGCCTGAGGGAAAAGTAGAGAGAGGGGCCTGAGAGCAAAGTAGAGAGAGGGCCTGAGGGAAAGGTAGAGAGAGGGGCCTGAGGGAAAAGTAGAGAGAGGCCTGAGGGAAAGATAGAGGGCCTGAGGGAAAAATAGAGAGAGGGGCCTGAGGGAAATGTAGAGAGAGGGGCCTGAGAGCAAAGTAGAGAGAGAGGCCTGAGGAAAAAATAGAGAGAGGGGCCTGAGAGCAAAGTAGAGAGACAGGCCTGAGGGAAAGATAGAGAGAGGGGCCTGAGGGAAAGATAGAGAGAGGGGCCTAAGGGAAAAGTAGAGAGAGGGACCTGAGGGAAAGATAGTGTTGCAGGAAATGAGTGGACTACTCACACCCCGGGAGTCAAAAGAAGTCTTGTTTTATTTGCGCAAAGGTTCAGAGCAGTATGGCAAAAAGCAAATTCTGAACACCCTCCTCCAGACATGCAAGTTCTTATATACCTTTTACAGAGTTACAGAACAAAGAAGCATAATATGATTGGTTACAAGCACCTGTTGCTTACGTTAGAAGCTAGTTAAAATATATGTTAAAAACAAGCTAAGAATATCTTGTTTGCCCCCTTCAGGGTTTTTCCCTTCTGGACAAAGGCTCACAGGTTCCCTTGCAAAACATGTCTAGTTTCCTATAGTTATCCTATTTTTAAGTCTTAAGGCTACGCTTGGCCGGAGTGTGAAGCCTGTGGTCGGACATCTGCTGTTTCCTCTTAAAGTCTACAGAGATGCTTTATAATGTCCAAAAGCTAAGAGAAGGGATTCAGCAGAGACCATCCAGCCCATCCTAATTATGGCCAATAGTTTTATTTAATAACTTGTTTCATTTAATGTCCTGCCTCAATAGAGAGAGAGAGGCCTGAGGGAAAGATAGAGAGAGGGCCTGAGGGAAAGATAGAGAGAGGGGCCTGAGGGAAAAGTAGAGAGAGACCTGAGGGAAAGATAGAGAGAGGGCCTGAGGGAAAGATAGAGAGAGGGGCCTGAGGGAAAGATAGAGAGAGGGGCCTGAGGGAAAAGTAGAGAGAGGGGCCTGAGAGCAAAGTAGAGAGAGAGGCCTGAGGAAAAAATAGAGAGAGGGCCTGAGGGAAAGGTAGAGAGAGGCCTGAGGGAAAGATAGAGAGAGAGAGGCCTGAGGGAAAGATAGAGAGAGGGGCCTGAGAGCAAAGTAGAGAGACAGGCCTGAGGGAAAGATAGAGAGAGGGGCTTGAGGGAAAGATAGAGAGAGGGGCCTAAGGGAAAAGTAGAGAGAGGGACCTGAGGGAAAGATAGAGAGAGAGAGGCCTGAGGGAAAGATAGAGAGAGGGCCTGAGGGAAAGGTAGAGAGAGGGGCCTGAGGGAAAAGTAGAGAGAGGCCTGAGGGAAAGATAGAGAGAGGGCCTGAGGGAAAGATAGAGAGAGGGCCTGAGGGAAAGATAGAGAGAGGGGACTGAGGGAAAGATAGAGAGAGGGGCCTGAGAGCAAAGTAGAGAGAGAGGCCTGAGGAAAAAATATAGAGAGGGGCCTGAGAGCAAAGTAGAGACACAGGCCTGAGGGAAAGATAGAGAGAGGGGCCTAAGGGAAAGATAGAGAGAGAGAGGGGCCTGAGGGAAAGATAGAGAGAGGGGCCTGAGAGAAAAGTAGAGAGAGGGGCCTGAGGGAAAGATAGAGAGAGGGGCCTGAGGGAAAAGTAGAGAGAGGGGCCTGAGAGCAAAGTAGAGAGAGGGGCCTGAGGGAAAAGTAGAGAGAGGGGCCTGAGGGAAAAATAGAGAGAGGGGCCTGAGAGCAAAGTAGAGAGACAGGCCTGAGGGAAAGATAGAGAGAGAGAGGCCTGAGGGAAAGATAGAGAGAGGGGCCTGAGAGCAAAGTAGAGAGACCGGCCTGAGGGAAAGATAGAGAGAGGGGCCTGAGGGAAAGATAGAGAGAGGGGCCTAAGGGAAAAGTAGAGAGAGGGACCTGAGGGAAAGATAGAGAGAGAGAGGCCTGAGGGAAAGATAGAGAGAGGGCCTGAGGGAAAGGTAGAGAGAGGGGCCTGAGGGAAAAGTAGAGAGAGGCCTGAGGGAAAGATAGAGAGAGGGCCTGAGGGAAAGGTAGAGAGAGGGGCCTGAGGGAAAGATAGAGAGAGGGGCCTGAGGGAAAAGTAGAGAGAGGGGCCTGAGGGAAAGATAGAGAGAGGGGCCTGAGGGAAAAGTAGAGAGAGGGTCCTGAGAGCAAAGTAGAGAGAGAGGCCTGAGGAAAAAATAGAGGGCCTGAGGGAAAGATAGAGAGAGGGGCCTGAGGGAAAGATAGAGAGAGGGGCCTGAGGGAAAAGTAGAGAGAGGGGCCTGAGAGCAAAGTAGAGAGAGAGGCCTGAGGAAAAAATAGAGAGAGGGGCCTGAGAGCAAAGTAGAGAGACAGGCCTGAGGGAAAGATAGAGAGAGGGGCCTGAGGGAAATGTAGAGAGAGGGGCCTGAGGGAAAAGTAGAGAGAGGCCTGAGGGAAAGATAGAGAGAGGGGCCTGAGGGAAAAATAGAGAGAGGGGCCTGAGAGCAAAGTAGAGAGAGAGGCCTGAGGGAAAAATAGAGAGAGGGGCCTGAGAGCAAAGTAGAGAGACAGGCCTGAGGGAAAGATAGAGATAGGGGCCTGAGGGAAAGATAGAGAGAGGGCCTGAGGGAAAGGTAGAGAGAGGGGCCTGAGGGAAAAGTAGAGAGAGGCCTGAGGGAAAGATAGAGAGAGGGCCTGAGGGAAAGATAGAGAGAGGGGCCTGAGGGAATGATAGAGAGAGGGCCTGAGGGAAAAGTAGAGAGAGGGGCCTGAGAGCAAAGTAGAGAGAGAGGCCTGAGGAAAAAAATAAAGAGAGGGCCTGAGGGAAAGGTAGAGAGAGGGGCCTGAGGGAAAAGTAGAGAGAGGCCTGAGGGAAAGATAGAGGGCCTGAGGGAAAGATAGAGAGAGGGGCCTGAGGGAAAGATAGAGAGAGGGGCCTGAGGGAAAAGTAGAGAGAGGGGCCTGAGAGCAAAGTAGAGAGAGAGGCCTGAGGAAAAAAATAAAGAGAGGGGCCTGAGAGCAAAGTAGAGAGACAGGCCTGAGGGAAAGATAGAGAGAGGGGCCTGAGTGAAAGATAGAGAGAGAGAGGCCTGAGGGAATGATAGAGAGAGGGCCTGAGGGAAAGGTAGAGAGAGGGGCCTGAGGGAAAAGTAGAGAGAGGCCTGAGGGAAAGATAGAGAGAGGGCCTGAGGGAAAGATAGAGAGAGGGGCCTGAGGGAAAGATAGAGAGAGAGGCCTGAGGAAAAAATAGGGAGATGGCCTGAGGGAAATGTAGAGAGAGGGGCCTGAGGGAAAAGTAGAGAGAGGCCTGAGGGAAAGATAGAGGGCCTGAAGGAAAGATGGAGAGAGGGGCCTGAGGGAAAGATAGAGAGAGGGGCCTGGGGAAAAGTAGAGAGAGGGGCCTGAGAGCAAAGTAGAGAGAGAGGCCTGAGGAAAAAATAGAGAGAGGGGCCTGAGAGCAAAGTAGAGAGACAGGCCTGAGGGAAAGATAGAGAGAGGGGCCTGAGGGAAAGATAGAGAGAGGGGCCTAAGGGAAAATTAGAGAGAGGGACCTGAGGGAAAGATAGAGAGAGAGAGGCCTGAGGGAAAGATAGAGAGAGGGCCTGAGGGAAAGGTAGAGAGAGGGGCCTGAGGGAAAAGTAGAGAGAGGCCTGAGGGAAAGATAGAGAGAGGGGCCTGAGGGAAAAGTAGAGAGAGGGGCCTGAGAGCAAAGTAGAGAGAGAGGCCTGAGGAAAAAATAGAGAGAGGGGCCTGAGAGCAAAGTAGAGACACAGGCCTGAGGGAAAGATAGAGAGAGGGCCTGAGGGAAAGATAGAGAGAGGGGCCTGAGGGAAAAGTAGAGAGAGGCCTGAGGGAAAAATAGAGAGAGGGGCCTGAGAGCAAAGTAGAGAGACAGGCCTGAGGGAAAGATAGAGAGAGGGGCCTGAGGGAAAGATAGAGAGAGGGGCCTAAGGGAAAAGTAGAGAGAGGGACCTGAGGGAAAGATAGAGAGAAAGAGTCCTGAGGGAAAGATAGAGAGAGGGCCTGAGGGAAAGGTAGAGAGAGGGGCCTGAGGGAAAAGTAGAGAGAGGCCTGAGGGAAAGATAGAGAGCGGGCCTGAGGGAAAGATAGAGAGAGGGGCCTGAGGGAAAGATAGAGAGAGGGCCTGAGGGAAAAGTAGAGAGAGGGGCCTGAGAGCAAAGTCGAGAGAGAGGCCTGAGGAAAAAAATAAAGAGAGGGCCTGAGGGAAAGGTAGAGAGAGGGGCCTGAGGGAAAAGTAGAGAGAGGCCTGAGGGAAAGATAGAGGGCCTGAGGGAAAGATAGAGAGAGGGGCCTGAGGGAAAGATAGAGAGAGGGGCCTGAGGGAAAAGTAGAGAGAGGGGCCTGAGAGCAAAGTAGAGAGAGAGGCCTGAGGAAAAAAATAAAGAGAGGGGCCTGAGGGAAAGATAGAGAGAGGGGCCTAAGGGAAAATTAGAGAGAGGGACCTGAGGGAAAGATAGAGAGAGAGAGGCCTGAGGGAAAGATAGAGAGAGGGCCTGAGGGAAAGGTAGAGAGAGGGGCCTAAGGGAAAAGTAGAGAGAGGGACCTGAGGGAAAGATAGAGAGAAAGAGTCCTGAGGGAAAGATAGAGAGAGGGCCTGAGGGAAAGGTAGAGAGAGGGGCCTGAGGGAAAAGTAGAGAGAGGCCTGAGGGAAAGATAGAGAGCGGGCCTGAGGGAAAGATAGAGAGAGGGGCCTGAGGGAAAGATAGAGAGAGGGGCCTGAGGGAAAAGTAGAGAGAGGGGCCTGAGAGCAAAGTAGAGAGAGAGGCCTGAGGAAAAAATAGAGAGAGGGCCTGAGGGAAAGGTAGAGAGAGGGGCCTGAGGGAAAAGTAGAGAGAGGCCTGAGGGAAAGATAGAGAGAGGGCCTGAGGGAAAAATAGAGAGAGGGGCCTGAGGGAAAAGTAGAGAGAGGGGCCTGAGAGCAAAGTAGAGAGAGAGGCCTGAGGAAAAAATAGAGAGAGGGGCCTGAGAGCAAAGTAGAGAGACAGGCCTGAGGGAAAGATAGAGAGAGGGGCCTGAGGGAAAGATAGAGAGAGGGGCCTAAGGGAAAAGTAGAGAGAGGGACCTGAGGGAAAGATAGTGTTGCAGGAAATGAGTGGACTACTCACACCCCGGGAGTCAAAAGAAGTCTTGTTTTATTTGCGCAAAGGTTCAGAGCAGTATGGCAAAAAGCAAATTCTGAACACCCTCCTCCAGACATGCAAGTTCTTATATACCTTTTACAGAGTTACAGAACAAAGAAGCATAATATGATTGGTTACAAGCACCTGTTGCTTACGTTAGAAGCTAGTTAAAATATATGTTAAAAACAAGCTAAGAATATCTTGTTTGCCCCCTTCAGGGTTTTTCCCTTCTGGACAAAGGCTCACAGGTTCCCTTGCAAAACATGTCTAGTTTCCTATAGTTATCCTATTTTTAAGTCTTAAGGCTACGCTTGGCCGGAGCGTGAAGCCTGTGGTCGGACATCTGCTGTTTCCTCTTAAAGTCTACAGAGATGCTTTATAATGTCCAAAAGCTAAGAGAAGGGATTCAGCAGAGACCATCCAGCCCATCCTAATTATGGCCAATAGTTTTATTTAATAACTTGTTTCATTTAATGTCCTGCCTCATTCCCCCCTTTGTGACTCTATTTTAATAGGAACAATGGAGTCACACCTTTGAACTGAATTGCAGATTCTTATAACATAAAACAACATTAACATATTTAGAATAGCAAGCAGATACAGAAAGGCAAAAAATTAAAAAGGGTTATTTTCAAATCTCATCCTTCTCATCTGTTTGCAGATTAGTATAACCACTATCTGGGTCTGTAAGTTGACTTTGTAGATCTAGGGCCTCTTTGTTTTCTAAGAGTCTTTCCATCATTACTAATTCTTTCTCAGCAGTTATTTCTTTTACTGTTTTCATGGCTAGTTGTCTGACCAGGGGTATTATACAAGGAATGAAAGTGAGACCTGCAATTCCACATAACAAGAGGAACAATATTTGTTTGACCCAGGCAGCTCCTGGTAGCCATGAAAACCACACATCATTCCCATGTACTCTTTTGTTCTCTGGGACCTTCAGCATCCCCTGGGCCCTCCTTAGGAGTAGGAAGAGTCAAATGGCCATTCCCAGGCTTGTCACTCAGCAGGCCACTGGCAATTAATAACCCAAGCCATAGAAACCCCATATCTGACATATAAAGAAACTTATCCAATTAAAATTTACACAGCCTTATCAAGAGAAGCAGTCAAGATGGGACTAGGTGAGGTTAGGGAAGGGTCAAAGTCAATTTTGGGTGTTCCACAAAACCAAGTCTTATTGGCCAAGTACACCATCCACAGTCCCAAAATTACTAATACACTATAGAGGACCCAACCCCCGAATTCCTCAAGCATCAGTATCCCTAGCAGAGTTACACAGTTTACTGTCACAGTCAATATCTTACTATTTGGGTTGAGAGTATTTCCAGAAAAATAAGTGATCTACACACCAGATTACAATCAGGACGATCAGACTTATTATGGCCAAAGCTATTACCCCTATGCCTACATATGACTGAACGACCATTCCTGGAATCAACACAATCTACCCTCAATATGTCAAAAGTTACTTTTCCTTGTCCAAGTCTTCAGCCATACGTAGAGGGGTCAGCTTCCGGGAGTGACTCCAGTAAGGCTTCTTCTGCCTCATATGGTGTCTGCCCATTGCCGGTAGGACAGCTATAAGAGGCATTTCTTTAAGGGACGGGCTTCATCTGGCTTTGCTTCCCAACACTCATTAGCTGCTCATTAGCTTTTACTGTAAAGGGGGGAAAACACATGACCACAGTATACGGTCCTTTCAAGTTTTTCCCTTTCCAATGTTTTACCCAAACTTTGTCTCCTACTTAGATATTATAACTAGGGGTAGTCAGAAAAGGTGGGGTTAGGAATACACATTACTGTTGGATAGCTTGAATTTGCTTGTTTAATTCTCCCACCATTTGACTATCTGACCTAAGTCCCCTATAGGATTTTTCAAGTTATTACTAATAACTAGGGTCTCCCAAAACATCATTTCAAAAGGAGATAGCCTAATTAGCACACCTTTTCATTGATCTCCATTGTGTCCCTAAAGATTTAGCCAGTGTCCGAGTTACTTGATGTACAAATTCTGGACCATTATCTGATAATATAAATGAGGGTATTCCATATCGGGGAATAAAGTCTTTAAGTGAGATTCTAGACACCTCACGTGCCTGCTTTATCCTGGTAGGGAAACATTTAGGCCACCCAGTATAGTTGCTCACAAAGACTAGCATTGCTTTATATAGTCCACATTTGGGCATGTCTGTGAAATCGACAACTAATGAATCCATAGGATAATATCCCATGGGTTGACTTCCTGGCGGGAGAGTAGGTCTCTGTTTTGGATTAACTTGAGCACAAGTGTTACATCTTTCAGTTGCATGTACACATAATGAGTAAAGGCATTATCTTCTTTTAATTTCTTTTGACTTCTGCTAGGGCACTCTTGCCCATGTGAGTTGTTGAACGAGCATCTTTTACTACTGGCCAGGCCAGGTTTTCCACAAAAATCCTTTCATCTGGGAGTACATACCATTCTCCCTGTTTATGTCCATTCAAATCTGCAGTTGCTTGTAGTTCCTTAGGTTGAGAATATCTAGGATTCAATTCTTTTGGCATTTCTAATGCTACACAGGCTGTCATATCAGGATATATGTCATTATCTTGGGTAGCTGATAATCTTGCTTCTCGATCGGCGGCCCTGTTTCCTCGGGCGACTTCATCCTGGCCCTTCTGATGCATGATAGCTACTCTCTTTGGTCCTTGTACCGCTGCTATGAGTCTTTCAATTAGAAGAGGGTGTTGGATTTCTTTTCCAGCTGCTGTTAACAACCCTCTTTCTTTATAAACAACAGCATGTACATGCAATGTGAGGAATGCATATTTAGAATCAGTCCAAATGTTTATAGTCTCATCTCATGCTAGTTATGGGGTGCGTATCAAAGCCCAAAGTTCTGCTGCTTGAGCACTTGTACTTTTTGAGAGTGGCCCACTTTCTATGACCTTGTCCAGTGAGACTATTGCATAGCCTTCATATCGCTCTCCTGTGTGATGAAACTTGACCCATCGGTAAACCAATTATAGTCTGCTGTTTTCAGTAGCACATCAGTTAAATCAGGTCTACATGAGAATTGGTTTTCTATTACCTGCATACAGTCATGTTCAATCTCAGGTAATGCCAATACTTCTTTATAGTTTCTTGGTTCATATCACACATTACACACTTTAACTTTATTAGCAGAATACGTGTCAGGTGGAATCCCTTTTTTCCATTGCTCTGACTTGCATGGCATTGACTGCTCCTGTGTGTCAATCCTTTGTTGCTTCATATCTTGTTCAGCTTTTTCAGTTTCTCCTCTCTGAATGCTGATACTGTCACTAAGTGAGTCACTGTCACTAAGTGAATCATTCCCAAAATTTGCATCAATTATGTTCCAATTTTGCTCTGCAAAACTAGCAGACCTGGAAATCAATATTCTTTTGCTCCCATTGCTAAAGTGATGACTTTTTGAACCTGGCTCATAGTCTATAAACCTGAGTTTTCCTTCTTCGATCAGAAGTGCAGTGGCTGCCAGGATTTTAAGACAATGTGGCCATTCTTTCGATACTCTGTCCAGTTGTTTGGATAGATGAGTTATGGATTGTTGCCAGCTTCCTTTCTCTTGAGTTAGAACTCCAAGGGCCACATTACTCTTTGAGTCCACATATAAATTGAAAGGTTTCTTTAGGTTGGGCAGTCCTATAACAGGAGCTTGTGACAAAGCGAATTTCTGGCTTGTGAAAGTCTTTTCTTGTTCATGCGTCCAGATAAAGGGTTCTTTTTCTCCCCGCTTTGTAGATTCATAGAGTGGTTTGGCTAACAGGGCAAAGTTTGAAATCCATATTTTGCAATACCCTGCTGTGCCCCAAAACCCTCTTTAATTCTTCTCTATTAGTTGGTTCACCAATTCAGCATATAGCTTCCTTTTTCTTATGTCCTATAGCTCTCTTGTTTTGACTTCATGGAGGAGGGTAACTTCTTGAATATGTACTGCCAGGGGCTTGCTTGCTAGAGGCACAATAGCCTTTATTAATTTAATAGATGAAGTAACTGAGCAGTATTGTCCCAAAAAGACTTTTTGGCTGTCCAGTGACTAACACATTAGTCACATATTGGAGTACCACGTCTCCATTCTCACATGGCTGAAAATCATCTAATTCTGAGGCAAAAGGCATTGCCAAAAAGGGTAGGTGAATTTGGAAATCCTTGAGGAAGCCTTAGTTCAAGCATTTTTTTTTCTTTTCTGCACACATCATCACTTTCCAGCCTGGATCTCCCAGCAAGCGCTGGCTAAGTTTTTAAAGATCCAAATCTCTATCTATCTGTCTTGATCTCCCAGCAAGCGCTGGCTAAGTTTTAAAGATCAAGATTTATAGAGACCTTCATTCACACATCTAAAACCTTAGAGCAAATCCTTGCCTTCGTCCAGTTTCAGTTCCTTATTTCTACTTTGCCATCGCATTTCACAGCAACAGGTCAGCAAAATTACAAATAGTTCTGATGCAGTTTGCAATCGTTCTGTATTCTTCTGAGACTGAGGCTGAGCATATTGTCTTTTTCATTCAAAAGCAAATAGTGCCAAAAAGGGTAAAGAAGGCATCGTTTGGATTATCTTCTGCCTTTGACAGAGCAAATTTCTTATCCACAACTGACTTGTACGTTTCTTTGCTTAATTAGCATTGCTGAAGGGGGAACGAGCGGAGGCTTGAATTTCAAAAGGACACTTTCCCTCCCTCCTTAGGCAGAGCAATTGATCACAGCCAAGCTCAGACATATAGTTATAGCCTTTGCTTCATGGGAGGGGGTGACAGACAGTCCTCCCAAATAGCCACCCTGACACTCAAGCATAAAACGAGTTTGTTTGGCAGCTTGGCAAGCCCCCAAAAGGCACGGCTAATTGGCCAGTAAGCGAGGCTTCAAGTTTTAGTAGTAGTTCTGATAGTTCATCTTGGTGAAAGGTCTTCAGTTTGTGTAGCTCTCCACCTCCACAAAATTCTATTTTGATACTGCATAGAATTACTTTCAGTAGTATTTTTTTTAAATTAGTTTAGTAATTTCCTCTTCTTTAGATGCATTGGAAAATACTATGTTTCTTTAAATTCAAGATCTGCTGGACTTCTGCTTTTTTCCAAAAGAACCACATTCATTTACTTTGTAAGTGCTTTTTAGCAAAGAGAAATCAGCTTGCACTTTTTGCAGTTCAGTCTCTTTCTGCTCCAAAATTAAGGTTAGATTTTTCTGTTCTTTTTCTGATTTTTCTTCTTACACTTTCATTTTATTTTCTTGATTTGAATGTTGTTCAGAAATATTTTTTTAATATGAACTAGAAGGTCTTGGTTCTCCTTCCTTCAAAGCCTTCCATTTGTTGTTCAAATTTGATCAGCTTTGCAATTCTTGAATCCAAGACCCTTCAATATCTTATCTAGACATGTATTCCAATTCCTGGCTGACTGCTTCAGCCCTAAATGGTCTTGCTCAATTTATGCACCATGGTGGGCTTTTTACTTTCATACCCTGGTGCTTGAACCATGTAAATTACTTCTTCATAGTGCACATAAGAATCCCACTTGGGGTCTTGCCTTGGAAACTTGCTTTTAACACAGTCTGGAGATTTTCCTCCAGCTATAGGCTTGAGGATGTTAGTGATAGCATTATTTCAATCTCTCTCTCTCTTCATTGAGGAGGATTATCTTCTTCATAAGGAGCAGTTTTCAAGATTGGTTTGTCTTCAACATGAATCTTTTTAGCATGAGGTTTGAGTTTTCTTTTTTATTCTTGCCACACAAACTCTCATTGTTTCTATTCTGCATTTTGCGCAGTCATACTGGCTTTTTGTTTTACAATTATTTGCCATTGGTCAATATACTGATATTGATCTGGGGTACCAGAATCTGGGTCAGTAACAATTTGGTGCACTTTTGAAATGATGTCTAGATTAAAAATACCTTCTGGCCTCCATCCTACACTAAAAATGGGCCAGTCATTTTCACAAAATTTCTGTAAATCACCTAGATTAGTTTTAGTTCCATAATCTCCACTAAAACCTTTCTTAAAAATTCTTCAACATACATTGAAGAGGTGTCCTGGGGACACACTCTGAACCACCCATTTTCTAAGACACTGTCACTGACCTATGGTGCCGGACGTTCCGACGGTCACCAATAGGAATTGCAATGACTTAACCACCCACACAATTCTTGGGCCTCCTTAGGATACGCCGATCCCGGACCCAGGGGGGAGATCAGGCCCTCTCTTCCACTCACAAGGAGTGGGACTACAATAACACAATTATACAATTACTTTTACTTGCCTGCAGGCGTCTTGTTTTCCAGCCGGCTTTCTTCCCTTACTTCTTTTGACCCCCGGTCAGGTTCTTGGATCGATCGGTGTCCACCGGATGCCCCGCGGTGCCATCAGTCCCATTCCGGATAAATGATCCGTGGCGCCTGAAGGTATGACGGCCCCGGTTGGGCCCCGGTTGGCCCGTGTCGTCCTCAACGAAATATCATTGCAAATAGTCCCTTCGTGGTCGCCATGAAATGTTGCAGGAAATGAGTGGACTACTCACACCCCGGGAGTCAAAAGAAGTCTTGTTTTATTTGCGCAAAGGTTCAGAGCAGTATGGCAAAAAGCAAATTCTGAACACCCTCCTCCAGACATGCAAGTTCTTATATACCTTTTACAGAGTTACAGAACAAAGAAGCATAATATGATTGGTTACAAGCACCTGTTGCTTACGTTAGAAGCTAGTTAAAATATATGTTAAAAACAAGCTAAGAATATCTTGTTTGCCCCCTTCAGGGTTTTTCCCTTCTGGACAAAGGCTCACAGGTTCCCTTGCAAAACATGTCTAGTTTCCTATAGTTATCCTATTTTTAAGTCTTAAGGCTACGCTTGGCCGGAGCGTGAAGCCTGTGGTCGGACATCTGCTGTTTCCTCTTAAAGTCTACAGAGATGCTTTATAATGTCCAAAAGCTAAGAGAAGGGATTCAGCAGAGACCATCCAGCCCATCCTAATTATGGCCAATAGTTTTATTTAATAACTTGTTTCATTTAATGTCCTGCCTCAATAGAGAGAGAGAGGCCTGAGGGAAAGATAGAGAGAGGGCCTGAGGGAAAGATAGAGAGAGGGGCCTGAGGGAAAAGTAGAGCGAGGCCTGAGGGAAAGATAGAGAGAGGGCCTGAGGGAAAGATAGAGAGAGGGGCCTGAGGGAAAGATAGAGAGAGGGGCCTGAGGGAAAAGTAGAGAGAGGGGCCTGAGAGCAAAGTAGAGAGAGAGGCCTGAGGAAAAAATAGAGAGAGGGCCTGAGGGAAAGGTAGAGAGAGGGGCCTGAGGGAAAAGTAGAGAGAGGCCTGAGGGAAAGATAGAGGGCCTGAGGGAAAAGTAGAGAGAGGGGCCTGAGAGCAAAGTAGAGAGAGAGGCCTGAGGAAAAAATAGAGAGAGGGGCCTGAGAGCAAAGTAGAGAGACAGGCCTGAGGGAAAGATAGAGAGAGGGGCCTGAGGGAAAGATAGAGAGAGGGGCCTAAGGGAAAGGAAGAGAGAGGGACCTGAGGGAAAGATAGAGAGAGAGAGGCCTGAGGGAAAGATAGAGAGAGGGCCTGAGGGAAAGGTAGAGAGAGGGGCCTGAGGGAAAAGTAGAGAGAGGCCTGAGGGAAAGATAGAGAGAGGGCCTGATGGAAAGATAGAGAGAGGGGCCTGATGGAAAGATAGAGAGAGGGGCCTGAGGGAAAAGTAGAGAGAGGGGCCTGAGAGCAAAGTAGAGAGAGGGGCCTGAGAGCAAAGTAGAGACACAGGCCTGAGGGAAAGATAGAGAGAGAGAGAGGCCTGAGGGAAAGATAGAGAGAGGGGCCTGAGGGAAAAGTAGAGAGAGGGGCCTGAGAGCAAAGTAGAGAGAGGGGCCTGAGAGCAAAGTAGAGACACAGGCCTGAGGGAAAGATAGAGAGAGGGGCCTGAGGGAAAGATAGAGAGAGGGGCCTAAGGGAAAAGTAGAGAGAGGGACCTGAGGGAAAGATAGAGAGAGAGAGGCCTGAGGGAAAGATAGAGAGAGGGCCTGAGGGAAATGTAGAGAGAGGGGCCTGAGGGAAAAGTAGAGAGAGGCCTGAGGGAAAGATAGAGAGAGGGGCCTGAGGGAAAAATAGAGAGAGGGGCCTGAGAGCAAAGTAGAGAGAGAGGCCTGAGGAAAAATAGAGAGAGGGGCCTGAGAGCAAAATAGAGAGACAGGCCTGAGGGAAAGATAGAGAGAGGGGCCTGAGGGAAAGATAGAGAGAGGGGCCTAAGGGAAAAGTAGAGAGAGGGACCTGAGGGAAAGATAGAGAGAGAGAGGCCTGAGGGAAAGATAGAGAGAGGGCCTGAGGGAAAGGTAGAGAGAGGGGCCTGAGGGAAAAGTAGAGAGAGGCCTGAGGGAAAGATAGAGAGAGGGCCTGAGGGAAAGATAGAGAGGGGGGCCTGAGGGAAAGATAGAGAGAGGGGCCTGAGGGAAAAGTAGAGAGAGGGGCCTGAGAGCAAAGTAGAGAGAGAGGCCTGAGGAAAAAATAGAGAGAGGGCCTGAGGGAAAGGTAGAGAGAGGGGCCTGAGGGAAAAGTAGAGAGAGGGGCCTAAGGGAAAGATAGAGAGAGAGAGAGGCCTGAGGGAAAGATAGAGAGAGGGCCTGAGGGAAAGATAGAGAGAGGGGTCTGAGGGAAAAGTAGAGAGAGGGGCCTGAGAGCAAAGTAGAGAGAGAGGCCTGAGGGAAAGGTAGAGAGAGGGGCCTGAGGGAAAGGTAGAGAGAGGGGCCTGAGGGAAAAGTAGAGAGAGGCCTGAGGGAAAGATAGAGGGCCTGAGGGAAGGATAGAGAGAGGGGCCTGAGGGAAAGATAGAGAGAGGGGCCTGAGGGAAAAGTAGAGAGAGGGGCCTGAGAGCAAAGTAGAGAGAGGGGCCTGAGAGCAAAGTAGAGACACAGGCCTGAGGGAAAGATAGAGAGAGAGAGAGAGGCCTGAGGGAAAGGTAGAGAGAGGGGCCTGAGGGAAAGGTAGAGAGAGGGGCCTGAGGGAAAAGTAGAGAGAGGCCTGAGGGAAAGATAGAGGGCCTGAGGAAAAGATAGAGAGAGGGGCCTGAGGGAAAGATAGAGAGAGGGGCCTGAGGGAAAAGTAGAGAGAGGGGCCTGAGAGCAAAGTAGAGAGAGGGGCCTGAGAGCAAAGTAGAGACACAGGCCTGAGGGAAAGATAGAGAGAGAGAGAGGCCTGAGGGAAAGATAGAGAGAGGGGCCTGAGGGAAAAGTAGAGAGAGGGGCCTGAGAGCAAAGTAGAGAGAGGGGCCTGAGAGCAAAGTAGAGACACAGGCCTGAGGGAAAGATAGAGAGAGGGGCCTGAGGGAAAGATAGAGAGAGGGGCCTAAGGGAAAAGTAGAGAGAGGGACCTGAGGGAAAGATAGAGAGAGAGAGGCCTGAGGGAAAGATAGAGAGAGGGCCTGAGGGAAATGTAGAGAGAGGGGCCTGAGGGAAAAGTAGAGAGAGGCCTGAGGGAAAGATAGAGAGAGGGGCCTGAGGGAAAAATAGAGAGAGGGGCCTGAGAGCAAAGTAGAGAGAGAGGCCTGAGGAAAAATAGAGAGAGGGGCCTGAGAGCAAAATAGAGAGACAGGCCTGAGGGAAAGATAGAGAGAGGGGACTGAGGGAAAGATAGAGAGAGGGGCCTAAGGGAAAAGTAGAGAGAGGGACCTGAGGGAAAGATAGAGAGAGAGAGGCCTGAGGGAAAGATAGAGAGAGGGCCTGAGGGAAAGGTAGAGAGAGGGGCCTGAGGGAAAAGTAGAGAGAGGCCTGAGGGAAAAGTAGAGAGAGGGGCCTGAGAGCAAAGTAGAGAGAGAGGCCTGAGGAAAAAATAGAGAGAGGGCCTGAGGGAAAGGTAGAGAGAGGGGCCTGAGGGAAAAGTAGAGAGAGGGGCCTAAGGGAAAGATAGAGAGAGAGAGAGGCCTGAGGGAAAGATAGAGAGAGGGCCTGAGGGAAAGATAGAGAGAGGGGTCTGAGGGAAAAATAGAGAGTGGGGCCTGAGAGCAAAGTAGAGAGAGAGGCCTGAGGAAAAATAGAGAGAGGGGCCTTAGAGCAAAGTAGAGAGACAGGCCTGAGGGAAAGATAGAGAGAGGGGCCTGAGGGAAAGATAGAGGGGCCTAAGGGCAAAGTGACCAGATTTTTTTTTTTAAGCGGGACAGGGGGGGGCGACTGGGAGCCGCCATTTGTTTTGCCCGCTGCGCATGCGCAGAGGGCAAAACACAGCAAATGTCGTCGTCCAGGTGGGGGGGGGAGGCAGGAGGGCGCTTGGATGCCTGGAGCTCGCGACAGGTAAGCTGCCGGCTGCCTCCTTTCCCCGTCTCCCGCCTCCCGTTCGTTGCTTGCCAGCCCGGCCGAAGGGGAGGCGGGAGGCAAGGAAAGGCCTCCCGAAGGGGAGGCGGGCTCCCGAAAGGCTGCCGGCTCCCGAAGGGGAGGCGGGAGGCCTTTCCTCGCCTCCCGCCTCCCCTTCGGGAGCCGGCAGCCCTTCGGGAGCCCGCCTCCCCTTCGGGAGGCCTTTCCTCGCCTCCCGCCTCCCCTTCGGCCGGGCTGGCAAGCAACGAACGGGAGGCGGGAGACGGGGAAAGGAGGCAGCCGGCAGCTTACCTGTCGCGAGCTCCAGGCATCCAAGCGCCGCGGTCTCCCGGTCGCCCGCCCAGCCCCAGGGCAACGGCGGCTGCGAGGCGACGGGGGGAAGGAAGGGGAGGGGGACGAGGAAGGGCTGTTTGCGCCGCCGGAGGGCTCAAACCGCCGCTCAAACCCCTTTTTCTGAGACGGCAGCGGCGACAGCTCCTCGTCCCTCAACCCTCCACCCGCATCCCAACAGCAGCGGGGGCGGGGCTAGGGATGGGGCGGGGGAAGGAGAGGAGGAGCAGCCTCCCTTCCCCCTCCCCCCCAGCAGGCAGCCGGCTCTCTGAAATTCTGCTTTGCTAGCTAGCACTTACATCGCTCCCAGCCGGCGCGGCCACAAGACGTGAGAGCGATGTAGAGGGCGCCCTGCTGGGGGGATTATGGCGCGCGGTATCCCTGCCACTTGCCTGAAGCCGGTGGTCCTGGTAGGATGGAGAATCCTGATCCGGCTCTCCTGCTGTGGCCACCTGCTCTGGGCAGCCGTGCCCCCCCCCTTCGCTGCTTTCCCCGGCTGCAGAATCGCCCTGTGCAAGCCGCCGCAGCTGCCGCCTCTACGCCCGCCTCCAGTGGAGCGCCTCTTCCTCCCCAGGCGCTTGGCGAACCCGCCTCTCTCCCCATTGCTGCCATCCCCGCGCCTCTCGCCCCGCTCACCATGCGTCTCTGCTCCGCTGTCACCTGCCACTGCCTGGAGAGCCTTGGGCGCTCGGCGCCATCTTCCGGCTTTCCTTCCGCGCGCGCTGCAGTCCCGCTCGCCGGGCAGAAAAGCGTCACCTTTCCTGGCCATTGGATGATTGCAATGCGTCACTTGCAATCATCCAATGCGCGACGTTTGGCGCATGCGCCACGGTTTGGTCACCACGGAGCCCGACATGCCTGCCTTAAAACTCCCCGAGTTTTAACTCCCCACAATCTCGCACGCCGCCCTTTCAGGCCGATTTTTGGAAAGAATGCCCTAGTCGTGCATTCTTTCAAAAAATCGGGACTTTTTAGAGGACGGGCGGGACGCGGGACAAATCATTAAAAAGCATGGCTGTCCCGCCAAAAGCGGGACGTCTGGTCACCTTACCTAAGGGAAAAGTAGAGAGAGGGACCTGAGGGAAAGATAGAGAGAGAGAGGCCTGAGGGAAAGGTAGAGAGAGGGCCTGAGGGAAAGGTAGAGAGAGGGGCCTGTGGGAAAAGTGGAGAGAGGCCTGAGGGAAAGATAGAGAGAGGGGCTGAGGGAAAGATAGAGAGAGGGGCCTGAGGGAAAGATAGAGAGAGGGGCCTGAGGGAAAAGTAGAGAGAGGGGCCTGAGAGCAAAGTAGAGAGAGAGGCCTGAGGAAAAAATAGAGAAAGGGCCTGAGGGAAAGGTAGAGAGAGGGGCCTGAGAGCAAAGTAGAGAGACAGGCCTGAGGGAAAGATAGAGAGAGGAGCCTAAGGGAAAAGTAGAGAGAGGCCTGAGGGAAAGATAGAAAGTGAGAGAGAGAGAGAGAGAGGCCTGAAGGAAAAGTAGAGAGAGGGCCTGATAGAATGATCCTTCTATAAAGCCTTATTCATGGTTCCCCCTCAACATCCTTCTTTCCTCTGGAGTTAACAAAATTTCCATCAGACTTTGTATGTCTGCCCAAGTAGGCTGGTGAGTTCGGAAAATGGATGCAAAAAGGGCATGCATCTGATCTGGACTCTCTCTATAATTAGGAGTTTGATTTTTCCAATTATATAGATCAGCCGTTGAGAATGGAGCATACACCAATACCTTACGTGGCTCCCCTACCCCTTCAGCGCCAGCCACTTCATGCCAAGGATACACAGGTGGAGGGCACTGGGGATTAAGGTTTCCTGGGGGCCATTCATCCTCCATATGTTCCATAAGAACTGTGGAAGGGGCACTAGGTTTCTTCATTGTCCCTTTTTTCTCTCCCCACATTAGCATCAGTTTACACCCACATTATTCTAATAACATAGGACTGTTGCCTAGTTTAGTAAAAAGATCCAGGTATTGTATCTCAGTCTGTCTCTCCTTTTTCTTCAAAACTGTCTTTAATTCCCTGATCAGATGACTGCCCACTGACCCTTGTGAAGCAGGACGTAAAATAAAGCAAAGTCATTAAGTGAAACAATAGTCTATAAATGGGGTTGGACTAGATGATCTGTAAGGGACCCTTTCTAGCACTGATAATTAAAGTAGAAAAAGGTCTCTTTGGAAAGCTACAAAGAGGAAGTCGCTAGGCTTTTCCAGGAATAGGCTGACCACAAAACTGTAACAGGATATTTGAGAAATTTAAAGGTGTTAACAAAAAACCTATGGAGAAACATGCATATGTGTCAAAAGGAAAGAGATGTAACTCCTTATTACGGTTAAAGGCTGATCTATAATGTAAAGCCAACCCCTTATGTCTTTTGTAACTGTGGAAAAAGAGTTTAAATATCTTGCTTTTCTGATAGAAAATCGTTCAGTTCCGTAATTCAAATGTCTGAACCTTATCTGTACAGATAATAAAAAGGCTTATCTTACTCCTCTGGGCTGGAATCACTTCCTGTTCTGCAACATTTATGGCGACCCAGATGGGACAGGAAATAGATCCCAGTGGGATTTTTCCCTGAGGATCGGAACCGGCCGACGGAGCTAGGCGAGGTCATCACGTTGACCCTTCAAGGCGCCAACAGATGCATTATCTGGAAGGAAACTGATGACATCGCAAAGGTGCCAAGGACAACCGACCGAATCCAAGAACCTGACCAGGAGTTAAGATAAGTCATTAAACAAAGCTGGCTGAGGGAAGGAAGATGCCTGCAGGCAAGTATTTGTAAACATTTTTTAGGACCCACTCGTTAGGAGTGGAGGAGAGGGCTTGATCTCCCCTCTAAAAAGCCTAGGATCTGTGTATCCTAAAAAGGCTGTAGAATTGTGTGGGATGGGTAAGCCATTTGCAGTTTCTGAAAGTGACTGTTGGAATTTTCCAGCGCTGCAGATCAAATGGTAGTGTGTTAGAGAGAAATGGGTGGTTCAGAGAGTGTCCCTCGGACCCCTCTTTGGTATATGTTAAAAGAATTTTAAGAAAGGAGATATGGAATTAAGGCCAATCCAGATGACTAAAATTCTGTGAGAATGAATGGCCCATGTTTAATGAAAGCCATAATGTACTTTTAACCTAGACATCATTTCAAAAGAGCACCAAAAATGTGGCTAACCCAGATTCTGGTCACCCAGATCAATATCAGTATATTGACCAGTAGCAAATAATTGTAAAACAAAACCCAAATGTCGAATAAAAACAATGAGTGTTGTTTGGCAAAAAGAAAAACTCAAACCTCATGCTAAAAAGATTCATGTTGAAAGACAAAACCAATCTTGAAAACTGCTCCCTATGAAGAAGATACCCCTCCTCAATGAAGAGAGAGAGAGATTGAGGAAACCTGTTAAAAGCAAAAGTTTCCAAGGCAAAACCCCCTCCATATGGCCCCCCTTCATCAAAGGGTCATGAATGGTCAAGGTGGTCAGGCAAAATATTCAAGCCTCTGTTCCAGTTTGTCCCAACAAACCTATTAAACTGGAAACAGCATTATGGACCCCTGTCAGCCAAACCTCGAGAAGTTGTTGGTTTATTTGGGACCATTATCAAGACATAAAATCCTATGTGGCAAGACACTAGAAGAATTTCTTGAGTTAAGAATTCTACGAATGTTGTAGAGGCCACTGAAAAGCCCCCTTTTCTTATATATGCAAAATTGGCTTTATTGGAACTTGCAAGATAAGTCTTTAAAAATAGAACAAGAAAAATTAGAAAGAAGTCAATGGTTGCATAAACACTGGAAAGTGTTTCTGGAGAAAAAAAGAAACGAACCAGAAGCCTTTTTCCAGAGACTAGTTGAAGCATATAAGAAGAAAATGTTGCCCAATAATGAAGTACACTATGAAGAATTAATTTACATGATTAATTTGGTGATCAACGCTTCTTTTAGGGAGGGATCCATACTGCAGCCTTTAAAGGTTGCGGTGGTGAGATCCCTCCTTAAGAAGCCTTCCCTGGATCCGGCGGATTTGAAGAACTTTCGTCCGGTCTCCAACTTACCATTTATAGGTAAAGTTGTTGAGAAGGTGGTAGCTTTTCAGCTTCTTCGGTTATTGGAGGAAACTGATTATCTAGATTCCTTTCCATCGGGTTTCAGGTGCGGCTACAGTACAGAAACTGCCTTGGTCGCCCTGATGGATGATCTCTGGCGAGCCCGGGATGGGAGCTATTCTTCCATCCTGGTGCTACTTGACCTCTCAGCGGCTTTCGATACCATCGACCATGGTATCCTTCTGCATCGTCTCGGCGAGGTGGGAGTGGGAGGCATCGTTTTACGGTGGTTCTCCTCTTACCTCGCCGATAGGATGCAATCGGTGTTAACAGGAGGACAGAGGTCATCTCCTAGGCCCCTGACTTGTGGGGTGCGGCAGGGTTCGGTCCTCTCGCCCATCCTGTTTAACATTTACATGAAACCGCTGGGGGAGATAATCCGTCGACACGGTGTGGGTTTTCAACAGTACGCTGATGACACCCAGCTGTACATCACCACCCCGTTTCAATTCAGGGAGGCAGTGGACGTAATGTGCCGATGCCTGGACGATGTCAGGATCTGGATGGGGAGGAACAGGCTCAAACTTAACCCTGACAAGACTGAGTGGCTCTGGATATTGCCTCCTAAGGACTATTCCGACTGTCCCTCCTTGGTTCTTGGGGGTAAAAAATTAACTCCCTCGGAACGGGTCCGCAATTTGGGAGTTCTCCTAGACCCACAGCTAAAATTAGATCAACATCTCACAGCTGTGGCTAGGGGAGCCTTTGCACAGGTTCGCCTGGTACACCAATTGTGACCATACTTGGAGAAGGAGGCTCTACTCACAGTCACTCATGCCCTTGTCACCTCTAGATTAGACTACTGTAATGCGCTCTACATGGGGCTACCCTTGAAGAGTATCCAGAGACTTCAACTGGTGCAAAATGCAGCTGCGCGTGCTGTGGTGGGAGTCTCAAGATACACCCATGTAACACCCATACTCCGCCAGCTGCATTGGTTGCCCATTTGTCTCCGGGTGCAATTCAAGGTGTTGATCATCATCTTTAAAGCCCTACATGGCTTAGGACCAGGTTACCTCCGGGACCGCATCCTACCTCATACTTCCCTTCGACCGGTTAGGTCCCACAGAGTGGGTCTCCTCCAGGTCCCGTCAACCAAACAATGTCGGCTGGCGGGGCCTAGGGGGAGGGCCTTTTCTGTAGGGGCCCCTGTTCTCTGGAATGAACTACCCCCAGAGATCCGAATTATCCCCACCTTGCTGGCCTTCCGAAAAGCCATTAAGACATGGCTCTTCCTGCAGGTGGGGTGATTTTGAGACAACTTTCCCCCATGTATGCATGGTTTTGTATGTCTTTTTAAAACTCTTTTAAATTGTTTTTAATAATTTTATTGTTTAGTTGTTCCCTTAAAATGTTGTACACCGCCCTGAGTCCTCAGGGAGTAGGGCGGCATAGAAGAACACTAAATAAATAAATAAAATAAATAAATAAATAAATGATTCAAGCACCAGGGTATGAAAGAGCCCAACATGATGCAAGAGCATTTAAGAGCTGAAGCAGCCAGCCAGGAATTAGAATACATGTCTAGACAAGATATTGAAGGGTCTTGGGTTCCAGAATTACAAAGCTGATCAAATTTAAACAACAAATGGAAGGCTTTGAACAAAATAGGCTGTTATTTGAAATAAAAGCTCTTAAAAGTAAAAAAAATCAGGAAGGAGAACCAAGACCTTCTAGTTCATATTGAAAATATTTCTAAACAACATGTAAATCAAGAAAATAAAATAAAAGAGCAGGAAGATAAATCAGACAAAGAACAGAAAAATCTAACCTTAATTTTGGAGCAGAAAGAGACTGAACTGCAAAAAGTGCAAGCTGAATTCTCTTTGCTAAAAAGCACTTACAGAGGAAATGAATGTGGTTCTTTTAGAGAAAGCAGAAGTCCAGCAAACCAAGATTACTTACGAAGAGCAGATCTTGAATTTAAAGAAGCAGATAGTATTTTCCAATGCATCTAAAGAAGAGGAAATTACTAAACTAATTAAAAAAAATACTACTGAAAGTAATTCTAGGCAGTATCAAAATAGAACTGATAAATTTAGCAAACTGAAGACCTCTCACCAAGATGAGCTATCTGAACTACATGATTGGGAATTACTACATGGGAATTACCCCCATCTGGCGAGCCCGGGATGGGGGTAATTCCTCCATCCTGGTCCTACTTGACCTCTCAGCGGCTTTCGATACCATCGACCATGGTATCCTTCTGCATCGTCTCGGCGAGTTGGGAGTGGGAGGCACCGTTTTGCGGTGGTTCTCCTCTTATCTCGCTGACGGGATGCAGTCGGTGTTAGCAGGTGGGCAGAGGTCGTCTCCTAGGCCCCTGACCTATGGGGTGCCTCAGGGTTCGGTCCTCTCACCCATCCTGTTTAACATTTACATGAAACCACTGGGGGAGATCATCTGTAGACATGGGGTGAGTTTCCAACAGTACGCTGACGACGCCCAGCTGTACATCACCACCCCGTCTGAATTCAGGGAGGCGGTTGATGTGATGTGCCAGTGCCTGGACGACGTTAGGATCTGGATGGGGAGGAACAGACTCAGACTCAACCCCGACAAGACTGAGTGGCTCTGGATATTGCCTCTGAAGGACTATATCGACTGTCCCTCCTTGGTTCTTGAGGGAGAAAAATTAACTCCCTCAGAACGGGTTCGCAATTTGGGAGTCCTCCTAGATCCACAGCTAAAATTAGACCAACACCTTACAGCTGTGGCTAGGGGGGCTTTTGCACAGGTTCGCCTGGTGCACCAATTGCGACCATACTTGGAGAAGGAGGCTCTACTCACGGTCACTCACGCCCTTGTCACCTCTCGACTGGACTACTGCAATGCACTCTACATGGGGCTGCCCTTGAAGAGTATTCGGAGACTTCAACTGTTGCAAAATGCAGCTGCGCGTGCTGTGGTGGGTGTTTCAAGGTACACCCACATAACACCTATACTCCGCGTGCTGCATTGGCTGCCCATTGGTCTCCGGGTACAATTCAAGGTGCTGATCATCATCTTTAAAGCCCTACATGGCTTAGGACCAGGCTATCTCCGGGACCGCATTCTGCCGCATTCCTCCCTCCGACCGGTCAGGTCCCACAGAGTGGGTCTCCTCCAGGTCCCGTCAGCCAAACAGTGCCAACTGGCGGGGCCTAGGGGGAGGGCCTTTTTTGTAGGGGGCCCCGCTCTCTCGAACCAACTTCCTCCAGAGATCCGAATCATCCCTACCTTACTGGCCTTCAGAAAAGCCATTAAGACATGGCTCTTCTTGCAGGCGGGGTGAGTTTGAGACGATTTTATATCTGATGTCTCCCCCATGTATGTATGGTGTGTATTTATATATATATATTTAACTGTTTTTAAACTGTTTTTTAATGATTTGTTTGGAGTTTTTATAAAATATTGTACGCCACCCTGAGTCCTGAGGGAGTAGGGCGGCATAGAAAAACTACCAAATAAAATAATAAATAAATAAATAAATAAAATAAACTACAAAAACTTGAAGCCTCACTTACTGGCCAATTAGCCATGCCTTTTTGTGGCTTGGCAAGCTGCCAAACAAACTCGTTTTAATCTCACTTTATTTAATTATGCTTGAGTGTCAGGGTGGCTTTTTGGGAGGACTGTCACCCCCTCCCGTGAAGCAAAGGCTATAACTATATGTCTGAGCTTGGCTGTGATCAATTGCTCTGTTTCCTGCTCCAGCCTAAGGGGGGAGGGAAAGTGTCCTTTTGAAATTCAAGCCTCCGCTCGTTCCCCCTTCAGCAATGCTAATTAAACAAACCTACAAGCCAGTTGTCCTATAACAAATTCACAAGATAATCCAAACGATGCCTTCTCAGAAGAATACAGAATGATTGCAAAATGCATCAGAACTATTTGTAATTTTGCTGAGCTGTTGCTGTGAAATGCGATTGCAAAGTAGAAATAGGAAACTAAACCTGAATCTTGAATCTTTAAACTTAGCTAGCGATTTCTGGGAACTTAGCTAGCGATTTCTGGGAGATCAAGATAGATAGAGATCAAGATAGATAGAGATTTGGATCTTTAAAACCTCAGTCAGTGCCTGCTGGGAGATCCAGACTGGAAAGAGATGATGCATGCAGAAAAGTATAAAAAATAAAATAAAATAAAAAATGCTTGAACTAAGGCTTCCTCAAGGATTCCAAAATTCACCTACCCTTTTTGGCAATGCTTTTTGCCTCAGAATTAGATGATTTTCAGCCATGTGAGAATGGAGACGTGGTCCTCCAATATGTGGCTAATATGTTAGTCACTGAATAAAGGCTATTGTGCCTCTACAAGCAAGTTACCCTCCCCCATGAAATCACCAGAGATGTATAGGACATAAGAAACAGGAAGCTATATGCCGAATTGCTGAAGCCAACTCATAGAGGAGAATTAAAGAGGGTTTTTGGACGCAAACTTTGCCCTATTAAAGAAAATAAAATAAAATAATAACTCTATGAGTCCACAAACAAAGGGGGGAGAAAAAGAGGAAAAGAGGAAAAGGAAAAAGAAAAAAAGGAGAAAAAGGACACATGAACAGCAAAAACCTTTTGTGACTTTGAAATCACCATTGTCGGTTTGTGAACTCAAAGAGTAATATTTGCTCTACGAGTCCTAATTCAAGAAAAAGGGAAGCTGACAACACCCAGCTGGACAGAGTGTCGAAAAAGAATGGCCACGTTGCCTTTTTAAAAAATCCTGGCAGCCACCGCCCTCCTGATCGAAGAAGAAAGCTCAGGTTTATGGGCTATGAACTAGGTTCAAAAAGTTATCACTTTAGCAATGGAAGCAAAAGAATAGTGATTTCCAGGTCTGCTAGTTTTGCAGAGCAAAATTGGAACAGAATTGATGCAAATTTGGGGAGTGACTCACTTAATGACAGTGTTAGCATTCAGAGAGGAGAAAATGAAAAAGCTGAAGAAGATATGAAGCAACAAAACATGGACCCCAAGCAAACAAAACAAACAACAAACCAAAAAGGGATGGGAAAGAAAACAAACTCAAATGACAAATAAGAGACAAAGAAAGAACACCCACAACCAGGCACAAAGAACTCAAATGCCTCTACACAAATGCACAAAGCCTAGGGAATAAACAGGGTGAACTTGAAATATTAATGCACGAAGGTACACACGACATAGTCGGAATAACAGAAACTTGGTGGGACGAATCACACAATTGGAACACACAGATAAAAGGATACAAACTCTTCAAAAAAAACAGATCACACAAAAAAGGAGGTGGTGTTGCACTGTATATAAAGGACCACTATGTAGCTACAGAGCTACAAGTAACCAAGGAAGAAAACCCATTAGAATGCATATGGGTCAACATAAAACAAAAAATGAATGCCACAACAATAGGAGTTTACTACAGACCACCAAACCAAACAGAAACAATGGACACCCTTTTTACCAACCAGCTAAAGAACATATGCAAGAAAAACAACATTGTAATAATGGGAGACTTCAACTACCCGGATATCAACTGGAAAACCAACTCAGCACCAAGTGAGAAATCTAACAGATTCCTAACCAGCCTAGCTGACAACTTCATTGTCCAAAAAGTGGAGGAGGGAACTACAGGGGCAGCCATACTGGATTTAATACTTACAAACAGAGAAGAAACAATAGGAGTCGAAGCTGCGGGAACACTGGGCGAGAGTGACCACGTAATACTAAAATTCACCATAAAGCAAACACAAATAACTGAACATAACAACACCTATATCCCAGACTTTAAAAAAGCCGACTTCAATTAACTCAGAGAAAACTTGGGGAAGATCCCTTGGATCAAAGTACTAAAGGGTAAAACAACACAAGAAGCCTGGGAGATCCTGAAAAACACGATCATAAAAGCCCAGAACACCACAATACCGATGAGGAAGAAAACCAAGAAATCCAAAAGGAAACCAGCATGGCTAAACAAAGACCTCACCGATAAAATGAATGAAAAAAAAGATAAATACAAAAAATGGAAAGAGGGGCACATAACCAAGGCAGAGTACCAACAGACAGCCAAAATCTGTAAAGAAAAAATCAGGACAGCAAAGGCCCAGAACGAACAAAGACTCGCAACAAAAGTCAAAGACAACAAAAAAAGCTTCTTCCAACACATTAACAACAAGAAAAAAATCAAAGAAACAGTTGGTCCACTAAAGAGAGAAGACGGCAAAGAAGTAACAGACAACACAGACAAAGCAGAGCTACTGAACACGTTCTTCGCATCAGTCTTCACACAAAAGGAAACTGCAGCTCATCTACCCAGCAACATAAATATTAAAAACAGATTCGAAGCAAGACTCAACCTAAGCAAAAATACAGTAAGAGATCACCTATCTGAATTTAACGAATACAAAGCACCAGGACCAGACAGATTACACCCCAGAGTCCTAAAAGAACTAGCAGAAGTCATTTCAGAACCACTGCACCACATCTTCCACAAATCCTGGAATGCAGGGGAACTCCCTGAGGACTGGAAAAGAGCTGACGTGGTCTCCATCTACAAAAAAGGTAAAAAAACAGACCCAGGAAACTACAGACCAATCAGCCTAACATCAATACCTGGGAAAATACTGGAAAAAATAATTAAAAAGCAGATCTCCCATCATCTAGAAACAAACCAAGTAATAACCAACAGCCAACACGGATTTGTTAAGAACAAGTCATGCCAAACCAACCTTATTTCATTCTTCAACACTGTGACCAAATTAGTAGACCAGCGAAATGCAGTAGACATAATATACCTGGACTTTAGCAAAGCATTTGACAAAGTAGACCACAACCTACTCCTTCATAAGCTAGAAAAAAGCGGGATAGATAGCTACACAACCAGATGGATTAACAATTGGCTGACCAACCGTACCCAGCGAGTAGTCCTCAATGGCTCTAAGTCCACATGGAGAGAAGTAAGCAGTGGGGTACCACAAGGTTCCGTCCTAGGCCCAGTACTCTTTAATATCTTCATAAATAACCTAGATGAGGGAATAGCAGGAGAACTAACCAAATTTGCAGATGACACCAAGCTGGCGGGAGTAGCAAACACCCCAGAGGACAGACTCAAAATCCAGAGGGACCTCGACAGACTCGAACACTGGGCCCAAACCAATAAAATTAAATTTAACACGGAGAAAAGTAAAATTCTGCACCTAGGTAAAAAGAATCAAAAATACACATACAAACTGGGCGAAACCACACTCAATAGCAGCGATTGTGTGAGGGATCGCGGAGTCCTGGTAGACAGCCAACTAAATATGAGCCAGCAGTGTGCAGCAGCAGCCAAAAAGGCCAACGCAGTCCTGAGCTGCATAAATAGAGGGATACAATCAAGGACCAGAGAGGTACGAGTACCACTCTATAAAGCCTTGGTCAGACCACACCTAGAGTACTGCATCCAGTTTTGGTCACCACACTACAAAAAAGACATTGAAACTCTAGAGAAAGTGCAGAAGAGAGGAACCAGGATGATAAAGGGTCTGGAAAATAAAACATACGAAGAGCGGTTGCAGGAACTGAGCTTGGCCAGTCTAGCGAAGAGAAGGACCAGGGGTGACATGATAGCAGTGTTCCAATACTTGAGGGGATGCCACAGAGAGGAGGGGGTCAGGCTGTTCTCTATGGCACCAGAAAGCCAAACAAGGAATAACGGATGGAAGCTGACCAAGGAGAGATTCAACCTGGAAGTGAGGAGAAACTTTCTGATGGTGAGAGCGATCAACCAGTGGAACAGCTTGCCAGCAGAGGTTGTGAGAGCCCCAACACTTGCGACCTTCAAGGAGAGACTGGACTGCCATCTGTCTCAAATGGTGTAGGAACTCCTGCTTGAGCAGGGGGTTGGACTAGATGACCTACAAGGTCCCTTCCAACTCAAATAATAAATCTAAATCTAAATGATTGACACCCAGAAGCAGTCGATGCCACGCAGGTCAGAGCAATGGAACAAATGGATTCTACCTGACAGGTATTCTGCTAATAAAGTTAAAATGTGTAATGTATGAAGTATTGGCATTACCTAACGTTGAACATGATTGTATGCAAGTCATAGAAAGCCAATTCTCATGAAGACCTGATTTAACTGAGGTCCCACTGAAAGAGGTGGACCATAATTGGTTTGCTGATGGGTCAAGATTCATTGCAAATAGTCTCACTTGATAAAGTCATAGAAAGCGGCCCACTCCCAAAAGGAACAAGTGCTCAGGCAGCTGATAGAGAAGATTATCAGCAACCTGAGATAATGAAATTTATCCTGATATAACAGCCTATGGGGCATTAATACCAAAAGACTGTATCCTAGATATTCTCAACCTGAGGACCTACAAGCAACTATAGATTTGAATGGACATAAGCAGGAAGAAGGACTTTTGTAAAAGATGCTCGTTCAACAACTCACATGGACAAGAGTACCCTAGCAGAAGTTAAAAGAGATTAAAAGAAGATAATGCCTTTACTCATTATGTGCACATGCAACTGAAAGATGTAACACTTGTGCTCAAGTTAATAAAACAGGGACCTACTTTCCTGCCAGGAAGTCAACCCACAAGATATTATCCTATGAATTCATTAGTTGTTGATTCCACAGATGTGCCTAAATATGGACTATATAAAGCAATGCTAGTCTTTTTGTACAACTATACAAGGTGGTCTGAATGTTTCCCCACCACGACAAAGCAGGCACGTGAGGTGACTAGAATCTTACTTAAAGACTTTATTCCCCAATATAGAATACCCTTATTTCAATCATCAGACAATGGTCCAGAATTTGTACAGACACTGGCTAAATCTTTAGGAATACAATGGGGATCAATGAAAAAGTGTGCTAATTAGGCTATCTCCTTTTGAAATGATGTTTTGGGAGACCCTAGTTATTATTGCTATTTTAATTGTTCATTTTGTTCTTTTTTATTGTATGTTGCCCAGAGTCCCCCTGGGAGTTGGGTGGCTTATAAATGTGAATAATTAGATTAAATTAGTAAATTAGAAAAATATAGGGGACTTAGGACAGATAGAGCCAAATAGTGGGAGAATTGAACAAGCAAATACAAGCCATCCAATATTAATGTGTATTCCTAACCCCATCTTTTCTGACTACCCCAGTCATAATATCCAAGTAGGAGACAAAGTATGGGTAAAACATTGGAAAGGGAAAATCGTGAAAGGACTGTGGTTATTTGTTCTCCCCTTACAGTAAAAGCTAATGCGCAGGCAAAGCCAGATGAAGCCTGTCCTCTAGTGCTGCATTTGAAGAAACGCCCCCTATAACTGCCCTACCAGGTAACAGGCAAGCAACATACGGGGAAGAAGAAGCCTTACTGGAGTCACTCCTGGAAGCTGACTTCTCTTTGTAAGGCTGAAGATTTGGACAAGGAAAACAACTTATTTGAAAAAAATAATACCGTATTTATCGGCGTATAACACGCACCCCCATTTTAACAATAAAATTTGAGTAAAAATTTTTTTAATTAAAAATAAATGACTTGGAAGCTCTGAACTTAATGTTGGATTCATATTTATAACATTATAACATGAACTATAACATTAACTCCTCTTATAAGGCAAATATGAAATGAAAAAGCACCTCTTTGAACGAAAATAACTTAATCAGAATCACTGCTTTCTGGGAAACCAAAAAATTCTTCATCTTCACTTTCCTACCATCTTTCTTTTTCTTTCTGTCTTTCTTCCTTCCTGACATTCTTTCTTTCTTTCTTTCTTTCTTTCTTTCTTTCTTTCTTTCTTTCTTTCTTTCTTTCTTTCTTTCTTTCTTTCTTTCTTTCTTTCATTCTTTCTTTCTTTCTGTCTTTCTTTCTTTCTTTTTCTTTCTTTTTTTTCTGTCTGTCTTCATTCCTTCCTAACTTTTCTTTCTTTCTTTCTTTCTTTCTTTCTTTCTTTCTTTCTTTCTTTCTTTCTTTCTTTCTTTCTTTCTTTCTTTCTTTCTTTCTTTCTTTCTTTCTTTCCTTCCTTCCTTCCTTCCTTCCTTCCTTCCTTCCTTCCTTCCTTCCTTCCTTCCTTCCTTCCTTCTTTCTTTCTTTCTTTCTTTCTTTCTTTCTTTCTTTCTTTATCTTTCTTTCTTTCTGTCCATCTGTCTGTCTTCTTTCTTCTTCTTTCTCCTTCCTTCCTTCCTTCCTTCCTTCCTTCCTTCCTTCCTTCCTTCTGTCTTTCTCCCTGTAGGAGAAAGAAGGAACCTCTGTTGCCATCTCCCGCGGGGCTGCAGCCACCCGACTGAGTCCCCGACCGCGGCAGCATCCCTGCTGTTCTCCGGCCAAGCGGCCGAAGGAGCCCTGGAGCCCCGACGCCGCCCTGCATCTTGGTCTCTTGGGGCTTGTCCGGCAGCCTGCTGGGAAGGCTGTGACGCATGGGAGGAAAGGAGCTGCTATTGCCGCTCCGGCGTGTCTCCCCGGTCACTGTGGCTGCACCGGGGAGCCACGTCCTTGTTAACAATGGAGACGCTGCGCGGAGCAGAGGCGCCTGGCGAGCGAGGCGAGTGGCTGCATCGGTGGCAGGCTCCTGCCCGCGTCTCCCGCCCGCCTGCCCGCCTCTTGCCTTAGCATTTAAAAGAATGAGAGGCGGGCGGGCAGGAGACGCGGGCAGGAGCCTGCCGCCGATGCAGCCACTCGCCTTGCTCGCCAGGCGCCTCTGCTCCACGCAGCGTCTCCATTGTTAACAAGGACGCGGCTCCCCGGTGCAGCCACAGTGACCAGGGAGACATGCCGGAGCGGCAATAGCAGCTCCTTCCCTCCCTGCGTCGCAGCCTTCCCAGCAGGCTGCCGGACAAGCCCCAAGAGACCGAGATGCAGGGCGGCGTCGGGGCTCCAGGGCTCCTTCAGCCGCTTGGCCGGAGAACAGCAGGGATGCGCCCGCGGCCGTTTTTGAGCTGCCCCCAGCTCGGAAGTTTTAGTACCCGGCGTATAAGATGACCCCCGACTTTTGAAGAGATTTTCAAGGGGTAAAAAGTCATCTTATACGCCGGCATCAGCTGGGACCCGGCATATAACACGCAGGTAGGGTTTTGGCTTGTAATTTTAGTTTTAAAACTGCGTGTTATATGCCGATAAATACGGTATATTGAGGAAAAAATGTGTTGGTTCTAGGAATGGTAGTTCAATCATATGTTGTCATAAGTGTACTGGATTTAATGTATGTAAGTTTGATCTTTCTGTTTATAATTTGTTGTGTAGGATATTTATTTTGCTGGAACAACTCTCGGCCTGAACAGACAGACACTGTTCCTGTAATTATTAATTGGGCTAGTGAAAAGTGGGAATCCCCTAAGGAGACTGATGTTTGAAGAACCTTGGGAATGGATTCTCTATAGCATATTGATAATTCTGGGATCATGGATACTATACTGCAATGCGCTCTACATGGGGCTACCCTTGAAGAGTATTCGGAGACTGCAACTGGTGCAAAATGCGGCTGCACGTGCTGTGGTGGGTGTTTCAAGATACACCCACGTAACACCCATACTCCGCCAGCTGCATTGGCTGCCCATTCGTCTCCGGGTACAATTCAAGGTGTTGATCATCATCTTTAAAGCCCTACATGGCTTAGGACCAGGTTACCTCCGGGACCGCATTCTACCTCATACTTCCCTTCGACTGGTCAGGTCCCACAGAGTGGGTCTCCTCCAGGTCCCGTCAACCAAACAATGTCGGCTGGCGGGGCCTAGGGGGAGGGCCTTCTCAGTGGGGGGCCCTGCTCTCTGGAACCAACTCCCCCCAGAGATACAAATTGTCCCCACCTTGCTGGCCTTCCGAAAAGCCGTGAAGACATGGCTCTTCCTGCAGGCGGGGTCTTGAGACAACTTCATCTTGGTCTCCCCCATGTATGTAAGATTTTGTATGCTTTTTTAAAAAATGTATTTTAAATTGTTTTAAATTAAATTGTTTAGTGGTTCTTCAAATGTTGTACGCCGCCCTGAGTCCCCAGGGAGTAGGGCGGCATATAAGAATCCTAAATAAAATAAATAAATAATTAAATATACTTAGTAAATAAAACCTGGCTCTGTGGAGCACCTAAAACTAACCCTGAACTTTCCCTAGCTTCACATGCTTCAGCCCAGCTCCCTGATGTGATAAGTTCTGTAATTGAAACAGCTCCCCTAGATAAGACTGTGTAAATTAAGCTGGATAAGATTCTTTTAATGTCAGTCATGGTTTTTCTATGGCTTGGATTATTAATCACCAGTGACCTGCTGAGTGACAAGCCTGGGAATGGCCATTTGACTCTTCCTACTCCTAAGGAAGGCCCAGGGGATGCTGCAGGTCCTAGAGAGCAAAAGAGTACATGGGAATGACATGTGGTGTTCATGTCTACCAATTAGATATGAAGTCAGTAAAAGAAAAAGAACTGTTAAATGTCTGAAAGTAATGAGATTTGAGAGTAACCAGGTTGAATTCTTTGCTTTTTGTTTTCTGTTATCTATTGTTATTATAAATCAACTGAGAAGATAGGGCTAAATGTATCAGCTATTGTTCTTGTTGTTATGTGGAATAACAGGCCTTGCCTTTATTCCTTGTGTAATACTTCTGATCAAATGTGAGACTCTACTGCCAATTAATTAATTAAATTAAATTAGAGTCTCAAAGGGGGGGGGTGAAGCAGGACGTAAAATAAAGCAAAGTCATTAAGTGAAACAATAGGCTATAAATGGGATTGGACTAGATGATCTGTAAGGGGCCCTTTCTAGCACTGATAATTAAAGTAAAAAATGGTCTCTTTTGGAAAGCTACAAAGAGGAAGTCGCTAGGCTTTTCCAGGAATAGGTTGACCACAAAACTGTAACAGGATATTTGAGAAATTTAAAGGTGTTAACATAAAACCTATGGAGAAACATGCATACCAGTGGTGGGTTCCTACCAGTGCGGTCCACTCTATAGCAACGGTAGCGGCCCGCTGGTGACGTCACAGTACCGGTGCAGTCGGTTGCCGGTGCCTGGGCGCCGCCATTAAAAAAAAATTTTTAAATTTTTTTTAAAATTTTCTTCTGCGCATGCCCAGAAACTGACAATTAAGTCTTTCCTCGTCCCTTCGCTTGAAAATAATAAGAAGCTCGCATTTGACACTTTTCCTTCGCTTTTGCCTAAAGCTTCCAAAGTGGGCGTTTTCCAAAAGCTTAACCTTTTATACTGTTAATTTTATACAGTTTTATACTGTTATTCTTTAGACGAAAACATTGAGGACTGTTAAAAGATACTGTTCTTTTAACAGTCTACAATATTTTCGCCTAAGGAATCCATGACTGAAACCAAAAATGCTGTATGAGACTTGCTTGTCTTTTAACTATAGCATTTTCTGCATATAAAGGTTGCTGTGTTGCCATGGTGTAACACACACTTTGTATGCAAAGCTTTTCATGTAAGGTATAAAATAGCAAAAATAGTAGTAACATCTCTCTGAAATAACTAATATATGACCGACAAGCCACGCCTACCCGGTCACATGGCTGACAAGCCACACCCACAAATAAGCCACACCCACAGAGTGGGAGTAAAAAAATTAGGAACCCGCCCCGATGCATACGTGTCAAAAGGAAAGAGATGTAACTCCTTATTACGGTAAAAGGCTGATCTATAATGTAAAGCCAACCCCTTATGTCCTTTGTAACTGTGGAAAAAGAGTTTAAATATCTTGCTTTTCTGATAGAAAATCATTCAGTACCGAAATTCAAATGTCTGAACCTTATCTGTACAGATAATAAAAAGGCTTATCTTACTCCTCTGGGCTGGAATCACTTCCTGTTCCGCAACACTTGTGGGGGCCAGAAATCACCTGGTCGTGACAATCTCTCATGGGGCCACACTGACATGCAATAATCTGACAGAGCAGCTGTCGTGCCTAATTCTCGGAAATTTGCTAAGATACATCCCATGGGACTGTCTGTAGGCGCTGACAGCAGAGACCCTCCTTTTACTGTTCCAATTTTAGATTGTTTATCTAGGATTTTACCCCTTTTTGCCTTGCCTCCTGGAGGTTTATTACCCATCCTTGTGACCATTTCTCAGGGGTCTTCCTAAGAGTGTTGTATTCTTTCCACCCTGGACTTCACACCTTACAACCCCTGGGGGCGTCCCCTGCAATAGTCTCACCTCGTCCTGTAGATGGTCAAGCTTGGCCACATAACCTGTGGAAGCCTGATTCTTATCTTTCTCCAAGATGAAATTTTCCACACCTCAATTTTCCTGGGCTTCGACCTTTGAGTCCCACACCGTCCAGGGACTTATCTCAGGGCCAAGTCCAAAAGTAGGCAGCTTATGGTCATTCAGTCACCCTTTCTCTTGCTATTTAAGTTCCCCGGTCACAGCTCAGACAAGCTCACTGTTGTGTCCCAGCACCGCAACCCACAGAAAAACACACACACAACTGTTTGTTACTAAAGCAAAAAGGGTCCTTTTACTAATGAAGGTTCTTAGTAAAAGCGCAGGGGTTTAAAAGTCCATAAACAAACATAAGGAGAGTCTCGGGGAATAAAGTTCCTTTGGTTCTTTGTGAGTTAATAACCAAACGTTCAAAAACAAATATCAATTAAGTCTCTTCTTATCTCACAAGTTGGCTGGCTTCCCAGAATAAGCCTTCCAGAAGCTGCTCTTTCCAAACACAATATTCAAAGCAGGACTCCGATGCAAACAGAACTCTGAAGTGCTCGCAGATCACAGGTGTTGTTCTCAGCACTGATCGCTGATTGCGCCGGACTTAAATAGGCACTGAAGGGCGTGGCCCAATTAGCCCTCAGTGCTACCTCTGAGGAGACCTCCGCTTGCTAAGCCAGTCCTGTCTGCTGGCTGCTCTACGAGCCCTAGCATCCAGCAGCGGCTCCTCGTCCCCTGATGACTCACTCTGCTGAGCAGGTGCAGAAGGTCCTGGCTGATCGTCCTCCTCTGGCACCGAGTCTTCATCACTGGCCGACTCAGGTGCCAGGCACATGGGCTGGTACTGCGTCATGGAGTCTGGGCCACCAAAAAGTCCGAGCCACCAGATTCAGAGTCTTGAAAAGGCCGAAGTGGCCGGCCGCAGGGCTGTCGTGGCACTGCTGAAGGATCATGCCACGGAGCGGACCGGCAGGAACGTAGAGCAGGTCCCGGAAATGGAGAAGGTCATCCGAAAACGTCCAATGGGACTCAGGCCCTATCTCCTGCCTCCGTTGCGCCGCGTAGGCGTCCTGTCGCTGCGCCTCCCGAATCTGCCCTCGGAGGTCCACGGGATCCTGGGTAGCCGTGAAGGACTCGGCGGGCAGGACCGTCCGAGGTGGCAGTGGGTCCTGGGCTTGGGCGTACTCCGGCTTGCGGGACAGCGCATCCACCTGCTGATTCCGGCCACTCGGGATGTAAGTAATGTGAAAATTGAAGCGGGAGAAAAAGAACGACCAGCGTATCTGGCGCTGGTTGAGCTTCCTGGCCATCTGTAAGAACTCTAGGTTCTTGTGGTCCGTGCGCACCTCAACTTGATGTTGAGCCCCCTTGAGGTGGTGCCGCCAGGTCTCGAAAGCCGTCTTGATGCCCAGCAACTCCTTCTCCCAGATGGTATAGTTGTGCTCCGACTGGGTTAATTTTCGTGAGTAATAGGCGCAGGGGAATAGATGACCGCCATCTTCCCGGGTCTGTAACAAGACGGTGCCCACGGCAATGTCGGACGCGTTCGCCTCCACGACAAAGGGGCGGTGAGGGTCTGGGTGCTGGAGGATCGGCTCCTGCATGAAGGCATCCGTGAGGGTCTTGAACGCCTGTTGTTCGGGATCGCCCCACTGGAAAGGGACTTGTTTTTGCAGCAGTTGAGTGAGAGGCGCGGTCAGAGTGGCGAACCCCGGGATGAAGGTCCTGTAATAGTTCGCGAACCCCAGGAGTCGCTGAACGTCCTTCACCTGGCACGGGGGTTGCCAAGTTTTCAGGGCCTCGACCTTGCCACGGTCCATGGCGATGCCTTCCAGTGAAATCTGATGGCCCAGGAAATCCACGGTTTTCTGGAAAAACTGACACTTCTCCAATTTGTACGCCGCCCTGAGTCCCTTGGGAGTAGGGCGGCATAGAAGAACAAATAATAAATAAATAAATAAATAAATAAATTTGGCGTACAGCTGGTGGTCTCGCAGCCGCTGCAGGACTTGGCGGATGTGTTGGACGTGGCTGCTCCGGGACGTGGAGTAAATCATGATATCATCCAGGTAAACGACAATGAACTGGTCCAGCAAATCCCTAAAGATAGCGTTCATGAAATGCTGGAACACAGCCGGAGCGTTGGTCAAGCCGAACGGCATGACCGTATACTTGAAATGACCATAGTGGGTCCTGAATGCAGTCTTCCATTCGTCCCCCTCACGAACACGCACCAAGTTAGAGGCGCCGCGTAAGTCCAGTTTGGTGAAAATGGTCGCCGAGCGGAGGCGTTCCATCAACTCCGGGATGAGGGGCAACGGGTACCGGTTGCGCATTGTGATGGCGTTCAGTTTTCTATAATCGCAGCACAGGCGCAAGTCCCCGGTTTTCTTCTTGACAAAGAGGACGGGGGCAGACAAGGGCAACGAGGAGGGTCGGATGAAACCCCTGGCCAGGTTTTTATCAATAAAGTCTCGCAGTGCGGCCAGTTCGGGTTCCGACATTGAGTAGAGGCGTCCCACAGGGAGCAGAGCGTTGGGGATCAGGTCCACAGGGCAATCGTAGGGCCGGTGAGGGGGCAACTGGTCTGCCTCTTTTTCACTAAACACGTCGGCAAAGTCCGAAAAGTCAGCCGGGAGTGAAATGTCCGGAGGGTCAGCTACTGCGCCCGCGCAAGCCTGGCGCGTATGGTCCACACACTGTAGACTAGGGAAAGCAATAAAGTTCTGGGACCATACAATCCGAGGGTCGTGGGTGCGCAGCCACGCCAGTCTGAGAACCAGGGGGAAATGGAGTCCCGACGTCACATAGAACTGGATGGCCTCCTCGTGCCGTCCAATGCACAGGCGCACCGGCTGCATGATGGCCTTGATCAGATCAGACAGCAACACCCGGCCATCGATCGTTTCCACCCTCATCGGCGGGTCCACGGGGCACAAGGGGACAGCGAGATGCTGGGAGAACGCCTTGTCGATGAAATTGGTGGTTGCCCCGGAGTCCACCAAGGCGATTGCGGAGATCCCTCGGGCCCGGTGGTCAATGAAGACCTTGGTGTCCAATAACAGATGCCGCGGAGGCCCGGGATCCACATCAGCCGAGCCGGAGTCCTTGGGTGTGCTTGCCCGACTCAGCGTTTCCGCTAGACCGGGCGCTGGCCGTTTCCTGACAGCGACGGCTGGGACGGTGGAGCAGGACCAAAAGCGGTGGGCCCCCGACCCTTCCTGGGGCACGAGCGAGCGAAATGGCCCGGGTCGCCGCAATACAGACACAAAACCCCTGCCCTGCATCTGTCCTTTTCCGCGCCGGTCAAGCGGGGCCGAACATTGCCAAGGTCCATAGGCTCGTCGCAGGGAGCCGGGGCCGACTGAAGTCCACGGGGAACAGGAGGTGCCTGAGCAGCACGTCGTGGAGCTGGAACAGCGGAGACTTCAGGTGGCGCGAGAGGCGCCGGAGCAGCACGCCGCGTGTTCCTCCCTTGCAACCGGGCATCAATTTTGAGGCAGAGCCGCACCAGTTCTTGGGTGGTTGCAGGAATGTCCACGCATGCCAGCTCATCCTGGATGCTGTCTGCCAAGTCCTCCTGGAAGGCATCCAACAACGCAGCCTCATTCCAGGCCGAGTCTTGGCTGAGGAGACGGAATTCGCTGATGTACTCCCTGAGTGGTCTCCGGCCTTGCCTCAGCTGCCTTAATTGCCTGCACGCCATCTGGGCCTTAATTGGGTCAGTGAACATCTCCTCCAAATGGGTACAGAAACGCCCGAAGTCCTGGAGGAGGGGACTGTTCTGGACCAGTAGAGGGGTGGCCCAACGTGCAGCATTTCCAGACAGCAGGCTGATTACAAACCCCACCTTGTCCCGGTCGTGGGGGAAATCCTCTGGCCTCAGAGACATAAACAGCTGGCACTGGCCCAGGAACGCCGGGAACATAGCCTCGTCTCCATGGAACTTATCCAGCATGGCTATCGGGCAGCGTGTCCTTTGGGCGGGAGCCAAAACAGGAGCAGCTGCTGCCAACTGATTTTGCTGCATTGTCAACTGAGTGTTCATGATTGCCAGCTGCTGCCGAAGTTGAGCATTCTCATCCTGAAGCTGCTCCATGGTGCTATCTCGGCTTGTGTGTGGTCAGTTTGGGCTGAGAATAGGCGTTGTCTTCTTACCTGAACGCCTCTTCTCATCTGGTGGAACCAGCCTTCAGGAATTGGGTAGACCTCAGCCAATCAGATTAGGACCGAGCCAGTAATTTAAATACTCCGTAGGATCCGCCATGTTCCCTGATCTGACGAATCCCGAAACTGGACTCGGGCGTGGCTACTCAGTTCGTTGTTACCTGAGAAAACTCCTGTCGCTATAGAATAAGAAACTAGGAAGAAATCTAATAATAGAAAGAAATTGAATCTCTAGCATAATTACCTAACTATATACAAGGGTGGGAACTGAAGGCTGGTTCCACCAGATGAGAAGAGGCATTCAGGTAAGAAGACAACGCCTATTCTCCATCCTGGGGTGGAACCAGCCTTCAGGAATTGGGACATACAAAAGCAGGGGTCCCAGGGAGGGTTAGCACAATTTCTGCTCCTATTGAATGTCAACTATTTGCTGTAGCACCCTCCTTCCAAATGCTGCATCCGCTGAAGCAAATTTATCTATCTTGTAATGTCGGATAAACTGGGATGGTTGCGCCCAGGTTGCCGCCCGGCATACCTCTTCCAGCGAGGCTTGTGTGTTCCAGGCTGCCGATGTGGATGCACTTCTGGTGGAATGTGCCGTAATTCCTGTTGGTGCTGGCATGCCGCTGAGCTCGTATGCCTTGGCGATGGTGCCCCGGATCCAACGTCCTATGGTAGCTGACGACACCTTGTCTCCCAGGGATCTGGTGTGGAACCCCACAAAAAGTGCTTCTGTCTTCCTGATATGCCTGGTGCGGTTCAGGTATATTTTGAGCGCCCTGCGCACGTCTAATGAATGCCATCGTCTTTCAGATAGGTGCGCTGGTTGTGCGCAGAAGGAGGGGAGAATCAGCTCCTGAGACCTGTGAAATACGGAATTGATCTTGGGAATGAATGATGGATCGATTCTGAGAGTTACCTTGCTTGGTTGAAATATACAGAGATCCTTCCGGACTGACAGGGCTGACAATTCGGATATGCGTCGGGCAGAAGTGATGGCAATCAGAAAGGCTACCTTCATGGTGAGGTGGCGTCGTGATGCTTCCCTAAGCGGCTGATATGGAGGCCCCGTGAGGGATGACAGGACCCGTTGCAGGTTCCAGGTTGGGTATCGATGTACCGTAGGTGGGTGTAAGTTAGTTGCTCCCCTCAGGAAGCGACGGATTGCTGGACATTGGGATAGAGAGTCATAATTGTCACATGCTAACACCGAAGAAAGAGCAGCCACTTGTCTGCGAAGAGTGTTAGGTGCTAGTCCCCTATTGAGACCGTGGTTCAGGAATCTCAAAACCTTAGGCAGGGGGATGCATAACGGTGAGAGCCCTTCCTCACTGCACCAAGCGCAGAATGCCCTCCATGTAGCTGCATAAATGCGATTTGTGGAGGGGCAGCGGGCTGCCTGCATAATGATGACGACTTCCTGGTCGTAATCCTGACTTAGAAGGTAGTTCCGCTCAATCTCCATGCAGTCAGTTGTAACCAGGCCGGGTCTGGGTGATGGATGCTCCCCTGTGACAGCAAGTCCTCTGACACTGGCAAGCGCCATGGTCTGGTGACCGAGAGAGCCTGGAGGTCTGCAAACCAAGTTCTTCGTGGCCAGAACGGGGCTATGAGGATTATCTCTGCCCGCTCCACTAGAATTTTGTGAATGAGCTCCGGAATCACTGGTAATGGTGGGAATGCATATAGGAGCTCTTGAGGCCACTGGCACCTGAGGGCGTTCGTCTGCTCCGCCCCCGGCAACTGGAATCGTGTGAAGAACCTTGGTAGGTGGGAATTGCTGGGAGTGGAGAAGAGGTCCACCAGCGGCTGACCGAGTCTCTGGGCTATCTGATGGAATACGCGGGGGTGGAGTCTCCACTCCGCTTGATCTACCTGAGTGCGGCTGAGCCAGTCTGCCTGCGAGTTGTGAACCCCTGATATGTGGTCTGATGTGATCGACCGTACGTGTCTCTCCGCCCACAGTCCCAGACTCATTGCTTCGGCCTGGAGGGATTTGGATTTGGTACCCCCTTGGCGATTGATGTGTGCCTTGGTGGAAATGTTGTCTGTGAGGACCAGAACATCGGAGTCCAAGACCAGGTGCCGAAAGTGTTTCAGAGCCAGGGATACTGCTCTCAGCTCCAACCAGTTGATGGAGTGTGCTGCCTCCCCCGGTGACCACTGACCTTGAGCTATGAGTCCCTCCGAGTGAGCTCCCCAGCCTGTCAGACTTGCGTCGGTTGTAATCGTTCTTCTGTGTGCGACCCTGAACGAGGTGCCTTTGGATATTGCTGAGGAAGTCCACCAATCGAGCGACCTTTGAACCTGTGAGGGAAGTTGAACTTTCATAGAAGATGAGCCCTGACCAGCTTTCTGGAATGGTAACAGGAACCATTGGAGTTCCCTTGCGTGTAAGCGAGCCCATGGGGTGATTGCTATGCAGGAAACCATCTTCCCCAGGAGGGAGGATAATGATTCTAGGGATGTCTTCTGTTCCCCCCGTATCTGGGTGGCTAACTGCCTAATGCTGTCCTGCCTTTCTGAGGAGAGGCAGACCGTACAGTCAAGGGAATTGATCACTGCTCCCAGGTGCTGTATGGACGTGCACGGGTTGAGAAGGCTCTTTTCCTAGTTAATGGAGAACCCGTGTTCCTGGAAGATGTCTATGATGATTTCCACATGCTGTTGAGCCAAACCTTTAGAGGGAGCATGTACTAAGATATCATCCAAATAGCAATGGATACGGATAGATTTGGTCCGCAGCCTGGCCGCCAGGGCCGCCATTATCTTGGTGAACACCCTGGGGGCTGATGAAAGGCCGAATGGAAGAGCCCTATATTGATAATGTTGATTGTTGTAACAAAATCTTAGGAAACGCCTATGGGGTTTGAATATAGGGACATGCAGGTATGCTTCCGTGAGATCTAGGGATGCCATGTAATCCCCCTGGCGTATCAGAGAAAGAATGGAAGACAGGGAGTGCATTTTGAAACGTTTATACACCAAATATTTGTTTAATCTTTTCAAGTCCAGGATGGCTCTCCAACCCCCTGATGACTTTGGGACCACAAAAAGGATAGAATAGAAACCCCGCCCCCGCTGGGAGGGTGGTACTGGCTGTATGGCCCTGATGGAATCTAGGTGTTTAATTGCTTCTTCCATCAATTTACGTTTGGAATAGACAAAGGAAACTGAACACTTAATGAAGGATCTGGGTGGGAATGAGATGAATTCCAACTTCAGCCCCCTGCATACGGAGTTCCGTACCCAGGAGTCCCGAGTTGAATGCTCCCAGGCCTGCCAAAACTGGGCAAGCCTGCCCCCTATGGGGGCACTCCTGGAGCTACCATCTGGTTGTCTCTGCCTTGAGGAGTACTGACCTGGGGACCGGGCGGAGGAAGATCCCTGGTCAGAGGGACGAAAGGGCCGCCGGGTGTACGGTGTGGATCTTATGAACCCCTTGCGTGTGATAGAGGGCAGGACCTTTCTCTTGTCGCTGGTCTCAACGAGGAGAGGTTCCAGTGTGGCTCCAAAGAGTGATCCTCCCTTGATGGGCCCCGCTGCCAGCTTCCATTTGTGACGTGGGTCTGCCTGCCACTTCCTGAGCCAGTGCAGCCGCCTGGCCACTATGGAGGAATTCATTGCCGTAGCTGCAAAACGTGATGCTTGCAGAGACATATCTGCCCAAAACTGCACTGCTGCGAATATCTTATTGATGTCCTGTTGAGCCCTCGTGTTCGAGGGTGGGATGTGATCCTGAAGCTGCTCCAGCCACGAAAGAGTCGCGCGTGCGAAGAAGGAGGATGTGGAGGATGCTTTCACTGCCCAGGCCGCTGACTGGAAATTCTTGACCAGTGTCTGATCCATGCGCCTTTCCTCTGGTTTCAGGATCTCCTCTGGTTCTCCCGGGACTGTTGTGGAAGAATGCAGTGCCCTGATGGGCGCATCTACTGTGGGGACTGAAAGTAAGTCAGAGAGGTTAGGTGCAACGTTATAAAATTTCTTGTCCTGTGAGGAAGCGGATGGGCCGGCCGCTGGAGTGGTTCTGTGTTTCTCCACCGCATCTACGAACAGCTGCGGGATAGGACTAAAGTCCACCTCTGGCCTGGATTCTAGATAGAAGTGATTAGGTTGTTCCTCTGCATTTGAGTCTGTAATAACTTTTGGTAATTTAATCCTGGCCACTGCCTGAGCCTTGAGTAATAAGGACCTAAACAGGCTAGGTGGAAACAGGCCCGATGTGGGAGGCACCTCCTTGGGGACCTCCTCATCCTCTGATAGATCCCATTTGGAATCATCCTCTCTAGGTTCCTCATCTTTAGGATTATCAAGGACTGATTCATCAGAAGAATCCTCTGAACTATGTTTATTGGATGGGCGTTCCTTCCTGCTGGCAGCTCTCTTTGCGCCCCTAGATGATGATGAGGTGGGGGCCGCTGTGGAAGACCCTGCTCTCGATAGGTTGTCTAATCTCTCTGCAATGGCCTGCTCTAGTACCTGTTCCATCAATGCTCTAAGGTTTGAAGTGTTGATCACTGTTTGTTCTGTCCCAGGTGCCCCCTGTGTCTGTGATCTGGGTTGCTCTGCTGTACATGAGCGCCCCCATGGATCTCCTCTGGATCTGGCCAGAACATCAGCATCCATATCTAATGGATCCATTCCTACTGCCCCCGGTTCCTGACTGGGGCACTCCTCTTGGGCCTGAGAGCTCTCCACCTCTGCTTGGGCCTTATCACTCAATTCTTCTAAAATCCTATGGAGTCTCTCGTCTGCCTGAACTGTGGCTTTTGATGGGGCCTTGCGGTGGGGGATCGCTCTGGTGAAGAGGCTGTATCCTGTTCTGATGAGTGATTGGATTTTTTTGATCGTTTGCCTGATGCTTGAGCCTCTTTTGAGCTCCTGCCCACCATCCTGTGGTTGTTGGCTGGGGGTGGAATGAGGAAGGCTCCACTCCTCCTAATCTTTCCAAAGATGGGCGCCCCCTGGCGCGCCACGTGGAGGTCTCTTTAAATGGCCCCTTTAGGTTGGCACCATGTGCTCTGCCCCACCGGTCCGCCCGAGAAGGCTCAGGTTGTTCCGGCTGTGCTGCTAGCCCTTGGCCCGAGACGACTCAGGGCTGCTAAGAAGCTGGGCCTGGAAATGGTTCCCCCCCCCCCGGTTTTCTTCAACTTCTTCTACTGGACGCTGCAAGAAAACTCAGCAGCGTCCTCTGCCTTGCTCTGCTCCTGCGCAGAGGGGGCTGGCAGTGTGGGGGGGGAATCCCAGCGGCCTATATCGCCCTGGAGCGATTGCCGCCTTGCTGCCCTCCTGCTGAGCCTTTGTGCTTGCTTGCAAGATCGCAGCAGGAAGAGGGCGGGGGCAGTGGTGCTGGAAACTCCAGCTGGAGCGCGGAATTTAAACAAGGGAAAAGATGCCTGCCTTGCTTCTGTTCTTTGTTCGTTCCTCCCCCTCCTTCTGTCCCCCCAGTAAGAAACAGGCCCACGCTGGAAATCGGCCGATTCCCTTGCTTTCCTCCCCCCCTCCGAGCTGAACCCTGCTGAAGCGAGATCGTCTCAAGTTTCCCTGCTGTTCCCAATGGTAAACAGCGTAGCAGGCTGCTTGGAGGAAGAGGGGGGGCTGGGGGGGAAGGAGGGGGAGCCGGATCACGCTCTCCAAACCTTGCCGGTGTGTTGCTGTGAGTTCCTCCGCTGGCGATTTGGCTATCCAGTCCTCAAAGGGACCTCTGTTTAAGAGGATTCCTCTTCCCTTCTCTTCTTTTTCTTCTTTTCTTCTTCTTCTTCTTCTTCTTTTTTAAATAGGTTAAGGAAGAGATAACTGATAGGGTGGGAAGACCTAGGAAGAGAAAATCCTCAACAAGAAGGTAAGAAAGGTTAATAAAGGGAAAGAAAGGCCCTAAGAGCAAAGAAGTTTTCAGGACAGGAGTTTGGCCACGACCTTCCTCTTGAGTGGACCGAGTCAGATCTGGGAACATGGCGGATCCTACGGAGTATTTAAATTACTGGCTCGGTCCTAATCTGATTGGCTGAGGTCTACCCAATTCCTGAAGGCTGGTTCCACCCCAGGATGGAGAACAAACTGTTGTGTCCCAGCACCGCAACCCACAGAAAAACACACAAACAACTGTTTGTTACTAAAGCAAAAAGGGTCCTTTTACTAATGAAGGTTCTTAGTAAAAGCACAGGGGTTTAAAAGTCCATAAACAAACATAAGGAGAGTCTCGGGGAATAAAGTTCCTTTGGTTCTTTGTGAGTTAATAACCAAACGTTCAAATGTTCAAAAACAAATACCAATTAAGTCTCTTCTTATCTCACAAGTTGGCTGGCTTCCCGGAATAAGCCTTCCAGAAGCTGCTCTTTCCAAACACAATATTCAAAGCAGGACTCCGATGCAAACAGAACTCTGAAGTGCTCGCAGATCACAGGTGTTGTTCTCAGCACTGATCGCTGATTGCGCCGGACTTAAATAGGCACTGAAGGGCGTGGCCCAATTAGCCCTCAGTGCTACCTCTGAGGAGACCTCCGCTTGCTAAGCCAGTCCTGTCTGCTGGCTGCTCTACGAGCCCTAGCATCCAGCAGCGGCTCCTCATCCCCTGATGACTCACTCTGCTGAGCAGGTGCAGAAGGTCCTGGCTGATCGTCCTCCTCTGGCACCGAGTCTTCATCACTGGCCGACTCAGGTGCCAGGCACATGGGCTGGTACTGCTGCACCATGAGCGGCTCCACGTCCTCCGGGTCCTCCATCATCTGCGCGGGACACGGGCAAGTCACAACACTCACGAGGACTTAAGGGTGGCTGCGCATAGGTGAACGCACAGCCAAGATACCTGGCTGGATGTAATTCTTAGGAACCATTCACTCTCCTCTCAACTGCCAACTTACATGACCTGGAGGCCTCCCCTTTGATTTGTCCCTCAGGCAGTGGTGAATCCAAGCGTGTTTGCCCGCATTCTCCACCAAAACTGTTGTCCCCAAAACTGGGCTCTTGCTTGGTGTTGAAGCCAATAAGTCACCGGACACAAGGTGTGATACAGAATTATACTTTTATTTTGGTACCAAGATATAAGGACCCTGGTTCGAAAAGCTAACCAAGGGCCCAGATTAGAATCTTACAGCAATTTTTATAGCCAAGGGGTGGTCGCATTCAACCCTTTGCCCTTCCCCTAATAATGCATGCATAACAGATAATATTGATTGGTTATTTGGTTTTCAGCCCCCTAAACCTTTATGCTTGTTATGCTAAATAGCTAAATGTCGAGTCACCTGTTTTTCACCCCAGGTCACGGGTATCTTGCAAAGTGTGCCAGCTATGTCATTTTGGTTTTTTTTAAAATAATCTTTAATAATTATGTTAAAAAACATACAAACAAACATAAAACATGTATAAACATATGTATATACAAATAAAGTATCAAATATCTTTGAAAATAGAAAACATTGAACATACATGTCAACCATCCCGTCGACACTATCCTTTTACAACCTAGTGATACAAAAACATGTTTATTCTATATAGTTATTGTTTACATCATTATGCTTTTAATTTTCCCTGATGCAGAGGGGAAGACATTGATAGAGGCAGCAGAAGGATTCCTTCAGTGGCTCCCAAAAGGAGAGCTTTCAACCATGATGGTCTAGCAGCCAGGGCAAAAGTTCTGGAAAGAAATTTACAGTATCCAATTTTCCATGCCAATTATGTTCATATGTTTGATATCACTTTCTGTGAGCTTCCAGACATGTTTCAAGCAAGCACAGGTCCCAAAATATTTTCCACAGCCATTGTTTCCCTTTAAATTACAGGCTGCCCATTTCCAAGGGATGGTTCTTGAACCTACCCTAGATCTTACTTTAGTGCATCTAGGATTTGTGATTCCAAATTGAGGTTAGCCAGTGTCCAATCCAGGCTTTTCTTTTCTTTCTTTTCTTTTCTTTTCTTTTTTTCTTTTTTTCTTTTCTTTTCTTTTCTTTTTCTTTTTCTTTTTCTTTTTCTTTTAAAATTACACACAATGAGCCCTGGGACTCCTACTCATGAGACCACCAGTGCAACATATCCTGCTTTACTGGGCAACTGTGCAGCATCATTTGTGAGTCAGTGTCAGGGCTTGGGTTTTGGAGATCCTTTCTGCTAGCTCTTCAAGTGGGGAAATCGCTTGAGGGGACTTGTCCCCTCCCCCATGGGTTTAGCAGGGAGATATGGCTGCCTGGGCTTTAGTGCCACAAAGCAGAAACAACAAAACAGACAAACAAACAAAATAAACCAGCAAGCTATGAGCAGCTTTGGGTGGAGGTAGATGAAGGGGATAACCTCAGTCTAATTCTGAATGGGGTGTCTCTGTGTGTGCTTGTGTATGCAGCTACTTTCTAAAATACAGGCAATACAGACATTCTGGATAAATTTCCTTCCCACTAGACAGAAATCTAAAGTGTACAGAACTCACTGTGGCAACCACTCCCAAATAAAATTCTTACATGAGTACATTAAACTGATTACAATATAGATGATACAAGAAAGAAAACCTTACAATGAATTTCTGTGAATGAAGCAAAGAAAGAAAACCTTACAATGAATTTCCACCCTCCCCCTTAGTCTTTCCAGCTGTCTTCTGGGGATTGAAAATAGATTTTTGGTCTTTATTTGTCTATCTCAGGGTCCTTTCATTCATGTCTGCTGGGTGGCCTTAGGCTTGGTGGTAAGGCTGGTCAGTCAGGCTTGGGAAGATCTGCTCCACTCTGGTTACTGTGATGACCCAATTCTGGCTCAAATGGATGGAAGGTCTCCTCTGGAGGCACTATCTGAGCCCATGTGCTCTGCTTCCATAGGCTTCAGGGTCATCTGTGCATTGCTGAAAGACATAAGAACAGGTTCCCCTCCCCCCTTTGCTGGTAATTCTACCAGGAAAGGCATTGTAAAAGGATTAGAGATTTGGGGGGGGTGTAGATAGCTTGCAGGCAGGGTTTGAGGAAAAAAAACAACACATCAATATTGCAGTTAAATCAATTATAACAAAATGGAGACATCACCAATGAGGAAGGAAGAAAACTGGATTCACATGCTTCAGGAAAAAAATGGACAGACATTTCCATCTCAGCAGAGAATTGGCATCCATTCAAAATCACAAAAGAGCAGTATTAAAAAACTGTTTGCATTTACATACAGTAAATGTAAGAATGAAAATTTCCTGTAAATTAATTTAAAATTCCTTCTTAAACTTGGGCTTCTCTTAAAAGTCAGAGAAGAATAAGAAAATTGAACTCTGTTCCTCACCCAAGTCTAGGTTGGCCAGACCCAACAGGGCAAAGACATTTTCTTTTCTTTTCAGTGCTTTTAACTCTTTTCTAACAATTTAAAATTCATATCTCTAGGGGACAGAGACATTTTACAGTTGCAATTACCTCGAGGGCGTACAAGGACTTAAGACATACACATACACAAAGACTGTCACGATGTGAATATTGTCAGTTTGTGCATCTCTATGTTTTTCTATTGTTTCTTGTATTTATGGTCAAGCAGACGTATGATATATTCTATTATGCATGCCTGCATTCCTGAGGTCTCCTCCTTCTCTTTCTCTTCGCCATTTCTACCGAAGGTAGAAGTGATTTATTCTTAGCCGATAAAATGTAGCTTTACTAAGGATTCTTTTTATTACTTTTCTACTGAAATAAATATTTTATTAATTAGATTTGAATCTCGGGTTTTATTTTCTAAGTAAGTATGTTTTCAAAAGGGAAGCAATGATCCATCGACGTCCAGGGGATCTCCCCCCGCTAACAAAGACAGACAAAGAGGGGATACAGGACTCTGAGATTTACACACACACAAGTAATTCCCGCCATAAATCTCAGTTAAATTAGGGAAGGCACAAATCTTAACAAACAAACCACGTGGTTACATATAAGAGAGAGAGAGGAAAAGAGAGAGAGACAAACAAACAAAAACCCCAACATTTTCCCTTTTCTTTTAAGTACCTTTATTTAGCCAAATTGGGGTTTTTTTTCTCTGTGTTCTCTTTTCCCTCAGCAAAGCCCATTTCCTACACAATTGCTCTGCTTTACTTTTGCACATTCCTGTCATACAGGCATATTCCTGGCGTCCCAGGCTCCAAGCCCCAACTCTCCAGGCTCCAAGTCCCAGGCTCCAAAGGGATCTCTGCCACCTTTGAACTAGCGCTTCCCATGATCCTTTAAATGTAAGGTTCACTTTGGCTTAGCTAGTGGCACGCTCGCAATTTTCAGAGGAGAAAAAACCTCTGGGAAGGACTTCCGATTCCCTCACAGAAGTATGGGCCCCTTCCTCAGGGAATCGCCTTAGGTTTATCAGATCCAAAAAGGGTATCTGTGAGGACATAGTTGCCCCTTTCACAACCAGTACTGGCACCTCCTATTCCTATTCACTGGCTTCACATTTTAGAATGAAAAAATTCTGGGAACATCCCAAAGATGTTCACAGGATAAAAAAAACAACAGCAACAAAATTTGCTTTCCTACCCTTCAATCACACATGCACACACATTCTTACTCCTTCCCTAACAGAAGGTCCTGTTGCTCTGAAAAAGCTGAACAGAACTTACACAAATTAAAAACAGAGAAAGAGAAGACATTGACACATAGGCTGGTAGATGAGAAAGAAACTCTATACTACCAAATGAGGATAAACAAAAATAATTCAATATTATGAAAAGCTGAATGAGCAAGAAAAGTTTCAGAAAAGAAAACCAAAGAATATTTGGAAAAAGCACAACTACCCAAAGTACCAGAAAAGTAAAAAAAACTATGTTAAATGAATGAATATCAATGATGGAATTATCAGAAGCGATCAAGGGACAAAAGAACCACAAAACACCAGGACCAGATGGGCCACTGGCAGAATTTTACAAAGGTTTTACAAGATACTTTAGGCTCATCAATGTTGGAAGTTTATAATGAAGTATTGATAGATGCAAAGGTACCAAATTCGTGGATGGAAGCAAATATTACTTTGATTCCAAAAGAAGATTCAGATTTAATGCAGATAAAAACTATAGGCCCATATCTTTTACTGAACGCTGACCATAAAATACATGCTTCAATAATGGCAGAGAGACTAAAAAGGTTTCTAAATGAATTTATACATTCAGATTTCTTTAAGCTTTTTTCTTAAGAGACAGATTAAAAACAAAATGAGAATGATTTTAAATACATAAAAAGGCACAAGAAATGGATATCCACTATCTCCCCTGCTATTCACATTGACACTGGAAGTGCTAAATATAAATATTAGGCCAGACAGAAATTAAAGGCATGGAAACTGGAAAACTAATTTTTTCCCCAGAAGGTAGAGGAGAGAACTAGAAGAACAGCCATACTGGACTTAATACTTACAAACAAAGAAGAAGTTGTAGAAGGATTTGAAACTGCAGGAACGTTGGCTGAGAGCGACCATGTCATACTAGAATTCAACATAACGCAAACACAAACAATTGAACACAATAACACCAAAGTCTTAGATTTTAAAAGAGCTGATTTTGATAAACTCAGAGAAAACTTGGGAAAGACTCCCTGGATTAAAGTCCTAAAGGGAAAAGCAACTCAAGAAGCTTGGGAAACTCTGAAAAACATGATTATAAAACCCAGAACAGCACAATACCGATGAGTAAGAAAACAAGAAATCCAAGAAGAAACCTGTCACGGTTCCAAATAGTAATCGAGCAGAAATCAGAATCCAAGGCAAAAAGTTCACCAAAGTTCCAATTTATTGCAGACACCATGTTGGCAACGCATGGGAAAACCCAAATCTAATTTGTCTCCCAAGTTCCCTTTCAATAGGAAACGGGCACTCCTTGTTTCCCACCCCCATCCGGGTCAAGTTGCCCACTCAACTCCTGCTCTATGTGGCTCTATGTTTGTCCGCTTGCTTTTTATATGTCTCTGCTGTTTCAATCAATGCCTTTTTTGTGTCCTCCCACCCCCTTCTTCAGGTCTTCCATCCATTCTGTTAGGGACTTAGATGTGGGTGCGTCTGTGGGCAGTTCTGGCATTGGGATGAATTCTTGTCCGCTGGTAACCTGGAAAGGCGTTAATCCGGTACTGCTGTGTAATGCGTTGTTGTATGCCACTTCTGCAAACGGCAGCAGCTCTGCCCAGTCGGCTTGTTGGTAATTCACGTAACAGCGGAGATATTGTTCCACCATGGAGTTAGCTTTTTCAGGTCTGGGGATGGAATCCAGAACTAAAGCCTTGAGTGGACCCGATGGTGTGCAGGAACTCCTTCCAGAACTTAGCGGTGAATTGCACACCTCTGTCGGAGTTGATCCTCTTCGGCACTCCGTGTAAGCGGTAGATGTGCTTGAGGAAAAGTTTTGCTAAGTGTCTGGCTGTCAGTAACCCAGAGCAGGCAACAAAGTGGGCCTGTTTGGAGACCAATTTCTATGACCATCCAAATCACGGTATTTCCCTTGCTCTCTGGGAGTTCTACAATGAAATCCATTCCTATTTCTTCGCATGGCTTACTGGGGTTGGCCACCTGCTGCAGATGTCCAGGCGGTTTCCCTGGTCGGTGCTTACTTGTTGCGCAGGTGGCACAGCTTTTTACATAATCTTCTACGTAGGATTTCATCTTTGGCCACCAAAATTGCTGTCTTGTAAGGTGCAGGGTCTTCAAGAATCCAAAATTGCCCCCCAGCTTAGAGTCGTGGCTCCATTGGAGTACTTGCAACCTGAGGTCCGCAGGCACATACAACTTGGCCCCTTTCCAAGCCAGTCCATCTCTCATGGTTAGGATTTCTTTCTTCTCATTTAACCAGGGGTCGTTGGGCAAAGCTGCTTTAAATTTGTCTGTCCACTCCTCATGGCCTCGGGCGCTCGATCGTCTGGATTGAGCCCTGATGAGGACCGGAGCCACGAACTCCCCTTCTGCGACTGAAGACTTTGACGGGAGCAATGAGGGGATGACCGAGTGGAATTCCTCCTCCCTCTGGCTGTCATATTGTGGCTTCCTGGACAGGGCATCTGCCAGCAAGTTCTTTCCCCTTGGGATATGCTTTAGTTTGAATTTGAATCGCCTAAAGTATTGCGCCCACCTCACTTGTTTGGGCAACAATTTCCTGGGGGTCTTTAGCGCCTCAAGGTTTTTGTGGTCAGTCCATACCTCGAAAGGTACTTTTCCCCCCTCGAGGAATTGCCTCCAAGTCAGCAGCGCCCAATGAACTGCAAAGGATTCTTTTTCCCAGATGGCCCATCTTCTCTCCGTAGCAGTGAGTTTTTTCGAGACGTAAGCACAGAGTAAGAGCTGTCCGTTCTCGTCCTTTTGCAGCAACACCGCCGCCACAGCTACATCACTCGCATCAGCCTGAATGATGAATTGTCGTTCTGGATCGGGGTGTTGGAGGATCGGCTCCTGGGCGAACAATTGCTTTAATTTCTCGAAGGCTTTCTGGCAGGCCATCGTCCAATTTAGCAGTTGACTGGGTTTTGACTTGGTTGGTGTTGGCCCCGTCTTAAGCAATTCGGTCAGCGGTACGGCAACTTCTGCAAAGGCCAGGATGAATTGCCTATAGAAGTTTGCGAAGCCCAGGAAGCTCTGCAGCTGTTTGCGGGTGCGCGGGGCCTGCCAATCAAGCACTGCTTTCACTTTTCCCGGATCCATCTCAATTCCATCTTTGGAGATCCAGTATCCCAAGTAGTCCAGCAAAGTCTTGTGAAACTTGCATTTGGAGAGTTTGGCATACAATTTGGAGGCTAGAAGCTTCTTTAAGACTTGCCTCACCAACTTCACATGTTCCTCCATTGTCTCACTGAAGATGAGAATGTCATCTAAATAAACGAGCACCCCCTTGTACAAATGAGGGTGGAGCATCTCGTTACTGTACTGCATGAATACTGCTGGAGTCCCTTGCAGCCCGAAAGGCATCACCTTGAATTGGAAACTTCCCAGGGGGCAGTTGAAGGTGGTTTTCCATTCATCCCCCTCTCAGATTCGGATGCGATAGTATGCTTCCCTTAAGTCCAACTTAGTGAATATCTTGCCTTTTGACAAGTGGTTCAGTAAGTCTTTCATGAGGGGGAGGGGGTAGGTGTTCTGAACACACACTCCGTTGATTCCTCGGAAGTCCATGCATAATCTGACCCCCCCATCTTTCTTCTCTTTGAACAGCACAGGGGCAGCTACTCTCGACTTCGCTGGCTGGATGAACCCCCTCTCCAAGTTGGAGTCAATGTATCTCCTCAATTCTCCCAATTCCTTGGGGGACATTGAATACATCTTTGGCTTTGGGAGCATAGCACCTGGCTCAAATTCTATTGCGCAGTCGGTTGGCCGGTGAGGAGGGAGCTCATTGCATTCTTCCTCACTAAACACCCGCTCTAGATCGAGGTATTCTTTCGGCACCCTTTGGGCCCCTGGGGGGGGTGATCTCCCTTGTGGGTGCAGCCAGTTGAGGCTCCGAATTCCCCCCTTGCATAAACTTCTCCCTCTGCTGTTGGGTTTCTGAGGGGGTAGTCGGGCCAATGTGTATATTGAGTTTTCGATACCCATCTTCCCATCGGATGGTGGGGGTCCACTTACCTAACCATGCCAGACCCAGGATAATCGCTTCAGACATCTTGGGGGCGACTATGAATCGAATTCGCTCTTGGTGCCACACAAACTGCAGGTTTACTGCTTGAGTTAGGAGGGTGGCGGGAGCCCCCCCCACTAGTGACCCATCCAGTTGTTGGAAGCGAATGGGGTTGGTTAAGGGCCTAGTGAGGATCCCCAGTTTATCTACCACTATCTTGCTGATGAGACACCTTGAACACCCGGTGTCGATTATAGCATCTACTTCCCCTTCCTTTCCCGTTTCAGGCACCCAGATTTTGGCTTTTATGAGAAAAGGCCAAATGGCTGCACTCACCATCGGATCGTCTTCCTCATCGACCCCCTCTTCCCATGGGGGACTTGATTCCCCCATCGATGGTGGTTCGTCATCGTTCGGAGGGGGAGTGGACCCCTCTGGCTGCAAGGCCAACCGCCTCGGTTTAGGTGGCTTGCTCGGCTTCCTTCTGGAGGCAGGAGTTGGCCTGGCCCTCGGGAGAGGAAGGGGGGCCGGTGCTAGGCACTCGGTCGCGCGGTGCCCGGCTTGGCCGCATCTGTAGCACTTCACTCCCCTCATCGGTTCCACTCTGGGGGTCGGCCCCGGTCTAGGAGGGATCCTACGGGCTGGCAGCCTTCTAGGGGGCCAGTCCGCCGGGGTCTCCTTCTTGACTCTGACCACATGGTCCAGAGTGATTGCAGTGGAGTACCACCGCTGGATCTGGCACGGGACTCCCCGTATTTTGCAAGATTTCTTCAGCTCTGGGTCTAGTGCATCTTGGAACGTGTGCACTAAGAGCCACTCGGGCCAATCTTGCACTTTTCCTGCTGCTCTCCTAAACTCCCACACCAGTTACTTCACTGGGCATCCTGCTTGCTTCAACGCTTTGATATGGGCCTCGGCATCTGCTTGCTGGGCCTCATCGCAGAACCTGATCCTCATCAGCTGGATAAAGTCATCCAGATCATCTAATTCAGGGGCCTCTTCATTGTGGAGCTCCGCCACCCACTTGGATGCTTCCCCGTCATTCATCCCCTCAGTGATCTTATCGATCAGCTGTCTATCTGTCTGGAACAGCGCTCGATTTTCAACTGGGGGGCAGCCTCCTGGGCCCGAGGGGCGGCGGATAACCCAGCGACAGCTGGTGGAGCCGCGGCTTGCTGCAGGGGTCCTCCCATCTGGATCCCTCCGTACTGCATCTGTTGACCCCAACTCCCCCTTTGGGGAGGTGCTGGCGCGGCCGGTGCTGGCATCGGTTGTTGGTGCTGCCACGGGGTCCACTGGCATTGCACCCATCCCACTCTGGGGAAGTACCCCCATCCCGGAGGGGCCTGCCACGGTTCCAAAGGTGGGTGGTGGGTTTGGCTCTGGCATCCTTTCTCCCCCCATCTGCCACCACTGGGGCCTTCCACCTTCTGGCTGGCAGGTCGGCCTCGGAGATGGGTAGCAGGATTCCCACCTAGGAGGTGGCCCGGTAGGGAGGCTTCCCAAGCTCCCCCCCATAGCGGTGTGGAAAGAGGCTGTCACCCCACTTTGGTGGGAGGTTCGAGGTCTCTCTGGGAAAGAGAACATGGGCTGGGCCAGGTTCCATCTCGGAGCTTCCATCCCCAAGGGGGGGGGGTGTTTGTCCAACTCACACTTAGTCATCCAAACCGATCGGGAAGGTCCGTCAGCGAGTGCGCGTGCGAGCCCGGCTGGGATCCCTCATCTTCAGAGCGCCCCGCGGGTGGGATTCTCGGCTGGCCCCATTCAGGATCTAGGCCAGTGATGGCGAACCTTTTTTGGTTCGCGTGCCAAAAGGGGGGGGAATGTGGGGGATCACGTGTGTGCGTGCCCACACTCATAATTCCATGCACCCCCGCACATGCATGCATGACCCCCCCCTGCTCCCAGCATGCAATGGCACGCCCATTTTTTGCTCTCCCCAGGCTCCAGAGCCTTTCTAGGAGCCTGGGGAGGGCGAAAACGGCCTTCCCCACCCCCTCTGGAGGCTGGAAACAGCCTGTTTCCCGACTCCCAGTGGGCCCAGAAGGCCCAAAAATCAGCCGGCTGGTGCACACATGCACGCCGGACCTGAGCTCGCGTGCCCACCGATATGGCTCCGCGTGCCACTTGTGGCACCCGTGCCATAGGTTCGCCATCACGGATCTAGGCTCACTCCGGTATACAAGGGCTGCTCTAGCCTGCAGCCTCCCACGGCTCCCAGTGGGGTCCATTCCATCTGAGAGAGAGGCTGAGGGGCTGGTAGCTTGCTCCGTGCCCCCATCTGACGCTCTCTCTCCGCGGTCTCCATGGCCTCCACAAATGCCGGGGAAGGAGAGTAGAGGCTCCTAATACACTCCTCCGCGTCTTCCTTGGCAGGATTCCCGGCTGGTTTCTCTTCTTTCTCCATCTTCCCTGAGTCTTCTGTACCGCCCGGCTTTGGGTCGGAACTGGGGCTCAGGACCCCAACCAGCGCCCCAGGAAAAGGGGTAGCTGGGTAAAAATTTAAATGAGATTTGGGTTAGTGTCATGGTTCCAAATAGTAATCGAGCAGAAATCAGAGTCAAAGGCAAAAAGTTCACCAAAGTTCCAATTTATTGCAGACACCATGTTGGCAACGCATGGGAAAACCCAAATCTAATTTGTCTCCCAAGTTCCCTTTCAATAGGAAATGGGCACTCCTTGTTTCCCACCCCCATCCGGGTCAAGTTGCCCACTCAACTCCTGCCAGCATGACAACCTCTCCTTGCAGGTGCTGGACAAAGATGACCTTGGAGAAGTCACAAAGAATGTGCTATCTGCAGCTTCTCACGCTCTCTGCATTCCCCCTCCCCACTTCTATGTAGAACGTTCTTCTATGTAGAACGGTGGCAAACGATGCTTTGACAAAACCAGCATGGCTGCACAAAAACCTCACTGACAATTTGAATGGAAAAAAAAATACAAAAAAAATGGAAGGAGGGACACATAACTAAGGCAGAATATCAGCAGATAACCAGAATCTGTAAAGAAAAAAAATATCAGAAAAGCAAAGGCCCAGATTGAACAAAGACTTACAACAAAAGTCAAAGATAAATTCACAGTTTAAATTCACAGAAGCTGGGGGTGGGGCTCCTGGCTGAAACTTGTGAATCTGACTGAGAGAAAGAGGAGAAAGAAAGGTAGGAAAACAACTTCTTCCATTACAGTTTAAATTCACAGAAGCTGGGGGTGGGGCTCCTGGCTGAAACTTGTGAATCTGACTGAGAGAAAGAGGAGAAAGAAAGGTAGGAAAACAACTTCTTCCATTACAGTTTAAATTCACAGAAGCTGGCGGTAGGGCTCCTGGCTGAAACTTGTGAATCTGACTGAGAGAAAGAGGAGAAAGAAAGCCTAACGGTGCGCGAATCCTATAACTATAAACCAAAAATAGTAATAATACATTCAGGGTTAGTGTGCTTGAGATTGTTATTTTATTTTATTTCAAAATGACTAGCTTAGTTCAGTGTAATAATTGTTTTACAGCTGTGTTTCGAAGTACTCTTTTCAAATTTGGATACTGTCCTCTTTGTAAACAAATTACTAGTCTATGTGGACAGATTACCTATCTAGACTCTTTAATCTGTGCTCTGCAAGCAGAAATTAGGTGCCAAATTCAGCCATTCCTCTCTAACGAGCTGCCACACTATCAGCCCCCTCTACCACAAAGATCCTGCAGGAGAAGGGCAGTATGGACAACTGTGGGATCTGGCAGGGTGAGAGCTGTGAACCATAAACACAAAGCTTTTGCTGTGTCCCAGCATAACAGATATAGTGCCCTTGCTGACCTTAATAGGGACACTAAAGCAACAGGTCAAGGTAGTTGTTATAACAATAACTCAAATAAGCAAGGGATCGTGGTCCGAGATGAAGAATTTATTTTGAAAAGTGGAAAGTGTGAATCACGTATTACACATCAGTCACACAAGAGCAGCAAGGTATCCAAAAAGAGAAGCCAATTTTTGGTTGGTGATTCAATTGTAAGGGATGTAAGTTTACGAAAGGATATGGAGGTTTTGAAAGAGGTCAGGTGTCTGCCAGGTGCTACTGCCAGCAGAGACAAGAGGCGTATTCTTAAGATTGTAAAGAATGCCAGTAAGGACTGTGATGTTGATGCGATTATACATCTTGGCACAAATGATCTGTCCCAAAAAGATGTACTTTCTGTGCAGAATGACTTCCAGAGCTTGGGGTATGAACGTAGTAGTATAGGTTGTAGGCTTAACTTTTCAGAGGTTTTACCAGTATATAAGGAACAAAAAGGGAAAGACCAACGTGTAGCAGAGTTTAATGTGTGGCTAAAGGAGTGGTGTAAAAGGGAAGGCTTTGGTTTTATTAGTCATGATGTCTGCATCTGGTCCAATGAAAAATTGTACAAAAGAGATGGTTTGCATCCATCAAAGAAAGGGACTGAGCTACTTGGTATTAAATTCACAGATTTCCTGGATAAACATTTAAACTGAACAGCGGGGACAGAGAATTAATTGATACAGATCATTTCTGTCCCCAGCAATCTAAAATTAATAGGGTTAACAGTGCACGCAACATAGATGTGTGTGCGGGTAAGTTTATCAGCTCTGCTGTCAAGCAAAGCCAAGCATTTAATAGTGAGTGCCATACCATGTGCACTAATCAAACAGGTGGCAAGAAAGTAGGGGCAGTCAGGCACAACACAGGTTATGTAGACAGTAAACACAGGGTCAATCAAAATGGACTTAAATGTCTATACACCAATGCACAGAGTATGAGGAATAAACAGGGAGAATTAGAAATTCAAGTAAATGAGGGAAGATATGATATAGTTGCCATTACGGAAACTTGGTGGGATGAAACTGACAAATGGAATATACAACTAGGGGGATTTAAATTATTTAAAAGAAACAGACCAAATAAAAGAGGAGGTGGAGTTGCACTATATATATAAGAAATAACTACATCTCTACAGAAATAGAGCACAACAATAATGAAAATCATCTTGAATGCATTTGGGTCAATATTAAAGGGGGGTGAAATGACATTGCCATAGGTCTATACTACAGGCCACCCAACCAAACAGAGGAAGTAGATGAACTTTTTGCTAGTCAGCTAACTAAGGTATGTAGGAAGCACATCAAAATAGTAATGGGGGATTTTAACTACCCTGAAATCAACTGGGAGACAAACTCTGCACCAAGTGGAAGATCCAACAGGTTCCTAACAAACCTAGCAGACAATTTTGTTACCCAAAAAGTAGAGAAGGGAACAAGGGGATCAGTTATATTGGACTTAATTCTCACTAACAGAGATGAAATGATAGAAGGTGTTGAAGCTACAGGAACCTTGGGGGCAAGTGATCATGCAATATTGAAATTCAACATTATGCAAACACAAGCAGTAGAACAAAATCAAACTAGAGTCTTGGACTTTAAGAGAGCTAATTTCAATAAACTTGGAGAGAACTTGGGAAAGATTCCATGGATGAGAATCCTCAAAGGGAAAACAACTCAAGAAGCTTGGGAAATTTTGAAAAGTGACATTATAAAAGCCCAGACTAGCACAATACCAATGAAGAAGAAAAATAATAGGTCTCAAAAGAAACCAGCATGGCTGCATAAAGAACTCTCTGACAAATTGAAAGACAAAAAGGACAAGTATAAAAAGTGGAAAGAAAGGGAAATAACTAAGGCAGAATACCAGCAAATAGCCCGAGCCTGTAAAGATGAAGTGAGGAAAGCTAAGGCTCACAATGAACAAAGGCTTGCGACAAAAGTAAAAAGTAACAAAAAAAGCTTCTTCCAACATATTAAAAACAAGAAAAAAGTCAAGGAAACAATTGGTCCATTGCAGGGAGAAAGTGGCAAGAAGGTGACAAGCAACAGGGAGAAAGCAGAGCTACTTAACACGTTTTTTGCATCTGTCTTTACACAAAGGGAAAAAAACAGTCCAACCTATCAAAAACAGCATCAAAAAAACCATATTAGGAACACAAGTTAAAATAGGGAAGAAAATGGTAAGGGAACACCTGTCTACCCTAGACAAATTCAAATCACCAGGACCAGATGGATTACACCCCAAGGTTCTGAAGGAACTGGCAGATGAGATCTCAGAACCACTGAACTATATCTTTCAAAGATCCTGGAGCACCGGGGAACTGCCAGAGGACTGGAAAAGAGCTGATGTAGTTCCCATCTTCAAAAAAGGGAAAAAACAGATCCAGGAAACTACAGACCTATCAGCCTGACCTCAATACCAGGGAAGATTTTGGAAAAGATAATCAAGCAACGAATCAATGAACACCTAGAAGCAAACACAGTAATAACCAAAAGCCAACATGGGTTTGTCAAAAACAGATCATGCCAGACTAATCTTATTGCATTCTTTGACAAAGAGACAAAATTAGTGGACCAGAGGAATGCTGTCGATGTGGTTTACTTGGACTTCAGTAAGGCATTTGATAAAGTAGACCATAACCTACTACTAGATAAAGTAGAAAAATGTGTGATGGACAGCAACACCACAAGATGGATTCAAAACTGGCTGACCAACCGCACTCAACGTGTAGTGCTCAATGGAACTGCATCTACATGGAGGGAAGTATGCAGTGGAGTACCCCAAGGCCCAGTACTCTTCAACATCTTTATCAATGACTTGGACGAGGGGATAGATGGGGAACTCATCAAATTTGCAGATGACACCAAACTGGCAGGAATAGCCAACTCTCCAGAAGATAGGCTCAAGATACAGAAGGATCTTGACAGACTTGAACATTGGGCGCTATCAAACAAAATGAAATTCAATGGTGAAAAAAGTAAGGTTCTACATTTAGGCAAGAAAAACAAAATGCACAGGTACAGTATATGTGGTACCTTGCTCAACAGTAGTAACTGTGAGAGGGAACTTGAAGTCCAAGTGGACAACCATTTAAATATGAGCCAGCAGTGTGCAGCAGCTGCCAAAAAAGCCAACACAGTTCTAGGCTGCATTAACAGAGGGATAGAATCAAGATCACGTGAAGTGTTAATACCACTTTATAATGCCTTGGTAAGGCCACACTTGGAATACTGCATTCAGTTTTGGTCGCCACGATGTAGAAAGGATGTTGAGACTCTAGAAAGAGTGCAGAGAAGAGCAACAAAGATGATTAGGGGACTGGAGGCTAAAACATATGAAGAACGGTTGCAGGAACTGGGTATGTCTAGTTTAATGAAAAGAAGGACCAGGGGAGACATGATAGCAGTGTTCCAATATCTCAGGGGTTGCCACAAAGAAGAGGGAGTCAAACTATTCTCCAAAGCACCTGAAGGTAGAACAAGAAGTAATGGGTGGAAACTAAACAAGGAGAGAAGTAACTTAGAACTAAGGAGAAATTTCCTGACAGTTAGAATGTGGGATTAATTTGGGAACAAAGTACTTTACTTCAGCCGGTGTAATGGATACTTCATTAACTATTAGGATTAGGCACTAAGCAGGAGAGGAAAGCAGGATGTGACTCACCTCATCTGAAATCTCCTGACCCCAGTGCCTACGTGACCTGAAAGCCTACGTGACATTATCCACAAGATACCTAAAGGATGTGTACTTAGGAGTAGATTAACAATATGACCATATATGGTAGCAACAGCTGTATATACCCACCCCTTACTAACTTTGTCATAAGAATGTAACTGGATATGAACTGAATTGTAATAAAAGAGGGTTACACAGAAAATTCTGTGCTCCCGTCCCGAGATACCTGCCTGCGTGTCTCATTTCTCATGGGAGACCACCACATTAGAACAATTAATCCGTGGAACAGCTTGCCTCCAGAAGTTGTGAATGCTCCAACACTGGAAGTTTTTAAGAAGATGTTGGATAACCATTTGTCTGAAGTAGTGTAGGGTTTCCTGCCTAGGCAGGGGGTTGGACTAGAAGACCTCCAAGGTCCCTTCCAACTCTGTTATTATTATTATTATTATTATTATTATTATTATTATTATTATTATTATTATTATTATTATTATTATTATTATTATTATTATTATTATTATTATTATTATTATTATTATTATTATTATTATTATTATTATTATTATTATAAAAAGGTTTCTTCCAACACATAAATAACAAGGGGGGGGGGAATCGAGGAAACAATTTTCCCACTAAAGAGAGAAGACAGCAAAGAAGTAACAGGCAACTCACAAGCTAGAGGAAAAAAATGGGATAGACAGTAGGCCCAGTACTCTTTAATATCTTCATAAACGACCTAGATGAGAGAATAGAAGGGAAACTAACCAAATTTGCAGATGATACTAAGCTGGCAGGAATAGCTAACACCTTAGAGGACAGGCTCAAGATCCAGATGGATTGAATTCTGGGCCCTATCTAACAAAATGAAATTCAATGCAGAGAAAAGTAAAGTCCTACACTTAGGCAAGAAAACCCCCAAAATATACATAATTATTATACATTGGCGCAACAAATTAAAACAGCTTTGGAGAAGTGGAAAAATCTACACCTATCATTGATGGGAAGAGTAGCCACCATAAAATGAATATCCTGCAATGGCTAGCAGACAAAACAGGGCTAGGGGGGGAAAAGGGGGGGGAGAAGGAAATATATCAAAGGATTAGTGATATAAGGAAGATACATTAACTTGGTTAAACAAATAGCATGATTATTATTTCCTAAAATGATTTGTACCCAGACAACACACTATTCAATTGAAATTGGAATTTTCATATTTAATTTAATTTAATTTATTGTTCTTCTAAGCCACCCAATCCCGTAGGACTCAGGGCAGCGTACAACAGAAGGAAGAACAATAAATAAAAATACAATAATACAATATAATACAGTAAAACAATTTAAAAAATTACAAAAGTTAAAACCAGTCATCCATGGGGGCATTAAGATCTATTTCACCCCGCCTGCAGGAAGAGCCATGTCTTGATGGCTTTCCGGAAGGCCAGCAAGGTGGGAATATTTCGGATCTCTGGGGGTAGTTGGTTCCAGAGAGCCGGAGCCCCCACAGAGAAGGCTCTCCCCCTTGGTCCCGCCAACCGACATTGTTTGGTTGAAGGGACCTGGAGGAGACCGACTCTGTGGCACCTAACTGGTCGTAGGGATGTATGAGGTAGGATGCGGTCCCAGAGATAACCTGGTCCTAAGCCATGTAGGGCTTTAAAGATGATAATCAACACCTTGAATTGCACCCGGAGACCAATGGGCAACCAATGCAGCTGGCGGAGAATGGGTGTTACGTGGGTGTATCTGGAGACACCCACCACAGCTCGCGCAGCCGCATTTTGCACCAGTTGCAGTCTCCGAATACTTTTCAAGGGTAGCCCCATGTAGAGTGCCATAAAGTAAAATAAAAAACAAAAATTACACACATATACACACAGGCATACACACATTTCCCATGGTTTTCTATGCTTTAAATTAAAATTTAGAGGTACTCACCTTCTTTCCAAGCAGCCTTTGAGCTCAAACTCAAAACCCCTTTAAAACCTAGTTCCAAAATGGCCAAGGTCCAACAAAAACTTACCCACAGACTCCAATGTGTCTGTTGCCAGCAAGGGAAGCTTACTTAGGCCAGGTCCATTTGGAGAGGTTAGCTTGGAGTCCCATCTCTTGGGTGCCAAATTGCCAAATGAGGAAAGGAGAAACATGTTTTAAATACTGTTGTAAGGAATATCCTTCTGGGTTCAGTTCCAAGTGGGGAAAAAGACACTGGATTCATGGAAGTTGCTTGGAAAGAAGGTTTAATGGAGGGCATGAGCACATGGCATGAGCTCCTGAACAGAAAAGGTGGACCACATGCTTCCAGATGTTGGGTCCAGGGAAAAGGAAGGAAAAGATGCTGAGTCCCTTGGTTTTATGACTTCTGTTGGGCCCCACCTCTTAGTTTCCTGTTCCTGTGTATGTAATGCACTCCGATTGGTGGTCAGACCCCCCTAGGGGTGGGGGTCTTAGCTAGCCTTTTAGGCTGTCTCCCAAGTTTGTTTGAGTGCTGGTAATTTCCAAGTACTATGTGGTAGAGGGCTAATCCTATCATGTCCTAAGGGTGAAGGTCTTAATCCCATCACCCTGGAGCTGAAGCGGGGGGGGGGGCAGGGAGCTGCAGGAAGCTGCTTTGTATTTAAAACATGTTTCTCCTTTCCTCATTCAGGGAAACATATTCTTCCTTTTTCAATATTTCCTAGGATATTTCATTTTTCTAGGAGAGGGGTGGGTGCTAACTTCCTACAATAGATCCAGCAGAGAAGCAGATCCACCTGTCACTGGGGATTCCTGATTCTTTCCAACCAGGTGAGTCCCCCCAAACAACGAGACCTCCCCCAATTGGCATTTCGCTTGGGCAGCGGAGGGAAGTGGGGCGAGAGCAGGGCTAGGCAACCGGAGAAGGGAGGGAAAAGCAGGCAAGTAGCAACAAGTGTGGCATAGAAGCGCCTGTGTTGTTGAAGGGGGGAGAGAGATTCCAGGTAATTTGGGGAGGGGGATTGCTCCTTTTCTGAAGACTGCTGAGTTCTGTCCAGGCAGCCAAACAAAGGAAGAGCTGCAATTGAGTGCAGGGATGGGTCACCTTCGTCCTACTCCCTCCCCCTCAATGGCAGCTCTCTCCCCTCCCGGGAGCTTGTTTCCATTGAGATGCCAAATGCTGGCCCTCCTGGGGTGTGGGGTGTGGGATCAGACTTTGTCTTCTAGTCCAATCTCCTGCTAGTCCATTTCAAAGAACTGCCTGTCCAATCTCTTTTTTAAAAACCTCCAGTGTTGAAGCACCCACAACTTCTAGCGGGCAGCTGTTCTACTGGTTAATTGTCCTCCCTGTTAGGGAGTTTCACCTTCATTCCAGATTGCTTCTCTCCTTGATGAGTTTCCATCTCTTGTTTCGTGTCCTGCCTTCTCCTGCTTTGGAAAATAGGTGACCCCCCTCTTCTTTGGGGCAGCCCCTCAAATACTGGAAGACTGCTATCATGTCCCCCCCCCCCGGTCCTTCTTTTCTCCAGACTGGCCATACCCAATTCCTGCAACCGTTCTTCATAAATTTTAGTCTCCAGGCCTTTAATCTTCTTAGTTGCTCTTCTTTGCACTTTTTCCAAAGTAGTTTTGATTTCCCTTATTGTAGTCCTCCCTTTACCTCCCCGCAGCTCCCTCCCCCTATTGTGTATGGCAGACTGGCATCTGTGGAAGCATATCTGGTGTAGCAGGATGGCAGTCCTAATGTGTTTCGCTTCTCATCCAGTTCAGAACTAAAGAAGCTGCTTGATCAGAAGCGAAATGTCTTCAAGGAACAACAAAATCCAGTGGCCTTTTGAAAAAGTACCTTTGGGATACTAATAAAAAGACACAACTAAAATTATAAGAATATTTATGATTTTAAGAATATTTATGATTTTAAGAATAATTATGATTTTAAGAATAATTATGGTTTTAAGAATACTATATAGCAGCGGCGGGTTGCTGCCTTATTGGTGCCGGTGCGCTGCGCGCGCATCTCCACACTTCGGGCGCGTGCGCGCTCACTACGTGTGCACGCCCCCTTGCGTGATTTTGCTTCTGCGCATGCGAGGAAGCAAAATCTCGCTGAAATCTCGCGAGGGGACTGTTTAATAATAAGAACAACAACAACAACAACAACAACAACAACAACAACAGAGTTGGAAGGGACCTTGGAGGTTTTTAGATTTATTTAGATTTAGATTTATTATTAGAGTTGGAAGGGACCTTGTAGGTCATCTAGTCCAACCCCCTGCTCAAGCAGGAGTTCCTACATTACTTCAGACAAATGGTTATCCAACATCATCTTAAAAACTTCCAGTGTTGGAGCATTCACAACTTCTGGAGGCAAGCTGTTCCACGGATCAATTGTTCTAACTGTCAGGAAATTTCTCCTTAGTTCTAAGTTACTTCTCTCCTTGTTTAGTTTCCACCCATTGCTTCTTGTTCTACCCTCAGGTGCCTTGGAGAATAGTTTGACTCCCTCTTCTTTGTGGCAACCCCTGAGATATTGGAACACTGCTATCATGTCTCCCCTGGTCCTTCTTTTCATTAAACTAGACATACCCAGTTCCTGCAACCGTTCTTCATATGTTTTAGCCTCCAGTCCCCTAATCATCTTTGTTGCTCTTCTCTGCACTCTTTCTAGAGTCTCAACATCCTTTTTACATCGTGGCGACCAAAATTGAATGCAGTATTCCAAGTGTGGCCTTACCAAGGCATTATAAAGTGGTATTAACACTTCACATGATCTTGATTCTATCCTTCTGTTAATGCAGCCTAGAACTGTGTTGGCTTTTTTGGCAGCTGCTGCACACTGCTGGCTCATATTTAAATGGTTGTCCACTAGGACTCCAAGTTCCCTCTCACAGTTACTACTGTTGAGCAAGGTACCACATATACTGTACCTGTGCATTTTGTTTTTCTTGCCTAAATGTAGAACCTTACTTTTTTCACCATTGAATTTCATTTTGTTTGATAGCGCCCAATGTTCAAGTCTGTCAAGATCCTTCTGTATCTTGAGCCTATCTTCTGGAGAGTTGGCTATTCCTGCCAGTTTGGTGTCATCTGCAAATTTGATGAGTTCCCCATCTATCCCCTCTGTCACTACCGTTATTTTTTTGGTTCATCAGATGAGCTTCCATGAGCATTCATCCTGTGTGTGTGTAACCGGAGAAGTTCTTATCTTCAAGTGTCTTGTGACTGATTTATTACGCATGTGCAGTTTTCTGTTTCTTTGTTCTTCCCTTCTTTACTTTCATCTTGGTCCGGACAGACCTGTATTTTACTGGTAGGATGTAGTCATTTATTTTTATACCTTTATGATAACATTTTTTACTTAGAACTAAATCTTATCGGTTTATTTTCATGCCATGGGAAGACACGATGCATTTACCTCTGGATTGCTTAATAGCAATTCTCCCCACCGGGGAAAAAGGCTTTGCAAGTTTTGCATGCCTTGTCAATTGGTAGCAGCGGCTGGCTTATTTATTAATGATGTTTTCTCATGGCACACTGATATGCATTTAGTTTAGTTAAGGCTGATTTATTAGCACTGAGGAAGCTAATTCAATATGCCAGCAAGAAAGTGAAAGAAAAAACTGCCGCCGAGCAGTGCAAGGCCACGCAGTGCACCGTTCGTGGATGATTTACTTTTTCTCTCTGACAATGAGAAACTGCAGGCAAATAGATTCTCTGTTCTTCAGTCACCCCCCGCTTCTGTGAGCAGATCAGAAGAATGTGCTGTCGGAGGATGTGTGTTGGAAGAACGAATGACCAAGGTCAGTGAAAAAGTTTTTCCAAGCACTAAATTAATTACAGAGGAATGTTATACAGAAGCCCCTGATTATGAGATATTAGGAGCCAGACTGTTGAGTTCCCACAGAAGAGGCAAGAGGCGAGGTTGTGACTTCAGCTCTTTATTTGGTCAGTACATGCTTCAGCAAAACAAAGGGTTTTGGCAGGGGTTTAAATAGGAGCCGGCAAACCTGGAGCCATTAGGAGATTGGCTAGCAGGCAGCCAATCAGGTTACGCTGGCAAACCTGGCAGCCAATAGGAGCTTGGCTAGCAGGCAGCCAATCAGGTTACGCTGGCAAACCTGGCAGCCAATAGGAGCTTGGCTAGCAGGCAGCCAATCAGGTTACGCTTATGCAAATCCCTGGTCGGACTGGAGTGAGAACTTCTCCAGTCTTTCAATACATTACATCCCTTCCCCTTCAGCTCATTTGCATATGTAGTCTTCAAGATACGTAGGACGTTTAGCTAGCCTACTTGACCTGCGCAGTTCAGTCGGGGCGTTGGCTGGAGCCAGGGAGGACATGTTTTTGCTCTCTGGCTCCGTCTGTGGATTGTTCTGGAATTCCTCAACTTCGATGTTGGATTTAGCAGGCGTGGAATCCGAGTCATCGCTGGAGGGCGCCTCCGGACTGTCAGCAAAGTACTCCGGCTCCGGGAAACTAGCTGTAGCTGTTGGGAACGAGATGTTAGGACTCGGGGCCTCCCAGTCAGTGTTCAACGGTCGGCGCCCCCTTAATTGATCTATATGGCGCCACCATTTTCGGCCATCCTCCAACTCAATTATATAGGACTTTGGGCCTGTTATTTCCAGGACCCTTCCAGGAACCCATAGCGGTCCTTCTGCATGGTTCCTTGCATATATCAGGTCATCTATTTTGAACCCCCTAATCTGCGTTGTTTGGGACATTCCTTAATTATTGCAATAATTTGGGTGCAACCTATCTAAGGTGGACCGGAGTTTCCGTCCCATTAAAAGTTCTGCAGGGCTTTTCCCTGTAACCGTGCTTGGTGTTATATGTTGTGTGGCTAACAGCTTATCTATGCGTGCTTGCCAATCTCCCTGCTCCACCCGACCCAGGGCTTCTTTCGCTGCTCTTACTGCCCGTTCTGCCATTCCGTTGGAGCTCGGCTGAAAGGGAGAAATCAATGTGTGTTTAATGCCTAGATTTGCTAGGTACCCCTCAAACCCCGTTGATGTTAACTGCGGCCCATTATCGGATACCTGTGTGTCCGGTAACCCATGTGTTGCAAATAACTTCCTTAGGGCTCGGATAACCGCTTCTGTTGTTATGTTGTGCATTAAGACTACCTCTAGCCATTTCGAGTAAGCATCTATTACTATTAGGAATGTTTGCCCGTGAAACGGCCCCGCAAAATCCAAGTGTATGCGTGACCAAGGGGCCCTGGGCTGCTCCCATTCGAGGGTTGGGGTTTTTGGGGGTAGGGGTCTAGACGTTTGGCACGGAGTACACCCCGCGACCCAGTCCTCTATGTGTTTGTCCATGCTGGGCCACCACACATAGCTTCGTGCCAGTGCTTTCATTCTAACCATCCCCGGGTGCCCTTCGTGTAGCCCCCTTAGAATATCCTCTCGTAGCGACAGAGGAGCGAGGACCCTCTCACCCCACAACAAACACCCCCCTTGCACCCCCAGTTCATGTTGTCTCTTCGCATATGGTTGGAGACTGGCTTCAAATGGCCCCTTTGGCCACCCCCTCTTAACCCAGTTCATAACCGTTTTGAGCTCGGCGTCTCTGGCCGTCTCTGCTGCAATGTCTTTTGCTGTAATCAACCCTGGCTTGTCGATGTCTATCATGAGGACTGGAAGGCCCGGAGTGGGGTCGTCCACTAAATCTGGCAAAGGGCAGCGGCTCAGCGCGTCTGCATTGCCCATGTGTTTACCGGGTCTATGAGTCAGTGTGTAGGAGTAAGCGGCCAGGAAAAGGGCCCTTCTAAGCATTTTCGGGGGCATGGCGTCCGGCGTGGGCTTGTTAGCCGCTAATAGCCCTAACAAGGGCTGGTGATCAGTGACCAGCTCAAAATGCCGCCCGTATAAGTATTCATGGAACCGCTTTACCCCTGCCACCAATGCTAGTGCTTCTCGGTCAATTTGGCCATAATTCCTCTCTGCTGCCGAGAGGGTTCTTGAAAAATATGCGATGGGGGCCTCGCGGCCATCCGGAAGTCTGTGGCTAAGCACTGCCCCCACCCCTACAGGCGATGCATCGCATACTAGTACCACCGGCAAAGTTTCATTGAATTGGATTAAGACACTGTCTTGTAACAATAAGTTTTTCACTGCCTCGAAAGCTTGTGCTTGTGAGCGCCCCCAAACCCACAACGCGTTATTTGCAAGCAGCTTGTGCAGCGGTTCTGCGACCGTCGCTTTATTTCTCAGGAACGTGCTGTAGAAATTAAGAAGCCCTAAGAAAGCCTTTAGCTCTGTCTTGTTGGTGGGCACTGGAGCCTCTCTGATTGCCCTAAACTTACTTTTTGTGGGGTGTAATCCGGATCCATTTACTCTATACCCCAAGAATTCAACCTCGGGGACCCCTATTTGGCATTTACTGAGCTTCGCCCGGAGCCCTGCGGCTTGGAATCTCGAGAGTACTTCTTTCAGCCATTCCCTCAATTGGGTTTTGTCCCGTGCGGTGATTAATACATCATCAAAATAGGGAACGACCCCTGGAATTTTATTCAATACCCGTTCCATTATCCCTTGGAAAATCCCTGGTGCTATGCTAACACCGAACTGCAACCTATTACATTTGAAAGCCCCACGGTGGGTCACGATGGTTTGTGCTAGAGCGGTCTCGCTGTCGACCGGAAGTTGCTGACACGCTTGTGCGAGATCGAGCTTAGCAAAAACGGTGCCCGGCCCCAGCGTGTGTAATAAATGCTGTACCACTGGCACCGGGTATGCACTTGGTTGCAATGCTTTGTTTAATGTGCATTTATAATCAGCGCATAAGCGCACAGACCCATCGCTTTTTAACACTGGCACTATGGGGGTTTCCCATCTAGCGTGGTCTACCGGCTCTAAGATCCCTTGAGCTATTAACCTATCTAATTCTTTATCAATGAGGGGTTTTAAAGCGAAGGGGACCCTCCGGGGGCGTAACCTTACTGGCTGAACTCTGGGGTCTAAGCTAAAAGATATAGGGGTGCCCACATACTTGCCCAGATATGGGTCAAATGCCTCCTGGAACTGCTGCAGCAGGTCGTCGCAGCCATCGACAATTGTCGCGTTGATCTCTTTGTCGTCTCTGGTCAGCTTGATTCTCAATGTCTTGCTCCAGTCACGCCCTAGTAGGCTTGGAATGTGATCTCTTGCGATTGTTAGCGGGAGACTTGCTTCCTGGTCTTCGTATTGCACTTTCACTCGTTTGATTCCCATCACGGGAATCCGGTTCCCTTGGCAGTCTGCGATTTTTAGTCTTTGCGTGGTCAGTTGCTCCGGAGTGAGGTTAGGCATGGCTCTTTTCGCTGTGGCCCAGGAAACAATCGTGATAGATGAGCCCGTATCTATCTGCATTCGGCAAGGTGCTTCCTCCACCAGTAAGGTGATGAACGTCGGGGGGTTTTCGTCCCCATCGAGTTGATTGATTTGGATGCAATTCATTCCCGCAGATGGGGTGAAATTGCTGGGCCGTCTATACTGCCCTCTGTCCTCCCTCCTGGCATCGTTCCCGTAGGAGCTTCTGTTTTGCCCTCTTGGAGGGGGACGCGGCGCCTTGCAAACCTTTATTATGTGGCCGAACTTTCCACATCGGTGGCATACTGCGTCCCGGAACTGGCATGATGCTCGGGGATGCGGTCCCCCGCAGCTGGGACAAGGGGTTAACCTCCAGCCCGGTCTGTGTTCCATTCGGAAAACTTCCTCCTCACCTTCCTCGGCTTCCTCTATGGGACTCTGAGCGTGAGTTTCATTGACCTCGGAACATGCCCGTACTTGGGCTTGCGGAAACTTCCTTCTAAGTACATCGGCAGCCTTGGCAGACGTCTCGGCTGCTGTGGCCTCCTTGAGAGCCACCTGTAATGTAAGGCCATCATCTTTTGCTAGCAACCTTTTTTGTAGTGCTGCATCTCGAACTCCCCGCACTAACTGATCCAACAGTACTTCATCTAGGTTTGAGAATTTGCAGTAGACTGCTATTTTCCGCAAGGCAGTCATATAGCTATTTATACTCTCATGTTCTTGCTGCAGACGATCGTAGAATTGGTATCGGCTCACCACTTTGGAAGGTGCGGGGTCATAGTGTTTCTTCAGTACCTCCTGTAGTCTGGACCACGTGGTCCCTTCTATTGTAGCTGGCTCCAGCAACGCTATAGCCGTATCAAAAACATCTGGTCCGCAGTGAGTCAGGAACATGTCTCTTTTCCTGTCGTCTGAGAGTGCGCTCATGTCGTTTGCCCCCAGGAAACACCGAAATCTTTTTAGGTAATTTTCCCAGTTTTCTTTTCCTTGGTTGAATGGTGTTGGCAGGTGGTAAGGCGATGATGCCATCTTGGCTTCTTAACGTCCGTCCCTTGTTCCGGATTCAAATTTGGCGCCTCGTGGTTCCTGGAATGTCTTTGTCTAAAAACATCCCATCCTCGTCGCCAGATGTTGAGTTCCCACAGAAGAGGCGAGAGGTGAGGTTGTGACTTCAGCTCTTTATTTGGTCAGTACATGCTTCAGCAAAACAAAGGGTTTTGGCAGGGGTTTAAATAGGAGCCGGCAAACCTGGAGCCATTAGGAGATTGGCTAGCAGGCAGCCAATCAGGTTACGCTGGCAAACCTGGCAGCCAATAGGAGCTTGGCTAGCAGGCAGCCAATCAGGTTATGCTGGCAAACCTGGCAGCCAATAGGAGCTTGGCTAGCAGGCAGCCAATCAGGTTACGCTTATGCAAATCTCTGGTCGGACTGGAGTGAGAACTTCTCCAGTCTTTCAATACATTACACAGACAGAGAGGTCCGCAAATGTCTGAGCAGCTTCCTCATATAGAAAAGGAAATCAGTCATATTCTCGAAGAGAGAGACAGCTGAAATTCTCAGAGAGAGAGAAGAGTTTTTAAGAGAAAGAAAGCAAATGCCCTATACTCCTGAAGTAACTGCAGCAATTAAAAGTTATCATGCTCAGATTACGTTTATGGAATCTCAGCTGCAGAAAGCCAAAATGTTTTATTCTGAGCTGGAAACAGGTGGGCGTGGCCCTAGTCCTTTGTTCCAAATGCCAGATGCCATTTTTCCTTCTTCCTCGAGGGAACAGCCACACCCTCAAGAGCAGGTGTGGCAGGAAAGGGTTGCCCACACGTCACTTCCTATGCCACGTGAAAGAGAGGAAGAGAATTTGTATGTACTGCCTGATACTAATGGTGCTGCAACACCACCATCTGCTGGCAGAAAAGCAAAATTGCAGTCTACAAATTTACAGGATTATCTTAATGCTATGCACCGTGGTTTCGACACACTGTCACTAACACAGGAGAACTTGCAAGCTGCCATGCCACAAGTGTTTTCACAGGCTCATTCACAAGCACCCCCTGGTGGTGCAGATGATTTTTTTAGCCAAATTCCTGTTTTAGATGAAGCACACATACGCTTAATGCAGCGCAGGCAAAGGCCAATACCTGCAGCTTCTGCACCAGTGGCAGACAGGGTTCAACAACCCCAGCTGAAACCACAGCCTCAACCATGAGTGCAACAATCACAGGTGCGAGTTCAGCAACCTCATCCTCATCCTCAGATGTATATTCCTCAGCAGATACCTACTGTTGTTCCACTGACTGGTGATTCCAAATTGTAGCGGTCAGGCCAGAATTATAGAGCGTGGGTCAGTGAGATTGGACTTTTACTTCGCAGAGAAGGGACTTATTCTATTGTTTTCAATCCTCCTGCCCAACCCTGGTTGCAGGCCATAAGAGACCTCGATACGAAAACATGTACTACATTATTGATGTCAATAGATACCAAACTGCAGATTACATTAACACTTGATGTAACTGCCCAACAGATTTGGGCTCAGTTGGAAACATGCTACCAGCCTGTTTCGATGGAATCAACATGTTTACTCTTGTCTGAGTTTCATGCCTCGAAATTAAAGACTGGTGAATATATTGGAGAGCATTTAACTAAAATGAAAGGAATGAGGAAGGACTTGGGTGAGAGAGGCTATAATATTGATAATTTTCAAATGAGCAGTATTATCATCAATTCCTTAAATTATGAATGGAAAGATGCCATCACAAATATTAATCAAGTGCCAATTGCTCAACGCACAGTGGATCACGTTTGCAGAATTTTAACAGAAGAAGAAGCTTTCATGCGTGCGACTCCACATTTGAGAGGACCACCTTCATCAAGAGCTCCAGCGAGGCGCGTCTTCTGAGGAAGAGCCTACGTTCCAAGGATGCCAAGATGTTACATCTGCAATCGTGCGGGACATGTGACCCGGGATTGTCCTCAACGGTCTCCAGCTCCTGTCCAGTACCAGCCCAGAGGAACAGATTCCAGAGGCAGCAGAGGCAGAGGCGGATGGCAAGATCGTCAAGGTCCCAGGCGCGATCCTCAAGCTCCACTCATCACATTGGCGTTAACCAATGATCCACAACCAGAGTACGACAGACGACTTCTGTGGACTTTGGACAGCGGAGCAGCTTTGCACGTTACATTCAGAAAAGAACTTTTCACAGAACTGCATGATCCTGAACCTGAACTTCATGATCTGTATTCTTTTTCCAATCATGCATGCAAGGTCGAAGGCAAAGGGACTGTCTACATTGAAGAGCTTGGTGCATTCATTCCTGATGTGTATTACATACCAACAGCAACTAGCAATTTGCTTAGTCAAGCTCATTTGTCTAGAATATTAAAGTTCCAGGTTCACCACCTTGAAAAAGCAAGTTACATAGTTAAAGATGGAGATATTGTTGCTGAAACCATGTTAATTGGTGGTGTTTATTACCTGAAGCCAAAGTCCAAACCGCAAGCACAGGCAAGTATACAAAAGAAGAGCACAGGCCCAGAGAGAGATGTCCCAGTGAGAGATCCTGTTGCTACTCCAAAGGTTCCAAAGGCTCCTAAAGCCAACAAAGCAAAAATAGTGAAACAGGTTGCTCAGAGCAAGCCTGAGGTTCCTCATACTGTTGTAAATGTTGAACATTCACTAACTGGTAAACCTTTGCATTACAGGTGTATCCATAAATGGCATAGAAGATTGGGACATGCCAGTTATCGTGTTCTCAGAAAAATGCTGGATTTCGCAAAAGGTTTGGATCTGAAGGGGTGTAAGGTGCTTTTGGATTGTGCTGTCTGCAAAAAGGCCAAATCCAAAGCAGCAGCCGTTCCAAAACACGCTACACGCCTGTCAACTTGCATATTTGATTTGGTACACACTGACATTGTAGGTCCATTCAAACAGCCAACATTTGGTGGCAGAAAATATTTTCTGACAATTGTTGATAATTATTCTAGATATGGATTTGTATATCCTATGAAAGAAAAATCAGAGACCTTTCAGATCTTTAAAGACTTTGCCGCTCTCGTTCAGAATCAACATGGAGTGAGCATCGCCAGAATTCAGAGTGATCGAGGTGCTGAATTCATGTCTCAGCGTTTCCAGGACTGGATGCGTAAGAATGGTATTCTTCATCAGACCTCAGCTCCTTACACACCAGTACACAACGGAGTTGTAGAACGAAGACAAGGGGTTCTACAAACCATGATGCGTTGTCTTCTAGAAGATGCTAATCTCAGTAATCCATACTGGGGTGAAGCAGTGAAATATGCAAATTACATTGTCAACCGTACTTGGAGCAGTGTAATAGATCAGACTCCTTTCTACATGTTGTATGGTTACAAACCAGACCTCATGAATCTCCATATTTTTGGTTCATACGCTATGGTGAACATTCCCTTAGCACAAAGAAGGAAGGGAGGTCCAACAGCAAAAAGACTGAGATTTATGGGTATTGATGACAATTCTAAATGGAGCAAATTTATTGACTCTAACCATGTTATTGTGATTTCTCAATCTGCAATTTTTGAGGAGGATACTGACTGGTCCAGGATTCATTCAAATGATCTTCTGGGGTGGAGCCACAGCAAGATGGTAGAGAAAGATCCCGCTCCTGAGAAAAATCTTTAAAACTCCCCAAATTTGCTGCCGACAAGATAATCCCCCGTGAGGTTTCTTGCCTCGGGGGATGAGAAGATCGTATCAGGCATGCTGGGTGCTGCAGAAACGACTCACCCGCCCGACGGTGGTGTCCTCCCCTCTTTTGCATTTGGCAGCTGGGAGGACGTTTGTCCATTTTACGATGCGGACGCCGAGAGGGCTAGTTTACTAGCCTGGACCGAGGAGCCTGCTGTCTGGCCGGAACAACAAGCAGATGATTGCTGCTGCCGGGGGGGTGACTTTTCACTTTTCTGGCCCCCTGCGGTTAGGCCACAGTGAGAGACAGATGAGGACAGCCTGGATTTATTGCTGCAGCCACCGAGTGCCGAGTGTCGAGTGCCGAGGACTTATAAGTAACACCACGGCCGCCATTACCATCAGAGCGGCTTTTTGGGGCTAGAAAGAGACTCACTCTGCAGCTTTTTAGCAAGAGAGACGTGAGAGTGGATCTATCGGGGCACCAGTGGAGGCGAGGGAAAGGTTTCTCATCGCGTGCGGTGCCCCTCCCTTTCTCCCCCCGTCATCTGGCGCTCCCAGCTTGGTACTTGAGCAGAAGGTCATCTTTTTACCGAGTACGACGGGGAGATTGTGTTTGCGGACATACCAACTTGCTTGTGAGCGGGGAGGAGAGCTGGAGGAAGGGGCGGTTTCTGGTAGGATTCCAGGGACCATAAGAGCAAGACGGGGGGACTTGGATGTTACATCAGGTGGCTAGGCTCTGAGAGTCTCCTCGAACCTCACCTTTCCACTTTCTCTTAAGCATATTACTGTGAGGGGTGAACAGCCTGGCTTGGCGGCACTTTCAGGACAGATCTAGAAATCAAGGACAATTAACTTTTTGCCACAACTACAGCTGCGATTATGAACAGACAGACTGTCAGGGGGATGTTTTTTAGGCCCCTGGATTATTGGTTCCTCGAAATGCAGCACAGAATTATGAAGAGCTGTAAATTGAAGAACATTCTAAAGACTGGAGGTGTTTCCCTTCCCCGAATAATTTTGATTGGGGACTCTATAGATATCATATTGATTTGGGACTTCACAGATATTACGCTGAAAGACAAAAAGTGGAGGGCTGGAGGCGACAGAAGGGGTATTATACCTCGAGCAGCCCTGTATAGTACTTCCTCTTTTTAAATTGTTTTTTAACTTTTTAAATTCCACCCTATTGTATGAGGATATGTTTGTGTGGATGAAAGGTTTAGATTAATTAATGAATTGATTAGCTTGGGAGAATGAGTGAGTCAGGGACAAGGATTTGGTCCCCCTCTGCTGAGTGTGGAAACAGAAGCGGAGGGGGCCTTGATTCCGACCCCTGGCTCAGTATGAATGGTATGTATGGCCTGCAGGGAGAGAGGAGGACCAGCGGGGATGGGGAGGGGATCTCTGGGAGGGGGGAGGGTCGGAACATTACGGTTATAATGGGGAGAGGTAGGTATGGCGGGAGCAGAGGGGTAGGCCGCTCTCGGGGAACAAGAACTCGCTGTTTGCAAGCGATTCCTTGTTCTGGCCCCTCGGATTTGGTTCCATCTAGCTCAGCCCGAGTGCCTGGTAACCAGGGTTGTCAGGGCCCTGGGCTCAAGCTGCTGCTGTTGAATGCCAGGTTGATCACGAACAAGGCCCCCCTTGTACGGGATTTAATCCTGGAAGAGGGGGCTGACCTGGCATGCATCACTGAGACCTGGCTGGGCCAGGAGGGGGGGTTCCCCTTTCCGAGATGTGCCCGGACGGGTTCTCAGTTCAGCATCAGCCGCGACCCCAGGGAAGGGGTGGAGGAGTGGCTATTATAGCTCGCCAGAATCTATGTCCTCGAAGGAACCCTGCCCCGGAGATTGTTGGGTGTGAGACGCTCCTTCTGAAGTTGGACTTAGGGGTTCAGGTGGGCCTTCTGCTGACGTACTTGCCTCCTAGCTGCGTTGCAAAGGCCCTGCCTGTTCTGCTCGAGGCGGTAGCTGGGCTGGCGATTGAGTTCCCCAGGTTGATGGTGCTGGGGGACTTCAACCTGCCATCGCCCGGCGAAACCTCGGAGGCAGTCCAGGAGTTCATGGCTTCCATGACAACCATGGACCTGACCCAAGTAGTTCAGGGTCTGACTCATGAGGGAGGTCACACGCTTGACCTTGTGTTTCTTTCGGGGCAGTGGAGAGATGATCTGAGGCTGAGGGGTTTAATCACAGTACCCTTGTCGTGGTCAGATCATTTCCTTCTGAGGTTGGATTTCATGGCACCACTCCTCCACCGCAAGGAGGCGGGACCGATTAAGTGGTTCCGCCCCAGGCGCCTAATGGAACCCGAGGGATTCCAGAGGGAACTTGGGGAAATACCTGAATCCCTGGTACACAATTCATCCGAGTCTCTTGTTGCGGCCTGGAATCAGGCGGCAGCGGGGGCTCTGGATCGTATTGCGCCTTTGCGGCCTCTCCGTGGGAGCGGATCCAGGAGGGCTCCTTGGTTTACCGAGGAACTACGGGAGATGAAGCGCCATAAGAGACGCCTAGAGCGACGATAGAGATCTAGTAAAGCTGAGTCTGACCGGACACTTTTAAGAACTTTCATTAAGTCTTACTTAGTGGCGATACGGGTGGCAAAATGTTCGCATTTTTCTGCCCTTATTGCGTCCCCTGACTCCCGCCCAGCCGCCCTGTTTAGGGTGACCCGCTCCCTTCTTGCCAAGGAGGGAGGCGAAGATCCCTTGCAGGGCAGAGTTGAGGAATTTTCTCAGTTTCTGGCGGACAAAGTCACTCAGATTCGGACAGACCTGGACTCTGATTGGGCAGTGCAGGCCGAGATGACAGGGGCAGGCCTTAGTCCTGTTATATGGGATAAGTTTGAACCGGTGACTCCTGATGATGTAGACAAGGCCATAGGAGCGATGAGCTCTGCCACTTGTTTATTGGACCCATGTCCCTCCTGGCTGGTTTCGGCCACCAGGGACGTTTCACGCGGCTGGTTCCAGGTGTTGGTCAATGCTTCTTTGAGAGAGGGGTCCGTCCCGCAGCCCTTAAAAGTTGCGGTGGTGACTTCCAGTTGGCTCCGCCTTCTCCGAATATGCTCCTTGTCGAGCGCAGGTCCCCGGTACTGTTTAAGCCGCCAGAACAGCTGACAAACAGCTGACTGGCAGCCAAAAAACCCCTCCCCGGGCAAAGGGGAGGGTGAAGAGCAGGCAGGCACAGGTAGAGTCCCCCAAGTGCCCCAGGAGAAATTCCTGGGGCGCAAAGGGCGAGGGCTCCCTGGAATCCTGCCAGTCGCTCCGGACTTGGGACACCTCCGCTTTTTAGCGGAGCAAGAAGATCGCGACCAACCCTGCTTTAAATGATTGCTTCCAATTGTTGAACAATAGCAGCAGAAAAAGCCAGGAGACAAGCTGGGCAAGTAACTATACTTAACTCTTGTTGACTCTTATTTCGGAAGTTATAAAGTAGCAAGTGGCTTTAAAATGGCGATTGAAGCTTGAAAGGGTGTGGAAAAGTGAAAGTGAGAGTGAAAGTGAAGGAAAGTTTCATTTTGCTGGCAGGCTTACATAAGAGAGCCTTTGACTTTAATTTGGACTTGAACTTTGATTTTGATTTTGATATTCTTCTTTTTGGTACAAGATTAATGCAATTTTGAATACTATAAAGATCTATTTAAATCCAAATGGCTTCTAAATCTGTGAAGATGGTTCCTTCTAAATGAGCTGGAAGCGCTGAGAGCTCACCCATTCACACCTCTAAACTGCAATCTCTCTCAGCACAAGCTCAGCCTCTAACTCTGGGGATGTTACAAGAAAGTCTTAAAGCTATGCAGGCTGAAATGACCATTACCTTCAATGAAAAAATTGATGAATCCAATGATAAAATTACTGATCAAATTGAAGTCTGCAACAGTGAAATTAGGGCAGATATTTTGGAGGCACTTAAAGGTTTGGCAAACAATGTGGAACTCCTGGAACAGCAAATAGAACAAATTAGACAGACTACAGTAGCTTTGAGTGGAAAAGTAGAAGATGTTGAGAATAAAAGGGAAAAGGATGCAGACAAAATTACAATGATTCACTACAGAAACATGGAATTTGCAATCAGAGTTAGAGGTGTAAAAGAGGATAAAAGTGAAAATCTGAGAGATTTGATGTCGGAGGCACTTGCTCAAGCGGTGGGGATAAAGAAGGAAGAGTTGGTATGGCAGTTGGATAAGATATATCGAGTGAACTCGTGGGTGGCCAGACAGAGAAACCTTCCAAGAGATATTGTAATATATTTTACTAACAGAATATTGCATAACGATATCTTACAAGCAACTTATCAAAACAAGCTACAAGTTGGTGGACAAGAAGTGATGACAATGAAAGAGATTTCTCCAAAAATTTTGAGAGCCAGAAAGGAATTTTCCTTTCTGGTGGAAGAACTTAAAAGACAACAACTTCAATTCAGGTGGGAGGACCCAGCTGGAATATCACTGATCTATGCTGGAGAAAGACATCGGCTTAACACGGTACAGAAAGCAAGAGATTTTTATACATACGTTTTAAAGGCTGGGACACCAAAATCACCAGAAGTGAGGAGAGAGGAGGATGATAGAGCAAGTCAAAGAGAGGAAGTGTTGAAAGAAGTCCAGCAAGAAGGAGCCTTGTCTGGTCTAAGTGATCTGACCACAACTCATTTGGATCCAAATTTGGATTTATTTGGAGAAGAACGGATAAAAGAACAAAGACAGACTAGAGCGACAACCAAGCATATACAAGAGATGACACAACAGCAACTCCAGCTGGTACCTACAGAAGCTACTAAAACAGAAGCAGTGGGAGGAACAAGACCAAAGGAATTTAAGAAGCTAGATGTCCAGACGGTGTTCCAGAAGTTTCAAAAGCCCTCAGATGGGAAGTAGATTCCTAACCTGGAATGTTAATGGCTTAAATTCTCCACAGAAAAGAAGAAAAATATTTCATTACCTTAAGCAATTTAACAACGATGTGGTTTGTCTACAAGAAACACATATTAGAACACAAGACCAAAAATATCTAATAAATTCAAGAATAGGAATACATTTTGTATCAGCAGCACCAGAGAAGAAAAATGGCATTGTCATATATGTTAAAAGACATTTGATTGCTAAGCTAATTGAAGCAGATGAACAAGGTAGATTTCTTGCTATCGAACTTTTAATTAAAGGAGAGAAAATACTTGTGATTGGTGTATATGCCCCGAACCAACAACAGGAAAAATTTTATGATCTTTTACATGCAAAGTTGATACAATGGGATTATAAAACCTGCATCCTTCTAGGGGATTGGAACGGTGTATTAGATGTCAAAAAAGACGAGAAGGGTCCCAAGCAAAATATTTTTTCAAGAGCAAAATTGCCTAAATCTTTTTTTGAGATGATGGAGGATTGGGAACTGAGGGATATTTGGCGCGAAAGAAATGCAGAAGAAAAGAATTTTACTTTTTTTCCCGACAGACACCAATCCTTCTCAAGGATTGATTTTATTTTGATTACTAATAACCTTCTCTCTAGGGTAAAGAAGATGAAGATATGTTCAAGAACACTGACAGATCATAGCCCGGTTTGGATGGAATTGGAGTATGGGAATGGACCTAGAAGGTCATGGAGGTTAAATGATAATTTGTTTAAATATGAAGATAATGTGAAGGAGTGTAAAAAATTAATGAAAGAATTTTTTGTCAATAATATGCAGAAGGGCACTTCCATGGATATGGTTTGGGATGCAAGTAAAGCTTATATGAGAGGTATTTTGATATATTTGAATAATAAATATAGAAGGAAAAAAGGTGAAAAAAGGAAAGAATTAGAAGAGGAGATTAAAAGACAAGAGAGGGCTTTAATTTCTAATCCAATGGACAAGAAAATTAAGGAGACAATCAATTTATTAAAAGGTCAATTCAACATGTTAATGGCAGATCAAGCGGCAACTAATTTACAATATGCTAAATTTAATACTTTTAGCAATGCTAATAAACCAGGAAGATGGCTAGCATACACATTAAGAAAGAAGCAGAAATCAAGAATTATTGAAAAAATAAATTATAAGGGTAAAGAAGTTTTTGAACAAGAACTTATTAAAAAATCCTTTCTAGAATTTTATTCAGGATTATATACAGGGGATAAAGTTAAAGAAGAGGATATAGATAATTATTTGCAGAAACAGAATATTTATATAACCACTAAGGAGCAGAGGGATACTCTAAATCAATTGATATCTTCACAGGAGATCTTATTGGCAATTAAACAGTTAAAAGTGGGTAAAGCCCCGGGACAGATGGTTTAACTGCTGTTTATTATAAAAAATTACAGGAAGAAATGGTGGAACCACTTAAAGAATTGTTTAATAATATTCAACAGGGAGGTAATGTACCTCCAACTTGGAAGACTGCCTTCATTTCTCTGATCCCAAAAGAGGGTCAAGATCATACAGACCCAAAAAATTATAGGCCGATCTCACTTTTAAATATAGATTACAAAATTTTTGCTAAAATCTTAGCAAACAGATTAATGATAGTTCTGCAACAGATGATACATCATGATCAAACGGGGTTTTTAATTGGTAGACAGATGAAAACTAATGTTAGACAAATTGTTAATTTATTAGAGTACTTGGGTAGTAACAACCAGGTACCCGCAGTATTAGTATTTTTGGATGCTGAGAAAGCCTTTGATAGATTGAATTGGCGGTTTTTATCAAAATTAATAGAAAAGTTACAACTTGGAGATTATTTTGCACAATCCATTAGGGCAATATATCAAAAACAAACAGCGTAGATAATAATTAATGGTGGACTAACAGATACTTTTAATATAGAAAAGGGAATAAAACAAGGATGCCCCTTGTCTCCCTTACTGTTTATTTTGAGTTTGGAAATATTACTTAGTAAAATAAGAGAGCTTGATACAATAAAGGGAATAAAAATCAGACAGGAAGAATATAAGTTACAAGCGTTTGCGGACGACCTGGTTGTTACTTTGACTCAACCATTACAATCTACTAGAATTCTGATGGATACAATTAATTCATATGGACAAGTATCTGGTTTTAAAATAAATATAGCTAAAACAAAAATAATAGCTAAAAACATGACAGGAAGCCAAAAAGAAGAAATAGAAAGGGTAACAGGTTTTGAGATAGTCCAAAAGATTAAATACTTAGGGGTTTATATTATGTCCACAAATATGAAATTATATCAATATAATTATGAACCACTTTGGTTAAAAATACAGAAATATATGGAAAACTGGGAAAAATTACAATTGTCTTTGCTGGGTAGGATAGCTGCAGTCAAAATGAATGTTTTACCAAGATTTTTATTCCTCTTTCGGATGATACCAATACTTAAAAAAGATGAAAATTTGAAGGAGTGGCAAAAGGGTATAAATAAATTTATTTGGGCAGGGAAGAAGCCGAGGGTAAATCAGAAGATAATGCAGGATACACGTGAAAGAGGTGGTCTTAAAATGCCTAATTTAAGATTGTATTATGAAGCAGCAGTTCTCTCAGCAATCACTGATTGGATTAATTTAACACAAGAGAGGGTATTAAATATTGAAGGATATGGTCTGTTTTACGGGTGGCATGCTTACTTAGTGTATGATAAAAAAGTAGATAAAGCTTTTAAAAGTCATATATTAAGAAATGCTTTATTGCGTGTCTGGAAAAAGTACCAATTTAAACTAAATGATAAGTTACCTTTATGGACAGTATCCAGACACGCAATAGAAAATATAAATTTGGAACAAAAATTAGATAAGATCACATACAAAGAACTTCTTCATGAAGAAGGAATCTCATTCCACTTAAAACCATTTGAGAAATTAAGAGAGGAAGGAATAATCAGAACATGGTTTCAATACAGACAATTACAGGCTAGATAGAGAGACGATCAAAAAAAGGGTATTTTGAAGAATGATGATAACTTGATTTTACAAATAAAAAATAAGGGCCCAATGCATATAAAAAGATTGTATAACATCTTATTGGAATTAGATTCAGAAACAGAATTAGTTAAGGACTGTATGATAAAATGGGCTCAAGATATTGGAGAACCTATAATGATGGAAAAATGGGAAAAAATATGGGTTAGAAATGTTAAATTTACACAGGCTCAAAATTTAAGAGAAAATTTTTACAAAATGTTTTACAGATGGCATTTAGACCCAAAAAAACTAGCTTGTATGTACCCAACTTCACAACCTAAATGTTGGAGATGTGAATGTGAGGATGCTACATATTTCCATATATGGTGGACTTGTAAAAAAATCAAGGCTTTTTGGATAAAAATTTGGTGGATTATACAAAATATCTTAAAGAAAAAGATCAAGTTCACTCCACAGTTTTTTTTGTTGGGAATAATTACGGATTGTCCTGTTATAGAGACTAATTTGATTTTGAACTTTATAACTGCTGCCAGGTTACTGGTGGCACAATACTGGAAGAAGGAAGATACGCCTACAATTGAAGAATGGACATTAAAAGTTTCACATTTGGCTGAAATGGCCAAAATTTCATCATACCTTAAGGACCACTCAAATGAAAAATATATATTGGAATGGAGTAGGTGGACTGAATATATTCAAAATAAGTATCAGATTAAGAAAACCCAAATAGTTTATTAATGTTAAATGTCTAAAAAAATTTAGATTATACTTTCAAGTTTTTGAGTAATAAGGAGTTAAGAATTAGAAAAATATTTTTGAATTAATAATTTTTTTGGTTATTCTAGTTTTATGCTTTAAAAAAAAATTATACCTTGTGCTTTTTCTGGGAAGTCTGGGGGGGGGGCTGGTGAGAGGGGTGGGGGGGTGGAGGGGGGAAGGGGGGGAGAAAAGAGAAAAATGTATGTACTTTGTACTTTTAAAACTTTTTAATAAAAAAAAAGTTGCGGTGGTGAGGCCCCTCCTCAAGAAGCCTTCCCTGGACCCGGCGGATTTAAAGAACTTCCGTCCGGTCTCCAACCTTCCCTTTGTGGGGAAGGTTGTAGAGAAAGTGGTGGCGCTCCAGCTCCTATGGCTGTTGGATGACACTGATTTTCTGGATCCTTTTCAATCGGGTTTCAGGCACGGCTACAGTACGGAAACGGCTTTGGTCACCCTGATGGATGATCTCTGGTGAGCCCGGGATGGTGGTTATTCCTCCATCCTGGTGCTACTTGACCTCTCAGCGGCTTTCAATACCATTGACCATGGCATCCTTCTGCGTCGTCTCGGCGAGGTAGGAGTGGGCGGCACTGTTTTGCAGTGGTTCTCCTCCTTCCTCTCTGACAGGACGCAGTTGGTGTTGGCAGGGGGGCAGAGGTCGAGCCCTAGGCCCCTACTGTGTGGGGTGCTGCAGGGCTCAGTCCTCTCGCCCATCCTGTTTAACATCTACATGAAACCGCTGGGTGAGATCATCCGACGACACGGGGTGAGGTACCAGCAGTATGCTGATGATACCCAGTTGTACATCTCCACCCCGTCTCAATTCGGGGAAGCTGTGGACGTAATGGGCTGCTGCCTGGACGATGTTAGGGCCTGGATGGGGATGAACCAGCTAAAACTTAACCCGGACAAGACTGAGTGGCTGTGGATATTGCCTCCCAAGGATTCTGTCAATTGTCCCTCCTTGGTTCTTGGGGGGGAGAAATTAGCTCCCTCAGAACGGGTTCGCAATTTGGGTGTCCTCCTAGATCCACAGCTAAAATTGGAGCAACATCTTTCAGCTGTGGCTAGGGGGACCTTTGCACAGGTACGCCTTGTGCACCAATTGCAACCCTACTTGGAGAAGGAGGCACTACTCACAATCACTCACGCCCTTATCACCTCCCGGCTGGATTACTGCAACGCGCTCTACATGGGGCTACCCTTGAAGAGTGTCCGGAGACTGCAATTGGTGCAAAATGCAGCTGCACGAGCTGTGGTGGATGTGCCTAGATACACCCACGTAACACCTATCCTCCGCCAGCTGCATTGGCTGCCCATTAGTCTCCGGATCCAATTTAAGGTGTTGGTTTTGACCTTTAAAGCCCTACATGGCTCAGGGCCAGGTTACCTTCGGGACCGCATCCTGCTGCATACCTCCCTATGACTGGTTAGGGCCCACAGAGTTGGCCTCCTCCAGGTCCCATCAACCAAGCAATGCCGGTTGGCGGGGCCGAGGGGGAGAGCCTTCTCTGTGGGAGCTCCCTCCCTTTGGAACCAACTCCCTCCAGAGATCAGGACTATCTCCACCCTGCTGGCCTTCCATAAAGCAATAAAAACCTGGCTCTTCCGGCAGGCGGGGTGAAAGTGAGACCAATCAGACTATATATGGGTCTCCCCCCTGGTTATGAATGTTAGATGTTTTTTAACTTTTGTAGTTTTTAATTGTTATGATTTTATATTGATAAATGGATTTGACATGTTGTGAGCCGCCCAGAGTCCCCCGGGAGTTGGGCGGCATACAAATCTATTTAAATAAATAGATAAATCCTGGAGTTTATTTTCCCAGAGTTGATGCCGCTGATGTGCAGTCTGATGGCCGAGATTCACAACCTGATGTTCCGTCTTCGCAAGCTGCGGATGCTGATGCTAGCGACGATGATGAGGACGAGGACGAAGAGGAAGATGACTGGACAGTCGTTCCAAGGCATTCCAAGAGGGCCACAAAAGGGATTCCTCCACACAGGTATTCATGGCAACTGACAAACACACCCTTGCCATTGATTTGCAATGCTACACTTCCTCCAGATACGTTCACACAAATCAAACATCTTCCTGATTCAGAGCAGGAGAGATGGTATTGTTGTGACCCAGCACCGCAACCCCCCAGAAACACACACACACAGTCGTTGGGAGGCAAACAAAAAGGTTCCTTTTACTAATAAAGTTTCTTAGTAAAACTCAGAGGGTTTAGAAGTCCAAAACAACACAAACGGAAAGTCTTCAGGAATAAGGTTCTTTGGGTTACGTGAGGGTTAAATAGCACACAGACAAAAGTTCAAAGCAAGACTCATTAATTCTTATCTGAACAACTTGGCTGGCTTCCCGGAATAAAGCTGGCAGAAGCTGGTGATAAGATTCCCAAACAGACGTAGAAACGAAACTCTGGATATGCTGCGGTCAGTGAATTGTTGTTCTCAGCAATGAGCACTAATTACCATGGCCTAATATAGCCACTGAAGGGCGTGGCCCAATTAGCCCTCACTGCTTCCTCCTATTGGACCGACGCTTACTCAGCCAGTCCTGTCTTCTGGCTGCTCTGCGTGCTCTGGCATTCAGCATGAGTTCTTCATCTCCTGATGAAGAACTCTGCTGCGCAGGTGCAGAAGGTCCTGGGAGATCGTCCTGCTCTGGCACCGAGTCCTCATCACCAGCCGTCTCTGGTGCCAGGCACATAGGCTGGTACTGCTGCACCATGAGCGGCTCCGCGTCCTCCGGATCCTCCAGACTCGGCGCCGGACGCGGCCAAGGCACAACACTATCCCTCACCGCAGGGCCCTTCCCCCGGGTCTGTCGGTCCGGATGCGGCCGGGACGGGAATTGAGCGTGGAAGGCCCGGACCAGATCCGGAGCATGCACGGCGGTCGCATCCTCCCATGTGAAGTCTTCAGGGCCGTACCCCTTCCACTCAATGAGGTACTGGAACCGGCCCTTCATCCAGCGGGAATCCCGAATACTGGCAACTTCGTATTCGGGTGGGTCAGCGGGAGTGCGGATCACAGGCTGAGGCGGAGCGGGAGGGCGGAGCGGACAGGCAGGACGTTCGGGAACAAGGAGGGACCGATGGAAGACGGGGTGGATCCTGAGAGAGCGGGGCAACGTCAACCGGTAGGCCACGGGGTTAATGACCGCTTCCACCGGGAACGGACCCAAGAAGCGGTGGTCAAGCTTGCGAGCCGGTCGGTCGGAGGGGAGATGCTTCGTGGACAGCCAGACACGATCCCCGACCGCCAGAGGTGGAGTTGCTCGCCGGGAGCGGTCCGCGACCCTCTTGTAATCTTCCTTGGCTTTATTCAACGAGCGTTTGACCAGTTGGTGAACGGCCTGGAGCTCGGACAGGAATTCCTCTGCCACAGGAACAGGAGAGTCTAGGAGCGTGAGCGGGAAGAAACGGGGGTGGTAACCAAAGTTGGCGAGGAACGGAGAGGCGTGCGTGGAGGTGTGCTGAGAGTTGTTAAAAGCAAACTCGGCCACGGCAAGGTATTCCGCCCAGTTGTCCTGCTGCTGGTTGACAAAACAGCGCAGGTACTGTTCAAGGATGCCGATGACTTTTTCAGTGCCCCCGTCAGTCTCCGGATGATGCGCTGACGAGAGGCAGACTTGGACCTCCAGGGCCGCCATCAGACCCTTCCAGAACTGGGCCGTGAACTGGGCTCCCCGATCCGACACGACCCGATCCGGCAGACCATGCAGGCGGAAAACATGCTGGATAAACATGCGGGCCGTGGCACGAGCTGTCGGCAACCCGCGACAGGGGATGAAATGTGCCATTTTGGTCAGCATATCGACCACTACGAACACGGTCGTGAAGCCGGCGGACGGGGGCAAGTCCGTGAGGAAGTCCATAGAGATGGCCCCCCAGGGTCTCTCAGGCGTCGGCAAGGGCTGCAGCAGGCAAGGCGGCGCTCCAGGGGTGTACTTGGCCTGGCGACAGCGAACACAAGATGTCACATAGGCCTGGACGTCATCACGGAGTCGGGGCCACCAAAAAGTCCGAGCCACCAGGTTCAGAGTCTTGAAAAGGCTGAAGTGGCCAGCCGCAGGGCTGTCGTGGCACTGCTGCAGGATCAGGCCACGGAGCGGACCGGCAGGAACGTAGAGCAGGTCCCGGAAATGGAGGAGGTCGTCCGAAAACGTCCAAGGGGACTCAGGCCCTATCTCCTGCCTCCGTTGTGCCGCGTAGGCGTCGTGTCGCTGCGCCTCCCGGATCTGTCCTCGGAGGTCCACGGGATCCTGGGTAGCTGCAAAGGACTCGACGGGCAGGACCGTCCGGGGTGGCAGCGGTTCCTGGGCTTGGGCGTATTCCGGCTTGCGGGACAGCGCGTCCGCCTGCTGATTCCGGCCACTCGGGATGTACGTAATGCGAAAATTGAAGCGGGAGAAAAAGAACGACCAGCGTATCTGGCGCTGGTTGAGCTTCCTGGCCGTCTGCAAGAACTCCAGGTTCTTATGGTCTGTGCGCACCTCCACTTGATGACGAGCCCCCTCGAGGTGGTGCCGCCAGGTCTCGAAAGCCGCCTTGATGGCCAGCAACTCCTTCTCCCAGATCGTATAATTGCGCTCCGACGAGGTTAATTTCCGGGAATAATAAGCGCAAGGGAAGAGATGGCCGCCATCTTCCCGGGTCTGGAGCAAGACGGCGCCCACGGCAATGTCGGACGCGTCCGCCTCCACAACAAAAGGGCGGTGAGGGTCTGGGTGCTTGAGGATCGGCTCCTGCATGAAGGCATCCATGAGGATCTTGAACGCCTCCTGTTCGGAATCGCCCCACCGGAAAGGGACTTGTTTCTGCAGGAGTCGAGTGAGAGGCGCGGTCAGAGTGGCGAACCCCGGGATGAAGGTCCTATAATAATTTGCGAACCCCAGGAGTCGCTGAACGTCCTTCACCCGGCGCGGGGGTTGCCAGGTTTTCAGGGCCTCGACCTTGCCCCGGTCCATGGCGATGCCTTCTGGCGAAATCCGATGGCCCAGGAAATCCACAGTCGTCTGAAAAAACTGGCATTTCTCTAATTTCGCGTATAGCTGGTGGTCTCTCAACCGCTGCAGGACTTGACGGATATGTTGGATGTGGCTGCTCCGGGACGTGGAATAAATCATAATATCGTCCAGGTACACGACAACGAACTGGTCCAGCAAATCTCTAAAGATGTCGTTCATGAAATGCTGGAACACAGCCGGAGCGTTGGTCAAGCCGAACGGCATGACCGTATACTCAAAATGACCGTAGCGGGTTCCGAACGCCGTCTTCCACTCGTCCCCCTCACGAACACGCACCAAATTGTAAGCGCCACGTAAGTCCAATTTGGTGAAGATGGTCGCCGAGCGGAGGCGTTCCATCAACTCCGGGATGAGGGGCAACGGGTACCGGTTACGCACTGTGATGGCATTCAACTTGCGATAATCACAGCACAGGCGCAAGTCCCCGGTTTTCTTCTTGACGAAGAGGACGGGGGCAGACAAGGGCGATGAGGAGGGTCGGATGAAACCCCTGGCCAGGTTTTTATCGATAAAGTCCCGCAGTGCGGCCAGTTCGGGTTCTGACATGGAATAGAGGCGGCCCACAGGGAGCGGAGCGTTGGGAATCAGATCCACAGGGCAATCGTAGGGCCGGTGCGGGGGCAACTGGTCCGCCTCCTTTTCGCTAAACACATCAGCGAAGTCTGCAAACTCAGCTGGGAGTGAAATGTCCGGAGGGTCAGGTACCGCGCCCGCACAAACCTGGCGCGTATGGTCCACACACTGGAGACTCGGGAAGGCAATGAAGTTCTGGGACCATACAACCTGAGGGTCGTGGGTGCGCAGCCACGCCAGTCCGAGAACCAAAGGGAAATGGAGTCCCGACGTCACGTAAAACTGGATGGCCTCCTCGTGCCGTCCAATGCAAAGGCGCACCGGCTGCGTGATGGCCTTAATCGGACCGGACAGCAACACCCGGCCATCGATTGTTTCCACCCTCATCGGCGGGTCCACGGGGCACAGGGGAACGGCAAGATGCTGGGCGAACGCCTCGTCAATGAAATTGGTGGTTGCCCCGGAGTCCACCAAAGCGTGTGCGGAGACGCCGCGGTCCCGGTGGTCAATAAAGACCTTGGTGTCCAAGAGCAGATGCCGCGGAGGACCGGGATCCACGTCAGCTGAGCCGGAGCCCTTCGGTGTGCATGCCCGACCCAGCGTCTCCGCTAGGCCGGGCGCTGGCCGTTTCCCGACGGCGATGGCTGGGACGGTGGAGCAGGACCAGAAGCGGTGGGCCCCCGACCCTTCCTAGGGCACGAGCGAGCGAAATGGCCCGGGTCGCCGCAATACAAACACAACCCCCCTGCCCTGCGTCTGTCCTTTTCCGCGCCGGTCAAGCGGGGCCGAACAGCGCCAAGGTCCATAGGCTCGTCACGGGGAGCCGGGGCCGACGGAAGTCCACGGGGAACAGGAGGTGCCTGAGCAGCGCGACGTGGAGCCAGAACAGCGGGGACGTCAGGTGGCACGAGAGGCGCCGGAGCAGCACGGCGTGCGTTCCTCACTTGCAACCGGGCATCAATTTTCAAGCAGAGCCGCACCAGTTCTTGGGTGGTTGCAGGAATGTCCACGCGTGCCAGCTCATCCTGGATGCTGTCTGCCAAGCCCTCCTGGAAGGCATCCAACAACGCTGCCTCATTCCAGGCCGAGTCTTGGCTGAGGAGACGGAACTCACTGATGTATTCCCTGAGTGGTCTCCGGCCTTGCCTCAGCTGCCTTAATTGCCTGCACGCTGTCTGGGCCTTAATTGGATCCGCGAACATCTCCTCCAAATGAGTGCAGAAACGCCCAAAGTCCTGGAGGAGGGGACTGTTCTGGACCAGTAGAGGGGTGGCCCAACGTGCTGCATTTCCAGACAGCAGGCTAATTACAAACCCCACCTTGTCCCGGTCGTGGGGGAAATCCTCTGGCCTCAGAGACATGAACAACTGGCACTGGCCCAGGAACGCCGGGAACATAGCCTCGTCACCATGGAACTTATCCGGCATGGCTATCGGGCAGCGTGTCCGTTGGGCTGGGGCCAACGCAGGAGCAGCTGCCAACTGATTTTGCTGCCTTGTTAACTGAGCGTTCATGATTGCCAGCTGCTGCCGAAGTTGAGCATTCTCGGCCTGAAGCTGCTCCATGATGCAATCTGGGCTTGTGTGTGGTCAGTTTATGGCTGAGAACAAACTGTTGTGACCCAGCACCGCAACCCCCCAGAAACACACACACACAGTCGTTGGGAGGCAAACAAAAAGGTTCCTTTTACTAATAAAGTTTCTTAGTAAAACTCAGAGGGTTTAGAAGTCCAAAACAACACAAACGGAAAGTCTTCAGGAATAAGGTTCTTTGGGTTACGTGAGGGTTAAATAGCACACAGACAAAAGTTCAAAGCAAGACTCATTAATTCTTATCTGAACAACTTGGCTGGCTTCCCGGAATAAAGCTGGCAGAAGCTGGTGATAAGATTCCCAAACAGACGTAGAAACGAAACTCTGGATATGCTGCGGTCAGTGAATTGTTGTTCTCAGCAATGAGCACTAATTACCATGGCCTAATATAGCCACTGAAGGGCGTGGCCCAATTAGCCCTCACTGCTTCCTCCTATTGGACCGACGCTTACTCAGCCAGTCCTGTCTTCTGGCTGCTCTGCGTGCTCTGGCATTCAGCATGAGTTCTTCATCTCCTGATGAAGAACTCTGCTGCGCAGGTGCAGAAGGTCCTGGGAGATCGTCCTGCTCTGGCACCGAGTCCTCATCACCAGCCGTCTCTGGTGCCAGGCACATAGGCTGGTACTGCTGCACCATGAGCGGCTCCGCGTCCTCCGGATCCTCCAGACTCGGCGCCGGACGCGGCCAAGGCACAACAGGTATGATGCTATGCAGGCTGAAATGGACAGTCTAAAGAAACTTAAGGTGTTTACGCCTGCTAAACCTCCAACAAACAAGAAAGTCATCGGAACTCGATGGGTCTACAGAATCAAGAAGAAACCGAATGGTGAGTCATTGTACAAGGCCAGACTTGTAGCTCAGGGTTTCGTGCAAAGGTATCCTGAGGACTACACCAATACTAGCAGATGAGTGAGAAGTTTACTAAACGTTTACAGAGATTTTTCACATTGAAAAGTTTAGGACACATTAACACTTATTTAGGTGTGCAGATTGGAAAAACACAGAAGGGGTTTAATTTGTCACAAGAAGCCAAGATTGAACAGCTTTTGCATCATTGCAACATGAAGGATGCTAGCACAGGACGCATACCTATGCAAACAGATTTTCATAACTTGACACATGAAGAAGGTCCTGAGTTCGAGGATCAGACACTTTACCGTTCAGTTATTGGGTCATTGTTATATATTAGTAGTTGGACCAGACCCGACATTGCACTTAGTGTTAATCTCTTGTCACGACATGTAGGCAAGGCAAAACAGTTTCATTGGTCATGTGTGGAGAAGTTATTGAAGTATCTAAAGCACACACAGCACATGAAGTTATTGTTAGAACCAACACATACTAATCATGCAGAATTATGGTGTTATGCTGATTCTGATTGGGCAAGTGATAAGAAATCACATAAAAGTACTTCAGGTTATATTATGTTTTTGAATGGATGTCCTGTTTATTGGCAAGTGCGTAAACAGAATTTTATTTCTTGTTCTTCTACTGAAGCTGAATATGCTTGTGTTTCTGATGCATGTAATTCTTTAACATGGTTTGATCACAGATATCTGGACCAACCCGATCTGACCGATCACCGTGATGGAAGACAATGAATCGGTGGTGTATATTTCTGAATCTCATTTCACAGGTTCCAGGTCCAGACATATTGACATTCGTTATAAGAATATTAAGCAATTAGTGAAGCAAGGTTTTGTGAAATTGCAGTATGTGCCTACACGTGATCAGATTGCTGATATGCTCAACAAACCACTGCCAATAGCTCAACACGAATACTTACGTGGGAAGATGTGCCTTTCTTAATGACTTAATGACTTTATGACTTTACCTGATGTCCACTCAACTGACGAAGAAGGGGTTTGTCACTACCGTTATTTTTTTGGTTCGTCAGATGAGCTTCCATGAGCATTCATCCTGTGTGTGTGTAACCGGAGAAGTTCTTATCTTCAAGTGTCTTGTGACTGATTTATTACGCATGTGCAGTTTTCTGTTTCTTTGTTCTTCCCTTCTTTACTTTCATCTTGGTCCGGACGGATGTGTATTTTACTGGTAGGATGTAGTCATTTATTTTTATACCTTTATGATAACGTTTTTTACTTAGAACTAAATCTTATCGGTTAATTTGCATGCCATGGGAAGACACAATGCATTTACCTCTGGATTGCTTAATAGCAATTCTCCCCACCGGGGAAAAAGGCTTTGCAAGTTTTGCATGCCTTGTCACCCTCGCCCAAGTCATTGATGAAGATCAGGGGCGGGTTCCTAAATTTTTTACTACCGCTCTGTGGGTGTGGCTTAACTTTGTGGGTGTTGCTTAATTTTGTGGGTGTTGCTTAATTTTGTGGGCATGGCTTGATGATCATGTGACCGGGTGGGAGTGGCTTGATGGTCATGTGATGGTGGGCGTGGCTTCGTGGTCATGTGACTGGGCTGACATAGCTTCATGGTCATGTGACTGGGTGGGTGTGGCTAAGTGGTCACGATCCTAGTTCCCCCTACGAGGATTCCTGCATCCGGACCTTTTACAATCCCCCAAAGGATTAACGGAAACCAGATTCCATACAGCTCTGAACCCTAAAGGCAAACCAAATACAAGTGGTCCTCGCTTAATGGCCGGTTGCTTAGCAAGTGTTCAAATTTATGACCGACCTCCTCAGAGCTACCTGACCTGTTTTTTGAGCTTTGACAGCCTTATGCATGCACACATGTATTCACGCGCTCACACATACAAATTTATGACCAGTTACAACATCCCACACAGTCATGTGACTGAGGTTTTCTATGTTTTTTGCCAGTTCCCAACAATTTCTTCTGGTTTCCGGTTAAAAATGCCCATAGGGGAAAATGGACTCATTTAACAACCAGTGTTTGCTTAATGACCACAAGGTTCACTTAACGACCATGGTGTTTGCCTAACCCAGGGGTCTGCAGCCTTAAACACTCAAAGAGCCATTTTTCTATTTTCTTTTAAACAGGTATCTCTCTGTGTGTCTTTCTCTTTCTTTCTCCCTATCTCTCTCTCTTTCTCTTCTCTCTCTCTCTCATCTTTCTCTCTCATCTCCTGTCACTCATCTCTTTCATCTCTTTTTCTTTCTCCCCCCTCTTTCTTTCTCATCTCTCTCCCTCTCTCATCTCTTTCTCCCTTTCTCTCTCTCATGTTTCTCTCTTTCCTGTCTCTCATTCTCTCCCTCCATCATTTTCTCATTTCTTTCTCTTTTCCTCCTCTTTCCTCTCTCTCATCTCTTTCACGCGTGAGTCCAGTCCCCTAATCATCTTTGTTGCTCTTCTCTGCACTCTTTCCAGAGTCTCAACATCCTTTTTACATAGACTAACAGTGTTTTCAAGCTTCATACTTTTATGGCATTTGGTTTCTAAAATTCTCCAGCCAGCATGCTGGCTGGGAAATTCTAGGAGTTGAAGTCCATACATCTTAAAATTGCCAAGGTTGAAAAACACTGGATAACAATTAAATCTATTTCAAGGACATTTATATTAAATTAACTTAGGCATAGTTGAAGGTTTGCTGCAGGAATTTAAAATGTACCATTTGCTGCAATGGTTCACCCCTTTAAAAAATTGCATTTGGCACAAAATGCTGCTCCAATAGCTGCAAGCTTTGCAGTCAACTATATCTCTTATTCTAGAGAATGAAACCATAAAAATATCTCAATTCATATTACCATCTCTTACTTGTATGTCTGGTATTAAATAATGACCTCTCCATTCTAATGAGTTCTGCCATCAGACATTCCACTAGGGATTTCATCCATGTATTTCATCCGCCTTCTCCAACATACCTCCCTAAGACCGATTAGAGCCCACAGAGTTGGTCTGCTGGTGGTCCCGTCAGCCAAACAATGTCGGCTGGCGGGCCCACGAATGAGGGCCTTCTCTATGGCAGCACCGGCTCTCTGGAATACACTACCCCCTGAGATCCGCATTATTCCCACCCTGCCAACCTTCAGAAAAGCTGTAAAAACATGGCTTTGTCGACAGGCCTGGGGCCAATGATTTTAATACAACACCGATCACTCTTGGCCCCATGAATGAATTATTGTATGGGTTTTTAAATTGTGGTTTTTAATGTTTTTAAATGTTTTAATATCTATTGTTTTTAATGCTTTTTATATTTGTTGTTGCATGTGAATTTTTACTGTTGTGAGCCACCCAGAGTCTCTGTGGAGTGGGCGGCATACAAATGCAACTAATAAATAAATAAATAAATAAATAAATAAATGTAAGGCCCACTGTGGGGGGAGTGAGGAAAATGGACATAGAATTCAAAATAGATTTTTGCAGGAGAATCTTTCCCCCACCAACATTTTCTGCTTGTTTCTTTTGGAACCAAAATGCAGACTGTTAACATTTTCTGACACTGCCAAGGGAAGCCCCTCCTTAGTCCTGATAATTCATGGCAACAGCAACATGTGTTCAAATCCTTGATTGTTTAGTTAAAAGAATTGTGTTTTGACCACAAGAGGATTTGGGTTCATATGTTTTAGCCTCCAGTCCCCTAATCACCTTAAACATTCAAAGAGCCATTTGGACCCATTTTCCACAGAAGTTGAACCCCCTTCACATCCTTACTCCTTCCTTCCTCCCTCCTGATTTTACCTTCCTTCCTTCCTTCCTCCCCCCCCCCTCTCTCTCACACACACAGTCTGATTGCAGGCAAGCAGCTAGCTCCGTTGTTTAAAAGGCTCTGAGCTATCCTTCTCCCCCCCCTCGCTTCCTTTTGCTTTCAGGAAAACCAAATATAAACGGAGGCAAGGGAAATGGTGCCTAGCTGTAAATAGGAGAAAGGCATTTTCTGGGGCTGAAAAGTTGAGGGGACCCAAGCAGAGTGGGTTCTAACTTACCTCTCTGCTGGCTGGCTTCCTCAAGATGGCGACCGCATGCACAGGGCCGGTGACAAAGCATCGTTTGTCACCGTTCTACATAGAAGACTATGGAGTGGGGAGGGGGAATACAGTGAGGGTGAGAAGTTAGAGAGATCACATTCTTCGTTACTTCTCCAAGGTCATCCCTTGTCCAACACCTGCAAGAAGCTGGGAGGAGACGTTGCTACGCTGGCAGAAGATTAGTGGGCAACATGACCCAGTTGGGGGTGGAGGGAAAAGGAGTGCCCACTTCCTATCGAGTGGGAACTTGGGAAAAATAGATTTGGGTTTTCCCATGCGTTGCCAACATGGTGTCTGCATTAAATTGGAACTTTGGTGAACTCTTTGCCTTGGACTCTGATTTCTGCTTGACTACTGTTTGGAACCTTGACAGCCGGAAGCTCGGCTTCTGCACATGCTCAGAAGAAAAATAAAATAATAATAATAAAAAAAATTAAAAAAAATTAAAAAATATTTTTTTAAAAAAAGAAAGCCAAAAACAAGATGGCGACCGCATGCACAGGGCCAGAAGCTCAGCTTCTGCACATGCTCAGAAGAAAAGAAAAGAAATTTCAAAAAAAAAATCAAAAAAAAAATTCAAAAAAAAAAAAAGATGGTGGCGCCGAGAGACCTGTAACCGGCCATGACGTCACCAGCCGGTCGCTACCGGTGCGATAGAGTGGACCACACTGGTAGGAACCCACCACTGATGAAGATGTTGAAGAGTACTGGGCCTAAAACAGAGCCTTGGGGTACTCCACTGCATACTTCCCTCCAGTGGCGGGTTCCTAAATTTTTTACTACCACTCTGTGGGCGTGGCTTAATTTTGTGGGCGTTGCTTGACAGTCATGTGACCAGGTAGGAGTGGCTTCATGGTCATGTGACTGGGCAGGCATGGCTTCGTGGTCATGTGACTGGGTGGGAGTGGCTAAGTGGTCACTATCCTAGTTTCCCCTACATCTGGACCTTTTACAATCCCCCAAAGGATTAAAAGAAACCAGATTCCATACAGCTCTGAACCCTTAAGGCAAACCAAATACAAGTGGTCCTCGCTTAATGGCCGGTTGCTTAGCAAGTGTTCAAATTTATGACTCACCACCTCAGAGCTACTTGACCTGTTTTTTGAGTTTTGACAGTCTTATGCATGCACACATGTACGCACGCGCGCACACATTTATGACCAGTTACAACATCCCACACAGTCATGTGACTTATGTTTTCTATGTTTTTTGCCAGTTCCCAACAATTTCTTCTGGTTTTCGGTTAAAAATGCCCATAGGGGAAAATGGACTCATTTAACAACCAGTGTTTGCTTAATGACCACAAGGTTCACTTAACAACCATGGTGTTTGCCTAACCCATGGGTCTGCAGCCTTAAACACTCAAAGAGCCATTTTTCTATTTTCTTTTAAACAGGTATCTCTCTCTGTGTCTTTCTCTTTCTTTCTCCCTATCTCTCTATTTCTCCGCTCTCTCTCTCTCATCTCCTGTCACTCATCTCTTTCATCTCTTTTCTTTTTCTTTTCTTTTTCTTTTCCTCCTTAGTCCTGATAATTCATGGCAGCAACAACATGTGTTCAAATCCTTGATTGTTTAGTTAAAAGAATTGTGTTTTGACCACAAGAGGATTAGGGTTCATATGTTTTAGCCTCCAGTCTCCTAATCACCTTAAACATTCAAAGAGCCATTTGGACCTATTTTCCACAGAAGTTGAACCCCCTTCACATCCTTACTCCTCCCTCCCTCCCTCCTGATTTTACCTTCCTTCCTTCCCCCCCCTCTCTCACACACACAGTCTGATTGCAATCAGTTGTTTAAAAGGGCTCCCTTCTTCCCCCCTTGCTTCCTTTTGCTTTCAGAAAAACCAAATATCTGCGTTTATATTTGCCTCAGTTTGCAAGGGAAATGGGGAAAACTTCAACAACTCATTGGCACTTCTCTCTACCTCTCCTAACAACAACAAATCATTCACATACTCAACTGCAAACCTTCAGATGGGCTGAAGTTTCCCAGCAAATCAAGACTCTCTGAAAACCATTGTGGCAAAACACACCATTTATATTGCTGATTCCTGTGTTTATCAGCCCATTCAAAAGCAAAGATATCTCAAGCAATCTTAATATTTATCACACTAAAATATATATGATTATTAGGTATACAACTGTAAAGCCTTCCATTTTCTTTTGTATGGCGGGCCAGACATTTGTCACAAATTCCATCCTCATTAAAGAATCATATGTTGGTGTTTCAGGAGTAAGACCGGAATATTTATTTTAACAATCTTTTATTCTGTGTAAAAATACAGATGGTGTTTCATCTTTCAGCTGTCTTTATTCCCTCAAGAACTATCCATCCGGGATCAACCAAAGGAAACTATTTAAATATACACATACACATTTATAGCATTCTCAAATGCTGATTTTGCTGTAAAAATAGTCTCTCCAGCCATTTCCTGCTGATCGCTCAGCTTATCCCCCCCCCAGCCCTCCCCACAGCTCATTTCTAGGCAGGAGGGGGGTGAGGACAGGAAACATAAGCAAAGGTTTTGTTAACTGTTTCTTCTCAAGCACTTTTTTCAAAGCATTTATCCAATCTCGATTGCTAGAATTCATTAAAACATAGTTTGGCGACATTCTAGTACAGTATTCAACCGTTAACACTTTATCATTCAACTTCTTAGTATATTGATCCTTAACAAACTTTACAAACATTACAAACTTTACAAACAGGGGCCCTAATTCACCTGAGACTTCACTTTTAATTCCCCTTGAATACCTCTATAGGTCAGTAAACCACTCACATTTCAGCTATCCCTTGTGCACACACAGCACATACAAAGAGATCTCAATCTCTCTCCCACGTGCCATTTACAACAATAAACACAATCATCATCAACTGTTCAAGGAATCAAAACACAACAGTATTTCTACTCACCTAAGTCAATATGCAATAGCTTAGCTCTGTTGTTTAAAAGGCTCTGAGCTATCCTTCCCCCCTCCGCCCTCCCTTCCTTTTGCTTTTTCCTTTTGCTTCCTTTTGCTCCTTTTGCTTCCTTTTGCTCCGTTTCCCTTGCCTCTGTTTTCCTAGCTATAAATAGGACAAAGGCATTTTCTGGGGCTGAAAAGTTGAGGGGACCCAACCAGAGTGAGTTCTAACCTACCTCTCTGCTGGCTGGCTTCCTCAAGATGGTGACCGCATGCACAGGGCCGGAAGCTCGGCTTCTGCACATGCTCAGAAGAAAAATAAAATATAAAATTAAATTAAATTAAAAAAATTAAAAAAAAATTAAAAAAAAAGAGAAAGAAAGCCAAAAACAAGATAGCGACTGCATGCACAGGGCCGGAAGCTCGGCTTCTGCACATGCTCAGAAGAAAAGAAAAAAAATTCGAAAAAAAATTGAAAAAATATTCAAAAAAAAGATGGCGGCGCCCAGGGACTGTAACCAACTGTGATGTCACCAGCCAGTCGCTAACGGTGCGATAGAGTGGGCCGCACCGGTAGGAACCCACTACTGCTTCCCTCCATGTAGATGCAGTTCCATTGAGCACTACACATTGAGTGCGGTTGGTCAGCCAGGTTTGAATCCATCTGGTGGTGTTCCTGTCCATCCCACATTTTTCTACTTTATCTAGTAGGATATCTAGGAGACAATCTGGGGCGCGAAGGGTGAGGGCTCCCCAGGCAGCCTGTCACTTGCTCCAGGACTTCGGATGCCTCCGCTTATGCGGAGCAAGATGCCGCGACCAGCTCTGCTTTCAAGATGGGATTTATAATACTTTGATTCACTGCAGACAGCAGACAGAGAAAAGCAGGAGACTCGAACGGCAAGTACCTTAACTTTAACTCCAATGCTGACTTTCACTTCAGAAGTTACAAATTAACTGAGCTAACAAGCAACAAAATGGCGATTGAAGATTCAAAGGTGAAAAGTGAAAGCTAGAAAGTTTCATTTTGTTAGCAGCCCTTTCTATGAAAACGCCTGACTCTGAGGAATTCTTTTTTTCTTTCTCTTTGACTTTGGAACAAAAAAACAAATCTAACTTTAAAACCTAAATGGCTTTAAAACCTGGAAAGACTGTTTTTAATAAAGGATTTGGCATTTTGTTTGAAAATGTTTGAAAATGCCTGACTTTGATGAACTCTCTCTTCTCTCTCTGATTTTGGATTAAAACAAAAAGTTTAACTTTAAATCTTAAATGGCTTCTAAACCTGGAAGGACTGTTTTTGGCAAGGGACTTGGGTGTCCTCCTGTTTATACTTCAAGAATGCAACCCACTCCTTATTCAACACCCCCACAGACTTTAACACTGGAAAAGTTATCTGAAGCTTTAAAAGTTATGAAGAATGAACTTGTTATGGAATTTAACTCAAAAATTAATGAAATTAATGAAAAAATACAGGCTGTTTTAGAGGAGATGGTTACTCGACACCAGCAATTAAGGAATGATATGATATTTGCAATCAAAGGACTGGTAGGAAATATGAAAATTTTGGAGGAGGACGTGGAAGAGATTAAACAGTCTGTGATAACTTTGGGTGAAGATATAGATAAGACCCAGAATAATATTGAAAATTTTGAAGCTGAGGTGTTAATGATTCAATATAGAAGTATGGAGTTTGCTTTAAGACTAAGAGGTGTAAAAGAGAAAAAACAAGAAGATCTAAAGGAAAGGATGGTGGAGGCATTTGTGCATACGTTAGGAATGACAAAAGAGGAACTGGGTATGCAAATTGATAAAGTACATCGTGCCAATTCTGGGACTGCCAAACAGAAACATCTGCCAAGAGATATTGTAATATATTTTACTACAAGGGCATTACGTAATGAAATTTTACAGGTGACTTTTAAGAACAAGTTTCAGGTAGATGGACAGGAAGTAATGATATTGAAAGAAATTCCTCCCAAAATGTTGAGAGCCAGAAAGGATTATGCCTTTCTGGTGGAAGAACTGAAAAAACAGCAAATACAGTATAGATGGGAGGCTACAACTGGGATAGCGGTGAGACATCTGGAAAAGAGATATCGGCTCAATACGATATTGAAAGCAACTGATTTTTATGTAAAAGTGTTAAAGGCCGACATATCCAAAATTCCAGAAGGAAGAAGAATGAAGGAAGCAATGGAAGATGAGAGAGGAGAGTCGTCGACAGTTCTTCAAATGGGAGGAGCTTTGACGAGTCAAGGTGATTTACAGAACCAGAGAGATGTTCATAATGTGGAAGAAGAGACAGAAGATCAGAGTCAGACTGGAGCAGCGGCTACATGTATTGAAGTATCAAGACAACAACAACTCAAGTTGACAATTCCCAAAATTACCAAGCCACAAAGATCTAAAGTTCGAGTGAGAAGAAGGAATGATTAGAACTTGGTCCTAGTAGGCCAGATGGAGAGAAGAATAAAAATTGGTATTTTGCAGTAAGATGATTTACTCATTACTGAGGAAATGACGCTGATGGTTGTGTCCTCTCTTTGCCTTCTTATTCTCTTCTTCTTTTTCTTTTTATTTACTATATTTTAAAGATTATATAAATGAAAGACATATAGAGGATTGGTTAAAAAGAAGAAGAAAAAAAAGAAAAAAAATTCTTCTTTTTGACTACTTTTAAAAGGTTTTGACTTATAGGGATCTAAAGATTTAGAATAATTGTGGAATGTTAGGTTATTAATAATTTGTTTGATTTTTAGATTATGTTTAAAAGGTTTTGAGTAATAAGGGGTTAAAGAATTAGAGAAATATTGGCATTAATAATTTGTTAGTCTATTTTAATTTTTTATGCTTATCGAGTATAGCATCGGAAGAAGGAAGATCTATTCTGTATTGAGGAAATGACGTTGCTGGTAGTGTATTTGATTGAAATGGTGAAAGAAAGATTTCTTCTCTCTCTTTTCTTTTTATTATTATATCTTAAAGACTATATAAATGAAAGATACATAGTGGAGTAAATTGACAATCTGATATATGGAAATGTTAATTGATTAATACTTTGCCTGATTTTTTAGACTATGCTTAAAAGGTTCTGAGCAACAAGGAGTTAAAAGACTTAGAGAAAATTTTTTGAAATTAATAATTTGTTAGTATATTTTAATCTTATTTTTATTGAATATTATACCCTGTGTTTTTTCTGGGAAGTCGGGGGGTGGGTGGGTGAGAGTGGGGGGAGGATGGGGGGAAGGGGAGGGGGTTGGGGGAAGGGGGGGAGAAAAAGAGAAAAATGTTTGTACTTTGTACTAATAAAACTTTTTGAAATTAAAAAAAAGTTTATTGAAATTAGCTCTCTTAAAGTCCAAGACTCTAGTTTGACTTTGTTCTACTGCTTGTGTTTGCATAATGTTGAATTCCAGTATTGCATGATCACTTGCCCCCAAGGTTCCTGTAGCTTCAACACCTCCTATCATTTCATCTCTGTTAGTGAGTATTAAGTCCAATATGGCTGATCCCCTTGTTACCTTCTCTACTTTTGGGGTAACAAAGTTGTCTGCTAGGTTTTTTAGGAACCTGTTGGATCTTCCACTTGGTGCAGAGTTTGTCTCCCAGTTGATGTCAGGGTAGTTAAAATCCCCCATTACTATTGTGATGTGCTTCCTACATACCTTAGTTAGCTGACTAGCAAAAAGTTCATCTACTTCCTCCGTTTCAGTGGTGGGTTCCTACCAGTGCGGTCCACTCTATAGCACCGGTAGCGGCCTGCTGGTGATGTCACAGTACCGGTGCGGTTGGTTGCCGGTGCCTGGGCGCCGCCATTAAAAAATTTTTTTTATTTTTTTTTTTAAATTTCTTCTGCGCATGCCCAGAAGCCGAGCTTCCGGCATTGCGCATGCGCTGCCTTCCTACCCCACAGTGAGTCCAAGCAGGGGAGGATGGCTGAGGGAGCACGTGAGACGCTGAAAGAACGTGACAATTAAGTCTTTCCCCGTCCCTTCGCTTGAAAATAATAAGAAGCTCGCATTTGACACTTTTCCTTCATTTTTGCCTAAAGCTTCCCAAAGTGGGCATTTTCCGAAAGCTTAACCTTTTATACTGTTAATTTTATACAGTTTTATACTGTTATTCTTTAGATGAAAACATTGAGGACTGTTAAAAGATATTGTTCTTTTAACAGTCCTCAATATTTTCGTCTAAGGAATCCATGACTGAAACCAAAAATGCTGTATGAGACTTGCTTGTCTTTTAACTATAGCATTTTCTGCATATAAAGGTTGCTGTGTTGCCATGGTGTAACACACACTTTGTATGCAAAGCTTTTCGTGTAAGGTATAAAATAGCAAAAATAGTAGTAACATCTCTCTGAAATAACTAATATATGACCGGTAAGCCATGCCCACCCGGTCACATGGCTGGCAAGCCACACCCACAAAATAAACCACGCCCACAGAGTGGTAGTAAAAAAATTAGGAATCCACCCCTGCTCTGTTTGGTTGGGTGGCCTATAGTATAGACCAGGGGTGGGCAAACTATGGCTCTTTGATGACCTGTGGATTTCAACTCCCAGAATTCCATGGGAGTTGGCTGGCTCAGGAATTTTGGGAGTTGAAGTCCACAGGTCCTCAAAGAGCCATAGTTTGCCCACCCCTGGTATAGACCTATGGCAATGTCATTTTGCCCCCCTTTAATATTGAGCCAAATGCATTCAAGATGATTTTCATTATTGTTGTGCTCTATTTTTGTAGAGATGTAGTTATTTCTTATATATAGTGCAACTCCACCTCTACTTTTATTTGGTCTGTTTCTTTTAAATAATTTAAATCCCTCTAGCTATATATTCCATTTGTCAGTTTCATCCCACCAAGTTTCTGTAATGGCAACTATATCCTATCTTCCCTCATTTACTTGAATTTCTAATTCACCCTGTTTATTCCTCATACTCTGTGCATTGGTGTATAGACATTTAAGTCCATTTTGATTGACCCTGTGTTTACTGTCTACATAACCTGTGTTGTGCCTGACTGCCCCTACTTTCTTGCCACCTGTTTGATTAGTGCACATGGTATGGCACTCACTATTAAATGCTTGGCTTTGCTTGACAGCAGGGCTGATAAACTTACCCGCACACACATCTATGTTGTGTGCACTGTTAACCCTATTAATTTTAGATTGCTGGGGACAGAAATGTTCTGTATCAATTAATTCTCTGTCCCCACTGTTCAGTTTAAATGTTTATCCAGGAAATCTGTGAAATTAATACCAAGTAGCCCAGTCCCTTTCTTTGATGGATGCAAACCATCTCTTTTGTACAGTTTTTCATTGGACCAGATGCAGACATCATGACTAATAAAACCAAAGCCTTCCCTTTTACACCACTCCTTTAGCCACACATTAAACTCTGCTACACGTTGGTCTTTCCCTTTTTGTTCCTTATATACTGGTAAAACCTCTGAAAAGATAAGCCTACAACCTATACTACCCCAAGCTCTGGAAGTCATTCTGCATAGAAAAAACATCTTTTGGGGACATATCATATTTGCCAAGATGTATAATAGCATCAACATCACAGTCTTTACTGGCATTCTTGACTATCTTAAGAATACGCGTCTTGTCTCTGCTGGCAGTAGCACCTGGCAGACACCTGACCTCTTTCAAAACCTTGATATCCTTTCCTAAATTTACATCCCTTACAATTGAATCACCGACCAGAAGGTGGCTTCTCTTTTTGGATACCTTGCTGCTCTTGTGTGACTGATGTGTAATACCTGATTCACACTTTCCACTTTCCAGTATAATTTCTTCAACTCGGACCACGATCCCCTACTTATTCGAGTTATCGTTATCACTACTATCTTGACCTGTCGCTTTAGTGTTCCTATTAAGGTCAGCCAGGGCACTATATCTGTTATGCTGGGACACAGCAAAAGCTTTGTGTTTATGGTTCACAGCTCTCACGCTGCCAGATCCTACAGTTGTCCATACTGCCCTTCTCCTGCAGGATCTTTGTGGTAGAGGGGGCTGATAGTGCGGCAGCTCATTAGAGGGGAATGGCTGAATTTGGCACCCAATTTCTGCTTGCAGAGCACAGATTAAATATTCTAGATAGGTAATCTGTCCAAATAGACTAGTAATATGTTTACAAAGAGGACAGTATCCAAATTTGAAAAGAGTACTTCGAAACACAGCTGTAAAACAAGTATTACACTGAACTAAGCCAGTCATTTTGAAATAAAATAAAATCATAATCTCAAGCGCACTAACCCTGAATGTATTATTACTATTTTTGGTTTATAGTTATATGATTCACGCGCCGTTAGGCGCGCAGGCCGCTACTTTTCTCATTGTTCTCTCACTCAGACTCCCAAATCTCAGCCAGGAGCTCCACCCCCAGCTTCTGTGAAGTTAAACTGTAATGGAGGAGGGTTTTTTCCTACCTACTGTTTCTTGTGGTTCTTCTAAAATAAAGACTAAATCATCTGCAAATGCCTGTAATTTATATTCTTCCTTTTTTATTTCCATGTCTCTTATCTCCTTATCCTTTCTAATATTTCTGTTTAATGCTTCCAATGTCAGTATAAATAACAAAGGGGGACAACGGACAACCCTGCCTTGTCCCCTTTGTTATGTTAACCTTTTCCGTCATGTCTCGGTTTACTATCACCTTTGCAGTTTGTTTATAATATATTTTCTTAATCATTTTAATAAATCTCTCCCCTAAGTCCATGGCTTCTAGTTGCATCAACATAAACTGCCAATTCACATTATAAAATGTCTTCTGTGCGTCGTGGAACAACAGCGCCATTTGCTTCTCTGAATGTACTTCATAATATTCTAGCGTGTTTAAAATTATCCTCATATTGTCTTTTATTTGTCTCTTTGGTAAAAAGCCATTTTGATCTGCATGTATAAATTGATTTAAAAATCTTTTTATTCTTTCTGCTATTATTGAAGCAAAAATCTTACAATCCGCATTCAATAACGATATCAGTCTATAATTTTTTATCTGTTTCACGTCTGTATCTTCTTTCGATATGAGAGTAATATATGCCTCCATCCAAGAGTTTGGTACTTTCGCTTCTAACAATAGCTCATTAAAAACCTCCAGCATTAAATTACCTATAGTGTCTCGTAGTGTTTTGTATAGTTCTGCTGGTAATCCATCCGGACCTGGTGTTTTACCATTCTTTTGTCTTTTAAGCGCTTCTGTTAATTCCATCATTGTTATTCTCTCTTCTAATGCCCCTTTAACTGTTTCTGGTATTGTGGGTAGTTCTGCGTTTTTAAAATATTGTTTTATTTTTTCTTCTGGAACTGTCTCTTGCTTATATAGTTTTTCATAATAATCATGTATTATTTTCTTTTTGTCATCATTCCGGTAGTAGGATATTCCTTCCTCATCCGTTAATTGATAAATCAATTTCTTTTCTCTCTCTTTCTTATATTCCTCTTCTAGTTTCTCTCGTGTTTGTCTCTTTTTTTATTTCTCTTTCCCATGTACGTTATGAATAATCTTCTAATATATGCCTTTGCTGTATCCCATACATTCTGCAGTGAAGTTTCTTCCTTTCTATTCTCTTTCAAGAAAAAGGCCAGTTCTCTTTCCATAAATTGTATAAATTCCTTTTCTTGCAGTATTGTTTGATTCACTGTCCATCCTAACTTCTTTTTTTGTCCCTTCCATACAACTTTTATTGGATTGTGGTCCGCCCAAGTACTCATTTCAATATTTATTTCTAGCTCAGTTGACATCCACATCATATCCATTCTAGACCAGGACATATGCCTATTTGAGTAGAGTGTAAATTGGTCTTTCTTAGGGTAAATTCCTCGCCAAGCATCTTGAAAACCTAATTCTTCAACCATTTTAAAAAAGGTTTTTGGAAGTGTTTTCCTTGCTTTTTAATTTATTTTTTGCTAGTTTTATAATCCAAGTCTGCATCCACTATTGCATTAAAATCTCCTACAATACATATATGTTCATGCTCCAGTTCTATTATTTTCTTGTGAAGTCTACCATAAAACTCTTCTTGATTATTATTTGGTGCATATATTGCAACAAAAAGTATTTGTTTATTATTCATTGTTAACTCCACCATTAAAATCCTCCCTTCCTCATCCACAAATATTTGTTTAGCTTTTATTGTCTCTTTGATGTAAAGCACCACACCCCTCTTTGTTGCAAGAGGGAAGTGTATAACTTTCCAATTTTTGGATATTCCAGCATTTTTTAATATTGCTTTTTAATATGTACTTCTTGTATACAAATTATGTCCAATTTTAATTTTTCTAATTTATTAACAGTTCTTTTCCTTTTTATAGGCAAATTCAATCCCTTTATATTAATTGACAATAACTTTATTTCTTCTTCCATATTATTTACTTGTAAATGGGTTTTGTTGCCCTAGTTGCTCTTATCTCTCTTGCTTCTTTTGGTCTTACTCCTTCTCTTGTTGCTCTTTCCTCCCGTTCTCTTACATCCTCCTTTTGTAGTGTGTATCTTCTCTCAGCGATTTCTTCCTACTGTCTAATCTCTCTTTCCTCTCTCAGCCTCTCTTCCTCTAATGGTCCCAAATACTGATCGTAAAATTGTTCCTCCTTCTCTATTGAATCCAGTCTGTGTCTTTGCTCGTGCCAAGTCACCATAATTCCTTCTGTTATCAGCCATCTAAAGTTCACTCCTTTTTTGATTAAGCACTTTGTCAAAAACTGGTATTCTCTTCTTAAATCTCTAACTCTTCTCGGGATTTGTTTCAACACTACTTCTTCTTTCCCTTTATATTTCAAAGGGTTATCTCTCGCTCTCTGTAGAATTTCTGTTTTTATTGCTTTCTTCGTGAATCTAATGTGAACCTCGCTAGGAAATTTATTTCTCATTGCATATCTGGTGTGGACTCTAAATATTTCATCAATATCAGCCAAAAATTTTCTTTGGATTCTTCCACCGCTTCTGCCAACAAATCTGCCATTATCTCGGCCAAGTTTTCTCCCTTTTCTTCTTCCACGTTCTGAAATCTCAAGTAATAATCAGCTCAATCCATTTCCAAGGATATTATTGTATTTTCTTTACTTTGATCTGCTGTTGTGAGTCTATAATCAAGTTCTCCCACTCTTTTTTCTGTCATTTCAGCTTTCTCTTCTATTTTTTGTATGCGTTGTTCATTTTTTTTCATTATTTGTTGTAAATTCTCTAATTTATTTTCTACTTTTTCAATTTTTTCTTCAATTTTTTCTTCTACTTTCCCCATTCTTTCCTTCAAGTCCTCATGGAAGATTTGTAACATGGCTTTTATTTCTGCTTGTGCGGTATTAGTCTTTTCTTTTTCTTGCTGAAGTATAGCCTCCATCGTTCTTCCACCAGCAGCGCTGGAAGCTGTGTGTCACGATGTGAATTATTGCCAGTTGTGCACCTCTACTGTTTCCTAAGGTTATTGTATTTATAATCAAGCAGACATGTGATATGTTCTACTACGCATGCGTGCATTCCAGGAGTTTGTCAACTCCCACTTCCTTTCTTTCTTTTTTCTTCCTTCATGCCTGCCGAGGCAGTCGTGAATTCATTAGCTGAAAAGATGTAGCTTATTAAGGGTTTATTTTTATTACTTTTGTACTGAAATAAATATTTTGTTAATTAGATTTGAATCTCGGTTTTATTTTCTAATGCGAATGACTTCAAGGGAGCAAGATCCAAAGATCGCCTCTGATAGGAACAATTCCTATCCTTGACATGGCACCAGAGATGGTTATAAAATTTATAGTTTCCTTTGAAGATCTTCTTGCGTTTTAGGACAGTTAGCTAATTAGAGTGATTTATAGCCAGCCATGTCCGCCGACAGAGATAAAGAATTACAGCTGGAAACAGAAGCAACTGAAAAATGCCCTGCAGAAAGCATTTCTCTGCATGAAGCCTCACCACCTCTTTTTGGAACTCAAACGGAAGACAGGCCGAGATGACAGGGGCAGGCCTTAGTCCTGTTATATGGGATAGGTTTGAACCGGTGACTCCTGAGGATGTAGACAAAGCCATAGGAGCGATGAGCTCTGCCACTTGTTTATTGGACCCATGTCCTTCCTGGCTGGTTTCGGCCACCAGGGAGGTTTCACGTGGCTGGCTCCAGGCATTGGTCAATGCTTCTTTGAGAGAGGGGTCCGTCCCGCAGCCCTTAAAAGTTGCGGTGGTGAGGCCCCTCCTCAAGAAGCCTTACCTGGACCCAGTGGATTTCAAGAACTTCCGTCCAGTCTCCAACCTTCCCTTTGCGGGGAAGGTTGTTGAGAAAGTGGTGGCGCTCCAGCTCCTATGGCTATTGGATGACACTGATTTTCTGGATCCCTTTCAATCGGGTTTCAGGCGCGGCTACAGTACGGAAACGGCTTTGGTCACCCTGATGGATGATCTCTGGCGAGCCCGGGATGGTGGTCATTCCTCTATCCTGGTGCTACTTGACCTCTTAGTGGCTTTTGATACCATTGACCATGGTATCCTTCTGCGTTGTCTTGGAGAGGTGGGGATGGGCGGCACTGTTTTGCAGTGGTTCTCCTCCTTCCTCTCTGACAGGATGCAGTCGGTGTTGACAGGGGGGCGGAGGTCGAGCCCTAGGCCCCTACTATGTGGGGTGCCGCAGGGCTCGGTCCTCTCGCCCATCCTATTTAACATCTACATGAAACCACTCGGTGAGATCATCCGACGACACGGGGTGAGGTACCAGCAGTATGCTGATGATACCCAGTTGTACATCTCCACCCCGTCTCAATTCAGGGAAGCTGTGGACGTAATGGGCCGCTGCCTGGACGATGTTAGGGTCTGGATGGGGATGAACCGGCTAAAACTTAACCCTGACAAGACTGAGTGGCTGTGGATACTGCCTCCTAAGGATTTGATCAATTGTCCCGCCTTGGTTCTTGGGGGGGGGGAGAAATTAGCTCCCTCAGAACGGGTCCGCAATTTGGGTGTCCTCCTAGACCCACAGCTAAAATTGGAGCAACATCTTTCAGCTGTGGCTAGGGGGACCTTTGCACAGGTACGCCTGGTGCACCAATTGCGACCCTACTTGGAGAAGGAGGCACTTCTCACAGTCACTCACGCCCTTATCACCTCCCGGCTGGATTACTGCAATGTGCTCTACATGGGGCTACCCTTGAAGAGCGTCTGGCGACTGCAATTGGTGCAAAATGCAGCTGCGCGAGCTGTGGTGGGTGTACCTAGATACACCCACGTAACACCTATCCTCCGCCAGCTGCATTGGCTGCCCATTAGACTCCGGATCCAATTTAAGGTGTTGGTTTTAACCTTTAAAGCCCTACATGGCTCAGGGCCAGGTTACCTTCGGGACCGCATCCTGCAGCATACCTCCCTACGACCGGTTAGGGCCCACAGAGTTGGTCTCCTCCAGGTCCCATCGACCAAGCAATGTCGGTTGGTGGGGCCGAGGGGGAGAGCCTTCTCTGTGGGAGCTCCCTCCCTTTGGAACCAGCTTCCTCCAGAGATCAGGACTATCCCCACCCTGCTGGCCTTCCGTAAAGCAATAAAAACTTGGCTCTTCTGGCAGGCGGGGTGAAAGTGAGACCAACCAGACCAGATATGGGTCTCCCCCCTTGATTATGAATGTTAGATGCTCTTTTTAATTTTTGTAGTTTTTAATTGTTGTGTCTTTTTTTATATTGATAAATGGACTGGACATGTTGTGAGCCGCCCAGAGTCCCCTGGGAGTTGGGTGGCATATAAAGCCATTTAAATAAATAAATAAATAAATAAATATTTCCGGAGTGCCTTCACAAGCAGGACAAAAATTATTTACAGAGGTTAGTAAAGTGTATCCAAGCACATCGTTCGTCCCTGGGGGGGATTCTACACGTCTGGGAGCTATTCCAAAAAGTTCCCAGCATGAAACTGCTTCACGCTATCAATATGAAACTTACTCCCCAGACCTGTCTTCGTCAGGACAGAATAGTGCAGAAAAACAGATTAATTACAGTTATAGCCAATTGATAAAAACCCAGCAAGAGCAGATAAATTCCTTACAAAAAGAATTGCAGGAGGCTAGACTATATGCATTTTTCCATGCTGAAAAACAAGATGTCCGCCCGCCTTCAGGCATTCCAGAGCGGGGCCATGACCCCCCTCCTCTCCTTCTTTAAACAACTTAGAACAACGCCCCTGGATGGGCGTGTCACAGCCACGCAAGCTGGAACACTTTCATGAAAGGGACTTTGCATTTCCCAAAAGTAGTGCTGCACTGCCATCTAGTGGCGATGATTAAAAAATGGAATTATTTTTAAAAGCTTTGCAGCAAACTTTTGTTCCTGATGCAACTGTCCAAGAAATATGGACTCAATTAGAACGTTGTTTTTGCCCAGTTTCAGCTGAGTCCACAAACTTACTTTTGTCACAATTTCATGGAACAAAACTTAAACCTACTGACAATATGGGGGCACACTTAACAAAGATGAAGCGCATGAGGAAAGATCTCGCAGAACGTGGCTACCCAATGGATGATAATCAAGTGGTCAGTATTATTACCAATTCCTTGAATTACACATGGAGGGAGGCCATCACACAAATTAATCAAGTCCCTCTTGCTCAAAGAACTGTTGATCATGTTTGTAGAATTTTAACAGAATATGAAGCTTACATGCAGGCTACACCGCACTTACAAGCGCCTAGACGATCCTACGAACGAACCTATGCACCAAGGGTACTAAGATGCCAATATTGCGACCATGTGGGTCATACAAGCAGAGATTGTCTTCAATTGCAACACACTCAAGTTCCTGTCCAGCCCAGAGGAACAGCCTACAGACGCCAGTACCAGCCCAGAGGAACAGACTACAGAGACCAGTACCAGCCCAGAGGAACAGCACCCAGAGGCAGCAGAGGCAGAGGACAGCGCCGACCCGGTTCCAGGCGTGATTTCCCACCTCCATACACCATGCTAGCAATCACCCATGATACACAGCCAAAGCAATACGACCGGTCTCTTTTGTGGACTCTCGATAGCGGAGCGGCTGTTCACATTACTTACAGAAAAGAACTTTTCAAAGAGCTACATGAGCCTGAACCAGAATATCGTGAACTGTACGCATTTGGTGGCCACCCCTTCAAAGTTGAAGGAAAAGGGACTGTTTTTATTGAAGAGTTAGGTACCCTAGTACCTGATGTTTATTATATTCCTACAGCTAATTGTAATTTGCTTAGTCAGAATCATTTATCTGCTGTTTTACATTTTTATGTCCTTTATTTAGGTAACGCCAGTTATATTTTTAAAGATGGTCATATTATTGCTGACACAATTGTAATTGGTCAGGTCTACTATTTGAGGCCAAAGGCAGAACCTCAAATTCAGGCAAGTATAAAAATCTCAATAGAGAATATCACAGGCCCAGAGAGAGATACCCCAGAGAGAGATCCTGTGAATACTCCAAAGGCTCCTAAAGCCACAAAGCAACAGGTAATCAAACCCAAGGTTCCTCATGTTAATGTTAATGCTGCAACCTCACTTACTGGAATTCCTTTACATGACAGATGTATACATAGATGGCACAGAAGATTAGGACATCCCAGTTTTGACGTTCTTAAAAAGATGCCATTTTTCGCACAAGGTTTGAATTTCAAAGGATGTAAGGTACATTTGGATTGTGCTGTTTGCAAAAAGGCAAAATCAAGGGCAGCAGCCATTCCAAAACATGCTACACGTAAGTCAACACGCATTTTTGATTTGGTTCATACAGATATAGTGGGTCCTTATAGGCCTACAATTGGCGGTAAAAATTATTTCTTAACTGTTGTTGATAATCATTCTAGATATGGTTATGTCTTTCTTATGAAAGAAAAATCTGAAACCTTTCAGACCTTTAGAGATTTTGCAGTTCAAATTTACAATCAACACGGAGTGAGGATCCGGAGAATCCAGAGTGATCGTGGTACTGAGTTCACGTCTCAGCGTTTCCAGGATTGGACGCGACAAAATGGTATCCTACACCAAACATCTGCCCCTTACACTCCGGCTCACAACGGAATGTCAGAAAGATGGCAAGGGGTCCTTCAAATCATGATGCGCTGCCTCCTAGAAGATGCTAATCTCAAACACTCATTTTGGGGCGAAGCAGTTAAGTATGCAAATTACATTGTCAATCGTACATGGAGCAGTGTCATTGACCAAACACCCTTCTACATGTTATATGGCTGCCAGCCAGATCTTAGACACTTACACATTTTTGGTTCATATGCCATGGTCAATATTCCATTGGCCCAAAGAAGAAAAGGTGGCCCAGTAGCAAAGAGACTGAGATATATGGGTGTTGATGACAATTCTAAATGGGGAAGATTCATTGACTCTCACAATACGATAACAATTTCTAATTCAGCTAATTTTGAAGAAGATTCAGATTGGTCCAGGATACATTCTAATGACCCTGGAGTTTATTTCCCTAGAACTGAAATTGTTGATACAGTGCAACCAGATGACCAATGTTCATCACCTGATATCCCATCCTACCACGCCGTGGATGCTGAAGCTAGCGACGCTGATGGAGATGTGGACAACAAGGAAGACGACTGGACAATCGTTCCGAGACGTTCCAAGAGGACTACAAAAGGTATTCCACCAAAAAGATACACAATGCAATTGACAAACACACCATCGCCATTGATCTGTAATGTTACACTCCCACCGGAGAACTTTTCACAAATTAAATATCTTTCTGAAGATGAACAACAGAAATGGTATGAAGCCATGCAAGTTGAGATGGATAGTTTGCAGAAACTCAAAGTATACACATCTGCAACACCTCCAACACACAAAAAAGTCATTGGCACAAGACGGGTCTACAAAATCAAACAAAAACCAGATGGTGAATTATTATACAAAGCAAGACTTGTCACACAGGGTTTCGCACAAAGTTATCCTGAAGATTACACAAACACTTACTCACCTACAGTGCGAACTGAAAGTGTGAAAATTGCTCTAACCACTGCTTCTATCCTTGGACTTGAAGTTTTCCAATTTGATGTTGAAACAGCTTATCTACATGCTGATCTAGATGAAGAAATCTACGTCAGGTCCGCTCCCGGCTTCCGGGACCGAGAAGGGGATACCTGGTTCCTAAACAAGAGTCTCTATGGTCTGAAACAATCAGGTCTGATGTGGTACACATGTCTAAAAGACAAACTAAATTTAATGGGCTTTATTAAGTCCGACACTGATGAATGCGTGTTCACAAAAAGGTATGGAAATATTTATGAAATTGTTCTTGTTTATGTTGATGATATTGTTTACATTGGTCCAAACAAACACATGAGTGAGAATTTTGTTAAAGGTTTGCAACAATACTTCACATTGAAATCATTAGGACACATCAATGAATATTTAGGAGTTCACATTGAAAAGACACAGAAGGGGTTTAGCCTTTCACAAGAAACTAAGATAGATCAACTTTTGCATCATTGCAACATGACAGATGCAACACCTACACAAACACCTATGCAAACTGATTTTCACAATTTGAAAGATGCATACAGTCCTGAGTTCAAGGATCAAATACTTTATCGTTCAGTAATTGGTTCACTACTTTACATTAGTGGATGGACTAGACCAGACATAGCACTTAGTGTTAATTTACTTTCAAGACATGTAGGCAAAGCAACAGAGTTTCACTGGTCATGTATTAAGAAGTTATTGAGATACTTGATACACACAAAACACTTCAAATTGAAGCTAGAACCAGAACATACAGATTGTGCTGACATGTATTGTTATGCAGACACAGATTGGGCAAGTGATAAGGAGTCAAGAAAAAGCACATCAGGTTACATAATGTTCCTGAATGGATGTCCAGTTCACTGGAACGTAAGAAAACAAAGTTTTATTTCGTGCTCATCAACTGAAGCAGAGTATGCATGCGTGTCTGATGCGTGTAACTTTTTAACTTGGTTTGATTCCTTAGTTACAGATATCTGGATGAAGCCGGAAAAACCGATCACTGTGATGGAAGATAATCAATCAGTAGTTTACATTTCCAGGACTCACTTCACAGGTTCAAGGTCCAGACACATTGACATTCGTTACAAGAATGTTAGAGAGTCAGTAAGACAAGGTCTCATAATGTTAGAATATGTGCCAACAAAATATCAGATAGCTGACATTCTGAACAAACCATTACCTATTGCTCAGCATGATTACCTCAGATATTTACTGTGTGTTGAGTGACACATTATATTAGCCCAACTGACAAAGAAGGGGTGTCACAATGTGAATTATTGCCAGTTGTGCACCTCTACTGTTTCCTAAGGTTATTGTATTTATAATCAAACAGACATGTGATATGTTTTACTACGCATGCGTGCATTCCAGGAGTTTGTCAACTCCCACTTCCTTTCTTTCTTTTTTCTTCCTTCATGCCTGCCAAGGCAGTCGTGAATTCATTAGCTGAAAAGATGTAGCTTATTAAGGGTTTATTTTTATTACTTTTGTACTGAAATAAATATTTTGTTAATTAGATTTGAATCTTGGTTTTATTTTCTAATGCGAATGACTTCAAGGGAGCAAGATCCAAAGATCGCCTCTGATAGGAACAATTCCTATCGTGACACTGTGGAAGTAGGCGCTGATGATGATGTTGATGTTGTTTTCTTCATATTTGTATATTAGAGTCTCGATTCTCATAATCCAGCAATAATATACTTAAGTTATAATTCCAATGAAATGTAAAATTATTACTTGTAACCCAAATCCAATTTCTTAAAATGCTCCTTATGTTCAGGTTCTTCAAACCCTAATCCAATATAATCCAAGGCTTGCAAGGTAAAAATTTATAATCCAGATGGCCCACCAAACCCCAAAAATTGTATCTGCCCGCTATTTTTATGTAAGAAAAAGGGAAAAAACAAAACAACAACAAAAAAGAAAGGAGATTGGATATCCAAATCAGCAGTAAAAGTTTTCTTTAGTAATGAAAGCCAAAAACACAGACCAAAAAAAAACAAGGAAAAAGAGATAATTTTTAAAAAATAAAATAGTAATTTGTAATCCAAATCATAAGAATAATCTAAAGCAGGGATGTCAAACTCAATTTCATTGCGGGCCACATCAGGGTTGTGTTTGTGGCCGCATCAAGTCAGGGGTGTGTGTGGTGTGGCTAGGGGGCATGGCCAGCTCGATGTCACTCATCAAGGCTCCATTTTTGGCCGTGACGGCCTCCTGCACCCTCTGCCAGTGAAAATGGAGGTTGAGGAGGTGGCACACGTGTCAGCGTTCCAATAAACACCCCCAACAAAACAAGACTCCGAGGCTAGAAGTTCCTCAAAGTTCCAATTTATTAGAGATGCCATGTTGGCAACATCTGGGAAAACCCAAATCTGAAAGCTTCCAGGTTTTCTCCACCCAAATGAAAGTTCAAATCCCTGCCCAGCACCCACATGTCCATCACACAATCCAACCAGGCACCATCCAAAACTGAAGATGCCTCTCCGTCACTTCCTCACAGCTGCCGGGCACAATGGCCTTGACTTTCTGGAAAGAATGTTAGTTAGACTACTACATATCACCTACTCCATATAATCCCCCCTCCCATTTTACCACAGTCAAAAATGTGGCAGGCCTGAATACAAAAAGGTAAAAGATGGCTTCCAGACCTGACAGGCTTCCCCCCCTCAGGAAAGCAACAAATCCTGGAATGAAATAAAAGCCAGGGATTAATATGGGTTAATACAAGTATCACATTAACCACCCCTCTCTCCCGGAGGACCCTTAGGCTTATCAGGGAATTTATCATGAAACTGTTTGACTAAGACGTCTGCATGAATATCCCAGCTTTTCACCCAAGTAGCATCAGACAAGGGGTATCCCTTCCAATGTACTAAATATTGCAAACGCCCTCTTTGCAGTTTGGAGTCCAAATTTCTTTTCACCTCATAATGAGTCTCACCCTGCACCACAATCGGTTTTTGGGGGGCAGCAGGCTGAGGTCTCAGTCTAGATCCTATAGCCGGCTTTAACAGGCTGCAATGGAAAACAGGATGAATTTTCCCCAGTATGCGGGGAATATTTAATTGGACAGTTACTGGGTTAATCACCTTTACTATGGGGAAGGGACCTAAGTATTTCAGCCCTAACTTTTTACTCTTCAGACTCAAACGTATATATTTAGTGGAAAGGTGTTAAGGTATGTGCAGAGTAACCCTTGAGTAACAAGGATATGCATATAGAAACGTTGTATTGGAGTAGGTATGAATAACTATTCAGTCACACACAGATACATTAAAGTGCATACAGGTTTACTTTAAGAAATAGCACTGTCCAATAAACAGTCCAGGTCATACACATTCAAATCAGTCAATAGCTAGAAGTACAAAGTCTTCTTACCGGCTTGTCTTTGTCAGTTACAGTAACAAAGATATCAATGTATCAATACAGTATACATATAACAGTATAGCAGAATATCACAGAGAGCATGTCAGAGAGAGCATGTCAGAGAGAGCATGTCAGAGAGAGAATAAGCTATGATCTCTAGCTCCCTCTTATAGCAATTTGCACCACAATTAACCAATCAGGAATAGCATACAGTTAAAGCTACATTAACACAGTTAAACCTACAGACATACATTGTTGGTTTATATATTGCCAGCCCAACTGATTGGACAGAGCCCTAACAAAAGGTACACGTGATCTCCCACCCAGAAAGGGGATTGGAGAGATCGGTGCTTGTCAGCTTGTTTTGACAGGCTTCCCCCCCACCTCAGGAAAGGAACGAATCCTGGAATGAAATAAAAGTCAGGGATTAATATGGGTTATTACAAATATCACATTAACCCCCCCCCCCCAGGACCCTTAGGCTCTCCATTCTGGCTCCGTTTTCAGCAGCGACAGCCTCCTGCAGACCTCTCCAGCAAACATGGAGCTCCATTTTTGCTGGCAGATGGCTGCAGGAGGCTGTTACTGTCAGGCAGTGATTTTATATTGCCTGTTACATGTATATGCAGGGGAGATGCATCCCTATCAAATATAATGGTTTATTCCTGAGCACGTGATTAATATGTTCCTAGTACGCATGTGTACACTCCTTTCTTTTGTTCCTCCCTTCTTCTTCTGCTTCTGTAAGGAGCAAGACCTTTTTTATAGCCAAGATGTGATTTATTATTTTTTGTACCGAAATAAATATTTTATACCTTAGTATTTAAACTGCGGTTTCCTTTCTATAATGTCAGAGTTTCAGGAAAAGATCTATTTCGCCTCTGATGAGAGTAATTCTTATCTAACAGTTACAGCTGAAAACAAAGCCTGGGAGGGTCGTGTGCGACCCCAAGATTCATTTTCTCTAGCAGAGGCACCGCGGGCCAGTCCTTTACTGTTTCCAGGGTGGCCCTGTGGGCCAGATCTAAGCACCCTGTGAGTTTGCCACCTGTGATCTAAAGGGAAAAGGGGCCCTGTCTGCTTTGGGATTGTGGACCTCAAAGCTCCCTAATAAGTCCAGGGAGATTCTTCAGTGACACAAAAGTTCCTGTCCAGAGGGATCCCACCTTTGCTGGAAGAGTTGCCAATGTTGGCCTCCAGGAGGCGTCAGCACTGCCACCAGCTGTGCATTGTGGCTGCTGCTCCTGCCCCACTGCTCTGGGCCAAGAGCCTTCCTCAGCCATCCCAGAAATCAGACCACCGTCAGTGGGTGGAATGTGGTGTGTGCCCACATACTGCATCCCCTCAGAGAATCATTGGTCAGTCTCGGCCACCCCCAGACAGTTCCTCTCTCTTGCAGGGCACCAGAAGTGTCAGAAACACATGGGACCCAAGCATGGCCTTGGCAGAGGATGCCATTGAGACTCCAGCCCTGGGAGTCTCAATGCTGGGGATGCTTCCAGCTGGGGATGCTTTACGACTGTCGCAAGGATGTTCTCATCCCAGGTAGGAGCCAGCGGAGAGGCTGAGGGGTGGCAGGAAACCTGGGAGGGAGGATGACAGGCACTGCCATCAATGTGGAGGCTTAGCCCAGGGACACTTGACATCTGGCATCTTGCACACATGGCCTGCTAATACCAGGCAGGTGAGTAGGGTCTTCTGCCTGGGAATATGTATCCAGCCCTTGGTCTACCATGCAGCAGGGCTGGCCCTGTCTACCAAACATGGGGTGGATTTCCAAACCAAACTCACTGAAATGCTGTGGAAAAACGACAAAACCTCTCTACTCAGTCAAAAGCCTTTGGGGTTTTTGCAGTATTTTGGAAAACAGGCAAGAGTTCCCGAGGTGATTGCTGGATAGATGAAGTTCTCCTCTGGGAGAAATGATGACCCCTTGTCCAAGGTCTCACGGGGTTCTCTATCCAGCTGCAAGTCTTTTGGAGGTCAGGTTTCACATTTATCTTCATGTTGTCTCCTGTTCCATGCAGGAGTCACCCTTTGGGATTATAGCTCTCTTCAGAAGGACCTGACAACCAAGTCTCAGCCCATGACAGCAACTAAAATCATTGCATCTTACAGCATTGATGACAAGGCCTCCGCTCTGGACATCTCAGGATCCCTCAAGGCCAGTTTCCTGGGGGGGCTGATTGATGTAAGAGGGTCAGCCGAGTATCTCCATGACACCAAGAAGTCCAAGAAACAGGCCAGTGTCACCGTTCAGTACAAAATGACTACCACGTTTGAACAGCTGACAATGAACCACGTAGAAAGGCAGAATGTCTCTAACCCAGCTGTCTTTGAGCATAGCACAGCCACCCACGTGGCCACCGCCATCCTTTATGGAGCCCAGGCCTTCTTTGTGTTTGACCGAGCGGTTTCTTCAATGGAGATGGTAAAAAATATTCAAGGAAATCTCCATGTTACAATCAAGAAGATGATATCCCTCACAGGAGAAGCAGATATGAAGCTAAATGAGAAGGAAAAAGAGAATGCTTTCAAGTTCAGTTGCACATTCCACGGAGACTCTTATTTGGACAAAAATCCAGTGACTTTCCAAGATGCCATGAAAGTTTATGTGACTCTGCCAAAAATGTTAGGGGAAATGGGGAGAAGGCTGTACCTATGTGGATCTGGCTCTACCCTCTGACCAAGCTGGATGCCGGAGCAGCCAAGATGGTCCGTGAGATCAGCCTAGCATTGATCTTTGATGCTGAAAAGATCTTTGAGGAACTCAATGAAATCCAGATGCAAAGCAATGATCTAGCCAACGATGCCATTGCTGAGACCTTCCCTGAGACCAAGAGGAAGATGCAGAAGTTCAAGGATCTGTGCAGGCAACACAGGCAGACTTTCCAGAAACAGCTGGCCAGAATGTTGCCTTCCATCCGGGGAGGAGGGCAGGAGGAAGGGACTCTGGTGGACATCTTGAGGTCCATCAAACAGTCACCCTTCCGCAACCAAATACTATGTGAATTTCTGGACACCAAGGAAAGAGAAATTAACATTGTCAAATCTTATCTGGCTTTTCTAAGTGAAATACAAGTTATCTCGTCCAAGAAGCTGGAAGAAATAGTTCTTCACCCCCAGAATGTATATGTGGTCTCCTTTATATTCACTTCCTTACACAAAGAGGAGTCATTTCTCTTGAGCTTTCAGGACTGACTTCAGGAACAGTTCTTGCCAAAATCACTTAAATCAACCAGGTCCCCTCCTGAGGTCAAGAAAGGCCTAGCTTGGGGATTTCTGGTTTTGGCTCCGACAACGTCGGAGGCGCTCCTTGTCGGGCGTCCTTTCGGCTCCCTGTAAAAGCCGCCAGAACAGCTGTCTGGCGGCTTGAAAATCTCTCCCCAGGCGAAGGGGAGAGATGAGAGCAAGACAGGCTGGGTAGAGCGCCCCTAGTGCCCTAGAAGTCAACTTAGGGCGCGAAAGGGGAGGGCTCCCCAGGGAGCCTGTCTGTCCTCTGGGAAGTCGGAAGCCTCCACTTAAAGCGGAGGAAGGTGTCGCGACCACCGCTGCTGCAAGAAAGGAAAGTATAACTATTTTAAATCTAAAGAGAGCAGCCAGAGAAAGGCAGGAGTTTAGAAGGGTATTAATTTTGACTTTAACTCCACTTCTGGATTTTACTTTCGAAGCAACAAAGTAGCCTAATAAGGAAGAGGCAACAATATGGCGATTGGAGATTTGGGCGTGGAACAGAAAGAGAAAGTTATTTTTACTTTGCTACCAGTTTTTTCCTATGGAAACCTTTGAGCTGGAGAAATGACCTTTTTTCCGTTTGTCTCCTGATTAACTTTACAGCTGCTTAAAAGATAAAAGACTAACTGGCTTTGGAGTTGGGAATAACTTTGTTGAGTTTGCTCTGGGGTTTTTTTTTTCTCCTCTTCTTTTTTCTTTTTTTTTCTGAGAATACTGAAATGGCTTCCAAACCTGGAAAGACTGTTGTGAATAAAAGAATTGAGTATTTTTCTGATCACACTTTAAAGATGCAATCTATCCCTGATTTAACATCATCAAAGTCTTTAACACCTGAAACTTTATTTAATAATTTGAAAATCATGAAAAATGAACTGATTATGGATTTCAATTCAAAAATTAATGAATTAGATAAAAAATGCAGGCTGCTTTGGAGAAAATGAATTTACAATTGAGAGCTGATGTGCTGAAAGTTTGTAAAGGATTAGTAACAAATATGGAGATTTTGGAGAAGGATTTGGAAAAAAATAAGCAAGCTTTGACAACTGCAGAGGAATATATAGCCAAGGTTCAAAATGATACAGTAAATTTGGAAACAGAGGTGTTGATGTCTCAATTCAGAGAGATGAAATTTGCTATAAGAGTTAGGGGTCTGAAAGAGGGAAAATTTGAAAATTTGAAAGAAAGGATGGTAAAGGCCCTGGAGCAGGTGTCTGGAATGTCTAAACAGGAATTGGCTATGCAAATTGATAAGATATATAGAGTCAACTCTTGGTTTGCAAAACAAAACCATTTGCCAAGGGACATTGTAATATATTTTACTACAAGAGCTCTGCGGAATAGAATTACACAGGCGACCTTCAAGAATAATCTTCAGGTAGATGGTCAGGAAATAAGGATATGGAAAGAAATTCCTGCTAAGATGCTTAAAGCCAGGAAAGAATTTACCTTTTTGGTGGAGGAACTAAAAAAACAAAATCTACGATATAGCAATAGCACTTTAGCAATAGCATTTTACTTATATACTGCTTCATAGTGCTTTACAGCCCTCTCTAAGCGGTTTACAGAGTTCAGCATATTGCCCCCAACAATCTGGGTCCTCATTTTACCCACCTCGGAAGGATGGAAGGCTGAGTCAACCTTGAGCCTAGTGAGATTTGAACAGCTGAACTGCTGAACTAGCAGTCAGCCTGCAGTCGCAGCATTTAACCACTGCACCACTTCAGCTCTTCAATGGATATCAATGGAATGCACCAACAGGAGTGATTGTGAAATTTTTGGGAAAAAGATACGGGCTTAACACAATAAAGAAAGCTACAGAATTCTATATCAACGTTTTAAAGGCTGATATTTCTAAAATTCCAGAGGATAGAAGCACGGAAATGATGGAGGAGGAGAAGAAAAATCCAGATATATTTGTTCAAGAGGAAATTCCAAAGATTCAAAGTGATTGGCAGAGCCAGCTAGATGTTTGCGACGTGGAAAAGGAGATGGAAGATTGGGGTCAGATGGGAGGTGAATCGAGAGATTTGAAACTGTCAAGTGACAGACGGTGTTGAAACTTATAATTTGTTTGAGATGAAATAATTCCAAAGAATTAAGTGATTGGCAGACTCAGACAGTTGTTGGCAATGTGGAAAAGGAGACGGAGGATTGCGGCCAGAGGGGAGGTGAATCGACAGATTTGGAATTGTTAAGAGACTGATGGCGTTGAAATTTGTTCCTTTTTAGATTACATTATATTAATTTGATATAGTGTAATATTATGTTATTAATATTTTGTGGGATTTTAGGATTAAGTTTAAGGTTTTTGAGGTATAAGGGGTTAGGTTTTACTTATTTTTATTGTTATTATTATTATATATATATGACACATTTTGAAGCTGATATTTTAATATATTGTAATATTGTTATTAATATTGGGTTTGAATTTTTTTTTTAAACTATGGATAAATAATTTGGTAGAATATTTTAAATATTGAGGTATTGTGACTAGGTATAAATATTACTTTTGTTATTTATATATATATTATATGTTCTGAAATCAATAATTTGATATATCGTAATATTATGTTATTAATAAGTTGTTGGACTTTATTTATTTATTTATTTATTTATTTATGGTTTCTTATATGCCGCCCCACTCCCGAGGGACTCAGGGCGGCTTACAACACAGGAAAAATACAAGAAAACCAATAAATTCAATTTAAAATCAAAATATAAAAATTAAAAATTTCAATATAAAAGCACCATTCAACCGCCAGACATACCCGGGGGAGAGTGTAGATGGAATTAAGCTCTACCCCCTGCCTGCAGGAAGAGCCATGTCTTAACGGCTTTTCGGAAGGCCAGCAGGGTGGGGATAGTTCGGGTCTCTGGGGGGAGTTGGTTCCAGAGCGCGGGGCCGGCCACAGAGAAGGCTCTCCCCCTAGGCCCCGCCAGCCGGCATTGCTTGGCTGACGGGAGCTGGAGGAGGCCAACTCTGTGGGCCCTAACCGGTCGGAGGGAAGTATGAGGCAGAATGCGGTCCCGGAGATAACCTGGTCCTAAGCCATGAAGGGCTTTAAAGATGATGATCAACACCTTGAATTGGACCCGGAGACTAATGGGCAACCAATGCAGCTGGCGGAGTATAGGTGTCACGTGGGTGTACCTTGGCACACCCACCACAGCACGCGCAGCTGCATTTTGCACCAACTGGAGTCTCCGGATACTCTTCAAGGGTAGCCCCATGTAGAGCGCGTTGCAGTAGTCCAAACGGGAGGTGACAAGGGCATGAGTGACCGTGAGTAGAGCCTCCTTCTCCAAGTATGGCCGCAACTGGTGCACCAGGCGAACCTGTGCAAAGGCCCCCCTAGCCACAGCAGTGAGATGGTGTTCCAATTTTAGCTGTGGGTCTAGGAGGACCCCCAAGTTGCGGACCTGATCCGAGGGAGTCAGTTTCGCTCCCTCGAGAACCAAGGAGGGATAGTTGTCATAATCCTTAGGAGGCAATATCCAAAGCCACTCAGTCTTGTCGGGGTTGAGTCTGAGTCTGTTCCTCCCCATCCAGATCCTAACGTCGTCCAGGCATCGGCACATTACATCGGCTGCCACACTGAAGTCAGACGGGGTGGTGATGTACAGCTGGGTGTCGTCAGCGTACTGGTGGAAACACACCCCATGTCTGCGGATGATCTCCCCCAGCGGTTTCATGTAAATGTTAAACAGGATGGGCGAGAGGACCGACCCCTGAGGCACCCCGCATAACAGGGGCCTAGGGGTGGATCTCTGCCCTCCCGCCAACACCGACTGCATCCTATCGGCGAGATAAGAGGAGAACCACCGTAAAACGGTGCCTCCCACTCCCAACTCGCCGAGACGATGCAGAAGGATACCATGGTCGATGGTATCGAAAGCCGCTGAGAGGTCAAGTAGCACCAGGATGGAGGAATTTCCCCCATCCTGGGCCCGCCAGAGATCATCCATCAGAGCGACCAAGGCAGTTTCTGTACTGTAGCCGCGCCTGAAACCCGACTGATAGGGATCTAGATGGTCTGTTTCATCCAGAAGCCGCAGAAGCTGAGTGGCCACCACCTTCTCCACAACTTTCCCTAAAAAAGGCAAGTTGGAGACCGGACGATAGTTCTTCAAATCAGCTGGATCCAGGGAAGGCTTCTTCAGGAGGGGTCTCACCACCGCAGCTTTTAATGACTGCGGTACGGAACCCTCCCCCAAAGAAGCGATGACCACCGCCCGGATCCAGCCGCGTGTCACCTCCCTGCTGGCAGAAACCAGCCAGGAGGGGCACGGGTCCAATAAACAGGTGGAGGCCCCCATTGCCCCCATGGCTCTGTCCACATCCTCAGGAGAAACAGGCCCAAACTCCTCCCACAACGGTGGACTAAGACTTGCCCCTGTCAACTCCATGGACTCTGCCCAGCCAGAGTCCAGGTTTGACCGAATCCGAGCGATTTTATCCATCAGAAACTCGGCAAATTCCTCAGCTCTGCCTTGCAAGTGCTCCTCGCTCCCCCCTTTCGCAAGGAGGGAGCGAGTCACCCTAAACAAGGCGGCTGGGCGAGAATCTGCGGACGCAATAAGAGCGGAAAAATAGGATCGTTTTGCCGCCCTTATCGCCACTAAATAAGATCTGATGTAAATTCTTAATAGTGTTCGGTCGGAGTCGGTTTTGCTGGACCTCCAGCGGCGCTCCAGACGTCTCTTCTGGCGTTTCATCTCCCGGAGCTCCTCGGTAAACCAGGGGGCTTTCCGGGATCCACTGCCGCGGAGAGGTCGCAAAGGCGCAATTCGGTCTAAAGCCCCTGATGCTGCGATGTTCCAGCCAGCCACCAGGGAATCAGCCGAACTGTGTACCAGGGTTTCAGGTATTTCCCCAAGTTCCCTCTGGAATCCTTCCGGTTCCATTAGGCGCCTGGGGCGGAACCACCTAGTCGGTCCCGCCTCCCTGCGGGGGAGGAATGGAACTGCGGAATCCAACCTCAGTAGGAAATGATCTGACCATGACAGAGGGGTGATGACTATATCCCTTATCTTCAGATCATCTCTCCACTGCCCCGAGAGAAACACTAGGTCGAGCGTGTGACCACCCTCATGAGTCGGACTTTAGGTTTAAGTTTAAGGTTTTTGAAGTATAAGGGGTTAGTTTTTATTTCTTTTTCTTATTATTATTAATATATATATTATATGTTGTGAAGTTAAACTATGGGAATAAATAATTTGGTAGAATATTTTAAATATTGAGGTATTGTGACCAGGTATAAATATTACTTTTGTTATTAATATATATATCATATGTTCTGAAATCAATAATTTGATATATTGTAATATTATGTTATTAATAAGTTGTTGGACTTTAGGTTTAAGTCTAAGGTTTTTGAAGTATAAGGGGTTAGTTTTTATTCCTTTTTCTTATCATTATTAGTATGTATATTATATATTGTGAAGTTAATATTTTGATATATTGTAATATTATGTTATTAACACTGTTTGATTTTATGATTAAGTTTAGTTCTTGAGGTTCACCTTTGTTTCTTTTTTATTTTTTTATTTTTTTATTTTTTTATTTTTTTATTTTTTTATTTTTTTCCTTTTTCTTTTTTATAATTATTAATATAGATTATGTAAAAGATAGTGGTTTAGAGATATGAATGATAGTATGATATGTTGTATGATGTTTTTTTTAATTGTTTACTTTCCTTTTAATTACTTATTTTCTTTAATTTTTATTATTTTTATCCTTCTTCCGATTATGTTTTGAATAGTTTAGAATAACTTGGAGTTAAAGATTTTAAAAATTGGGGAAATCATGCCCTGTACTTTCTCTGGGAAGTCCGGGGGGAGGGGGGAAGGGAAGGTAGTGGGTTGGGGGTAGGGGGGATGGGGGGGGAGAAAAATGAAAAATGTTTGTACTCTGTACTTATAAAACTTTTTGAATTTTTTAAAAAAAAGAAAGGCCTAGCTTGGTTTGAGGACAAGGAGACAACCCACAAAGCTCGCCAAGCTGCCAACTCCATCCAAGACTTTTTCAGTGCTAACCAATCCCATGAGAAAGTCCGCTTTGTCGTGGCCTCACTCCCAGATGTGGACAACCCAGGAGCCTCCATTTACCTTTATGAAGATGGGGAGCTGGTCAGCAAGAACTTTGAGTTGCCGGCAAAACCTCTCCCTTTCCTGATCAGTGAACTGAGACACGACAGCATTCAACTTCAGTTTCAACTAGCTGAATATGGAAAGGCTGCAGTCTCCAGATATCTGGTTGAAGAGGAAGGTTGAAGAGGAAGAAAACTGGAAGACCGTGAGCACAGAGGACACCAGGGAGATGTTCCTGCTGAAAGATCTGCCTCCAAACACAGAGTACCAGTTCCAGTATGCTGCTTGTTGCAAGGTAGGCCATGGTAAAAGCAGTGACCTGAGCCCACCCATAAAGACCCTTCCCACCAACCCTCCTGAGAAATTAAGAATGGTCACTGCAGCACCTTCTGTCATCTCTGTTGCCTGGATGAATCCCAGCATCGTTGCTTCAGGAGTTGTGGTCAAGGAGTACAAGGTGGACTACAGAACGGTGGAGGCTGGAGTTGGGAAGGACCAGTGGACTGAAAAAAGGACTGGGAGAAAAACAGAGTTTTACCCCATCGAAGGTCTGAAGTCCCAGACAGTGTATAGAATACGAGTGTCGGCCGTGTGTGCTAATGGAGCTCTGGGTGTCCCCAGCGAGGAGGTGGAGGTCTCCACATCACTGGAGGAAGAAAGTGCAGACAATGTAGCTTGCCAGTTCCTTCAGGAAAGCTCCCTGGTGGAGGACAGACAGCCATTAGTCTTCACACTTACTCTGGAGAAAGTCCCCTTAGATGCCTCCACCTCCTGTCTCATGTACCAGTTTGGAAAGACGAACCCAGAAATGCCCAACAAAGTGATCCTGGTGATGGGAGCAACAGGATGTGGGAAAACCACTCTGATCAACGGGATGATTAATTATATTCTGGGTATCCAATGGGAAGATAATTTCCAATTCAAACTCATTCATGAAACCACTCAGAGAAGCGAAGCTGGAAGCAGGACATCTGAAGTCACAGCCTACATGGTGAAACATCAGAAGGGCTTCCGAATTCCACATTCTCTCACAATAATTGACACTCCAGGATTTAGAGGCACAAGAGACACAGAGCAAGACAGACTAGTTGAGAAGCAGCTCCTGGAGTTTTTCTCCACCCCAGGGGGCATTGACCACATTGATGCCATCTGCTTGGTGGCCCATTCAACTCACGCCCAGAAATGCATCTTTGATTCCATGCTCTCCATGTTGGGAAAAGACGTGAAGGATAACATCCAATTCCTGGTCACCTTTGCAGATGGCATGACCCCAGCTGTCCTGGAGGCCCTCAAAGAGGGTGACTTGCCACGTGCTCAGGATGAGTCGGGAATCCCTCTGCACTTCAAGTTCAACCATTCTGCTCTCTTTGTTAACCAAGAAAACGGAAGAAGCCTTAATGCTGCTGCTGAAATGTCCTGGAAAATGAACACTGAGAGCATGAAGGATTTATTTGATTCGTTAAAGATGCTGGAAACCAAAAGTTTAACCTTGACCATGGAGGTCCTCAAGGAACGTCAGGAGCTGGAAGCTGATCTTACAAGACCTCCCTCTCCTAAGGTTGAGCAAGTGCACCCAAATACTTTCCAGATCAGTATTGATTCTGTAGCCATCGGGAAAGCTTCGGTCTGTGAGTCAACCATGACACATAAGGCCGTGGGTGATGAGCAGGAAAAGCAGGTCTACAAGCTCATGGTGCCATTTTGGAGAATGGAGGGAGCTACTACATGTATGAGGTCCATCTTGTGGGATGGCATAGACGGGAACGGGGCTGAGCAGGAGCACCACTCAGGGGGAACCTGGTGGAGGGGGCCAGTTCTGATCCAAGGGAGCTACGTTGGGGGTGGAGAAGAGTCTGAGCTGCTTGGGTCTAGCAAGGTTGCTGGAGGGCAGGGTCTTTCCAGGCCCCCCTGAGTGTCTGTTTCACAAAGCCTCGATTGAGGAAGGGATAGCTTGGGCCAGCCCACACACTCCCACACTTAGATGTCCAGCTGACCATCCCCAGAGGAGAAACCCCAACAGAGCCTCACTTGGGCCCACTTGCTAGAGAGAGAAGGGGGAGAAGGGGGAACTGGACAGCATCTTATACAAAGTAGGGAGAAGTCATGTGGGGGGGGAAGACATCGGGGCAGGGGGGTTATTTTGCCCCTCTCTTTAGGAGGAGGATTCTTTGAAGGCTCTCTGCTCTGGAGTCTCTTCCGAGTTTGTGTGTGGAACTCAGACGGAAGAAATAACAATTTACTCCATCCTTAAATCAGCCGGTGGGGAAGCCCAAAGTTCAAGGCTCCTTCCACAGGTTTACCAGGAATGGAGGTGACCTTCCCAAAATGTGTGTGGAGGGATCCTTGCACACCACTCCCCACTCAGGGAGGAGAGCTGGGAGGCTAAGGAGTGGGTAGCCGGGCTGGAGGAAGACAATCTGGGGTGACCCTTTGGAACAATCTGGAGGTGCAAAGGAGCAGCTAAAGCCCCAGAGAACAGGGTCCCTTCGAGCATTGAGCCGGCTATGGGGAGCTGCCAGCCACTTTGGAGATCAACCCCCACCATTCCTGAAACCCCCAAAGTGCAGGGTCCCAATAATTGAAGGGCTGCATAAAAGGGGGGTGGCATGGAGAGAAGGATCAGATGGGTCAGCCTCAAGGGCAGTGAGGAGGGGGTGGCTCATTTTTACACACACACACTCCAATTCCTCCCTGTGTCTTCTGACTCTGTTTTGCTTTTCACGCAGAAATTCCAGGTTTTGTGCTGTGCGACTGGTCTGGAAATGTCTGGAAGTATCCCAGGTAAAGTCTTGGCCGCTGTGGGGGTGGGTGGGTGGAGGGGGTGGAAGTTACTGTCCTGGGTGGAGGGACAGGCTATGATGGCCATACGCTGTTGACCAATCCCCTTCTTCTCTCCTCTCCCCTTTGGGTTGCAGGGCCTGAACAGAGGATCAACCTGGTGGGCGAAAGAGGAATTGGGAAAAGTGCGACGGGAAACACAATCCTGGGAAGCGAAGTCTTTGAGTTTGGGGAGTCATCTCGGTCAGTAACACAAACCTGCCAAAAGGAGGAGGCGCAGCTGACGGGGAGGAAGGTTGTGGTTGTTGATACGCCTGGCTTTTTCCATTCCGATCATCCAGATGAGGATATTACTGCAGAAGTGAGCAAGTGCATGAAGTTTTGCTCCCTGGTTCCCCACGTCATTCTGTACATGATGGATCCTTTTGGTTTCTCCCAGGAGGAGACATACGTGGCTCAGAAGATCAAAGAGGTTTTTGGCCTTAAAGCCAAGGATTACACGATCATCTTGTTCGCCTGCAAAGATATACTGGGAGGTCAACCTCTAGAAAAATGTATATCTTGCAAAGATGAAAAACTGAAGGAATATATTGCTGAATGTGGGAACCGGTGCCTGGCTTTCAACAACAGGGCCAAAGGGGAAGAACGAGAGGCTCAGGTGGCCGAACTGATGACCATGATTGATGATCTGCTGCGCAAGAACAAATGTGCTCCTTGTTACACAGAAGACATGATGAACATCAACAAAACACACAACTTCTGATTGTTTCCCTTTCCATCAGGGACCAGAAAGTCTCTCAAATTGAGCCTCTACTCCCAAGGTGGCAGCTCTGCCAAAGGCCACTCTCAAGCTTCCAAAGGCGTTTTTGCTGTTGCAACTATTATCGCTTTCCGCTTCCAATGAATTGTGGGGGAGGGAAGGGGGAGGTAGAATTTAGGTTTCAGATATCAAGATGCCAAATGTGAGAACCAAGGACACTTCAGCAGGTGTTTACCAGACTTTCTCACAACAACACCAGGAGACTCCATTGGACAATGGGACCTGATCCAATAGGGGAAGGGAGAACCTGAATTTTAACTAGGTGGCTCTGGGTGGGAATTAGCTGGATCTGATTTTGCCCTCATCTTTGCCGATACGATGTACTCAATAAAGTTTTGCCTTAAGAGATTGGATCGTCTTGACCGTGTTTGCTTTGGTTGGGTTTGTCAGTCGGAATGTTGAGCCATTCTGTTCTGTGTTCTAATCCAGCCCTCACCATGTGGCCTGTGAAGAACCCAAGTCACAGATTCATGACCGAGTCTCCCTGAGCCAATTCCTTCTCTTAGAGAACCTGGTTTCTCCCCTCAGATGAGGAGACTTCAAGCACATGAGAAAAGCCAGCCCGCCCCTCCCAGTGTCAACTGGCTCCATAGCCTAATCTCTACCATCCTGGACCCATGTCCTTTCAGAAGCAAAGACTCTTTGGGGCTTCCCTATTTGTCAATCCTTTGAGGTACATCAGGCTGGTAAGCCACCAACACAAAAAATATTAGAACTTTACTGTATTGATATGGATTATACTAGCATAAATCTTGATAAAGTTTCCCTTTTGCTCCTTCTGACACCAAAGAGCATCAAGCCAGGACAATCCTGAGGTTCTTTCTCACCCCTTCCTGTTTTCCTGGGGTGAATTCGTGTTTTCCTAACAGCTGCCATATATTTTCTGCAAGGCTGTTTCTGTATTGCTCTACACCACCTTCCGTTGGCCAACATGGACTCATTAGAGAGAGCATTTCTGTTTCAACCAAAGAACTTATTGTTAAATCTCCTTTCTTATAAAAGAGGCTGTGTCTTTTGGGGGGGGGGCACCAGGGAGACCGGTGAGTGTTATGTCCCTACATCTACATATTAGCTGGGAAGTTCCCAATCTGGTCCAGCTTATTGTCACCAACAGGATGCTCCTGATTGGCCCTGGTCCAAGCCAGCGCTATCCTATTTAAACCCCAGCTGCACTGGGGTCTGGGCTGTTGTTTCTCACCATGACCTAATAAAGAGCTGAAGCCACTCTACCACCTCCAGCCTCTTCAGTATGAGAACCTAACATTGGCGATGAAGGTGGGATGCTGAAGAGTTACGAACAAAGAAATCCAGCCCGGCCGGAAGGACGCGTCTGACCACGAGGCGCCAATTTCAAATCGGAACAAAGGAAAAGCCTAAGGGGCCAGCGCCGCCATGTCGTCCGTCCACCCGCCAATGCCATTCGACCAGAAGAGAGAATCGTGGGACAATTATTTGAGAAGATTCTGCTGTTTCTTGGGAGCAAGTGAAATGAACAATAAATCGGACAGCATCAAACGGGACATGTTCCTGAGCCATTGCGGGCCAGAAGTTTTTGAAATGGCTGTAAGCTTGATGGAGCCAGACCCAGTGGAGTCTGCCACATGGACAAAATTACAGGAGGTGCTAAAAAACCACTACGGCCCTGCACCTTCGAGAGTAGTTAGCCGACACAAGTTTGGAGAATGGATGCAGAAGGAACATGAAAGCGTCAATGATTACATCGCGGTTTTAAGAAAGGCATCTGTCCACTGTAAGTTCCACGATCTGGACGAGGCACTGTTATACCAGTTGATCCAAGGAACGCGGGATCTGAGTTTGCAGAAAAGACTCTTAGCAAAGGGGGACGACCTGACCCTGAAAGCTGCCTTAGTGGATGCCAGAGCAGCAGAAACCTCAAACGACGGTGTGGAAAAGCTGCGCCAGAAGGGCACACAAGCCCAAGCAAAACCCGCATACAAGGTAAATGAGATTCAATCCAAAAGCCTAGATGAGTTTTCAGATGAGGAAAGCGAAGACGTTTTCCGCATAGATCAGCACCAGGGTGTGTGTCGAAAACCAACTCCTTGTCCTAGTTGTGGCGGAATGCACCCCCGGGTATCCTGCCAGTTTCGTGAGGCCATTTGCAGATGATGTGGGAGGTTCGGCCACATTGTGAGGGTCTGCCAGGCAGCTCATTTTCCTGCCTCCCATTTCCCTACCAGGGGTACTGGCCGAAATTACTACCAGAGTGAGCCTTGGCGAGAAGGCGAACCAAGACGAGAAGAGAGGGGTCCACACAGACGAAGTGGTAACTATTCCCCACAACAAGAGATAAACTATGTAAGAGTTAATCAAGTTAGTGAGCGAGACAACTCTAAAATTAGCATTATGGTCCTAGTAGAAGGCTCTCATTGTGAAATGCAAATCGATACTGGGTCTTCGATAACCATAATGTCATGGGTAAATGCGAAGCGAGCCATGCCAAGCCTCACCCCGGGGCAGCTGAAAAACCAACCAGTACAGATTTCCGACTGTCAAGGAAATCGAATCCCAGTGATGGGGATCAAAGATGTAACCGTGAGATATGAGGACCAGGAAGCAAAATTGAAGCTAACCGTCGTCCGCGATCACATCCCTAGTCTGTTGGGACCAGGAAGGCGAAGGTGATCAACGCAATGCTGGCTGCGGATGAAAGCTGAGGAGACCTGCTACAGGAGTTCCAGGAGACATTCGACCAATGGCTGGGCAAGTACGTGGGCACCCCAATTTCCTTTAGCCTAGACCCAAAGGTAGCCCCAATGAGGCTAAAACCACGCAAAATCGCATTCGCTTTAGGGCCAAAGATAGACAAAGAGCTAGACAGGTTAATCAGTCAGGGGATCCTAGAACCGGTGGATCACGCTAAGTGGGAAACCCCGATAGTACCAATATTAAAAAATGACGGCTCTATTCGCATCTGTGGTGACTATAAATGCACAGTTAATAAAGCCCTCCAGCAAAGTGCATATCCAGTCCCTATAGTGCAGCATCTATTGCACACTTTAGGCCCGGGCACCATTTTTGCAAAATTAGATCTCGCGCAGGCGTATCAGCAATTGCCTGTGGATCGCAAGACCGCAGAAATACAAACCATGGTCACGCACCGCGGGGCATTCAAATGTAATAGGTTGCAGTTCGGCATCAGCGTAGCCCCAGGAATTTTTAAAAGTATAATGGAAAGAGTATTAAATAAGGTGCCCGGTGTCGTCCCATACTTCGACGACGTATTAATAGCAGCTAGAGACACAGCTCAACTAAGGGAAAGACTCAGAGAAGTGCTGACTAGATTCCGAGCTGCTGGGTTAAAAGTAAAGGCAAGCAAGTGCCAGATCGGGGTCCCAGAAGTGGAATTTCTAGGTTACAGGATAAATGGATCAGGATTGCACCCCACAAAGGATAAGCTTAGGGCCATTAGGGAAGCTCCGGTGCCCACCAACAAGACCGAACTGCAAGCATTTTTGGGGTTGTTGAACTTTTACAGCATTTTCCTGCAAAATAAAGCTACCGTCGCTGAACCTTTACATAAACTGCTGTCTAAGAAAATGGCCTAGGTTTGGGGGCCGGCACAGGTCAGAGCTTTTCAGGCCGTAAAAGACTTGCTGTTGGACAAAAGTTTTTTAATGCAATTTAGTGAAACATTGCCGGTTGTGTTAGTTTGCGATGCATCACCTTTTGGGGTAGGGGCAGTACTGAGCCACCGGCTCCCAAACGGCCGTGAGGTTCCTGTTACTTATTTCTCCAGGACTCTGTCAAGCGCAGAAAGGAACTATGGCCACATTGACAGAGAAGCGCTTGCCGTTGTAGTGGGAGTTAAGCGTTTTCATGAGTATCTGTTTGGGAGACATTTTGAGCTGGTCACTGACCATCAGCCCTTATTAGGGCTCCTAGCAGGGATTAAGCCCACTCCGGACACGCTACCCCCAAAAATGCAGAGATGGTTGCTATTTCTGTCTGCTTATTCCTACATGCTAACTCACCGGCCTGGCAAGAAAATGGGAAATGCAGACGCGCTGAGCCGCTGCCCATTGCCAGACTTAGTGGACGACCCCATGCCAGAGGTTCCAGTGCTTTTAATAGACTGTGCCGGACCAGGACTGATCACCTCGGCAGACATCGCAGCTGAAACAAAGAAAGACTCTGATTTATGGACAATCATGAACTGGGTGTGAAGGGGGTGGCCACAAGGGCCAGTGAAACCCAGCCTCCAACCCTATGCACAAAAACAAAATGAATTATCAACACAAGGGGGCTGCTTATTGTGGGGTGATAGGGTCCTCGCTCCTCTGTCGCTACCAGAGGATATTCTAAGGGCACTACACGAAGGGCATCCAGGGGTGGTGAGAATGAAGGCACTGGCACGGAGCTATGTATGGTGGCCCAAAATGGACAAGCACATAGAAAAATGGGTCACAGGGTGTCCTCCGTGCCAGGAATCCAGGGCATCACCGCCAAAAGCCCCATCTCCCTTCCCCCCCCAAGTCCCCCCCAGGAATTTTTCCGGTGAGATTTGGAAGATCCCTGGAGGGATCAGGATTTGCCCTCCGTGCAAGGGCGGGTGGTGGGGAGAATTTATGTATTTATTTATTTATTTATTGGTCGCATTTGTATGCCGCCCACTCCACAGAGACTCTGGGTGGCTCACAACAATAAAAATTTACATGCAACAATAAATATTAAAAAGCATTAAAAACAATAATTATTAAAACATTAAAAACATTAAAAGCAACAATTTAAAAACCCATACAATAATTCATTCATGGGGCCAAGAGTGATCGGTGTTATATTAAAATCATTGGCCCCAGGCCTGTCGACAAAGCCATGTTTTTAATGCTTTTCTGAAGGCTGGCAGGGTGGAAATAATGCGGATCTCGGGGGGTAGTGTATTCCAGAGAGCCGGTGCTGCCACAGAGAAGGCCCTCATTCATGGGCCCACCAGCCGACATTGTTTGGCTGACAGGACCACCAGCAGACCAACTCTGTGGGCTCTAATCGGTCTTAGGGAGGTATGTTGGAGAAGGCGGTCTCAGAGGTAAACTGGTCCTAAGCCATGTAGGGCTTTAAAGGTAATCACCAACACCTTGAATTGCGCTCGGAGACCTATGGGCAGCCAGTGTAGTTCGCGAAGGATGAGTGTCACATGGGTGTATCTAGGGACACCCATCACCACACGCGCCGTCACATTCTGCACTAGCTGCAGTCTCCGAACGTTCTTCAAGGGTAGCCCCATGTAGAGTGCGTTGCAATAGTCAAGGCGTGAGGTAACAAGGGCATGAGTGACTGTAAGTAGTGCCTCCTGGTCCAAGAAGGGACGCAACTGGTGCACAAGACGAACTTGTGCAAAGGTCCCTCTGGCCACAGCTGTTAGATGTTGGTCCAATTTTAGCTGTGGATCCAGAAGGACCCCCAAGTTGCGAGCCCGTTCTGAGGGGATCAAATCCCCCCCCCCAGAACCAAGGAGGGACAGATGTCAAAGTCCTTGGGAGGCAACATCCAGAGCCACTCGGTCTTGTCCGGGTTGAGTTTGAGCCTGTTCACCCCCATCCAGACCCTTACAGCATCCAGACACCGGCACATCACATCAACTGCCTCACTGAATTGGCATGGGGTGGACATGTACAGCTGAGTATCGTCAGCGTACTGTTGAAACCTCACACCATGTAGGAAATGGGGCTTCGCTCTTCTTCCTCCTTCCCTGAAAGCCTCTCGTGGGCAGGCGGGGGACGGAAGGGGGGTTTGGCTGAAACCCCAACGCTGGGGGGGGGGGACTCCAGGAGGGTGAAAGGAGGAAGTTTGCAGCCGTGTGCATGTATGAGCATGTATGTGCCTGTGAGTGCATTCTTTGACCGGCTGGGGAAATAAAAGAAAATTTGGGGATGTTCACCAGGGACCCTTGATCTTAGGGGAAGGAAAGAACTTCTCTTGGTACCCTCTCCAACCATCTTCCCCTCCCAAAACACCAAAACCAAAAAGCAGCCTTTTCCCTATCAGGAAACAGAGTCCCGATCCTTCATCGCCCTCTGCTGGCCAAGAGAGGAGCTGCATCGATCCCAACCGCCCCCTTAAGGAATGTCTACGTAGATTCTCCATCCTCCAGGTCGTGGTTGTCCCAAAGATGCTTTTTTTCCCAAGAGGCAACTGGACTTTCTTGGGTTTTTTTTTCTTTGAAGACGTTTCACTTCTCATCCAAGGAGCTTCTTCAGCTCTGACTGGATGGTGGGGAAGGGAAGGATTGGTGCTCCTTGCAGACAGCTGGTCATTTGCACTCTTTTTAGAGGAACATTGAGGCCACTTGGAGGTTTGTCTTTGTCCTCAGGGTCATCTGAGTGGTGCAAATGGGTGTGGAGCCTTCTTGGAACTGCTGAAAGGACCGTGTTTATTTATTTATTTATTTTATTTATTTGTTTGTCAAACATGTACAAGATAGTAGGTATTTGTATAAACATAACATAAGCAAAGAAGTACAGATAAATGAGGACAATAGGACAGTAAGACAGGGACGGTAGGCACAGTGGTACGCTTATGCACGCCCCTTACAGACCTCTTAGGAATGGGGTGAGGTCGACTGTAGACAGTCTAAGGTTAAAGTTTTGGGGGTTTGGGGAAGAAACCACAGAGTCAGGTAGTGCATTCCAGGCATTGATCACTCTGTTGCTGAAGTAGTATTTTCTGCAGTCGAGTTTGGAGCGGTTTACATTAAGTTTGTATCTATTGTGTTCCCATGTACTGTTGCGGTTGAAGCTGAAGTAATCATTGACAGGTAGGACATTGTGGTATATGATTTTATGAACTACATTTAGATCAGATCGAAGGCGACGTAGTTCTAAATTGTCTAATCCCAATATTTCAAGTCTGGTGGAATAAGGTATTCTGTTGCGAGCAGAGGAGTGGAGGACTCTTCTTGTGAAATATTTCTGGACTCTCTCGATTGTATTAATGTCCGATATGCAGTGCGGGTTCCAGACAGGTGAGCTGTATTCAAGAATTGGTCTAGCAAATGTTTTGTATTCTCTGGTTAGCAGTGTAATATTGCCAGAGAAGAAGCTACGCAAGATTAGATTAACAACTCTTAGTGCCTTTTTGGCAATGTTGTTACAGTGGGCTCTGGCACTTAGGTCATTAGATATGAGTACTCCAAGGTCCTTGACAGAGTGAGGGTCGTCTACAAGGTCATGTCCTCCAAGTTTGTATTTTGTATTCTGATTCTTTTTGCCAATGTGTAAGACAGAGCATTTGTTGGTTGAGATTTGAAGTTGCCAGTTGTTTGACCATTCTGATACATGGTCAAGGTCTTTTTGAAGGGTAGCAGCATTGTCGGTGGTGTTAAATAGTTTAACATCTTCAGCAAAGAGAACACAGTTGCTTATAATATGATCACAAAGATCGTTTATGTAAAATATGAAGAGTGTTGGTCCTAGAAAGCTGCCTTGAGGGACACCACTGTTGACAGGTGCAGGATTTGATAGGGCACTCCCTATTTTAACCACTTGTTGTCTGTTTGACAGGAACGCAGTTATCCAATCACGTAGGGGTCCAGTGTTGTAGACTGGAGATAGATGATGTCGTATCCCTCCCCCTCTGTTGAGAGAGGGCTGTTCAATTTGGATGTAAATGGCCTCTTGGACCACTCTTTCAAACCAGTGGTCCTCTCTGTCCACAATGTGGACTTTGCTGTCTTTCAAAGAGTGGCCGTTGTCTTCCAAATGCTGATGGACTGCTGAATCTAGTCCTGAGGGGTTTGTTCTCCAATGTTGTCCCATGCATTTGTAAAGTGGCTGTTTTGTTTCCCCAATGTACAGATCTGCACATGGCTCGCTGCTTTGTACTGCATATACCACGTTGCTCAGTTTGTGTCTGGGTGTTTTATCCTTGGGGGGGGGACACGCTTCTGCCTTAGTATATTCTTGGTTTTGCTTAGTGACCATTCAAAAGTACAGCAGCAATGAAGAAAGTGACTTAGGACCATTTTTCACACTTATGACTGTTTAGCGTCCCTGTAGTCCCATGGTTTACATTCGGAGGCTTGACAACTGACTCACATTTATGATGGTTGCAATGTCCCAGGGTCATGTGATCCCCTTTTGTGACTTTCTGACAAGTAAAATGAATGAGAAGCCAGATTCACTTAACAACCGTGGCAAGAAAAGTCATAAAATGGGGCAGGACTCACTTATTTTGTATTTCTCACTTAGCAACATAAATGTGGGGCTCAATTGTGGTTGTAAATTGAGGACTACCTGTAATCCGAAGGAAAAAGGACCCCTCTGTATGGGAACCCCAAGGAGGCTTCAGCAGTGCCACCGCGGTGACTGATGCCCCTGCCCCACTGCTCTGTGCGGACGGGCCCTTGCTCTGCCAAACCCAGATGAGCAATTCTGCCCACCCAGAAACTGTACCACCTTCAGTGTGTGGAGTGCAGCCTGTGTCCACAACTGTCCCCTTGGGAAGTCCTGGTTCTGCTGGCTCCTGCAGTGGCCCTTCAGCTGCCCACCGCACTTCTGAGGCTGTGAGAGGAATTGTCAAGATATTTAAATGTATAACGGAAACAGTGGAGGTTGTGTAAAGAGTCACAACACACAGTTATAGCTGATTGATTAAAGCAGGGGTCCCTAATATTTCTGGGTTGGTGGGCTGGTGGGAGGGGCCTTTACACGTGCAAGTGCACATGCAAATGGGGCCACATGCGCACAATGCAAATGGGATCATGAGCGCCTGCATGGCGCTCGGGTGATGCTACCACCCATGCGGCACTGCAACACTAGTGCAAGTGGGTGGTGGTGGTGATGATAGCACCAATAGGACACTGTGATGCTAGTGCAAGTGGGGATGTGTGCACTCACGGCAACAATAGTTCCAGTGTGACACAGTGATGCTAGTGTGAGTGGGGGGAGTGTGCACTCATGGTGACAGTAGAGCCTGCACGACTCTCGCATCATCGGTAGCGCCAGCACAACACTGCAACGCTACCGTGATTGGGGGATTGTGCTCATGGAGACGTGACATGGAATCTCTAGTGCCCACATGGCCCACGCCAACACAGATTGGGGACCCCTGGATGAAAGTGAGCTGGCTACTGCATGAGGCAATCGGAGCTGTGATTGGTTGCCTTGAGTGAAAAGGGGCAGTTTCCTTGTTTCTCGCTTTTATGCCCTGGGTGTCCTGTATGCCAGTGGTCCCTCTGTATTTTCTCTCTAGCTGTCGTTCCACATCTGGCAAATGTCAGCTGGAGAGAAATTGATGTGGTAGATTTAAGCATAATCTTGGAACTCTGCATCCACACATCTGGCAAATGTCAGCTAGAGAGAAATTGATATGGTAGATTTCAACATAATCTTTGAACTCTGCTTCTGCACATCTGGAAAATGTCAGCTAGAGAGAAATTGATGTGGTAGACCGATACCGGTCGGTGGCCTGTTAAGAAGTGCTCCATGCAAGTGAGCAAAGCTTCCTCTGTGCATTTGCGGGAGCTAGGTAATGTGTGAAATCATCCTCCATGGAAAATTGTCTTCCACAAAACCAGTCCCCAGTGCCCAAAAGATCAGGGACCGCTGCTGTCTGCTCTCCGAGATTTACCTCATGATGTTCCTGCTGTGTTGATTTACCGAACGATGCTCCTGGTTGCCTCTCTTCCCCCCCCCAACATCTCCACATAAACATCCATACATATACCATAAATCATATAAATATATATATATATATATATATATATATATATATATATATATATATATATATATATATATATATATATATATATATATATATATATATATATATATATATATATATATATAGTTATACATTTCTATCCAATAAACCATAAACAAACATCCTAATTTTGCACCTTTTGTACTTTTAACACCCATCTGTTTCCCCCCAATATTTCATAATACTCCCTCTATCTCCCTCTTCCCTTTACCTTCTTTTCCCTTCTCTCCCTCTTTCCTACTTCCCTCCTCTTCCTCTCCCCTTCCTTCTCTACTTCCTCTTTCTCCCTCTTTCCCTTCCCTGAGTAAATCTAATCATAATTCATTTTATGGTTAACAGACCGGTGACTCAAATCCCTAACTTCATTTAATCATCAGTGCTACTCTTAGACTTATATTATCCCATAGTTATCTATATATTCTATTTTTTCTAGGTATACTACTACTATCATAATGCTGCCTCCTTACTACCTATTTTTATCGCCTGGGTCTACTACATTAAATTTTCCATTTTCTTCAAATTTAATCGCTATTGCTTATCTTCCATGCATATTCATTTTCTCTTATACCTCATTTCATACTTCCACTCCATCCTTTTTGTATTTTTAATCTTAGGCCATACTTCTCTTTTTCCTTAATTTTTATCTTTACTTATTTTATTTTTATTCTATCATCTCTGAATGCCATAAATTTCTAATCTCTTTTACTTTTTCAAATCCTTCTCTCACCAATCCTCCTCTTTGTTTAACCTTACCGCTACACATCCATCCATTGGCTGATAACATTACCAACTTTCCAATATACAAAAACCCACTAATTATCAAAATTCTCTTCTACATTAAATCAAATTTATAAATTTTATACAAGTCTTATATAACAAACTTTTAATGTAATAGGTATACAAATTTTATAACCTTCCAACAATTTCATCTACTATAATATACTGTAATTCCCCTCCTCCTTTCTAAGTTCATCATCAAAATTTAATTTTCACTTTTTATAATATCATTATAATCCAATATATGAAATCCTTATATCATAATTAATTATACACAATTAATAATATTGATGTAATTAAATCTACTAATACATTATTATCCCTCTTCCTTTCCAATACAAGTTCTATATAAAAACCTTTTAAAATAATAATTACACAAATTTTGTAACATTCCAACATTTGCACCTATAAAAAACTTTTAATATAATAGTTGCAGAAATTTTATAACATTCCATCAGTTGCATCTACTATTGTATCATTTATTTCCCTTTTTAAATCATCATATTACAATCTTACATAAAAACCTTATGCCATAATTAATTATGCACAATTAATAATCTAAATAGCAATAAATCTATTACCATATATCTTATTACCCCTCTTCCTTTCTATTAACCTTCCCCTCCATCCATTCTCTTTTAGTCTCTCAGAAATTCCACTTCTTGTGGGTCTTTCCCTTTCCTCCCCTTCTCTTAACTTCTTGTTTTTCTTTCTTTTATTTTTATACAAATAACTTATTTTTTCCTGAATTCTTTTTCTTCCTTTTGAGTGTATTATTTGCTTAAATCTACTCTCAATTCCTCCTAGTCTCTTCTCCCTATTATTTTTTATTTGTTTCTTCTGAAACCAATACTCCCCATTTCCTCTTTTCTTATCACTGTAAATCCCTGTGTAATCATCAATCTGCTTTATATTTTCAGTCCCTTTTTCATCAGTTGTAATCTCCTTGTTCCTCATTTTCATTTTCCACCATTGTGTATTCTAAGTGTTCTTTATGCTCCAACTTCATTTCTGTTTTCTTATCACCTCTAATTTCCAAAAGGTAAGTTTTTATGTCTTCATGAATGTATTTTAACATCCCAATCAATTCTTCATAGATACACACCTCCATATTATCGAATTTACAGCTGTTAAAGGCTTTATTTGTTTAAAGGCTTAAATCCATATGGTCTCTTTGTATTTCAGTGTGCCAATCTCCAATTTTAGTCTATTCCATTCCAGTTCAAAGTCCTATTAACTTCTGTCACCAAAACAAGACACCATCAAACACAGTAACACAACACACACTCCTTTCAATTCCTTTCAAGCTCCAAGTTATCTTCTTGTATGCATTGTCAATCACCAGCTGTCAGCAAAGTCTAACTTCCACAAACTGTTGCAATGTTTTCTTTTAGTCAGCAGATGGCGTTGCCGGTTTCCCGATATAACAAGCCAGATCTCTTACGAAAATCTCCAAAATACTTTAAATCCACTTGAAAAGTATTTTTTCCAAATCCATTATTCTTTTTCAAATTTGTCTAGTTTTCACCAAGTCCAATTGCAAATATATCGACAATCTTCTTGGGCTTTAATCTTCATTTATTCAATACATCTCTATGGTATTCCCAATTGCAAGATAGCCGCTAGTTTCCGTTCTGGGATACCTTTTTTTAAAAAATAAAATAATCTTTATTAATTATGTAAAAAAGACAAACAAACATACAAACAAACATAAAAACATGTATAAACATATGTATATATAAATAGAGTAAGAAATATCTTTGAGTATAGAAAACATTGAACATTGAACATACATGTCAACCATCTCGTCGACACTATCCTTTTACAGCCTAGTGATACAAAAACATGTTTATTCTTTATAGTTATTATTTACATCATTATCTTTCTTATATCTTCCAATATTTTCCGTATTCTTTTCTCTTGTTATATTATGTTCAGTCTATTATCATTACAATAAAACAATTTTCCCTTTTCAACAATGGTTCTTTTGTTCAGCTTGATTAATATTTTAAAACCTTGTAAAATTGTATACATTCCGATATTTTGTTCCGGTCTTTGCGAAAAAGTAGACATTTGTTATTATTTATACTGTCTAAGATCATGACACATAATGTGTCTAAGATCATGACACATAATTATAGCAATTTTTGATATTTATTTTGGTTAAGCCAATTATACCACCTGTCCCAAGTTTTATAGAATTCAGAGTCATCTTTGTCTTGCATTTCCAGTGACATCCTACTAAGTTCTGCGCATTCAAATACTTTATTAATGAGATTTAACGTAGTTGGGATTTTTTCGGTTTTCCAAATTTGCGCATATATAATTCTTGCGGCTGTTGTAATGTGTAGAATTATATATCTGTCTTCGTTCGTCATTTTTTCTCTGAAAATACCTAATAGGAAAAGCTCCGGCTTTAGGGGGATCGTTTTTGAGGTTATTTGTTCAAGGCAGTTTTTGATCTTAATCCAAAAGTTTTTCGCTTTGGGGCAGGTCCACCATAGATGGTAGTATGTTCCTATACCTTCTTTACACTTCCAGCACTTTGGGGAAAGTTTCGGGAACATTTTTGCCAATCGTGCTGGAGGAAGGTGCCACTGGTAAAACATTTTGTATATGTTTTCTTTGTATGGTATCGCCAGTGTTAGTTTATAATTTATAGACCAAATTTTTTCCCATTCGTTTAAATCAGTGGTTCCCAAACTTTTTCAGTCCACCACCCCCTTGGTGCTACAAACTCATCCTCACCGCCCACCCCACCCCCTCGGGTGGGCGTGGCTTAGTGGTCAGGTGACCGGGTGGGCATGGCCAACTTGTAAAATGTGGTGAAACTCACTTAACAACGCTCTTGCTTAGCAACCAAAATGTTATGCTCAATTGTGGTCATAATTCTTTCTTTCTTTCTTTCTTTCTTTTTCTTTCTTTCTTTCTTTCTTCCTTTCTTTTTCTCTTTCTTTCTTTCTTTCCTCCCTTCCCCTTCTTTCTTTCTTTTTCTTTCTTTCTGTCTTCCTTCCTTCCTATCATCTTTCTTTCTTTCTTCCTTCCATCTCTTTCTTTCTTTCTTTCTTTCCTTTCTTCTTTCTTTCTTTCTTCTTTCTTTCTGTCTTCCTTCCTTCCTCCCTCCCTCCCTCCCTCCTTCTTTCCTTCTTCCCTCCCTTCCCTTCCCTCTTTTCTTTTTGACTGCCTTCCTTCCTTCCTATCATCTTTTTCTTTCTGTCTGTCTACATTCCTACCTACCTACCATCTTTCTTTCTTTCTTTTTCTTTCTTTCCTTTTTCTTTGCTACATCCCTCCCTTCCCTTCCCTCCCACCTTTCTTTTTCTTTCTTTCTGTCTTCCTTCCTACCTTCTTTCTTTCTTCCTTCCTTCCTTCCTTCCTTCCTTCCTTCCTTCCTTCCTTCCTTCCTTCCTTCCTTCCTTCCTTCCTTCCTTCCTTATTTTCTCTCTCTATATGTGTGTGTGTGTCGCACACACCGCGGGACTACATTGCCTCCTCTGGGCTCTGCCTATGGCAATTTAAAATGTGCTTCTGTCTGCGAGGAAGAGGGGCGTGTTTGAAAAGAGGGGCTGGAGGTGGGTGGGAAATCTATCCCACATTGAGCCACTGGGTGTGTGTGAGTGTGTGTGTGCGTGCGTGGCCGAAAACGTCCAGGTTTGGGAAACTGGGAGGTTTTGAAACCGGTTCCCCCAAATATGGTTTGTATTTGGTTGCAAAAACAAACAAACAAACACACAAGCCATTTTGGTTCCTCGCCAAGGCTGGCTCAACTGGACGACCAAACAAAGCCTGGAAAGGAAAGAAAACTGCAGAAGTGGTCAATGGAGGGGGTGGGTGGGACAGATGCATATGGGGGAGGGTCTTCTCCCCCTCCCCCCACACTGGCACATTCAAGGGGCTTCCTGGAAATACACCCTCTCCCCCGTGGGAAGCGCTGGCACCCTCCGAATTGCCTTCCTTGGCACAGAGGCCGGGTGGAGGGGGGACTCCTGTACCCAGCAGGCACAGCTAGAAAGCCCCCTCCTCACCTGGTGGTGTGTCGTGCCTGCCTAAATTGCTATCCATCTGGGGGCAGGGGAAAATGGCATCGCAGGGACGAATGAGAGCAGTGTGTTAGGTGGACATCGTGAGACGGGCATGCGGAGAGGTTGCCGGGGGGGCGCAGGATGCTGGGCACCTGGGATCTTCAGTGGGATGGAGAAGGGGATGGTATTGGGTGTTTGGGGTGGGGTGGGGAGTTATGATTTTTAGAAGATGAGACACACATGCACACACAATGGCCAAGGGGAGGATTTAACTTGGGGTTGTTTGGGAGAGAAAAATAGAGGGAGGGAGGGAAGAAAGGAAGGAAAAGAAAGGAAAGGAAAGAGAAAGAAAAGGAAGGAATGAGAGGGAAGGAAATGGAAGGAGGAAGGAAAGAGAGGGAGGGAAATTAAAGGTGAAAAGGAGAGGGAGGGAGGAAAAGGAAGGGAAGGAGGAAGGAAGGGAAGTAGGAAGGAAAAAGGGGGGAAGGGAAGGAAGGAAAGTAGGAAGGAAAAGGAGGGGAAGGAAAGGGAAGGAGGGAAGGAAGGGAAAGAGACAAGGACGGAAGGAAAGGGAAGGAAAGGGAGGCAGGCGAAGGCGGCAGAAACTCTGGCAGGCAACTGTTCCCGATCTCCCCCGCCATCGCTGCCCTCTTTCTGGACCGACTTTCCGGCCGCGGTGCCTCTTGGCCGAAGGAGCGGAAAAGAGGCAGCTGTGATTTCCCCACAAGGTCTCCCTCCTCCTCCTCCTCCTCCTCCTCCTCCTCCTCCTCCTCCTCCTCCTCCTCCTCACGCCCCCCCCAACCCAACCCCCCAACCCAGCCCCTGCCCGCACCCCCCCCAATCCCGTGTCTTACTGGTTTAACAGCTCCGTGTTTCTGTCGGCTGGCCTCTAGGGAAAAAAGCTTGCAAAATACAGAAACTCTTCTCGCTGCGAGTTGTTAATTGCTCACCCTCGCGAGAAGAGTTTCTGTATTTTGCAAGCTTTCCAGGGGTCTCCAACCTTGGCAACTTTAAGACTGGTGGACTTCAACTCCCAGAATTCCTCAGCCAGCTTTGCTGGGAGTTGAAGTCCACAAGTCTTAAAGTTGCCAAGGTTGGAAACCAGTGCAAAGAGACCAGACGACAGATACACAGAGCTGTTAAAAGTCCAGTAAGATGCCCGTCTCGTGGCCCACCCAGTCCCCGCCGGGAAAAGAGTGGCGGGAAAAGCGGCAGTGGGAGATTGGGTGGACATGGGTGGCGGCACGGGGACAGGACCGGCGAACCACCTACCGCCCCCCTGGACCCTCTCACCGCCCCCTGTCGCCACCCTTAGCTCTCACCGCCCCCCTAAGGGTTCCCACCGCCCCCTGGGGGGCGGTACCACTCCCTTTGGGAACCACTGGTTTAAATTAATTGGATAACCAAAGTTTTGTGCCCACGCAATCATTGAGCCTTTTACCACCTCTTCGAATAGATTATATTGGAGTAGGAAATTATATAGTTTGGAAATCATTTTTTTTGTCATTGCCCATTAATATTCTATCTAAGTCACATTTTTTTTGAAATCCGTATTTTATTTTATTTTTATTGTATTTTGATTTGACCTGTAAATAGTGCCACCAATCAAGGTCTATTCCTTTTTCTTTAAGTTCTTGTTTTGAGAACATCTCATTGTGTTCGTCTAGGAGTTGTTGATATGTTATAATCTTATTTACGTCTAAAAGGTTCGGGTATATAATTGCTTCAGTTGGTGATATCCATTTTGGAACACTTCTATAATGGTCCTTCCTTATTGTTAGCCATGTGTCTAATAGGTTCTTTCTTATATAATGTCAGCAGAAATATGTATGTGTTTTATAGGTGTCCCCCCATAAGAAGGTGTGCCAACCTATCTGCAAATCGAAACCCTCTAGGGCAGTGGTTCCCAACCTTTCTAATGCCGCGACCCCTTAATATAGTTCCTCATGTTGTGGTGACCCCCAACCATAAAATTATTTTCGTTGCTACTTCATAACTGTAATTTTGCTACTGTTATGAATCGTAATGTAAATATCTAATATGCAGGATGTATTTTCATTGTTACAAATTGAACATAATTAAAGCATAGCGATTAATCACAAAAACAATATGTAATTATGCCAGATCAGAAATTCTCGGGCCAGTCTTTGCAAGAGCACAAGGAATATCATCTTCCACAACAAGTCTACTTCTGTATTTAGACTTGATAACCAACAAGTGTACAGCAATATTTCTCAATCTCAGCAACTTTTAAGGTGCCTGGACTTCAACTCCCAGAATTCAAAGCTAAGCTGGCCCCTTAGCTGATGCCAGGTGTCACAAACGCCTCTCACCGAATGGCACCTCTCCTGACCAATCGGAGGGCTCGGGCGAGTTGAGTCGATATGGCCAGGCTTGTGGCAGTGGGGGGGGGAAGCTGAGGATGTCGGGGCGACCCCTGGGAAATGGTCGTTCGACCCCCAAAGGGGTCCCGACCCCAGGTTGGGAACCACTGCTCTAGGGTTAATATCCTTCTGTTTTTGAGTGTGATCCATTCCCTCATCCAATTGAGTGTAGCAGATTGGTGGTATAGCTCCCAGTTAGGGAGACCAAATCCTCCTCTCCTCCTATGGTCTTGAAGAAGTTTCAGTTTGATCCTCGCTTTTCTTTTGGCCCATATGAATTTGTGAATCATTTTATTTAAATTTGAAAAAAAAAACTGTTTTGTTCAACTTTATTGGAATTACCTGGAATAGGAATAAGATCTTGGGTAAGATGTTCATTTTGATTGTCGCAATTTTACCCATAAATGATAATTGAAGTATTGACCATCCGTCAAGGTCCTTACTAATTTTCTGTATTAGTTTTATATAATTATCCTCCTTTAATGAGCTACATCTTGCGGTGAGCCATATCCCAAGATATTTAACTCTTTTAACTATTTTCATGCCTAATAAATTTTCCAATTTGATATTTTGTTTTGGTGTCATGTTTTTAGTTATTATTTTTGTTTTTTCCTTATTAATTTTTAGGCCTGCCGCCTTTCCAAATTTCATTGATTAGAGTCGGGCCAGTGTCTAGAGGTTCTTCAACTATAAATGTCATATCATCAGCGAAGGCTTGAAGTTTGAATTCCTCCTTCCTGATTTTTAGGCCTTTTATCTCTTGCATGCTTCTTACTTTCCTCAGTAGGCTTTCTAATGCTAATATGAAAATTAATGGGGCTAACGGGCATCCTTGACATACTCCTTTTTTAATATCTATTTTCTCTGTGATATCATTATTTACTATTATTTTTGCTGTTTGGGTACTATATATAGCTCTGATCAACCCTATAAATTTTTCGCCAAATTTCATTTTTTCTAGTTGTATAATAAAAAATTGCCAGTAAAGGTTGTCGAACGCTTTTTGGGCGTCGACAAAGATAAGCGCTAGTTGTTTATCTATGTGTATATCGTAGTACTCTAGTATATTGAGTATTATTCTGGTATTGTTCCTTATCTGTCTGTGGGGTAAAAAACCGTTTTGATCTGAGTGGATAATCTGATTTAAAAATTTTTTGAATCGTTCAGCCATTATTGATGCGAGTATCTTGTAATCCGTATTTAGTAATGAAATCGGTCTGTAATTTTGAATGTTTTGTTTGTTCGAATCTTCCTTGGGTATCAGAGTTAAATATGCTTCTTTCCAGGACTCGGGTAGTTCCCCTTTTTCCATTGTTTCATTGAATAAGTCTAACATTACTAGTTCTAATGAACTTTGTAGATTTTTGTATATTTCAAAGGGGATACCGTCCGGACCTGGTGATTTATTATTCTTTTGTTTACTGATGGCATTTCTTAATTCTATTAGAGTAATCTTGTCATTTAGCATATTCCTGTCCTCCTCCAGCACGATTGGCAAATTGCTTTCATTGAGATATTCTTTAATTACTTCGTCTTTTGGGTCTTCCTGTTTGTAAAGGTCGGTATAAAAAGTTTGAATTATATTTTTTTTCTCAGTGATTCTGGTATGTACTTCCCCATTTTGGTCCTGAAGAGCGTCAATTGTTCTATCTGCTTTTTCTTTTGCAAGTTTATAAGCGAGCCATCTTCCTGGTTTGTTGGCTGATTCGAAGTAGTTTTGTTTTGCTAATTTAAGTTTCCTGGCCAATTGCTCTTGCGTTATCAAGTTTATTTTATGCCTGGTTATATTTAAGTCCTCTAATGTGTTAGAATCTTTGGGGTCTTCTTGCAATGTTTTCTCTAATTTGTGTAATTTAGTTGTTAATGTATTTAGTTTGTTATTTCTCTCTTTATTACGTTTGGCCAAGTAAGCTATGGACAGCCCCCTTATGTATGCCTTCGTTGTATCCCATAGAGTTCTTAGGGAAGTCTGTTCTTTAGTGTTAATCTGAAAAAAGATATCTAATTCTTTCTGCATCATTTTAATATAATCTTTTTCCTTTGTTATTGTTTGGTTTAAGGTCCATCTTACTCTTATTTTACTATTTGGCTCTTTCCATTTTATGCATAAAGGATTGTGGTCGGCCCAGGCGTTTGGAAGAATTTCAGACTCAGCCAAATCGTTTAAGAATTCCCCATTTGCCCAGGCCATATCAATCCTCGACCATGGTTTGTGTGGAAATGAAAAGAAGGTATAGTGCCTGCTGTCTGGATTTTGGTATCGCCAACTGTCTTTTAAATTAAATTATGTTGCCAATTGATCAAATGATGCCGGTAGTACTCTTCTTGCTTTTTTCTTATTGGCACCTTTGTAGTCCTTTTTCCTATCAACGACTGCGTTGAAGTCGCCTATTATCAATAATTTCTCCCACTGTATTTCTAGTAATTTTTTATGTAAGCTGGAGAAAAAGGCTGATTGATTTATATTTGGGGCATATATAACTGCTATCATTACAGATTTGCTTCCATTTTTTATTTGTATTATCAGTGTTCTACCGTCCTCATCTGAATATAGTAGTTTTGGGTTCAACCATGCTTTTGTATATATTGCTATTCCTCGCTTCTTATGTGTAGATAATGCTGTGAATAGTTTCCCTAACTTTGGGAATTCCAAAATCTGATGTTGTTCTTTTTTGATGTGTGTTTCTTGTAGACAGATAATGTCTGCATTTTGATTTAGTAATTTGTGGAAAAAAAATTTCCTTTTTGTGGGCGAGTTTAGTCCATTTATGTTCAGGGATAGCAGATTTACTGTCTGTTCAGTTGGTGGTTTCCCTTGGTTTTGCTCTCTTTGCCTCGGCCTGTGCTCTCGTTGTCGCACCATCTCTACCATAATTAACTGCTACCGTCCTCACACTTTCTTCTTTTTGCAGTAAATTTTTTTCTGAACTTATCTCCTCCAAACTCTCCCTTTCCCCCTCTGCCTTTGTTTCATGTTCCTCTACTACTTTAATATACTGCTCGTAGAAGTCTCTGGCATCTTCTATTGTTGTGAGTTTATGTTTTTTATCCAGTAAGGTTATTAGCATTCCTTCAGGTAATAGCCACCTGAAGGATATCCTATGTCTATTCAGTTTAGTGGATAAGAATTGGTAGGGCCGCCTTTTTTCCCTTACACGTCTTGGTATTTGTCTAAGTACTAATATCTCTTTACCGTTATGTGTGACTGTATTTTCTTTCGATAAATTATAAATTTCATCTCTAACTATTCTTTTAGTAAATCTGATATGTACTTCTTTCAGTAGTCTGTTCTTTCGGGCATAGCTCGTATTCAGTCTATATATTTCATCCATATCCATTATTGTTTCCTGTAGTGTTCTATTTGTCATACTAGCAATTATTTGCGCCATGACCTCCGGTAAGTTCTCGTCTTTACTTTCAGTAACATTTTGAAATCTAAGAAAGAAGGCCGATTTTTCAAGCTCTAGATTTAAAATTGCCTCTTCGAGATCCCTGTTTACTATATCTGTTTTATTCTCTGCAACTTGAAGTCTAAGTTCAATCCTCTCATTATGTTCCTCTATTTTTTTTATTCTCTGTACATTGTTTGCCAGTACTCCTTGAATTGATTCCATTCTCTCATCTAGTTTTCCCACCCTGTCATCCACCTTTTTGATATCGTCCCTCACCTCTCCTATTGTCCCTCTCATGTGATTGTAATTTCTGTCAATGGACTCCTGCATTTTAATCATCATCTCCTGGAGTGATGCTTGAGTTGTCGATGTTATTTGTGTGCTGGAAGTTCCACCTGCTCTCTCTCCTGTGGAACCTTCAGTAGTACGCTGGTTTGATGGAGTTGGGGGTAGGGTTGAGGTTTTTTGTTTCCCTGTTTTAGTTACAGTGGATGTAGTAGACATTTTTAATACACTCCAGATGGTGTCCTAGTATACCATACGAAACCTCTTCTCCCTCTTGTTGTTTTAGCACCAATTCTTTCTTTAGTTCCCACTATTCGTTTTTTTTACTATTTATATCTTTTTCTTCAAGTCTCACATCAATCTGTTTCTTAGAATCTAATGTCGATTTCCTCAAATGATTATACCACACCCTTAATTCCTTCGCTATAAGTTGTAAATTATATATAAATGTTATCACCGTTTACATCACATTTATATCACATTCGCAAGGGATCAATCAATAATTATCAATGTTTAAAGTAATTAATCTAGGTTCTATATATAATGTTATTTTCTCGACTCTATTATATAGATATTGTATAAATATGTAAATATATAGCAATGAATATATCTAGAATGTACAGTTTGTATATATAGTCCAGAGTCCACAGTTTATATATATGTGAATATAAGTAGAGTATAGTTTAAGTCAATACTTAAATTTATCTAAGGTAAAGGTTCAAATAAGTTATGGATGCAAGTACTCACTTATAAATATTTCTTTTAGTCTATTGTCCTTTTGTTGATATATTTATAGTCTATATTTTACTAGTCCTTAGAGTCCAATGTTGATCTTGCTGGTAGTTCTATCTCCTTGTTTAATAGTTAAAAATGTCCTCCGGATTTTGCTGTGTCACCGTCTCAGTTCCTTCTCTTTCAACTCTAACTTCCTCCCACCTTCCGCACTTTCCAGAAATCTCTCTTGCCCTTTTGCTGTAGTTCTTTACCTTTTTAGTTCTCCAAACACAGTTCTCTTTTTGTTTCTTGCAGAGTGCTTTAAATCAAATCGGGTCGTAAATCTGTCTTGCTTCAGCAAGCTCTCTGCCCGTCCTTTGGCTGTCCTTTTCGCTCCCCCTTGCAATCGCCGCCTTTACCCTCTCGGAGCTTTCTGTCTTAAATCCACAGGTCAGCAATCAGCTACAAGGGCACACCGTCTTATTTTCTTCCACCAGTTGTTGAAAAAACCTCTCAATAGTATCTCTCTCACACAATCTCCGCCACAATTCTTTGCTGTTTTTCTCTTACTTCCTTATCTGAGTCAGGCTGTCATGTCTCCAGATCGGCCATGGAGGCTGATTTCTTCACGATCGGCTCCAGGAGTTGTTCTTGCTCCCTGGGTGGATTGCTTGTCCTCCCCAGAGGCTCCGAACTCTCCCCCTTTGAATCACTCTTCCCTCCAGGTCAGTGATCGCCGCTAGGCAACCGAAATCAGTGAAAAGCACAGATGCAGCCTCAGAGGGTCTTGAGGCTAGTGTGCTCTGACATGACGTCAAACCGGAAGCTATCTGGGATACCTTTTACTATCTCCTTTTAAGTCTTCTTTATCTTTAAATTGGCCAGTCACTCACCCGACTCCAGCACGTTACTTCCACTCCGCTCCTGCATGACCGCTTAGTTCTTCTCACCCAGGCAAACCATAATCTCTTTACTTCAATCTTTCTGTTGTGGCCGTCTCAGCTAATGGCAACTAGTTGCCTCTTCACAGCTGCCGGTCAAGAGGCTGGTGCCGGCTTCCTGGGGGGTTTGCAAGTCCCCCCAGACCACTGGCCTCTTCTTCACCCCCCCTCCAGGGGGGTTTCGGCCCGATTCCGAGGATTCGGGCCCCCAACTGGTTGGAGATTTGGCGTTTCCCACGGAGGTCCCGAGGGAAACGTCATGGCGGCGAGACGTTGGCCACGCCTTTTCCTGGTTGCCTCTCTTATTGACCGTAAAGATATTCATTTACACAAAACCACAAGTTCAGTGTCAGCCTCTCTGAATCCATTTGGACACCAGTGGCGCAATTCCCTGACAGAAATCCCCTTCCCCAAACTCTTTACATGGGTGGTTTTTGGACTGTGTACTCAACAGCCCTTTCCTGGAACTGCTTTCGGTGTTGGAGGGAGGGGGGAGAAACCTGGGGAAGGGACTTCAGGAAAGGGTATGAAGTGTCCCCAGCACAACTCATGGAGACATTGGTCAGTCATGGCCTCCTATGGATGGTTCTTGTCTCTTGCAGGACAGTAGAAGAGTCAGCGACACATAGGAACCAAGCATGGCCAAGACAGAGGATGCCATTGAGACCCCAGCCCTGGGCCACCCCTTCCAGCTGGGGATGCTTTACGACTGTCGTAAGGATGCCCTCATCCCAGGTAGGAGCTGGAGGAGAGATTGATGGGTCTCAGGAGGGAAGGAGGGAGGGAGATGGGCACTGCCAGAGATGCAAAGGCTCAGCCCAGGGACCGAGTTCAGCTCCTGGGCACATGGCCTGCTAGCAGCAGCTAACTAAGTAGGAGCTTCTAGCTGGGAATGCATATCCATCCCACCGGCCCGGCTGTGGGCCAGGCACACAGCATGGCCGCCCTTGACTACCAATCAGAGGGTAGGTTTCCAAACTAATGTCAATGAAATGATTTGGAAAATGGCTAAAAAGTGAAGTTTCCAAGGTGCTGAAGTGAGGGGTGTTGTTCTCAGGTTGTGGTGCTGATGCTTTTCTTGGGGGGCAGGTCGGAACAGAGAAGAAACCTCTGAGCCCCTGATGAAAGACATGGTTTCTCGAGGGAGTTGGAGATCTTTCTGGAAATCAAGAGGTTCATAGACATTTCCTTTCCTCTCTACTCTGTCAAAAGCCTTTGCACTTTGCAGTATTTTGCAAAATGGGAAGGAAGCTTCTCTGGGGATGGCAGGACAGAACAAATGAGAGAACCCTCCAGGGGAAATGATGTCTCCCTTGTCCCATCTCTCTGGAGTTCCTCTGTCCAGCTACAGGTGTTTTGGAAGATGGTGTTCAATTTATGACCTTGTTTTCTTCTGTTCCGTGCAGGAGTCACCCTTTGGGATTACAGCTCTCTTCAGAAGGACCTGACCATCAAGCCTCAGCCCAAGACAGAATCTGAAATCATTGCATCTGACAGCATATGATAAGAGCTCTGCCCTGGACATCTCAGCCTCCCTCAAGGCCAGTTTCCTGCGGGGACTGGTAGAAGTGGGAGGGTCGGCCAAGTATCTTTGCGACACCAAGAAGTCCAAGCAACAGGCCAGGGTCACCGTTCAGTACAAAACCACCACTAAGTATGAACAGCTGACAATGAGCCACCTAGGAATCCAGAATGTCTCTTACCCAGCTGTTATGTTCTGAAGAACTGGGGTGAGTCTTCACTCCAGTCCGACCAGGAACTTGAGCAGGTAAAATCTGATTGGCTCTCTGCCAGTCCAGCGCTCTATTTAAACCCCTGCCATGCTCCCAGCTTTGCTGGAGTTGTCACTGTAACCGAATAAAGAGCTGAAGTCACTAGCCTCGCCTCTAGTCTCATTCTTCTGAGATGTAACATCTGGCGACGAAGGTGGGATGCACCTGAGAACAAAGGCGAGCGAACCAGACCAGCCGGAAGCAAGCATTGACCACGAGGCGCCAAATTCAAAAGGAACAAAGGAATCGAATAAGGAAGCACAATGGCGTCTGCATCTCTGCAGCCACCAAATCCATTCAATAAGGCAGAAGAAACCTGGGAAATGTACATGGACCGATTTAATTTTTTCCTAGAAGCTAATAATTTCACAGACCTGACGGACAAACGAAGAAAAGCGATGTTCCTATCGTATTGTGGACCCAAGGTTTATCGAGCTGCTGTTAATTTATCCAAGCCCAGCACCACAAATGAGATTGAATGGAAGCAGTTAAACGAGCGACTACGGAAGTTTTTCGACCTGGTACCATCGAAATGGGTGAGTCAGCACAGGTTCGGGGAAAGGCTACAAGTAGAAGGGGAAAACATTCTCGAATATGAGTCGGCTCTAAGAGAAGCAGCAACGCATTGTCAGTTCGACGCTTGGCTGGAGGATGCCTTACTGGGGCAACTAATCTGGGGGGTGAGAGACATTAATTTGCAGAAAAAACTGTTATCTAGGGTGGATTTGACCCTACAAACAGCCTTAGATGATGCTTTAGCTTTCAAAACCACAAGCTTAGACGCGGAAGTGCTCCGCCGAAGGGACCCCCCAGTTCCAGCCCCTGTGAAGCAGTTAGCACAACAGGTCGCAGAGGTGCATGTATCAAAAGACGGATCCAGCACCGAGATAGCCGACCCAGAAGAAGGGGAAGAAGTTTTCAAACTTGATCAACGGCAGAGCCAAAAATTAATTCTGTGCCCCAGTTGCGGGGGCCAGCACCCCGAAGCATCCTGCCGTTTCAGGGAGGTGACGTGCCATAAATGCGGGGAAATGGGACACATAACAAAAGTCTGCAGGGCACCACGTTTCCCTTCTAGAGGAACGGGCAGGAGCTACTATCAAGGTGAACCGGGGTGAGAGGACAGAAGTCATAACAGGCGACCCAGTAACCAGTATCAACAATTGGGGGTTAGCTACCTCCAAATTAACCAACTGTCCATAGATGAGAATCCACCAGCCTACAGTATATCACTGTAGCTGTAGAGGGATCGCCCTGTGAGATGCAAATCGATACGGGCTCATCTATAACAATAATGTCCTGGCAGACTGCAAAGAGAGCCATGCCAAACCTTTTCCCGGGCCAACTAGCAACACAAAGAGTAAAGATTGCAGCCTGCCAGGGAAATCGGATTCCAGTGATGGGGACCACTCGTGTGCGCGTGAAATACGAGGATCAGGAAGAAAGCCTTCCCCTGACCATTGCCCGAGACCACATTCCGAGCCTTTTGGGACGCGACTGGTGCAGAAGACTACGAATCAAGCTGACCCGGGACGAAAAGACCATCAACGGGATGATTGTGGACGGCTGCGATGACCTGCTGCAAGAGTTCCAGGACGCGTTTGATCCTTCGCTGGGCAAGTACTTGGGCACCCCTATTTCTTTTAGCCTAGACCCAAGGGTTCAACCTATTAGACTAAGACCCAGGAAAGTCCCTTTTGCATTAAAACCCTTAATAGATAAGGAATTAGATAGATTAATAGCTCAAGGAATTTTAGAGCCAGTGGATCACGCTAAATGGGAAACCCCCATAGTGCCAGTTTTAAAAAGCGATGGGTCTCTACGCATCTGCGCTGACTATAAATGCACAATTAATAAGGCATTACAACAAAGTGCATACCCAGTGCCAGTAGTACAGCATCTATTACACACGCTGGGCCCGGGCACCATTTTTGCGAAAATAGATCTCGCGCAGGCGTACCAACAACTTCTGGTCGATTGAGACCGCACTAGCTCAAACAATAGTGACCCACCGCGGGGCTTTCAAATGCAACCATTTGCAATTTGGAGTTAGTGTAGCCCCAGGAATTTTTCAAGGCATCATGGAAGGAGTGTTGAACAAGATACCAGGGTTCGTTCCATATTTTTTTTATTCAAAAAGTTTTATTAGTACAAAGTACAAACATTTTTCTCTTTTCTCCCCCCCTTCCCCCCCCCTCCCCACCCCCTCTCCCTGCCACCCTTACCCTCCCCCCCTTTCACCCACCCGCCCCCCCGACTTCCCAGAAAAAGCACAGGGTATAGTATTCAATAAACATAATATTAAAATATACTAACAGATTATTAATTTCAAAATTTCTCTAGTTCTTTAACTCCTTATTACTCAAAACCTTTAAAACATAATCTAAAAATTAGGCGTATATCATTAATAAACTAACATTCCAATATATCAAATTATTAATTTCACAATTATTCTAGATCTTTAATTCCGTATAACTCAAAACCTTTTCAGAGTAGTCCGGAAAAAAAAGAATTTTTATTTTATTTTATTGTATCGTCTCTAGTCCATTCCACTATATATCTTTCATTTACATAATCTTTAAAATATAATAATAAAAAGAGAAAAGGGAAATTTTCTTCGACATCTCGGCCAGATGCGCAACCATCAACGTCAATTCCTCGATAATAAATGAATCTTCCTTCTTCCAACACTATACCTCCAATAGTCTGGCATTTAGAGTCAACTTAATTACTATTACAGTACAGTCCGTAGTTGTTCCCAGCAGGAAAAATTGTGTTATAAACTTGATCTTTTCTGTAAAATATTTTAAATAGTCCACCATATTTTTATCCAAAAAGCCTAAATTTTCTTTTCTTTTTTTAACATAACCATCGTGTACAAAAATACATAACATCTTCACATCACCCACATTTAAACTATAGATTTAGTCTTTTCTCATATTTCCATCCCTATAATTTCTCCACTATTTTAACCCCATTTTCATACAATCCTTAAACTCAGTTTCTTAATTTAATTCCATTAACACATTATACAACCTTTCTATATGCATTTAACTGTTATCTTTTATTTGTATTGTCAAATTGACATCTTACTGCAAAATACCAATTTTAAATCTTCTCTCCATCTGGCCTACGATTACCCATAGTGAAGCCAACTTCTAGTTGTTCCTTCTTCTCATTCGACCTTTAGATCCAACTCTTCCACCCACTTGTGGTTTAATAATTTCTTGAGTTGTCAACTTGAATTGTTGTTGTCTTGATTCCTCCTTACATATAGCCGCTGCTCTGGTCTGACTCTGATCCTTTATCTCTTCTTGTATATCAAATAGATCCAAATTATGAACATCACTGGTTCTGTAAATCACCTTGACTCATCAAAGCTCCTCCCAATTGAGCTACTGTCTCTCCTCTCTCTCCTTCCGTTACTTCCTTCATTCTTCTTCCTTCTGGTATTTTGGATATCTCAGCCTTTAACACTTTTACATAAAAATCTCTTGCTTTCCATATCGTATTAAGCCGATATCTCTTTCCCAGATGTATCACCGCTATACCAGCTGGAGCTTCCCATCTATACTGTATTTGCTGTTTTTTCAATTCATCCACCAGAAAGGCGTAATCCTTTCTGGCTCTCAACATTTTGGGAGGAATTTCTTTCATTGTCATCACCTCTTGTCCATCTACCTGGAGCTTGTTCTTAAAAATCACCTGTAAAATTTCATTACGTAATGTCCTTGTAGTAAAATATATTACTATATCTCTAGGCAGATGTTTCTGTTTAGCCACCCAGGAGTTGGCACAATATATCTTGTCAATCTGCATACCCAATTCCTCTTTTGTCACCCCTAACGTTTGCACAAATGCCTCCAACATAATTTCTTTTAAGTTTTCTCGTTTGTTCTCCTTTACACCCCTTATTCTTAAAGCAAACTCCATATTTCTGTATTGAATCATTAATACCTCAGCTTCATACTTTTCAATTTTATTTTGAGTCTCTGCTATATCGTCACCCAAAGTTGTCACAGATTGTTTAATTTCTTCCACCTCCTCTTCCAAAATTTCGATATTTTCTACCAGTCCTTTAAATACCAATAATATATCTTCCCTTAATTGCTGGTTCCGAGTTACAATCTCCTCTGAAACAGCCTGTATTTTTTCATTAATTTCATTGATTTTTAAATTAAACTCCGTAACATGTTCATCCTTCATCGCTTTTAAGGCTTCTTGTAACTTTTCAAACGTTAAAGTCTGTGGGGGCATTGAATAAACAATAGGTTGCATTCATGAAAAATGAGCAGGAGGACTATCAAGTCCTTTGTTAAAAACAGTCTTTCCAGATTTTGAGGCCATTTAAACTTTAAAATTAGACTTCTTATTTTACTCCAAAGTCAGAAAGAAAAGAGAAAGTTCATCAAAGTCAGGCGTTTTCATACAGAGGGCTGCTAGCAAAACGAAACTTTCCTTTTAACTTTCACTTTTCACGCCCTTTGAAACTTCAATCACCATTTTGTTGCTCGTTAACTCAGTTTGTCACTTCCGAAAGGAGAATCAACATTGAAGTTAAATTTAAATACTTGCCATCCGAGTCTCCTGGCTTTTTCTGTCTGCTGTAAATCTAAATGTTAAAAATCACATGTTGAAAGCAGAGTTGGTCGCGGCATCTTGCTCCACTTAAGCGGAGGTGTCCCAGGTCCCGGAGCAAATGACAGGCTGCTGGGGAGCCCTCACCCTTTGCACCCCAGATTTTCTCCTGGGGCACTTGGGGGGCTCTACCCTTGCCTGTCTGCTCTCATCTCTCCCCTATGCCCAGGGAGAGGATTTTCAAGCCACCAGACAGCTGTTCTGGCGGCTTAACGGAACCCGAGATCAGGCGCTCGACGAGGAGCGTCTTCGAGGCTCGCGGTGCCAACTGGATGTCCTGAAGGGCTGCCAAGTTCTTGTGGTCAGACCAAACCTCAAAATGCAGAACCCCCACCTTCTAACAGGTGTCTCCAGGTCATGAGAGCCCACCGAACTGCAAAAGCCTCTTTTTCCCACATGGCCCAGTTCCGTTCGGTCTCCGATAGCTTCCGTGAGGTAAAAGCACATGGCTGCAAGAACCCACCTTCGTTCTTTTGTAATAAAACTGCTGCTACTGCCACATCACTGGCATCTGCCTGCACTATAAATGGTTGGGACAGGTCTGGATGTTTCAGCACGGGTTCTTTGGCGAATAGAGACTTTAGATGTTCAAATGACTGCTGGCACTTTGCCATCCACTGAATCGGACAGCTTGGTCGTGGCTTCTTGTTCTTGTAATAAATCAGTAAGCGGCAACGCCACCTTAGCGAAAGATGGGATAAACTGCCTATAAAAATTTGCGAACCCTAAAAAGCTTTGGAGCTGTTTTTTCGTTCTCGGTGCCTGCCAGTCCAACACAGCTTTTACCTTCATCAGGTCCATCTCCACCCCTTGATGTGATATCTGAAATCCAAAATAGTCCAAGTGGTCACGATGGAATTTGCACTTGGACAATTTTACATACAAATATGTTGCTAATCACTTTTTAAGCACCTGACGTACTAAGTCAACGTGTTCTTCCATTGTGCGAGTATAGATTAGTATATCATCCAAATCTACAAGTATCGTGTGACACGTTTCTACACAAAAGACTACGGGCTGGGAGGGGGGATTCTATGAGGGAGAAACGTTAGAGATAACACATTCTTGGTTAGTTCCCCCAAGGTCATCCTTTGTCCAACACCTGCCAGAAACTGGGAGAAGAAATAGCCACGCTGGCAGAAGATGAGTGGGCAACTTGACCCAGTTGGGGGTGGGGGAAAAGGGGTGCCAACTTCCTACTGGGTGGGAACTTGGGCGGAAAGTTAGATTTGGGTTTCTCCATGTAGTGCCAACATGGTCTCCGCATTAAATTGGAACTTTGGTGAACTGATTGCCTTGGACTCTGATTTCTGCTCAAGTGCTATTTGGAACCGTGACAGGGAGCCTCTGCCATACTACTCACTGAACCTGTCAGACTAGAGATGGGTCGACACTGGGAACTCATCCGCTTCACCCACAACCACCATGTTCTGGATAGGATACCATCTTCGGACAATGTAGCTCATTATTGTCTGTACCTGGAGTAGAGCACACCCGCTGCCCTGCCTTGGTATGCCACTGCAGTAAATCTATATTGTAAAACAGCAGTTCAAAATTGCTGGTCTTTCTGTGGACTATATAGATAGTCCTTATTTAGTAACCACAACTGAGGGCAGCAACTGGGTCATTAAACAAAGCAACTGCTAAATGAAAATGGGTCTGTGCTTATAATGTCCCCTCAGCTTTCCTTTGCTTTACTGACCTGCAGAGACTGTAAATGTGAGGATTGGTGGGTAAAGTTGCTTTTTCATCACTGCTGTAAATGCAAATGACAATTAAACAAAACAGTCGCTAAATACCCCAGGAACATTGAGACGACGAAATCTGTTCGATGCGAGGACTGGGTAGACCTACAAGCTCCAGGTTGCAAGAAACACCGCCGCCATTATGGTAGCGGTTGTGGCACCGGAGAGCCTAAACAACGTGAGAAATATCGTGTGGGGAGCAGAAACCGGAGGTCAGTTGTTTGTTAAACCGGTCGCTAAGAATTTCAATCGGCTGAAAACGTGGGGACATTGTTCATCTCCCGATATGTTTTGCACTTTAACTGGCGTTCTGTGTGATGGCAATTTGTGTGGTGGCTATTTGCAATCTAGCTCCCGATCGCGAGAGAACACTGACCGGTCCGAGGACGATCAACTTTATGACTGCTATTATTTATTTTTAAAGCGACTAGCCGGTCAACAATTTCTCAGACTGAGGTTAACCCGGTCTGAGGCTCCAACGACTCTTCTCTTGGACATGGCCGCCGCCTTTGTGACCATTACGGCACCTTCTGTTTGGCGGCGCTGCTGCCATCACCGCGGTTGCGAGGTTTCTTCTGGCCAAAGCGACCTTGCCTTCTTTTGGGGACTCCTCGCGTGTTTTATCTATTATATTGGCTATTCATCATCCCTACTGTGGTGCCCCCCATTTGGGACGCGGCCTCCATTTCTTCGATCAGAGCGGCGTTTTCTATTTAGTTCCATCGCCGCCATCTTTGTCTCCACGAGGCTTCCTTCGGCTGACACGGATTATAAGACCCTTCCCAATTTCACAAGGCCATTTGTGACCAATGTGGCCCGGGTTTCCGGTGTGACCACCTGTGGGAGGCTCCGACCATATTGGTTAATGATCTTCTCCACTGTGGAGACCACCAAAGTGAATAAGAACAAGAGGAAGGGATCAAAAAGACCAGAATGCTTGGCCTTACCGGGGGATATGCTGAGTGAACTTGGAGGACTGCTTGATATCTTTGGAACACTCACCGGGACTACGTCTGTTGAGGACCTTGCTATTACTAGCACTGCGGTGAGAAGCGGTGGACAATTGCAGAGAAACTTGAAAGTTTCATTAAGAACTACTACTGGCCACGGTGTAGATGTTTAGGAGAAAGAACGGAAGAGCTAAAGATAAAATCTAAAGAACTAACTTTTAGACCAGTTGGGAGGTTGGCACATATGCACTCCCCATACGTTCCAACTTTTTTTATTCTTGCTTGTTTTACACTTTTATTTCACCTCGGGGGGGGGAAGGATGTATGGGTTTTGTGTGTGGGTTGTATGGTTATATGGGCTGATTGGACTATTGTGAATGAAGATTTTGTAGATGGTTATGATTTTCGAGGGAATGAGTGAGTCAGGGGCTAGGATTCTGCCCCCTTCTGCTGAGTGTGCAAACAGAAGCTGAGGAGGGTTTGAGTCCAACCCCAGGCTCAGTATGAATGGAGTGCATGGCCTGTCGGGAGAGTGGGGGACCAGTGGGGGAGGGGAGGGGATCTCTGGTGGGATGGGGAGTGGGAGCATTACGGTCATAACAGGGAGGGGTAGTTACGGCAGGAGCAGAGGGTTAGGCCGCTGTCGGGGAACAAGAACTCGCTGTTTGCAAGCGATTTCTTGTTCTGGCCCCTCTGGTTTGGTTCCATCGAGCTCAGCCCGAGCACCTGGTAACCAGGGATGTCAGGGCCCTGGGCTCAAGCTGCTGCTGTTGAATGCCAGGTCGATCACTAACAAGGCCCCCCCCCCTTGTACGGGATTTAATCCTGGAAGAGGGGGCTGACCTGGCATGCATCACTGAGAACTGGCTGGGCCAGGGGGGGCGTTTACCCTTTCTGAGATGTGCCCGGATGGGTTCTCAGTTCAGCATCAGCCGCGACCCCAGGGAAGGGGTGGAGGAGTGGCTATTATAGCTTGCCAGAATCTATGTCCTCGAAGGAGCCCTGCCCCGGAGATTGTTGGGTGTGAGACGCTCCTTCTGAAGTTGGACTTAGGGGTTCAGGTGGGCCTTTTGCTAATGTACTTGCCTCCTAGCTGTGTTGCAAAGGCCCTGCCTGTTCTGCTCGAGGCGATAGCGGGGCTGGCGATTGAGTTCCCCAGGTTGATGGTGCTGGGGGACTTCAACCTGCCATCGCCCGGCGAAACCTCAGAGGCAGTCCAGGAGTTCATGGCTTCCATGACAACCATGGACCTGTCCCAAGTAGTTCAGGGTCCGACTCATGAGGGAGGTCACACGCTTGACCTTGTGTTTCTCTCGGGGCAGTGGAGAGATGATCTGAGGCTGAGGGGTTTAGTCACAGTACCCTTGTCGTGGTCAGATCATTTCCTTCTGAGGTTGGATTTCATGGCACCACTCCTCCACCGCAAGGAGGCGGGGCCGATTAAGTGGTTCCGCCCCAGGCGCCTAATGGAATCCGAAGGATTCCAGAGGGAACTTGGGGAAATACCTGAATCCCTGGTACACAAGTCATCTGAGTCCCTGGTGGCTGCCTGGAACCGGGCGGCAGCGGGAGCTTTAGATCGAATTGCGCCTTTGCGGCCTCTCCGTGGCAGCGGATCCAGGAGGGCTCCTTGGTTTACCGAGGAGCTCCAGGAGATGAAATGCCAGAAGAGACACCTAGAGCGACGATGGAGAGCCAGTAAAGCTGAATCTGACCGGACACTATTAAGAACTTTTATTAAGTCTTACTTGGTGGCGATACGGGCGGCAAAATGTTTGCATTTTTCCGCCCTTATTGAATCCGGCGATTCTCACCCAGCCGCCCTGTTTAGGGTGACTCGCTCCCTTCTTGCCAAGGAGGGAGTTGAAGATCACTTGCAGGGCAGAGCCGAGGAATTTGCTCAGTTTCTGGCGGATAAAGTCACTCAGATTCGGACAGACCTGGACTCCATTTGGACAGGGCAAGCCAAGACGACAGGGGCGAGTCTTAGTCCTGTTGTATGGGATGAATTTGAGCCTATCACTCCTGAGGATGTGGACAAGGCCATAGGAGCGATGAGCGCCTCCACTTGTTTATTGGACCTGTGCCCCTCCTGGCTGGTTTCTGCCAGAAGGGAGGTGTCACACGGCTGGCTCCAGGTGGTTGTGATCGCATCTTTGAGGGAGGGATCCATCCCACAGCCCTTAAAAGCTGCGGTGGTGAGGCCCCTCCTCAAGAAGCCTTCCCTGGACCCAGCAGATTTAAAGAACTTCCGTCCAGTCTCCAACTTGCCCTTCGTGGGTAAAGTTGTTGAGAAAGTGGTGTCACTCCTGCGGCTATTGGAGGACACTGATTATCTGGATCCCTTTCAATCGAATGCTTTGGAATCCAATGCTTTGGTCACCCTGATGGATGATCTCTGGTGAGCCCGGGATGGAGGTTATTCCTCCATCCTGGTGTTACTTGACCTCTCAGCGGCTTTCGATACCATTGACCATGGTATCCTTCTGCGCCGACTCGGCAAGGTGGGAGTGGGAGGCACCGTTTTACGGTGGTTCTCCTCCTACCTCTCCGATAGGACGCAGTCGGTGTTGACAGGAGGGCAGAGGTTGGCCCCTAGGCCCCTGATTTGCGGGGTGCCTCAGGGCTCGTTCCTCTCGCCCATCCTGTTTAACATTTACATGAAACCGCTGGGTGAGATCATCCGACGACACGGGGTGAGGTATCAGCAGTATGCTGCTGATACCCAGTTGTACATCTCCACCCCGTGTCAGTTCAGGGAAGCAGTTGATGTAACGTGCCGCTGTCTGGACAATGTTAGGGTCTGGATGGGAATGAATAGCCTCAAACTCAACCCTGACAAGACTGAGTGGCTGTGGATATTGCCCCCCAGGGATTATGTCGACTTTCCCTCCTTGCTTCTCGGGGGAGAAAAATTGACTCCCTCGGAACGGGTTCGCAATTTGGGTGTTCTCCTAGACCCACAGCTAAAATTGGAGCAACATCTTTCAGCTGTGGCTAGGGGGACCTTTGCACAGGTCCGTCTTGTGCACCAATTGCGACCCTACTTGGAGAGGGAGGCTTTGCTCACGGTCACTCATGCCCTTGTCACCTCACAGCTGGGCTACTGTAACACGCTCTACATGGGGCTACCCTCAAAGAGCATCCAGAGACTGCAATTGGTACAGAATGCAGCTGCGCGAGCTGTGGTGGGTGTGCCGAGATACACCCACGTAACACCTATCCTCCGCCAGCTGCATTGGTTGCCTATTAGTCTCCGGTCGCAATTTAAGGTGTTGGTTTTGACCTTTAAAGCCCTACATGCCTCAGGACCAGGTTACCTCCGGGACCGCATCCTACCACATTCCTCCCTACGACCAGTTAGGTCCCACAGAGTGGGCTTCCTCCAGGTCCCATCAGCCAAACAATGTCGGTTGGCAGGTCCACGGGGAGAGCCTTCTCTGTGGGAGCCCCATCTCTCTGGAACCAACTCCCACCAGAGATCCGGACTATCCCCACTCTACTGGCCTTCCGCAAAGCCGTAAAAACATGGCTATTCCGGCAGGCGGGGTGGAGAAGAAGTTCGGATTCCCCCTGAATGAATGGTTTTTAAAATGATGTTATGTTTTAAATTATAATGTTTTTTATTGTATTGTTCTTATTCCTATTGTACGCCGCCCTGAGTCCTACGGGATTGGGCGGCCTATAAGAACTTTTAAAAATTAAATTAAATTAAATTAAATTAAATTAAATTAAATTAAATTAAATTAAATTAAATTAAATTAAATTAAATTAAATTAAATTAAATTAAATTAAATTAAATTAAATTAAATTAAATTAAATTAAATTAAATTAAATTAAATTAAATTAAATTAAATTAAATTAAATTAAATTAAATTAAATTAAATTAAATTAAATTAAATTAAATTAAATTAAATTAAATTAAATTAAATTATTAAATTATTATGGCACCAAAAATGATGGAACCGGTGATTCTAGGACTGGCTTGGCTAGACAAATGGGGCCCGACCATCTGGTGGGAAGGGGTAAGAGAAAACTGAGGTTGGTAGTGGGTACCATCCCTCACCTCCAACACAGCCACGGGAACCCCTGACCGATGGCTAAACATCACTAAACGAGATGAGAAAGCCAAAACCATGTCGGAGGAAACCCCAGGAACACCCTGAATCCCCAGGGAATACCAGGACCTATTTATTTATTTTTATTTATTTTATTCCTTCTGATAAGCCGCCCAACTCCCGAGGGACTCAGGGCGGCGTACAACATATCAGAAGAACAATCAATAAAAAGAAGCATAATAACACTAATTAAAAACAATTATAAAAAATTTAAAAAACATCATTCACACGTGGGCAGACCACAGATGTTCCCATTGCTCTTATTTTAGCCCGCCTGCTTGAAAAGCCATGTTTTCACGGCATTGCGGAAGGCCAGCAGGGTGGGGATAGTTCGGATCTCTGGTGGTAGTTGGTTCCAAAGAGAGGGAGCTCCCACAGAGAAAGCTCTCCCCTGCGGTCCTGCCAACCGGCATTGCTTGGTTGACGGGACCTGGAGGAGACCAACTCTGTGGGACCTAACCGGTCGTAGGGAGGTATGTGGCAGTATGCGGTCCCGCAAGTAGCCTGGTCCTGAGCCATGTAGGGCTTTAAAGGTCATAACCAACACCTTAAATTGCAACCGGAGACTAATGGGCAGCCAATGCAGCTGGCGGAAAAGAGGTGTCACGTGGGTGTACCTTGGTGCACCCACCATGGCTCGCGCAGCTGCATTTTGCACCAATTGCAGTCTCCGGATACTCTTCAAGGGTAGCCCCATGTAGAGCACGTACATAGCGGGGGGTTTCAGCAAAGAGGAATGCAACACCCTCCCACCCCACCGCCCTGACTGTGCCATTGAATTTGTGCCCGGGGCGAAACTACCCAAGCCAAAAATGTACTCCATGACCGCAAAAGAAATGAAAGAGCTAAGAGAGTACATCAACACAAGCCTAGCGAGGGGATTCATACAGCCCACCAAATCAAGGGTAGCCACCCCAGTCCTGTTCAAGGAGAAAAAGCATGGGTCTATGAGGCTATGCGTAGATTTTAGTGGAATTAATGAAGTATGCATGGAAAATATGTATCCACTCCCCCTCATGAAGGACCTGCTAGCCCACCTAGCAAAAGGAAAGGTGATTACAAAGCTGGACCTGCGAGAGGCGTACTACCAAGTGCGTATTAGGAAAGGAGATGAGTGGAAAACTGCATTCAAGTGCCCCCTAGGGAGCTTCCAATTTAAACTAATGCCATTTGGCCTCCAGGGCACCCCTGTGGTGTGTATGCAGCTAATTAACGAGGTGCTCCATGAGCACCTCTATAAGGGAGTCCTTGTGGATGATATTCTCATACTCACCGAAACCTTAGAAGAGCACATTAAATTAGTACAAGAAGTACTGAAAAAACTCTTGGCAGCTAAACTGTACGCCAAGCTCTCAAAATGTGAATTCCATATTTGCCTAGACTACCTGGGCTACCGGGTATCTAGTAAAGGAGTAGAAATGGACCCAGGCAAAGTCAAAGCTGTTTTGAACTGGCAAGCCCCTCACACCCGCAAACAGCTTCAAAGCTTCTTGGGGTTTGCAAACTTCTACTGACAGTTCATCCCCTCATTTGCTGAGATTGCCCTCCCCATCACCAAACTCCTAAAAACAGGAGGGAGGGTCAAACTGCGGCCCGGCCAACCATTGAACTGGACTTTAAAGTGCCAAAAAGTGTTTGAAATGCTAAAAAGACTTTTTGCTGTGGAGCCAATCTTCAAACACTCAAACCCAGAGCACCCGTTTATCGTCCAAGCGGATGCCAGCAACGTGGCAGTGGCTGCAGTCCTACTTCAAAAGAATTCTGATGGCAATCTGCAGCACTGCGCCTACACCTCCAAAAGACCGAAAGGAGGTGGGCAATATGGGAGAAGGAAGCATATGCCATTTGATGGGCATTATTAACATGGCACCACTTCCTCGAAGGCAACCAAGTCCTCTTTGAAGTATGGGCAGATCACAAAAACCTGGAGGCACTTAGGACCCCATGGAAGCTTTCCCCTAAGCAAGTCTGGTGGGCACAATATTCAATCACTTTAATTTCACAATGAATTACATCCCTGGGGGGGAAATCTACTAGCCAACGCATTGTCACGAAAGCCCCAATACAACAGCAAATGGGAGGAGGTGGTTCATGCCATGTTTCCCCCCTCCCAGCCAGCCTCTCAGGCCACCACCCGAAGATAAGCGCAACCGCAGAGGACCGGAGACGGCAAAGCCCTAACACAAAGATTAAAAAATGAACTGCCTAATGACCCCTGGTACAAAGACAACCCAGGGTTGCTAACCCTCAGAGATGGGCTAGCGTGGAAAGGATCCAAATTATACGTCCCCAACAGCCTGCGCCTCCAAGTACTCCAAAGGAGCCATGACTCCATGCAGGTGGGGCACTTTGGCTATCTAAAAACCCTACACCTGGCAAGAAGGCAATTTTGGTGGCCAAAAATGAAGAGAGACATTGAGGACTATGTAAAAAGCTGTGCCACCTGCGCAGCCATGAAAAAGAGACCAGGGAGGCCCCTAGGGCTGCTCCAACAGGTGGCTGATCCCTCCCGCCCATGGGAGGAAATCGCTATGGACTTCATTGTGGAACTCCCTGAAAGTGAGGGGAACACGGTCATTTGGACCATGATAGACCTGTTCTCCAAACAAGCCCATTTCATAGCTTGCTCAGGTCTCCCATCAGCGCATAAGCTAGCCAAACTATTTCTAAAACACATTTATAGGCTACACGGGGTTCCCCGCAGAATTATTTCTGACAGGGGAGTCCAATTCACAGCAAAATTCTGGAGGGAGTTCATAAAGTCCATCGGGTCCTCGCAAGGGCTCAGTTTGGCGTTCCATCTGAGCACTAACAGGGCCGTAGATCATGCAAACGCGATGGTGGGACAATACTTAAGGTGCTATGTAAACTATCAACAAACCAATTGGGCAGAACTACTGCCTTTTGCTGAGGTGGCATACAATAACGCGGTGCATAGCAGCACCGGCTTGACCCCTTTCCAAGTCACCAGTGGCATGGAATTTGTCCCCATGCCCGAACACCCCACTGAGCCACCCTCCTCCATGTCTGTAACTGAATGGATGGAGTATTTAAAGAAAGCCTGGGAAAACACAAAGTGCGCCCTTCAGGAAGCTGCAAAAACCCATAAGGCGCAAGCCGATAAAAACAGAGCCCCCCAAAAGCCTTTTCATATCGGGAACAAATTGTACCTCTCAACAAAGTACTTAAGGCTGAAACTCCCCTGCAAGAAACTGGGGCAAAGTTCATAGGGCCTTTCTCGATAGTGAAAGTGTTCAACCCAGTTACAGTGCAGCTGAAACTTCCCTGCCTGCTAGGGAAAGTGTCACGCAGTGATTTTATATTGCCTGTTACATGTATATGCAGGGAGATGCAGTGAGATGCATCCCTGTCAAATATAATGGTTTATTCCTGAGCACGTGATTAATGTTCCTAGTACGCATGTGTACATTCTTTCCTTTCCTTTTGTACTATGCTTCGGACGAGGCAACACCTTTTATATAGCCAGTATGTGATCTCATTATTTTTTGTATTAAAATAAATATCTTATTCATTAGAATTATAATGCGGTTTATTTTGGCAATGTCAGAGTTCCAGGAAAAGATTCAGTTCGCCTCTGATAAGAGTAATTCTCCTTCTAACATGATAGCAGACGGATTGGTCCTGGACCTTAATTAATTCTGACAGATTTATTGCGTTTAGCCTAGTAAGAGAAAGATAAGAATGTTTCTGGCTGTTTTTGAAGTGAAACTTTGATCTAATTAAGAATGTCTTCTCCGGAGAAAGAATTTTTATCCTTCCCCGATCAGCCGGGTGAAGAAAGAAAAACATCTCAAGAGGAATTTTTTTTGCCAGCACCTTCTTCGCTTCCAATAAGTGCAACAAGAGAGACCAACATCGCGTCTATGCAAACTTCCCCGATGCCGCCTCCCACACCTCCAATTACAGCGGAAGAAGCCCTCCAACAAGAAAAAGATTTTGAAAGGTCAGTCAAAGTCAAAAACACATTTTTTCTCCCGGGGGCAAGTTCAACTCAAATGGGGGCCGTTCAAATGGGGGCCGTTCCAAAGATTACTCATTATGAGCCACTTCCGACTCAATTGCTTGAAAGTTTTTCTGAGGAAGCTCGCTCAACCAACATATCCGGCACAGAGAAATATATTGATTCACATTTTAAAGGCCTTCTTGCTAGTAAAGACAGAGAAATTGAATACTTAAGGAGGCAGTTACTAGAAAGCCAACGCCCATATGAAAAACAAGATGTCTGCCAGTCCCACATTCCAGAAGCCTCTCTTGGGCCTTCTTTTCCGGTCTCTCCAACATTAGAGTCCCACCCCAAAATGGGTGTTACCTTTCATAAGCCGGAAAGGGAAAGGACATATGACTATACGTCAATAGGGGCTGGCTCTGATCAAAGATTTTATGAACAAAGAGACTTTCCCAAAAGTAATGTTACAGTGCCATCTGGTGGACAAAGTAATATAACAGAAACCATGTTCGAAATATTACTAAAGCGTTTAGATCTTCTGATGTCAGGCACAAGGCAACCTTTGTCACCTATGCCACCTGAAAGTTTTGGATCGCAGATTGCTCCACCTACACCTTTAGTTCAACAATCTTTTCAGCCTGCCCAAACAATACAGGCCCAAACCGCACCATCCATTCCTATGGCCGCACAAATTATGATGCAGTCTCAAGCTGCTTCACAGGCTGGAATTGCTACAGCCCCTGCTGTTCCAACTACACAACAGCAACCCCAAATGGGGCAATCGTTTATTCCAATGCAAGCTCCTATGCCTACCCCAACTGTGGCCCAGTTAGTGCCAATTTCTCCACTGCCTGCTCCTATGCAGCCAACTCCTACTCCAGCACCAGGGGCCCAACATGTGCCTGCTCCAGGGCCACCACCAGCTGTGGCAGCCCAATTTTTGCCTGCTCAAGCCCTACTACCTATTGCTGCTGTACAACAGCCAGCCCAGACACCACCACCTGCTCCAGTGCAGGCTACTCTGCCGCCTCCTATTCAACCCCAAGTGGGTCCACAGGCAATTCCTCAAGCCTCACACTTGCAGCGCCCTCTAGCTGAAACACGTCTTCCAAATAGAAGACCCCCAAAGAGGAGATACACTCCAAGATTGCTACGTTGCCAATATTGTGATCGTGTAGGTCATACAAGCAGAAATTGTCTTAAATTGCAACGCACACAAGTTCCTGTCCAGCCCAGAGGAACAGATATTAGAGATCAGTATCAACCCAGAGCCACAGCCTACAGGAGAAGTGCATCCCAGCCCAGAGGAACAGTCTCAAGAGGCAGCAGAAGCAGAGGTGGCAGCCAACGTCGCCCAGGTCCAAGACGCGACCCATTTGGCCCATATGCCACTCTTGCCGTCACACAAGCTGTCCAACCCAGTCAGCAATTTGATAGACATTTATTGTGGACTTTGGACTCAGGTGCCTCAATTAGCATTACTTACCAAAAGCACCTTTTCAAAGAAATGCATGCACCAGAACCAGAACTTTGTGAACTTTATACATTCACTGAGCGTCCTTGCAAAGTCGAAGGAAAAGGGACTGTTTACATTGAAGAGTTAGATACACTGGTTCCAGATGTTTATTATGTTCCTGCTGCAGCTTTTAATTTGCTTAGTTATACCCATTTAATCAATATTTTAGATTTTCAGATTCATCATTTTAAGAACGCAAGCTACATTGTTAAGAATAGTATGATTGTTGCAGACACAATTGTGATTGCTGGAGTCTTCTACTTAAGGCCAAAACCTGAGCCTCAAAAACAAGCTAGTATAATACCTTCCATTAATGGCAATGCAGGCCCAGAGAGAGCTACCCAAGAGAGAGATCCTGTGATTGCCTCACTGACTCCTAAAAGCAAACCTAAGGTTCCTAATTCAAATGTTAACCTTGTTAATTCTCTTACAGGCAGACCCTTACATTACAACTGCATACATAAATGGCACAGGAGAATGGGGCATGCCAGTTTTGACGTCCTTAAGCGCATGCCATTGTTTGCCCAAGGTTTGAATTTCAAAGGATGTAAGGTACATTTGGATTGTGCTGTTTGCAAAAAGGCAAAATCAAAGGCAGCAGCCATTCCAAGACATGCTATACGTAAGTCAACACGCATTTTTGATTTGGTTCATACTGATATTGTGGGTCCTTATGGCCCAACTATTGGCGGTAAAAAGTATTTCTTAACTATTGTTGATAATCATTCTAGATATAGTTATGTCTTTCCTATGAGAGAGAAATCTGAATCGTTTCAGACCTTTAAAGACTTTGCAGTTCAAATCTACAATCAGCATGGGGTGAAGATCCGCAGAATCCAGAGTGATCGTGGTTCCGAGTTCATGTCACAACGCTTCCAGGACTGGATGCGCAGAAACGGTATCATTCACCAAACATCTGCCCCATTTACGCCAGCTCACAACGGAGTGGCAGAAAGACGGCAAGGTGTTCTCCAAACCATGATGCGCTGCCTTCTAGAAGATGCTAATCTGAAACATTCATTTTGGGGCGAAGCACTTAAGTATGCAAACTACCTTGTTAATCGCACTTGGAGTAGTGTGATTGACCAAACACCTTTTTACATGCTGTATGGCTACCAGCCAGACCTTTCTAATTTACACATTTTTGGTTCATATGCAATGGTGAACATTCCATTAGCGCGAAGAAGAAAAGGTGGCCAAATTGCTAAAAGACTGAGATATATGGGCATTGATGACAATTCGAAATGGGGAAAATTCATTGACTCTAACAATATGATTACAATTTCTAATTCTGCTAACTTTGAAGAAGATTCAGATTGGTCCAAAATACATTCTAATGATCCTGGAGTTTATTTTCCCAGAGATGATACATCCAACATTCCATCTTCACCTGCCGCGGACGCTCATGCTAGCGACAACGATGGAGATGAGGAAGATGAAGAAGACTGGACAACCGCTCCAAGACGTTCCAAGAGAACTACAAAAGGTATTCCTCCAAAGAAATACACATTGCAATGCACAAACAGACCACCACCATTGGTCTGTAATGTTACACTTCCACCAGAGACTTATGCTCAAATCAAATATCTTCCACAAGATGAACAAGATAAATGGCACACCGCCATGCATATTGAGATGGACAGTCTCCAGAATCTCAAGGTATTTACACCTGCAGCACCTCCTCAAAACAAGAAAGTCATTGGCACACGATGGGTGTACAAAATCAAACAAAAACCAGATGGTGAACTATTATACAAAGCAAGACTAGTAGCACAAGGTTTCGCACAAAGTTATCCTGATGATTACACAAACACTTACTCACCTACAGTGCGGACTGAAAGTGTGAAAATAGCCTTAACTACAGCTTCCATTCTTGGACTTGAAGTTTTCCAATTTGATGTTGAAACTGCCTATCTACATGCAGACCTAGATGAAGAAATCTACGTGAAGTGCGCCCCCGGATTTCGTGACGACCTCCGTGGCCGAGAAGGGGACACGTGGATTCTCAACAAAAGTCTTTATGGTCTGAAACAATCAGGTTTGATGTGGTATAATTGTCTCAAAGACAAACTAAATTCAATGGGCTTTATTAAGTCCGAAACTGATGAATGCGTGTTCACAAAAAGGTTTAGAGATGCATACGAAATTGTTCTTGTTTATGTAGATGATATTGTTTACATTGGTCCTAACAAACAAATGAGTGAAATTTTTGTTTCAGGTCTGAAGAGATTCTTCACATTGAAGTCACTAGGGTACATCAATGATTATTTAGGTGTACAGATTGAAAAGACACAGAAGGGGTTTAGCCTCTCACAAAAAGCCAAGATAGAACAACTCCTACACTATTGCAACATGCAAGATGCTACACCGACACACACTCCTATGCAAACAGATTTTTGTAATCTGAAAGATGAACAAAGTCCTGAGTTCAAGGATCAAACACTTTATCGCTCAGTAATTGGTTCACTACTATACATTAGTGGTTGGACTAGACCAGACATAGCACTTAGTGTCAATTTGTTGTCACGACATGTAGGCAAAGCCACAGAATTCCACTGGTCATGTATTAAGAAGCTACTGAGATACCTAAAATACACTCAACACATGAAATTAAAGCTAGAACCTACACATTCTGATTTTGCTGACTTGTATTGTTATGCAGATGCTGACTGGGCAAGCGATAAGGAATCAAGAAAAAGCACATCAGGTTTCATAATGTACCTAAATGGATGTCCCGTTCATTGGAACGTGAGAAAACAGAGTTTTGTTTCCTGTTCTTCCACAGAGGTGGAATATGCGTGCATTTCCGATGCTAGTAACCAGTTAACGTGGTTCTATTCTTTAGTTACAGATATCTGGACCAAACCGAAGAAGCCAATCACCATGATGGAAGATAATCAATCAGTTGTTTACATTTCAGAAACACGTTTCACAGGTTCTAGGTCCAGACACATTGACATTCGTTATAAAAATGTTAGAGATTTAGTAAGACAAGGTTTCATTAAGCTAGAATATGTGCCAACAGAATATCAGATAGCTGACATCCTGAACAAGCCGTTACCGGCAGCAAGACATGAATCTTTAACATATCTAATGTGTGTAGAGTGATATAAGCATATCCATCCAACAGACAAAGAAGGGGTGTCACGCAGTGATTTTATATTGCCTGTTACATGTATATGCAGGGAGATGCAGTGAGATGCATCCCTGTCAAATATAATGGTTTATTCCTGAGCACGTGATTAATGTTCCTAGTACGCATGTGTACATTCTTTCCTTTCCTTTTGTACTATGCTTCGGACGAGGCAACACCTTTTATATAGCCAGTATGTGATCTCATTATTTTTTGTATTAAAATAAATATCTTATTCATTAGAATTATAATGCGGTTTATTTTGGCAATGTCAGAGTTCCAGGAAAAGATTCAGTTCGCCTCTGATAAGAGTAATTCTCCTTCTAACATCCGGTCATCCGGTGCATCCGGTCTTTCACAGCAGTTTGCTAAAGCCGGTGGTAGGATCCCAGCTGAGACCGGTAGACCAGCCAGCCCCCAAACCAATCATAGTGCTAGGGGAGATGCACTACGAAGTAAAGAAAATCTTAGATTCTAGACTGTACAAGGGGAGACTGCAGTACTTAGTACAGTGGAAGGGATATCCACTCTGCGAAGCTACTTGGGTAAAAAGCTGGGATGTGAAAGTAGACAGGTTAGTCAAACAATTTCACGACCAGTACCCTCAGAAGCCAAAGGGACCTTCAGGAGGGGGAAGAGGTGGCTAGGCAAATTCTGATTAACCTCATTTGGTTTCTTTTGTCTCCTAGGAGCTACTCGTCAACTAAGGGGGTCTGATTGTCAACCCTGAAGTGAACCTGGCTGAAACCATCTTGGAGGCTTCAGGGTTGCCACACAGCAGTGGGAGGGGGGAAATAGTTAGATGGGGTTTTGTAGGCAAAACAATAAAGTTTTCCTGTGGGAGCCAAGGACATTCTCACAGGTGGCTGGCCAGAGGAGGAGCCAGTAACCCAGCAACCAGCCAGCACCTGGGCAGCGTGACCACTGACTTGGGGGGAAGGGGAAAACTTTTATAATAATAATAACAACAACAGAGTTGGAAGGGACCTTGGAGGTCTTCTAGTCCAACCCCCGGCCTAGGCAGGAAACCCTACACTACTTCAGACAAATGGTTATCCAACATCTTCTTAAAAGCTTCCAGTGTTGGAGCATTCACAACTTCTGGAGGCAGGCTGTTCCACGGATTAAATCTCAGAGTCGGCTTTCACCAGTTTGTGCCAATATGATGTATCCAATCAACTGTTCTTTGAGGAGCTCGAGTGCCTTGGAGTTTGTTTTCTATCGGTGCATTACTTGGAACGCTGACATCAGTGTGAAAGCCAATCATAAGTCACTTTTTTCAGTGCCATTTTAACTTTAAACGGTCACTATGCAAATGATTGTAATTCGAGGACTACCTGTAACACTGGAGACCTGCTTTGTCCTTCTGTGATCTTACAGTAACTCAAGCCAGTCCAAGCCAAATGATTCAGCATCACCTCCACACAACCTCATTCTGCATTAAACTTATCAAAGAAAATATTCTAATTGGAGACAAAAGCTCAAATGAGGTTTTCTCTCCTATTAGAGAAAGCACCTAATTGACATTGGGTTCAAAAGTGAAGTAGAATCAGGTGTGGACTGTTACTTAAACTGGGAACTTGAAAACATGTCCTAGACTAGAGGAAGGCAGTGGTAAACCAGTTCTCTGTGCAAGGAAATTAAATGGGTATGTCCACCAAGTCAAACTGAATGAAGTTTGACTCAAGAGAGCTCTTACTTTTTCCACAGTATTGAAGGAAACCCACCCTCTTAATTCTGTGCTCCTAATATTTGCCAGCCACACAGACCAGAATAATTTTGCAAATTCAGTAGCATGTATCAAATATAGAAAAGTAGTCCTTAAAAAACAGGAAACCTTTCAAAATGAGCTTAAATATTTGGCCTGGCTTTAGTTAAGTATCACTCAGTTTTGAATGATAAATATGATTGCATTTTAAGTTTTTGATATCTCCTCTTCCCTTTGAATTTGGCATTGATGGCAGAAATTATAAATTGAGATGGGAGATGCATGGGTATTTTTTTAAAAAAATCTTTTTCTGTGACATGTCATCAATGTCCAAAATTAAAAACTGTTCAAAGTGATGAGATTAGTATTAGTCCAAGGATTAGACAAAGGATATGGATGCCACAGATGATACTTTGACTCGGCTTAGTGACAGGACTAGCCTGATACAACACAGCCTATATGTGTAATTGCAAAATTCCTGGAGAAAGGAAATGGTACATAACTGAAAGTTATGTACAAGTGTGTTCTGTCCCCAGTTACGAATGTATCAAAAACACACTGTTTGAAACGAACTTAGTTTAATTAATGAACCACTGCTAATAACTGGCTTAGCAGTGGCAAACACACAAATCAAGAGAAGCAATCCTTTCTTGCATCAGTCAGCTGCTAATTCGGCTTCATTAGCAGCTGGCGTAAGTTCAGCCAGTCTTAGCTCAAAACAAAGGCAATTAGTTCTGGTTATCTCACGTAATGTCCGAAGGCTTGGCCAAATGCCTAGGAGTTTTTCTTGATAAGAAATCCAACGCAGGGAAAACAGGACTTCACAATACAAGGCACGACAGAGATCAGAGTCTGAACTATTGTTTCCTGCAGCTTTCCAGCTGCCTCTACTGTTCTTAAATAGACTAGGGGAGTGGCCAATTAGCCCCCAGTTTTACTCCGAGGAGACCTCCTCCGGAGTAAACCCTCCTGCCTCTTGGCAGCCCTGCGTGCTCTTGCATTCAGGAAAGGAGTAGCCCCTCCTTTCTCATCACTCCCAAGAGGTTCTGGAGGTTCCAAAGGCCCTGGCTGCACAGGCTGCTGGCGGGCCACAACAAAGTGTCAGCATTTCTGAAATAGTAGATGCAATTACGTTTTAGCCCCAGCAACACCTGTTCCTTCAATGACTGAAGTACTCCAAGATAATCTTGTCTCTTAATATCTACCCCAGCTGAAGATTCCTAAGAATTTCTGTTGTGCTTTCAAATGAAATTTAGAAATCAAACACAAGCAACTGCAAGCAGTAGCGATCTCTAAAACTCACAATATCTGCGCAAACAGCAAAGGAAAAGAAAATGTGCTTAGATTATAAAAGGAGATTTTAGCAGGGGCCAATTTGTGTGATCTTGCAAGACAATCTGCACCTTATGAAAATGAAAAGGGAAATGGGTCCTTCTTGTCTCCCCTCCCCACAAAGGCATTGAAAGATAATTGTTCATGATGTAGTTCAGTGTTTCTCAACCATGGTGACTTAAAGATGTGTGCACTTCAACTCCCAGAATTCTCCAGCCAGTATCTGGGGGGAATTCTGGGAATGGGGAATTCTGGTAGCTGAAGTCTTCCCTGACCAGTGAGAATGGTATGCATGGCCTGCAGGAAAGGAGGGGGACCAGCGGGGGGGCGGGGCGGGGGTCTCTGGTGGGGGCGAGAGCCGGACCATCTCGGTCATAATGGGAAGAGGCAGATATGGTGGGAGCAGAGGGGTGGGCCGCTCTCGGGGAATAAGACCTCGCTATCTACAAGCGATCCCTTGTTCCGGCCCCTCCGATCCGGTTCCATCTTGCTCAACCTGGATACCTGGCAACCAGGGTCTTCAGGGCCCTGGGCTCAGGATGCTGCTGCTTAACGCTAGGTCAATTATCAACAAAGCCCCCCTGATACGTGATTTAATCACAGAGGAGGGGGCAGACCTGGTGTGTGTTACTGAGACCTGGCTGGGCCAGGAGGGAGGAGTAGCCCTCTCCGAGATATGCCCAGCCGGTTTCTCGGTGCAGCATCATTCCCGACCCCAGGGAAGGGGGGGAGGAGTGGCGATAATAACGCGCAGAAATCTGCATCCTCGTAGGATCCCTGCCCCGGAGATTGTTGGGTGTGAGACGCTCCTTCTGAAGTTGGACTTAGGGGTACAGGTGGGCCTTTTCTTAATATACCTGCCTCCCAGCTGCATAAGTAAGACCCTGACTGAGCTGCTCGAGGCAGTAGCCGGCTTGGCAGTTGAGTTCCCTAGGCTTATGGTGCTGGGGGACTTCAACTTGCCATCTGCTGGCGAAACCTCTGGGGTAGCTCAGGAGTTCATGGATTCCATGACAACCATGGACCTGACCTAAGTAATCCAGGGTCTGACTCATGAGGGTGGTCACACGCTCGACCTAGTGTTTCTTTCGGGGCAGTGAAGAGATGATCTGAAGATAAGGGACATAGTCATCACCCCACTGTCATGGTCAGTTCATTTCCTACTGAGGTTGGATTTCGCAGCCCCATTCCTCCCCCACAGGGAGGCGGGACCGACTAGGTGGTTCCGCCCCAGGCGCCTAATGGAGCCGGAAGGATTCCAGAGGGAACTTGGGGAAATACCTTAAACCCTGGTACACAATTCGGCTGATTCCCTGGTGGCCGCTTGGAACACCGCAGCATCAGGGGCTTTAGACCGAATTGCGCCTTTGCGACCTCTCTGCGGCAGTGGATCCCGGAAAGCTCCCTGGTTTACCGAGGAGCTCCGGGAGATGAAACGCCAGAAGAGACGTCTGGAGCGCCGCTGGAGGGCCAGCAAAACCGAATCTGACTGAACACTATTAAGACTTTACATCAGATCTTATTTAGTGGCGATAAGGGCGGCAAAACGATCCTATTTTTCCGTTCTTATTGCGTCCGCAGATTCTCGCCCAGCCGCCTTGTTTAGGGTGACTCGCTCCCTCCTTGCCAAAGGGGGGAGCGAGGAACACTTACAAGGCAGAGCTGAGGAATTCGCAGAGTTTCTGTCGGATAAAGTCGCTCAGATCCGGTCGAACCTGGACTCTGGCTGGGCAGAGTCCATGGAGTTGACAGGGGCAAGTCTTAGTCCACCGTTATGGGAAGAGTTTGGGCCTGTTTCTCCCGAGGATGTGGACAGAGCTGTGGGGGCGATGGGTACCTCCACCTGTTTATTAGACCCGTGCCCCTCCTGGTTGGTCTCGGCCAGCAGGGAGGTGGCACGCGGCTGGAATCAGGCGGTGGTCACCGCTTCTCTGAGGGAGGGATCCGTACCGCAGTCGTTAAAAGCTGCGGTGGTGAGACCCCTCCTGAAGAAGCCTTCCCTGGATCCAGCTGATTTGAAGAACTATCGTCCGGTCTCCAACTTACCTTTTCTAGGGAAAGTTGTGGAGAAGGTGGTGGTTACTCAGCTTCTACAACTTCTGGATGAAACAGATCATCTAGATCCTTATCAGTCGGGTTTCAGGCGTGGCTACAGTACAGAAACTGCCTTGGTCGCACTGATGAATGATCTCTGGCGAGCCCGGGATGTCTCTGGAAATATTTGTGTGTTTTGTGCTTCTCCTCCCAAATAAAACTATGCCAACCCGTTTGTAAATCGTGACCCTCTATAGTTAATAGTCTTTTATTGGTAAGTGTTATCCAATCTTTTAACCAAGTTATCGCTGCAGCCTGATGATATAGTTTCCAATCTGGCAATCCAAAACCTCCTTTTTTCCTTTTATCTTGCAATAATTTCATTTTAATCCTTGCCTTTTTCCCATTCCAGATAAATTTCGCAATTGATTTATCTAATTCTGTGTAAAAAATATTCCCAATTTTAATTGGGGCCGTTTGAAATAAAAAAAGAATTTTTGGTAAGACATTCATTTTTATTATGGCTATTCTTCCTAATAAAGACATTTGTAATTTTGACCAGATTTCCAAGTCTTTTTGAATTTTTTGTAATAATTTCATATACCGTATTTTTTGGAGTATAAGACACACTGGAGTATAAGATGCACCTTAGTTTTGGGGGAGGAAAACAAGGAAAAAAGGCCTCTGCCTCCCAGCAATTTGCCAAACAGCAAACAGCACAGATGATATACACTGTTCGCTGTGTATTTCTGTGCATGTGTGCTTGACCCATAGAAATAGCAAAGAATTGGAGAAATGTACATTATGCCAGAAAGTTTTCTTAAATGTAGTCACACTAACTCCTCCCAATTATTTAAATAGATCTACTCCAAGGTAAGTCAGGATTTAACTCTAATACTAAACAGGACACTGTTACATTTCAGACTATACTTGTACAGAGCTGTTAAAATTAATTAAAATTTCTGGAAGTATACATTATTCTCTATTATTTAAAAGAAGATACAATAGCACTGGGCCTCTTCAGAGCAAGCATTTATTTTAAAAAGCTTCTTTATTTTGTTAAGTTGTCTAGATTAAAGGGGTCTCCAACCTTGGCAACTTTAAGACTTGTGGACTTCAACAATAATAAAGCAGTCTTTTAAAAATAAATCTAATAATTTAAACATTCTACAGACATTTATAGTTATTCACTTACCCCCTTGCATCCAGTTCAGCAGAAAATAAAAATATGCGTGTCTCTCCCAGCTATTTGCCTCTTTGCAGCTAATTTCAGTTTCATTTTAGCACGTGGCAAATCAGCTGGGGGTCGGGAAGCTGCTAATGACTTGCTTGGCTTAACAGGCTCTTCCGTTTGCTGCAAGCAGGTAAATTGCTGGAAAGCAGAGGCCAAAGGGTGGAGGTGGCTGGGTGGGTGGGGCTACATTCGGTGTATAAGACGGACCCAAGTTTTCACGCTCTTTTTGGCGATAAAAAGGTGCGTCTTATACTCCCAAAATATGGTACTTCTCTTGGGAGCTTATGTCTGCGGGCATAATTAGTTGTATACGGTACATTTCATCAATCACATTTTCAAATTCATTTTTGTTCTTCTGTAAAAATTCCACCAGTAGTTCCACCATTATTTTAGAGAGATCTTCTTCCTTGCTTTCAATTATGTTTTGGAACCGCAAATAGAGCATGTCCTCCCCCTCCGTGTGTTTGCCGAGAAGAATGACTCTGGCTTCCAGATCGGGGGAGGCAGTTTTACTTCTAGGGAAGCCGAGCGTTGCTGAGGGCGCATGCACAGTGCCAAAAATTCATTTAAAAAGCCAAAAACAAGATGGTGGTGCATGCGCAGTGCCAGGCATTCTGTTTCTGCGCATGCACAGAAGAAAAAAATTCCCCCCCAAAATCCCCCCAAATTCCCCCCCCCCCAAAATACCTTTCAATCGGGTTTCAGGCACGGCTACAGTACGGAAACGGCTTTGGTCACCCTGATGGATGATCTCTGGCGAGCCCGGGATGGTGGTCACTCCTCCATCCTGGTGCTACTTGACCTCTCAGCGGCTTTCGATACCATTGACCATGGTATCCTTCTGTGGCGTCTCGGCGAGGTGGGAGTGGGCGGCACTGTCTTACAGTGGTTCTCCTCCTACCTCTCTGATAGGACGCAGTCGGTGTTGACAGGGGGGCAGAGGTCGAGCCCTAGGCCCCTACTCTGTGGGTTGCAGCAGGGCTCGGTCCTCTCACCCATCATGTTTAACATCTACATGAAACCGCTGGGTGAGATCATCCGACGACACGGGGTGAGGTATCAGCAGTATGCTGATGATACCCAGTTGTACATCTCCACCCCGTCTCAATTCAGGGAAGCTGTGGACGTAATGTGCCGCTGCCTGGACGATGTTAGGGTCTGGATGGGGATGAACCGGCTAAAACTCAACCCTGACAAGACCGAGTGGCTATGGATATTGCCTCCCAAGGATTTTGTCAATTGTCCCTCCTTGGTTCTTGGGGGGGGAGAAATTAACTCCCTCAGAACGGGTCTGCAATTTGGGTGTCCTCCTAGATCCACAGCTAAAATTGGAGCAACATCTTTCAGCTGTGGCTAGGGGGACCTTTGCACAGGTTCGCCTGGTGCACCAATTGCGACCCCACTTGGAGAGGGAGGCTCTACTCACAGTCACTCATGCCCTTATCACCTCCCGGCTGGATTACTGCAACGCGCTCTACATGGGGATACCCTTGAAGAGTATCCGGAGACTACAATTGGTGCAAAATGCAGCTGCGCGAGCTGTGGTGGGTGTGCCTAGGTACACCGACGTAACACCTATTCTCCGTCAGCTGCATTGGTTGCCCATTAGTCTCCGGACCCAATTTAAGGTGTTGGTTTTGACCTTTAAAGCCCTACATGGCTCAGGGCCAGGTTACCTTCGGGACCGCATCCTGCCGCATACCTCCCTACGACTGGTTAGGTCCCACAGAGTTGGTCTCCTCCAGGTCCCATCGACCAAGCAATGCCGGTTGGCGGGGCCGAGGGGGAGAGCCTTCTCTGTGGGAGCTCCCTCCCTTTGGAACCAACTCCCTCCAGAGATTAGAACTATCCCCACCCTGCTGGCCTTCCGTAAAGCAATAAAAACTTGGCTCTTCCGGCAGGCGGGGTGAAAGTGAGACCAATCAGATTATATTTGGGTCTCCCCCCTTGGTTATGAATGTCAGATGTTTTTTAATTTTTATAATTTTTAATTATATGTTTTATATGTAACAATGATTTTATATGTTGTCAGCCGCCCAGAGTCCCTCGGGAGTTGGGCGGCATACAAATCTATTAAATTAAATTAATTAAATTAAAAAGATGGCGGCGTCCACGGACCGGCACCGACAGAACCGGTTCTGTGACATCACCAGCGGTTTGCTACCGGTTCTATAGAACCTTTGCGAACTGGGAGGAACCCACCTCTGGTGCACACATAGATAATGACTAAGAAGTCATTAACAAACCTCACTTTTACTTTCTTAAATATTCAGGTTTGAGGTTTATTAACATTTTGGATTGATCGAGAGCACTGTAGTTGTTCAATAATAAAATTAATCCTCCCAAATACAACTTGCCTAATAATTGTGCACACAGTGTAGATGTGGCAACAGAGAAGGCATCTTTCCAAGATCCCAGTGGACACATTTAATCAGGGGGACAGAGTCATTTGGGGCACAAATGTTTGAGAGTTGAGGGTGGTGGAATCAGGAGATGAAGGATATATCAAGACTGGAGAAACATTTTCACATACAAGTATTCCTCGACTTATGACCACAATTCCCTTACTATTTTTAACTTGCTGTTGCTCCACATTTATATTTTACCTCGGAAGTGGCAAGGGTGGATGTATGAAAGGTTATTGAATGTATAGATTGAAGAGAGTGGTTTCGATAGAATGAATGAGTCGGGGACTGAGGTTCGGACCCCCTCTGCTGAGTGTGGAAACAGAAGTGGAGGGGGTTCTGACTCTGCTCCCTGGCTCAGTGAGAATGGAATGTATGGCCTGCAGGGAGGGAGGGGGACCAGCGGGGGAGGGGAGGGGATCTCTGGAGGGGACGAGAGCCGGAGCATCTCGGTCATAATGGGGAGAGGCAGGTATGGCGGGAGCAGAGGGGTGGGCTGCTCTCGGGGAATAAGACCTCGCTGTCTACAAGCGATCCCTTGTTCCGGCCCCTCCGATGTGGTTCCATCTTGTTCAACCCGAGTACCTAGCAACCAGAGTTTTCAGGGCCCTGGGCTCAGGATGCTGCTGCTTAATGCCAGGTCAATTGTCAACAAAGCCCCCCTGATACGTGATTTAATCACAGAAGAGGGGGCGGACCTGGTATGTATAACTGAGACCTGGCTGGGCCAGGAGGGAGGAGTAGCTCTCTCCGAGATATGCCCAGACGGGTTCTCAGTGCAGCATCATTCATGACCCCAGGGAAGGGGAGGAGGAGTGGCTGGACCAGTCTACCTTCGGGACCACATCCTACCACACACCTCCCTATGACCAGTTAGGTCCCACAGAGTGGGCCTCCTCCAGGTCCCATCAGCCAAACAATGCCGGTTGGTGGGCCCACGGGGGAGAGCCTTCTCTGTGGGAGCCCCGTCCCTCTGGAACCAACTTCCACCAGAGAGCCGGACTATCCCCACTCTACTGGCCTTCCGTAAAGCCGTAAAAACATGGCTCTTCCGGCAGGCGGGGTGAAAAAGAAGATCAGATTCCCCCATGAATGAATGTTTTTTAAAATAATGTTCTGTTTTTAAACCATTATGTTTTTATAGCATTGTTCTTACCCATGTTGTACGCCGCCCTGAGTCCCACGGGATTGGGCGGCTTATAAGAACGCTTATTAAATTAAATTAAATTAAATTATTATAACGCGCCGGAATCTGCATCCTCGTAGGATCCCTGCCCTGGAGATTGTCGGGTGTGAGACACTCCTTCTGAAGTTGGACTTAGGGGTTCAGGTGGGCCTTTTGTTAGCGTACCTGCCTCCCAGCTACGTTACTAAGGCCCTGCCTGAGGTGCTTGAGGCGATAGCTAGCCTGGCGGTGGAGTTCCCCAGGCTTATGGTGCTGGGGGACTTTAACCCCCAGAGGAGGAGGAGGAGGAGCCACGGCGGAGATGGCGGAAGAAAATCTGGCTCCACAAAACAGCTGATTGTTTCTCCGGCCGTTCGCCTGAAGGAGACTATTCCCAGAGCTTCTTCTTGCTCTGGAAGGACTCTGAATGTATCAGGCACTAGTGGGTCGTGGCGGAACAACTAGCCACACACGGATAGTGCCGTTAGTCTCCTTCTCGTCCTGGGCTGCGGAGACCGCTGCCCATTTTTAAGCGGCAGGGACGTCGTGAGGGCCGGTTTCTTCTAGGCCTGACGGTAGTTTTGACGATTAGGAGAACCATCGACCGAAGCGATTGAGGGCGGATTTCCCACCACCGGAGGGGGAGAAGGCGAGCTCGGATGGCATGCCGGCTGTTGGTGGTCGGGAGCTCTGCTGACAGCGGAATCTCCCCAGAGATATTAGCGTGAGGCTGGGATCAACTTTCCAAACTCGGCGAGGAAGATCGAGGTCGATTTTGGGAGAGAGCCTTTTCCAACGAACACTTCTGTACCGGACTGACTATAAATTGACTGACTGTGCAGCACTTTGAGCTGGTCCTTCGGCCGTGAGGGAAATCTGCGACTGCCAGGTCCCCAAGGCCGACCGCGGAGATTGCTGCCGCCATTAATTGCTTAGTGGCGGCAAAGCGGTGGCTTGTGCTACTCTGGGGAACGTTTATTGAATGCTAGTATCACCGCCACCTTTTTTGAGCTCTGCTAACATCGCGACTGCTGGGGGGGGGGGTAATTTTGTTATTTTGTATTACAATCCCCAAACGTCACATTGCCCTCCATAGTCGCCATTTATTCCCAGGGAGACTGTCAGACTCTGAGGCGATTATAATCATTGTGGCTCCTTTCCATCTTCCGCCCTCTCTACCTTTGTGGATGTCTCTGGTCGTTTTGAAGACCATTACGATCGAGACGAAGATGTGGCGGACTATTGGGGCTACTGCGATGACTAGCACTTTCTCCTGGCATTTGCACTCTTTGTGGGGGATCCCCCCCTCAGGTAGAATTCGATCTTATACCAAGGGGAGAGGGACCTTGGACTCCCGAAGACAGCTGAGTAGGGAAGGTTTCTTTTCGCCCCCCGGATTATCGATTCCTAGACGCCGATTATTACTATGCTATGAAGGAGGACAAACACATACTGACCCTGAGAACTGGAGACTTTTTCACCTTCTAAAGTCTCTTTTGAAAAGACCGCAAAGACGCTGTGCGATAAAGGACAGAACAGTTACGAGACCGGGATAACGGCAGGGATCCGTTTTATATTACACCCTCACTTTGATGGTGTCTCCTTTTTGTTTTAAACTTGTAAATCTACCTCCGATATGTTGTGTGGGTGCATGAGTTTATGATTCTGGGCATATGAGTAGACTGAATGATTGGAAGAAATGAAGAATGCGGGCGCTTGGGCTCCAGCCCCCTCTACTGAGTGTGAAAACAGAACTGGAGGGGGTCTGGAACCTGATCCCCGACCTAGAATGAGTGGAATGGATGGCTTGCCGGAAGGGAGGGAGACCAGTGGGGGAGGGGAGGGGATCTCTGGTGTGAGGGGGAGCGGGAGTATTATGGTCATAACAGGGAGAGGTAGGTATGGCGGGAGCAGAGGGGTAGGCCGCTCTTGGGGAACGAGAAAACGCTGTCTCCAAGCGATTCCTTGTTCTGGCCCCTCTGGTTTGGTTCCATCTTGCTCAACCCGAGGTCCTGGTAACCAGGGATGTCAGGGCCCTGGGCTCAAGCTGCTGCTGTTGAATGCCAGGTCAATTACCAACAAGGCCCCCCTTGTACGGGATTTAATCCTGGAAGAGGGGGCGGACCTGGCATGTATCACTGAGACCTGGCTAGGCCAGGAGGGGGGGTTCCCCTCTCCGAGATGTGCCCGGACGGGTTATTAGTGCAGCATCAGCCGCGACCCCAGGGAAGGGGTGGAGGAGTGGCGATTATAGCTCGCCAGAACCTTAATCCTTGAAGGAGCCCTGCCCCGGAGATTGTTGGGTGTGAGATGCTCCTTCTGAAGTTGGACTTAGGGGTCCAGGTGGGCCTTCTGCTAGCGTACCTGCCTCCTAGCTACGTTGCAAAGGCCCTGCCTGTTCTGCTCGAGGCGGTAGCAGGGCTGGCGATTGAGTTCCCCAGGTTGATGGTGCTGGGGACTTTAATTTGCCATCGCCCAGTGAAACCTCAGAGGCAGTCCAGGAGTTCATGGCTTCCATGACAACCATGGACCTGACCCAAGTAGTTCAGGGTCCGACTCATGAGGGAGGTCACACGCTTGACCTTGTGTTTCTCTCGGGGCAGTGGAGAGATGATCTGAGGCTGAGGGGTTTAGTCACAGTACCCTTGTCGTGGTCAGATCATTTCCTTCTGAGGTTGGATTTCATGGCACCACTCCTCCACCGCAAGGAGGCGGGGCCGATTAAGTGGTTCCGCCCCAGGCGCCTAATGGAATCTGAAGGATTTCAGAGGGAACTTGGGGAAATACCTGACTCCCTGGTACACGATTCATCTGAGGCTCCAGTGGCAGCCTGGAACCAGGCGGCAATGGGGGCTTTAGATCGGATTGCGCCTTTGCGGCCTCTCCGTGGCAGCAGATCCCGGAGGGCTCCTTGGTTTACTGAGGAGCTCCGGGAGATGAAGCGCCTAAAGAGACGCCTAGAGCGACGATGGAGAGCCAGTAAAGCTGAGTCTGACCGGACACTTTTAAGAACTTGCATTAAGTCTTACTTAGTGGCGATAAGGGCGGCAAAATGCTCGCATTTTTCCGCTCTTATTGCGTCCGCCGACTCCCACCCAGCCGCCCTGTTTAGGGTGACTCGCTCCCTCCTAGCCAAGGAGGTAGCCGAAGATCCCTTGCAGGGCAGAGCTGAGGAATTTTCTCAGTTTCTGGCGGACAAAGTCGTTCAGATTCGGACAGACCTGGACTCCATTTGGACAGGGCAAGCCGAGATGACAGGGGCGAGTCTTAGTCCTGTTATATGGGACGAATTTGAGCCTGTCACTCCTGAGGATGTGGACAAGGCCATAGGAGCGATGAGCGCCTCCACCTGTTTATTGGACCCGTGCCCCTCCTGGCTGGTCTCTGCCAGCAGGGAGGTGTCACGCGGCTGGCTCCAGGCGGTTGTGATCGCTTCTTTGAGAGAGGGATCCATCCCACAGCCTTTAAAAGCTGCGGTGGTGAGGCCCCTCCTCAAGAAGCCTTCCCTGGACCCAGCGGATTTAAAGAACTTCCGTCCAGTCTCCAACTTACCCTTTTTGGGTAAAGTTGTTGAGAAGGTGGTGTCGCTCCAACTCCTGCGGCTATTGGAGGATACTGATTATCTGGATCCCTTTCAATCGGGTTCAGGCGCGGCTACAGTACGGAGACTGCTTTGGTCGCGCTGATGGATGATCTCTGGCGAGCCCGGGATGGGGGTTATTCCTCCATCCTGGTGTTACTTGACCTCTCAGCAGCTTTCGATACCATTGACCATGGTATCCTTCTGCATCGTCTTGGGGAGATGGGAGTGGGAGGCACTGTTTTACGGTGGTTCTCCTCCTAACTCTCTGACAGGACGCAGTCGGTGCTGACAGGAGGACAGAGGTCGGCCCCTAGGCCCCTGGTTTGCGGGGTGCCACAGGGCTCGGTCCTCTCGCCCATCCTGTTTAACATTTACATGAAACCACTGGGTGAGATCATCCGACGACATGGGGTGAGGTATCAGCAGTATGCGGACGATACCCAGTTGTACATCTCCACCCCGTGTCAGTTCAGTGAAGCAGTTGATGTAATGTGCCGCTGCCTGGACGATGTGAGGGTCTGGATGAGAGTGAACAGACTCAGGCTCAACCCAGACAAGACTGAGTGGCTCTGGATATTGCCTCCCAAGGACTATGTCGACTGTCCCTCCTTGGTTCTCGGGGGAGAAAAATTGACTCCCTCGGAACGGGTTTGCAATTTGGGAGTTCTCCTAGATCCACAGCTAAAATTGGAGCAACATCTTTCAGCTGTGGCTAGGGGGACCTTTGCACAAATCCGTCTTGTGCACCAATTGCGACCTTACTTGGAGAGGGAGGCCTTGCTCACAGTCACTCATGCCCTTGTCACCTCACGGCTAGGCTACTGTAATGCGCTCTACATGGGGCTACCCTCGAAGAGCATCCGGAGACTCCAACTGGTACAGAATGCAGCTGCGCGAGCTGTAGTGGGTGTACCGAGATACACCGACGTAACACCTATTCTCCGTCAGCTGCATTGGTTGCCCATTAGTCTCCGGACCCAATTTAAGGTGTTGGTTTTGACCTTTAAAGCCCTACATGGCTCAGGGCCAGGTTACCTTCGGGACCGCATCCTGCCGCATACCTCCCTACGACCGGTTAGGTCCCACAGAGAGGGCCTCCTCCGGGTCCCATCGGCCAAACAATGTCGATTGGCGGGGCCACGGGGGAGGGCCTTCTCTGTGGGAGCCCCGTCCCTCTGGAACCAACTTCCACCAGAGATCCGGACCATCCCCACCCTGCTGGCCTTCCGTAAAGCCTTAAAAACATGGCTCTTCCGGCAGATGGGGTGAATAGGATAATCAGATTCCCCCCTGAATGTTGCGTTTATAATGTTTTTTCTCTAATTATATTTTTAATTTAAATTATGATCATTGTTTTTAAATGTACGTTTCTTATTCATGTTGTACGCCGCCCTGAGTCCCACGGGATTGGGCGGCCTATAAGAGCGACTAAATAAATAAATAAATAAATAAATAACCTGCCTTCGGCTGGTGAAACCTCTAGTGCAGCTCAGGAGTTCATGGATTCCATGACAACCATGGACGTGACCCAAGTAATCCAGGGTCCGACTCATGAGGGAGGCTACACGCTCGACCTAGTGTTTCTTTCGGGGCAGTGGAGAGATGATCTGAAGACAGGGGATATAGTCACCACCCCATTGTCATGGTCAGATCATTTCCTACTGAGGTTGGATTTCGCAGCCCCATTCCTCCCCCACAGGGAGGCGGGATCGACTAGGTGGTTCCGCCCCAGGCGCCTAATGGAACCGGAAGGATTCCAGAGGGAACTTGGGGAAATACCTGAAACCCTGGTACACAATTCAGCTCAGTCCCTGGTGGCTGCTTGGAACACCGCAGCATCAGGGGCATTAGACCGGATTGCGCCTTTGCGACCTCTCCGTGGCAATGGATCCCGGAAAGCCCCCTGGTTTACCGAGGAGCTCCGGGAGATGAAACGCCACAAGAGACGTCTGGAGCGATGCTGGAGACCCAGTAAAACCAAATCTGACCGAACACTTCTAAGAACTTTCATTAAGTCTTATTTAGTGGCGATTCGGGTGGCAAAACGATCTCATTTTTTCGCTTTTATTGCATCCACAGATTCTCGCCCAGCCGCCTTGTTTAAGGTGACTCGCACCCTCCTCGCCAAAGGAGGGGAGCGAGGAACACTTGCAAGGTAGAGCTGAGGAATTCGCGCAGTTTCTGACGGATAAAGTCACTCAGATCCGGTCAAATATGGACTCTGGCTGGGCAGAGTCCATTGAGCTGACAGGGGCAAGTCTTAGCACAGCACTGTGGGAGGAGTTTGAGCCTGTCTCTCCTGAGGACGTGGACAAGGCCGTTGGTGCAATGAGTGCCTCCACTTGTTTATTGGACCCGTGCCCCTCCTGGCTGGTTTCGGCCAGCAGAGAGGTGGCACGCGGCTGGATCCAGGCGGTTGTCACTGCTTCTTTTAGGGAGGGATCCATACCGCAGCCGTTAAAAGTTGCGGTGGTGAGACCCCTCCTTAAGAAGCCTTCCCTGGATCCAGTGGACTTGAAGAACTTTTGTCCGGTCTCCAACTTACCCTTTATAGGTAAAGTTGTTGAGAAGGTAGTAGCTTTTCAGCTTCTGCGGCTATTGGAGGAAACTGATCATCTAGATTCCTATCAGTCGGGTTTCAGGCATGGCTACAGTACAGAAACTGCCTTGGTCGCCCTGATGGATGATCTCTGGCGAGCCCGGGACGGGGGAAATTCCTCCATCCTGGTGCTACTTGACCTCTCAGCGGCTTTCGATACCATCGACCATGGTATCCTTCTGCATCGTCTCGGCGAGTTGGGAGTGGGAGGCACCATTTTACGGTGCTTCTCCTCTTATCTCGCCGACAGGATGCAGTCGGTGTTAGCAGGAGGGCAGAGGTCGTCTCCTAGGCCCCTGACATGTGGGGTGCCTCAGGGTTCGGTCCTCTCACCCATCCTGTTTAACATTTACATGAAACCGCTGGGGGAGATCATCCGTAGACACGGGGTGAGTTTTCAACAGTACGCTGATGACACCCAGCTGTACATCACCACCCTGTCTCAATTCAGGGAGGCAGTCGATGTAATGTGCCGATGCCTGGACAATGTTAGGACCTGGAAGGGGAGAAACAGACTCAAACTCAACCCCGACAAGACTGAGTAGCTCTGGATATTGCCCCCTAAGGACTATGTCAACTGTCCCTCCTTGGTTCTTGAGGGAGGAAAATTAACTCCCTCGGACCAGGTCCACAACTTGGGGGTCCTCCTAGATCCACAGCTAAAATTGGATCATCATCTTTCTGCTGTGGCTAGGGGGGCCTTTGTACAGGTTCGCCTGGTGCACCAGTTGCGGCCATACTTGGAGAATGAGGCTCTACTCACGGTCATTCATGCCCTTGTCACCTCCCGTTTGGACTACTGCAATACGCTCTACATGGGGCTACCCTTGAAGAGTATCCGGAGACTTCAGTTGGTGCAAAATGCGGCTGCGCGTGCTGTGGTGGGTGTGCCTAGGTACACCCACGTGACACCTATACTCCGCCAGCTGCATTGGTTGCCCATCGGACTCCAGGTCCAATTCAAGGTGTTGATCACCATCTTTAAAGCCCTTCATGGCTTAGGACCAGGTTATCTCTGGGACCGCATTCTGCCTCACACTTCCCTTCGACCGGTTAGGGCCCACAGAGTTGGCCTCCTCCAGGTCCCGTTGGCCAAGCAATGCCGGCTGGCGGGCCCTAGGGGGAGAGCCTTCTCTGTGGCAGGCCCCGTGCTCTGGAACCAACTCCCCCCAGAGATCCGAACTATCCCCACCCTGCTGGCCTTCCGAAAAGCCGTTAAGACATGGCTTTTCCTGCAGGCTGGGGGTAGAGCCTAATTCCACCTGAGCTCACCCCCAAGTATGTATTGTTGTTTTATGGTTCTTGGATGGTTTTAATATTGTGTTTTTAATTTTTATATTTGATTTTAATTAATATTTATAGTTGGTTATTCTTGTATTTCTTTCTGTTGTACGCCGCCCTGAGTCCTTCGGGAGTTGGGTGGCATATAAGAAAACCAAAATAAATAAATAAATAAATAATAAGTCCACACCTCTTAAAGTTGCCAAGGTTGAGAAATACTGCTTTGGTTAATATGTAAGGTAAAGAAATCCAGAGATGGTAAGATTCTTGTACCTTAATCAGTAGCTTCTTGGGAAGATGTAAGAAAAGGAAGAGCAGAACTTGGGGGTGGAGTGAAAAGGGGGATCAGCCTAGAATTGTTACACAGTCACAAGTGAACTAGATTTAACGCTCCTTGAGCACCATTGGCTTTTATCTAACTCTAAATATTTGTTTACCATTAGTTGAGAAGACTCCTGTGCATAGGCTTTAGCAACAAATCAGTTTAATTGAAACTTCATATGTGGACATGATCTTTCACGCCTGACAAATCATGTGACGATGACTGCTTTGAGTTGTGTGACAAAAGGTTGAGAGATTTATTTATTTATTTATTGGATTTATATGCCGCCCAACTCCCTAGTGACTCAAGATCAAGATCCCTTTGTGCATGTGTGCCATCATGATAACTCAGATCTGTTAAGATGAGACCATCCAATATCCAGAAAAAGGATTCTCTGAATGATGTACAAGAATGTAATGCAACTAGGAGGCTGGGCTGACATTGCGGAGATACGAACGCATCTCCACGGGACTCTGTGGAATTGCGCCGAATACGATCTGCCAGGAGGTTCTGAGGGACCCAAATCACCCTGGAGGGATGATGAAGACAGAGAGGATACTCTGCTGATCACAAGGAGACCACATACTCCTTGTTTGATGCAGAGAAGCTCTCAATCCGGCGGGAAGAAAAAGACGGCCATTACGAGCCTGACCGGAGCTGTGACAGCCGACCAATGCAGCAAGTATAGAAGTTGAGGAACAGTGTGATCGATCTGGGTGAGATTTTCCCAACTCCTGTTGTGGAATTTACCCCCTTAAAAAAGCCTGGGAGAAAGTGGGACTCAAAGAAGAGGAGGTGGAATTGTTTGTTTTCCACCTCCAAGAATAGCGGCGAGCAAACTTTCAAGTTATTTATAAATTTGGAAGTAGAGAAAAAAAACTTTTCTAAAAAAGGGAGAAGAAATTGAAAAGCTAGAAAGTCGAACTGGGGATTTAAAAACAAAATAGACTAAGTTGAAACTCTGTGAAATTTGAAATTTGGACCCCTGGGACTATTAAAAAGCTTTGAAGCAGATGAACAACTTAAGATAACAAAAGAGAAAGGAGAGAAATAGAGCAACAGTGACACCTACTGGAGAAAACTGCAGAGAAGTGAAAGTAATGAAAGTACAGTAGTGGCTAAAATTGTGGAAACCTTTTGGGAAAAGTGTATTTTTGAGGTTTGATGGCTAATAACACCACTTTTTTTGGAGTAGTACCATAAAATTATATATCAATGGAAAGATAATTTAATCAAGAATGTAATGCAACAAAGATTGTTCAATTATTTGTATTCTATGAAAAGGTATAGCCAAATAACCAGAAAAAGGTAGCACAACTTGCTTAGGTTGATATCAGGTAGCTTTCCTTCATCTGATTGTAGCCAATGAGCATGAGTGTTTAGAGAGCCAATCAGGTGTCATCTTGTTTTGGCAATGAGCCAATCAGATCACAGTAGGATTCAGTTATTGATGTCATGTATTGAAGCTGAGAGGAGGACATTTGTCAGTGTGTTATGGGATCGCTATCAAGTTGGTTGGGTTTTTTTGTGTTCTTTCATTTAGTGAGCTTGTAAAATGTAATAAAACTAAAGTAATGGTGCAAAGAGTTGACTGGTTGCCCAGAAAGTGATGTAAAATAGTATTATTAAGTGAACAAGGCTACAGTTATAAAGAAATTAGAAGAAAAATTGGTGGAAACTTATCCAAAGGTGGCATGTCTAAGTTTTTGAAGAGGTATAAGGAGACTCAGTCACTACAAAACCACACTGGTAAAGGCAGGAAAAGGTGCACAAAATAAGCAAGTGATGATAGAAGAATTAAGAGACTGTGCCTACGTGACAGAAGAAAATCATCTGGGTGTATACAAGATGAAATGGCGCAATGCAGTGTGAAGTTGAGTGCAAGGACTGTTTGGCGCAGACTGCAGGAATTTGGCCTAAAATCTAGAATTCCACGGAAAAAGCCACTTTTATCTCTCAAACAAAGGTTGAAAAGACTAAACTGGGCTAAAACCAGAGGTGGGATTCAGCAGGTTCTGACCCAGGGGCGGGTTCCTAATTTTTTTACTACCACTCTGTGGGCGTGGCTTATTTTGTGGGTGTGGCTTGCTGGCCATGTGACCGGGTGGGCATGGCTTGCCGCTCATATATTAGTTATTTCAGAGAGATGTTACTACTATTTTTGCTATTTTATACCTTACATGAAAAGCTTTGCATACGAAGTGCGTGTTACACCATGGCAACACAGCAACCTTTATATGCAGAAAATGCTATAGTTAAAAGACAAGCAAGTCTCATACAGCGTTTTTGGTTTCAGTCATGGATTCCTTAGACGAAAATATTGAGGACTGTTAAAAGAACAGTATCTTTTAACAGTCCTCAATGTTTTCGTCTAAAGAATAACAGTATAAAACTGTATAAAATTAACAGTATAAAAGGTTAAGCTTTTGGAAAACGCCCACTTTGGGAAGCTTTAGGCAAAAGCGAAGGAAAAGTGTCAAATGCGAGCTTCTTATTATTTTCAAGCGAAGGGACGGGGAAAGACTTAATTGTCAGGTTTCTGGGCATGCGCAGAAGAAAATTTTTAAAATTTTTTTAAAAAAAAATTTAAAAAATGGCGGCGCCCAGGCACCGGTAACCGACCACACCGGTACTGTGACGTCACCAGTGGGCCGCTACCGGTGCTATAGAGTGGACCGTACTGGTAGGAACCCACCACTGTTCTGACCAGTTCTGGAGAACCGGTAGCAGAAATTTTGAGTAGTCCGGAGAACCGGTAAATACCACCTCTGACTGGCCCCGCCCCCATCTATTCTCTGCCTCCTGAGTCCCAGCTGATCCGGAGGAAATGGGGATTTTGCAGTAACCTTCCCCTGGAGTGGGGTGGGAATGGAGATTTTGCAGTATCCTCCCCCTGCCAAGCCCACCAAGCCACACCCACCAAGCCACACCCACCAAGCTACGCCCACAGAACCGGTAGTAAAAAAATTGAATCCCACCACTGGCTAAAACCCATGTGTCAGTACTATGTTTAAAACTGATTGGGTTACTAATGTATAAATAAACCACTAATCTATGTGTGTGGTAAAAAGTGGTATTGCTTTAAATTGTAAGCATTGTAGGCTTGCTGATTATTATAAAAGAGAACAGGTTAGCTTGAGTAATTTGTGCATCCGTGTGCTTAGTGACTGAGAGATTGCTTCTACTCATTGCTCCTGTATCTGTTTGAAGACAAGACGCTACCAAAAGAAGTTCAAGGTTTCTTCTGCATTGTTTGCTAAAGACTTTATCTACAAAAGATTAATAGCTAAGTGCTAATAATAGCTAAGTGCTAAGAGTGTGACTTTGTGTCTGTATATTGCAAAAAGAAGATAAGTTAAAGAAAGATTATTCGTGGACTGTTTGTTTTGAAGTTTTACAAGTTTATTTAAGTAAATTATATTTAACACTTTGAAGACTTCTGTTTGTTGACTCTATAATATTGAACAGCAACGCCACATTCCATTGCGTATATTCATTTCATAAATACATAACCTCAACACCATGTTACCTGGACAGAGGATATATAATTTTATGGTACTACTCCCCCCACAAAAAAGTGGTGTTATTAGCCATCAAACCTCAAAAATACTGTACACGTTCCCCAAAAGGTTTCCACAATTTTGGCCACTACTGTGCTTTGGAAATATGACCTTGGCTATTGAAGATAAGCTATTGAAGATAACCCACAACAACACCTGCTTTAGCAAATTGTTTACATCAGACAGCAGAGACAGAGAGTGAAACACTGTAACATTTTAAACAGTGTAGCTATTTGAACTTAGAAGAAAGTTAAACAGATAAAGTAAATAGAAGCTGAGAAACAGCAAAAAACTTTCTTTTTTCCTTCTCGCTTGAACTTTTTTTCCCCTTTTTTGGGGGTGTGTGATATATGAATTTGAGTGGTTGAACTTTGGGATTTGGTGGGCCTAAGTGGATTACAAATTTATTAAACTTACTAAATCAATTAAGAAGAAAGGATTAGGGTTTAAAGAACCTGAAAATAAGGACCTTTATTTTTTTTTATTTGACTTTCCTCTCGTCTGGGCTACAATAACAGCAAATTTGAAACTGTTTGGAGACTTTAATGGTCTTGAAGAACTTAAGCTTATTCGAAATGACTTCTTTGGCAACCTTCAGTCTCGAGAGACTATGGTATCGTGCTCTGGAAAGAGTTTCTAGAAAGAGTTCCTAGAACAGCATCTAGTGTGGCTAAAAAGGCCAATCCGAGAGTGGCAATCCCTTCCACACTGAGGGCAGATCCATTCTGTCCCCTGCCTGGCCCCCAGATTTCTCTGGTTCCGGGACTGCCTCACTGCCTCGGCCTGCCGAACAAGTGACTCCTCGAAATGGAGAAGGCCATACTGCGTCTTTAGCCTCCAAGTGGAACGATCAGAGGTCAAGGTTTCCCAGCTGTTAATGTCCATTCCCAAGGCCTTTAAATCCCTCTTACAGATATCCTTATATCGCAGCTGTGGTCTCCCTCTAGGGTGCTTTCCCTGCACTAGTTCACCATACAGGAGATCTTTCGGAATCCGCCCATCATCCGTTCTCACAACATGCCCAAGCCAGCAAAGACGTCGCTGTTTCAGTAGTGTATACATGCTAGAAATTCCAGCACGATCCAAGACTGCGCTATTTGGAACTTTGTCTTTTTTTTAAAAAAAAATAGTTTTTATTAAGTTATTTACATTTAAAAACAAACAAACATACAAAACAAAAAAAAAAGAACATTATGACATTAAGAAGTACAATATAAACATTTACAAAACATAAAAAACGCATACAGCTATAGAGCTGTTAATTTCTATAATTTGTTCTACGGCGAGTATATGTTAGCGATATATTTTTATGTATTTTCCAACTTTTATCTTGTCTTTTATGTGATAAATTTTATAAATCAATCGTGTTAATAGTAATATTAACAATAGTATTAATAATAGTACAACGATAGTGATATTGATGATAGTATTGATAATAATAATAATAGTTCATAAGAAATAAGGCACTTTCAATTTTGTAAAATCATAGTATACATATATATTATTATAATATAACTATTTTCTCTATTAATTCCTTATTCTAATTTCTATGTGTCTTATTTAACTTATATTTACATTTATTACATTGATGATATTTGTTTTCGTTTTTCGTACCAATTGTAAAATAAATTCCAAATTTCATAATAGTCGGAGTCTTCCTTTCCTTTCAATTCCATAGTTAACTTATCCGCTTCGGCACAATCCAAAATTTTTCTGATTACACTGCTTTCCTCGGGAATATCATTTAATTTCCAATTTTGTGCTATCGTTATTCTTGCCGCTGTTAGTATATGTAAAATGATATAGTAGTGTTTTTTTTCCATTTTTTGGTTGATGATTCCCAATAAGAAGATTTCCGGTTTAATATCTAAGTCTTGTTGTGTGATTTCTGTTAACCAGTTTTTGATTTTATTCCAGAAGAGTTTGATTTTTGGACAGGTCCACCACATATGATAATAAGATCCAGTTTTACACTGACATCTCCAACAATTTGGTGGTAGATTTTTATACATTCTTGCCAATCTCGCTGGAGGGAGGTGCCATCTATAGAATAGTTTATAATAATTTTCTTTGTATGAGACTGATTTTGTGATTTTGTAGTTCTGATTCCATATTTTTTCCCATTGATTAATTGGTATTTCATGTCCAAAATTTTTCGTCCAGCTTATCATATTTCCCTTTATTATATCTTTCTGTGTTTTGTTTTTTAGAAGAAATTTATATATTTTAGTTATTGCTTTTTGTTCCTGGTCTAATAAGATTTTATCTAATTCTGATTTAGTTTTTTGTATTCCATATTTTCTCTTGTCGTTTTCTAATCTGTTCTTAATTTGAAAGTATGGCCACCAGTCAATCTTAATTCCTCCCTGTTCTAATTTTGATATAGATTTTAAGGCTCCTCCTTCTTCCAGTATTTCTTCGTATGTAACCATTTTTTCCAGGTTTGTTGTGTTTGGGTAAGTAATGGCTTCCATGCCAGAGAACCAGGGTGGTATCTTAGTATAATATTGTTTTTTGATTCTAAGCCAGATTCCTAATAGGGAGTCTCTGATTTTATGTCTTTTAAAATATGAGTGTGTTTTATGTTTATCATCCCAGAGGAATCCATGCCACCCTACATGTAAGTCATAACCTTCTAATACCAGTAAGCGTCTATTTTTGATTTGTATCCAGTCCTTTATCCATGTTAAAGCAGATGCTTGATAATATAATTCAAAATCTGGCAGTCCGAACCCTCCCTGATTTCTATTTTGTTGTAAATATTTTAATTTGATTCTTGGTTTTTTCCCGGCCCATATAAATTTGGTTAGTATTTTATTTAATTTTTCAAAATATTTTTTCTCTAATTTGATTGGTATAGTCTGAAATAAGTATAAAATTTGAGGTAGTATTGACATTTTAATCGCTGCAATTCTGCCTATTAGAGATATTTGTAATTTGTTCCAGTTATCTAGTTTCTTTTCGATTTGTTTTAAAATTCCCATATAGTTTTCTTCTTTTATTGTTGTGCATTTCGCTGACAGGTTGATTCCTAAATATTTTATTTTCTTTACAATTTGTATTTCTAATTTCCTTTCTAATTCCTTATTTTGTGTATCTGTCAGATTTTTGGTTATTATTTTAGTTTTTTGTTTGTTAATTTTTAGACCTGCTACTTTCCCAAATTCATTAATTTCTTTTAGTAAAATTGATCCTACCTCTAGAGGTTCTTCTATATTGAAAACCATGTCGTCTGCGAATGCCTGCAATTTATATTCCTGTTCTTTTATCTTGAGTCCTTTTATTTCTTTGTTTTCCCTTACCTTTTGTAATAATGATTCCAATGATAATATAAATAATAAAGGGGAGAGAGGACAGCGCTATTTGGAACTTTGTCATGCCAGGTGATGCCAAGTGATGCATCGAAATGACTAGCACTTCAAATTTAAGTAAAGCAGGGAGAAAAAATACATCTGCGTCCTCATCAGCAGCATCAGAAGCTGCATCCAGTCCAGCAAGCCAAAGATCTTTTTTAAAAAAATAATTTTTATTGAACAGTTTTAAAAACATGTAAATACAAATATACATATATACAAAACCTACCGTATTTTTCGGAGTATAAGACGCACCTTTTTACCCCCCCAAAGAGGGTGAAAACTTGGGTGTGTCTTATACACCAAATGCTTGCAGGAAAGAGGGAAGAGCCTGTAAAGCCAAGCAAGTCAGTAGGAGTTTCCCCGATGGACAGCTGATTAGGTTTGCCACGTGGGAAAATGAAAGTGAAACTAACTACAAAGGCAAATAGCTGGGAGAGACAGGCAGATTTTTATTTTCTGCTGAACTGGATGCAAGGGGGTAAGTGAATAACTATAAATGTCTGTAGAATGTTCAAATTATTAGATTTATTTTTAAAAGACTGCTTTATTATTGTTCTAGAGTCAGAGGTCTCCAACCTTGGCAATTTTAAGACTTGTGGACTTCAACTCTTAGAATTCAACAGCCAGCTTTGTTAGCTTTGCTGGCTGTGGAATTCTGGGAGTTGAAGTCCACAAGTCTTAAAGTTTCCACGGTTGGAGATCCCTGTAAATCTAGACAATTTAACAAAATAAAGAAGCTTTTTAAAATAAATGCTTGCTCTGAAGAGGCCCAATGTTATTGTATCTTCTTTTAAATAGAGAATAATGTATACTTCCAGAAATTTTAATTAATTTTAACAGCTCTGTACAAGTATAGTATGAAATGTAACAGTGTCCTGTTTAGTATTAGAGTTTAGTTACCTTGGAGTAGATCTATTTAAATAATTGGGAGCAGTTAGTGTGACTACATTTAAGAAAACTTTCTGGCATAATGTACATTTGCTATTTCTTTGCTATTTCTATGGGTCAGGCACACATGCACAGAAATACACAGCAAACAGTGTATATCATCTGTGCTGTTTGCTGTTTGCTGTTTGGCAAATTGCTTGGAGGCAGAGGCCTTTATCCCTTGTTTTCCTCCCCCAAAACTAAGGTGCGTCTTATACTCCGAAAAATACGGTACATTTAAAAAACACCACATAACATAACATAACATAACAAAACCTAAACATTTAATATTGATAATTATTTAGCAGTGTTGCGTATCGATATATCTTCTGTGTATCTATATCTCTTGTTTGTTAACTTATTTATACGAGGGTGAGTCAAAAAGTAATTCCATTTTCTTTAGGACAGGTATAATTACCAACACAGGAACATGTAGCATACATCAAAATGAAGCTGGTCCTCTGTGGATCACATCCCTACTTCTCAACATAGTCACCGTTTCTCTCAATAGCAATGTTCCACCTTCAAATGAGAGCATGTGTTCCTGCCTCATAAAATTTTGTTGACTGTTCTTTGAGCCACTTCTTCACTGCAGTTTTCACTTCCTCGTCACTGGAATAATGTTTGCCTCTCAAACCCTATCTCGGAGAAGGATTCTAGACAACGACAATTGAGGAAGGATACGATATTTGCATTTGAAGGATTAGCAGTAAATATGGAAATTTTGGAGAAAGATGTGGAAGTAATTAAACAGTCTGTGATAACCTTGGGGGAAAATATAGACAAAACTCAAAACAATATTGAAAACTTTGAAACAGAGGTGTGAAGTATGGAATTTGCCTTAAGACTAAGAGGTTTAAATGAGAAAAAACATGAAGATTTAAAAGGGAGAATGGTGGAGGCTTTGGTGCAGGTGTCAGGAATGACTAAAGAAGAACTGGTCATGCAAATTGATAAGATATACCGTGTTAATTCTTGGATTGCTAAACAAAAACATCTGCCAAGGGATATCGTAATATATTTTACTACAAGGGCGTTACGTAATAAAATTCTACAGGCGACTTTCAAGAATAAGCTTCAGGTAAATGGACAGGAAGTAATGACATTGAAAGAAATTCCTCCTAAAATGCTCAGAGCCAGAAAGGATTATACCTTTCTGGTTGAAGAACTTAAAAAACAGAATCTACAGTATAAATGGGATGCCCCAACGGGGGTAGTGGTCAGACACCTGGAAAAGAGATACCGGCTCAACACGATAATGAAAGCTACTGATTTTTATGTTAAAGTTTTAAAGGCTGATATATCCAAAACTCCAGAAGGAAGAAGCATGAAAGTAACAGAAGAGGAGAAAGGAGAGTCATCGATAGTGCAAACGGAAAGAGCTTTGAAGATTCAAGGTGATTTACAGAGCCAGAGAGATGTTCACAATGTGGAAGAAGAGACAGAAGATCAGAGTCAGACAAGAGCAGAGCTGACAAATCAAAAATTTGCTAAGATACAAAAGGCTGCAAGAACCAGATCCAAAATTCGACTGAGAAGAAGGAACGATTAGAATTTGGGAAGTTATAGGACTTATGGAAAGATGAATGAAAACTGACACTTTGTAGTAAGAAGACTTATTGATTATTGAGGAAACGACCCTGATGGTTGTGTTTTTTTTTCTTTTTTGTCTTTCCTTTTTCTTCTTATTGTTATTATATTTTAAAGCAATTAAAGATTTAGAATTATTGTGAAATTAGTAATTTGATATATTGTAATGTTAGGTTATTAATAATGTGTTTGATTCTTAGATTATGTTTTAAAAATTTCTGAGTTATAAGGGGTTAAAGAAACATAGAAATACTGAAATTAAAAATCTGTTAGACTATTTTAAATCCTTATGTATACTGAAGAGATATTGTAGGAAGAAGGAAGTATTACGTAATAATGAGGAAATGATTTTGATGGTTGTAACTGAATGAAATGGTGAAAGAAAGATTTCTTCTCTTTTCTTTCTTTTTTCTTTTTATTATTATATTTTAAAGATTATATAAATTTTATATAAAGGAAAGATACTTAGTGGAGTAAAGTATCAGCCTGAGATATTGAAATGATGTTTGATTAACAATATGCTTGATTTTTAGGTTATGCTTAAAAGGTTTGAGCAACAAGGAGTTAAAGATTCAAAGAAATGTGGAAATTAAGAATTTGTTAGTATAATTTAAACTTATTTTATTGAATACTATGCCCTGTGCTTTCTCTGGGAAGTCGGGGGGGGGTGAGAAGGGGGGAGGGGTTGGGGGGAAGGGGGGGGGAGAAAAAGGGGAAAAATTTGTACTTTGTACTAATAAAACTTTTTGAATTAAAAATAATAATAATTATATCTGATTATATTAATTATTTACTTATTTCTATCCATATTTTTTCAAAAAACCCATATTTATTGACAAACGTACTAAAAAGAGTAAAATTACAGAAACATAAAAGAGAGAAAAATATTATATTATAACCCCCCCCCCAAATATTCATCCATTTTCTTTAAAATTCCATTCTCTTTTAATTATCCCTATCTTTTTTCGAGTCATTTTGTACCCCCACTTTCTTGCCCTTTGTCTTCCTTTCCTCCTTATATATGCCAATTGCAAAAATCCTCCTTCTATTCCTCTTAATTCCTTCCCCTTCCCCTTTTTAATTTGCCATATCCAACTTCTCCTACCACTGTTTTTCCCAGTGAAATAATCATAAAATATAATATGTTTAACCCTCTGTTCATTTACAAAATCTTCTTTCTTTTTATCTCCATTATGCTCTATTTCTTCTTCCATCTGATTTTCTTCTTCCCATTTCTTCTCCGTTCCAGTATTTTGCTTTATGTTCTGTATCTTTATATTTCCAAATTCTTTATCATTAATCTTATTAGTATCCTCATCAAAAACCTCATTATCCAGTACCTCTCCAGCTCTTTGCTTTGTAGATCTCTTATTTTCAAAGTCTTCTCCAACTCTTTGCTTTGTATCTAAATCCATATTTTCAAAAGCCTTGTTATAAATCATATGTCCAAAGTCCTTGTCGTTATTTCCATTATTATCCTCATCAGGCAGCGCATTTTTATCCAATACTTTCTGTGTTTTCTTTCTGATACCATCTTCAAACCCCATAAAGTAATTCTTTAAATCTTCACAATAGTTTTTAAAGAAAGTTGCAAAATCCTCAAATTCATGTGTCTCTATATTGGCAATATTACAACTTGCAAACCTTTATGGTAAATCCAGCTGTTTAGTGATAACTTTCCAACAGCCTAACATAAAATATTTAGCTCTATAGCAAATACAGTATCCATTTAATGTATAAAGTGTAGCCTTATAAGTTCATTTAAAGTTCAACCAAGTTTCAACTAACAGATGTATCTTCAGCTAACAAGTGAAAGCTCTTTTCCATAACAGATATGAACAAAGTATCCAGTGCTTTATTTTAGTCAAAACATTCTCTCAGCTCGAGGTCACCAGCTGTATAAACAGTCACTAATGAAAATTTTAACACATGAAACGAATCTTCAAACCAGCAGATGGCTCTCTTGATCAATCTTCTTCTTAATTTCAATGTCCTTATGTATTTTAAACAGTATAAATCTATATATATTTAAATCCGATGTTTTCTCCTTACATGAATAATCCAAAAATCCAAAAGTCTCTAAGTCTCCCAATCGCGGGCTTTAGTTGCTGCTTTCTAAATTATATATCCAATAGTTTTTTACTTTGATGATTAGCTGCTTCTTAATCTTTTACTTAATTTTGTGTCTTAAACTTAAATAAAATCACCAATTTCTTCTCCTTGTCCGGCATTAACTCACCAATTAGTCTCCACGCTTATTTTCTTCCTCCTGTCTGTCGCTTAAGCTTCTTTCCTTTCCAGATGACTCCCTTCCAAGAAATCACACTCAGTTCGTTCTAGGCCGCCGTGGCTAGGACGACAAATCATTTTCCAGTGCCGCTGGTGGAGTGCTCTATGCCGGCTTCCTGGGGGGGGTTGCCACCCCTCCCAGGTTGCTGACGGTGTCCCCCTTCTTCCCTACCCCTACAGGGTGGTTCTGGTCCGGTTCTGATGAACCGGAACCCCCAAACGGCGAGGATATCGGGGATCCCCAGCGGAGCGCGGAGAGCTCCGTCTCGCCGCAGCGTTTGGCCACGCCCCCAGTCCAGAACAATCCTTTTCTTATCCTCTCTCTTATGACATATGTTGCCCTGTTCTCCTGTAATTGTTGTATCAGTCTTTTTGTTTTTTCTTTCCTTAATTTGTGGGCCAACCATCTGCCAGGTTTATTTGCAGTTTCAAAATAGTTTTGCTTTGCCATTGTTATATTCCTTGCCATTTCTTCTTGTTGAATTAAATTAAGTTTATGTTTCGTTAGATCCCATTCTTTTATAATTTTATTATTCTGTGGTTCTTTTTGTAATGCCTTTTCTATTTCTTTAATTTTATCTTGCAGTTGTTTTTGTTTTTCCCACTTCTCCTTATTTCTTCTTGCTACATATGCTATTGATATCCCTCTCATATATGCCTTGGTGGTATCCCAGAGATTTTGTAATGTAGTCTGTTCTTTTTTGTTTTCTTTGAAGAAATTGCACAATTCCTTTTCCATCGTTTGTATATACAATTTTTCTTTTATAATTCTTTGGTTTAATGTCCATCGTCCTTTTTTCTTCTGCCCTTTCCAGTTTATTGCCAAAGGATTGTGATCTGTCCATGTATTTGGTAGTATCTCTATGTCTTCTATATTATTTATCAAATCTGGGTTCATCCAAGCCATGTCGATTCGAGACCATGAATTGTGCAGGTGTGAGAAAAATGTATATTGTCTTTTCTCAGGGTATAGTTTTCTCCATGCATCTCTTAAGTTAAGTTCTTGTGCCATTTCTTCAAATGTATTTGGTAACTTTCGTCTTCCCTTCTTATTTTTCTTTGCACTTTTATGATCCTTTTTGTTATCTACCACTGCATTATAGTCACCTATCACACATATATTTTCGTAGTCTAGTTTCGTTATTTCCCCTGATAATTTTTTATAAAAATCTTTTTGTTTTGTATTCGGTGCATAAATTGTCACTAATAATATTCTTTTTTGGCTAGTTTTTATTTCTACCATCAGAATCCTACCTTCCTTGTCTTTAAATTTACAGTTTAAATTCACAGAAGCAGGGTGTGGGGCTCCTGGCTGAAACTTGTGAATCTGACTGAGAGAAAGAGGAAAAAAGCAGGTAAACAACTTCTTCCATTACAGTTTAAATTCACAGAAGCAGGGGGTGGGGCTCCTGGCTGAAACTTGTGAATCTGGCTGAGAGAAAGAGGAAAAAAGCAGGTAAACAACTTCTTCCATTACAGTTTAAATTCACAGAAGCAGGGGGTGGGGCTCCTGGCTGAAACTTGTGAATCTGACTGAGAGAAAGAGGAAAAAAGCAGGTAAACAACTTCTTCCATTACAGTTTAAATTCACAGAAGCAGGGGGTGGGGCTCCTGGCTGAAACTTATGAATCTGACTGAAAGAAAGAGGAAAAAAGCAGGTAAACAACTTCTTCCATTACAGTTTAAATTCACAGAAGCAGGGGGTGGGGCTCCTGGCTGAAACTTGTGAATCTGACTGAGAGAAAGAGGAAAAAAGCAGGCAAACAACTTCTTCCATTACAGTTTAAATTCACAGAAGCAGGGGGTGGGGCTCCTGGCTGAAACTTGTGAATCTGACTGAGAGAAAGAGGAAAAAAGCAGGCAAACAACTTCTTCCATCACAGTTTAATTTCATAGAAGCAGGGGGTGGGGCTCCTGGCTGAAACTTGTGAATCTGACTGAGAGAAAGAGGAAAAAAGCAGGCAAAGAACTTCTTCCATTACAGTTTAAATTCACAGAAGCAGGGGGTGGGGCTCCTGGTTGAAACTTGTGAATCTGACTGAGAGAAAGAGGAAAAAAGCAGGCAAGCAACTTCTTCCATTACAGTTTAAATTCACAGAAGCAGGGGGTGGGGCTCCTGGCTGAAACTTGTGAATCTGACTGAGAGAAAGAGGAAAAAAGCAGGTAAACAACTTCTTCCATTACAGTTTAAATTCACAGAAGCAGGGGGTGGGGCTCCTGGCTGAAACTTGTGAATCTGACTGAGAGAAAGAGGAAAAAAGCAGGCAAACAACTTCTTCCATTACAGTTTAAATTCACAGAAGCAGGGGGTGGGGCTCCTGGCTGAAACTTGTGAATCTGACTGAGAGAAAGAGGAAATATATAACTATAAACCAAAAATAGTAATAATACATTCAGGGTTAGTGCACTTGAGATTGTGATTTTATTTTATTTCAAAATGACTGGCTTAGTTCAGTGTAATAATTGTTTTACAGCTGTGTTTCGAAGTACTCTTTTCAAATTTGGATACTGTCCTCTTTGTAAACAAATTACTAGTCTACGTGGACATATTACCTATCTAGAATCTTTAATCTGTGCTCTGCAAGCAGAAATTAGTTGCCAAACTCAGCCATTCCTCACTAATGAGCTGCCGCACTATCAGCCCCCTCTACCACAAAGATCCTGCAGGAGAAGGGCAGTATGGACAACTGTGGGATCTGGCAGGGTGAGAGCTGTGCACCATAAACACAAAGCTTTTGCTGTGTCCCAGCATAACAGATATAGTGCCCTTGCTGACCTTAATAGGGACACTAAAGCGACAGATCAAGGTAGTTGTGATAACAATAACTCAAATAAGCAGGGGATCGTGGCCCGAGATGAAGAACTTATTTTGAAAAGTGGAAAGTGTGAATCAGGTATTACACATCAGACACACAAGAGCAGCAAGGTATCCAAAAAGAGAAGCCACCTTCTGGTTGGTGATTCAATTGTAAGGGATGTAAATTTAGGAAAGGATATCGAGGTTTTGAAAGAGGTCAGGTGTCTGCCAGGTGCTACTGCCAGCAGAGACAAGAGGCGCATTCTTAAGATTGTCAAGAATGCCAGTAAGGACTGTGATGTTGATGCTATTATACATCTTGGCACAAATGATCTGTCCCAAAAAGATGTACTTTCTGTGCAGAATGACTTCCAGAGCTTGGGGTATGAACTTAGTAGTATAGGTTGTAGGCTTAACTTTTCAGAGGTTTTACCAGTATATAAGGAACAAAAAGGGAAAGGCCAACGTGTAGCAGAGTTTAATGTGTGGCTAAAGGAGTGGTGTAAAAGGGAAGGAGTGGTGTAAAAGGGAAGGCTTTGGTTTTATTAGTCATGATGTCTGCAGCTGGTCCAATGAAAAACTGTACAAAAGAGATGGTTTGCATCCATCAAAGAAAGGGACTGAGCTACTTGGTATTAAATTCACAGATTTCCTGGATAAACATTTAAACTGAACAGCGGGGACAGAGAATTAATTGATACAGATCATTTCTGTCCCCAGCAATCTAAAATTAATAGGGTTAACAGTGCACACAACATAGATGTGTATGCGGGTAAGTTTATCAGCTCTGCTGTCAAGCAAAGCCAAGCATTTAATAGTGAGTGCCATACCATGTGCACTAATCAAACAGGTGGCAAGAAAGTAGGGGCAGTCAGGCACAACACAGGTTATGTAGACAATAAACACAGGGTCAATCAAAATGGACTTAAATGTCTATACACCAATGAACAGAGTATGAGGAATAAACAGGGAGAATTAGAAATTCACTTAAATGAGGGAAGATATGATATAGTTGCCATTACGGAAACTTGGTGGGATGAAACTGACAAATGGAATATACAGCTAGAGGGATTTAAATTATTTAAAAGAAACAGACCAAATAAAAGAGGAGGTGGAGTTGCAATATACGTAAGAAATAACTACATCTCTACAGAAATAGAGCACAACAATAATGAAAATCATCTTGAATGCATTTGGGTCAATATTAAAGGGGAGCGAAATGACATTGCCATAGGTCTATACTACAGGCCACCCAACCAAACAGAGGAAGTAGATGAACTTTTTGCTAGTCAGCTAACTAAGGTATGTAGGAAGCACATCAAAATAGTAATGGGGGATTTTAACTACCCTGACATCAACTGGGAGACAAACTCTGCACCAAGTGGAAGATCCAACAGGTTCCTAACAAACCTAGCAGACAATTTTGTTACCCAAAAAGTAGAGAAGGGAACAAGGGGATCAGTTATATTGGACTTAATTCTCACTAACAGAGATGAAATGATAGAAGGTGTTGAAGCTACAGGAACCTTGGGGGCAAGTGATCATGCAATATTGAAATTCAACATTATGCAAACACAAGCAGTAGAACAAAATCAAACTAGAGTCTTGGACTTTAAGAGAGCTAATTTCAATAAACTTGGAGAGAACTTGGGAAAGATTCCATGGATGAGAATCCTCAAAGGGAAAACAACTCAAGAAGCTTGGGAAATTTTGAAAAGTGACATTATAAAAGCCCAGACTAGCACAATACCAAATGAAGAAGAAAAATAATAGGTCTCAAAAGAAACCAGCATGGCTGCATAAAGAACTCTCTGACAAATTGAAAGACAAACAGGACAAGTATAAAAAGTGAAAAGAAGGGGAAATAACTAAGGCAGAATACCAGCAAATAGCCCGAGCCTGTAAAGATGAAGTGAGGAATGCTAAGGCTCACAATGAACAAAGGCTTGCGACAAAAGTAAAAAGTAACAAAAAAAGCTTCTTCCAACATATTAAAAACAAGAAAAAAGTCAAGGAAACAATTGGTCCATTGCAGGGAGAAAGTGGAAAGAAGGTGACAAGCAACAGGGAGAAAGCAGAGCTACTTAACACATATTTTGCATCTGTCTTTACACAAAGGGAAAAAACAGTCCAACCTATCAAAAACAGCATCACAAAAAACATATTAGGAACACAAGTTAAAATAGGGAAGAAAATGGTAAGGGAACACCTGTCTACCCTAGACAAATTCAAATCACCAGGATCAGATGGATTACACCCCAAGGTTCTGAAGGAACTGGCAGATGAGATCTCAGAACCACTGAATTATATCTTTCAAAGATCCTGGAGCACCGGGGAACTGCCAGAGGACTGGAAAAGAGCTGATGTAGTTCCCATCTTCAAAAAAGGGAAAAAAACAGATCCAGGAAACTACAGACCTATCAGCCTGACCTCAATACCAGGGAAGATTTTGGAAAAGATAATCAAGCAACGAATCAATGAACACTTAGAAGCAAACACAGTAATAACCAAAAGCCAACATGGGTTTGTCAAAAACAGATCATGCCAGACTAATCTTATTGCATTCTTTGACAAAGTGACAAAATTAGTGGACCAGAGGAATGCTGTCAATGTGGTTTACTTGGACTTCAGTAAGGCATTTGATAAAGTAGACCATAACCTACTTCTAGATAAAGTAGAAAAATGTGGGATGGACAGCAACACCATCAGATGGATTCAAAACTGGCTAACCAACCGCACTCAACGTGTAGTGCTCAATGGAACTGCATCTACATGGAGGGAAGTATGCAGTGGAGTACCCCAAGGCTCTGTTTTAGGCCCAGTACTCTTCAACATCTTTATCAATGACTTGGACGAGGGGATAGATGGGGAACTCATCAAATTTGCAGATGACACCAAACTGGCAGGAATAGCCAACTCTCCAGAAGGTAGGCTCAAGATACAGAAGGATCTTGACAGACTTGAACATTGGGCGCTATCAAACAAAATGAAATTCAATGGTGAAAAAAGTAAGGTTCTACATTTAGGCAAGAAAAACAAAATTCACAGGTACAGTATATGTGGTACCTTGCTCAACAGTAGTAACTGTGAGAGGGATCTTGGAGTCCTAGTGGACAACCATTTAAATATGAGCCAGCAGTGTGCAGCAGCTGCCAAAAAAGCCAACACAGTTCTAGGCTGCATTAACAGGGGGATAGAATCAAGATCACGCGAAGTGTTAATACCACTTTATAATGCCTTGGTAAGGCCACACTTGGAATACTGCATTCAGTTTTGGTCGCCACGATGTAAAAAGGATGTTGAGACTCTAGAAAGAGTGCAGAGAAGAGCAACAAAGATGATTAGGGGACTGGAGGCTAAAACATATGAAGAACGGTTGCAGGAACTGGGTATGTCTAGTTTAATGAAAAGAAGGATCAGGGGAGACATGATAGCAGTGTTCCAATATCTCAGGGGTTGCCACAAAGAAGAGGGAGTCAAACTATTCTCCAAAGCACCTGAAGGTAGAACAAGAAGTAATGGGTGGAAACTAAACAAGGAGAGAAGTAATTAGAACTAAGGAGAAATTTCCTGACAGTTAGGACAATTAATCTGTGGGAAAACCACTTCCTCTCCAGGAGGGTGGCTTTGTGGTTTTCTCTGGTGGACAAAATCTCATGAAGGCCGAACCTAGGAAAGACGCTCCTGGACACAGAGATTTCCACGAGATGGGATTTTGCCTCGAACCGGAGTCCGAGGTCCCTTTTTATTGACACACATACGTAATCAGAAGGCAATACGTAAAGAATACATGTGATTACTTATAAGCCATACAATGAATTTCTAACTGCGTATCAAGCTTTGCCCATCCTCCTATATCCTGTGCACCTGTGCATGTTGCTGCGGCCATGTTTGCCCTACTTATGTTTCTTCTTGTTGTTTACGAGCTAGCAAGCTTCTAGCATAAGCCTTTGTGGTTAACCATTTCCTCTTACAAGTTTCCATGCATATGTTCGAGTCATTTGACTCTATATATGCACTTTTTCTCTAGAGGAGTTTAACAGAGTTGGAAGGGACCTTGCAGGTCATCTAGTCCAACCCCAAAAGGTGGGGGAGATATATGCAACATCTCCCCTGTTTTTCTTTAATTATGCCGAATCTTCTTCGTCAGTGGTAATTGAAAATGGGTCTTTGTCTGAGAGTGGAATTTCAGCATATTTTGTGAAATGGATGGCTTTGTTTTGTGCCATCCCTTCCACAGTAGACTGAATGAGATTTCGGAGGAGGGGAATTAAGCAAGGTAACAAAAACAATCCTAACAGTACCAATCCTAATATAAATGCTGCTTGTTTCCAATTTCTGAAAATGCCTCCCAAGAAACCATTATCGTCCAATACACCTGTCCATGTTTGAACAGGGACATGGACCAGTTTTCGAAGGTCAGCAGTAAGATCAGCAACCACTTTTCCTGTTTCATCAATTTCTAGGCAACAGTTGGTTAAATTGAACTTCCCACATACCCCCACTTCTTTTGCTAGTAGATAATCAAGGGCTAATCAGTTTTGATATACAGCTGTGCGCAATTTATCCTGGGCTTTTGCTAATATGTTCAATGAAGCAGAAATGCGTCGGCTGCCTAGTTCTAATACTGCTTGTAAGCGAATAATACGATTAAGCATGTAAATAGGTGTGCGATATCCCCAAGAACCATCCTCTGCCCAAGTGGCAGGATCATAATAAGCAATGATGCGTTCAGGAGGCCATTCATCATCCTTCCATCTGCCCACCTGAATGCCTGCATAGCCATCTGAACTTATTGCTTCCCTCTTTTTTCTTGCCCAGGTATCATATACCTGGACCCCAAGAGTTTGCTTGACTCTTAAAGGGAGAAGGAAGAAGGAGGGTTTGATCCATCCCAAAACACATGCCCCCCCCCAGTTTGGGGGAAGGTATTCATAAGCAAAGGAACCACAAACCCAATACATTCCTACTGGTGCTATCCACTTGTGTGTTGTTTTGGATATGTAGGAAAAGAAAGTGGCATTCAGTGAAATGGGCTGGGAGGCGTTGGCTGGGGAAATCCAAGTGTCATTGGCCCATTGCCCTCGGCAGAGTAGCATGCCGACAGGGTGAGATCCATTCCTGAAAAAACAAATATTACCTATGACATTGGTGGTCAATGTCCAAGTGGCCGGAGATGGTGATGACCGGAGAGTGAAATTGGACAACTTGGTTTGGTTGTTGATGTAATCTGGATCGGCCTCATGCACTTCCCAAGGCCATTGTTCTCCCATGTTGGTACCTCCACATACAAAACAATTCATTACCCCAAGCGTGGTGGCTACCTGGGTGGCAAATTCCATGAACAGATTACGGGCCTTGTCAGAAATGAGGGGAGAGGCCTTTTCCTCTAACTGGGCAAGGGTATCATATACAGACCACTGAATTCTTCGTACCTCCGCAAGGCTTTGAACTTTGACTGTGATGAAGCTTAGAGGGTCTCTCCCTTTTCCATCAATCCCTATGCCATAGCAGTCTATGCTGGGATGAGTGTGTTCTAACTCCAGATAAACCCTATTGCTGTTTTCGTACCGCCTGAAAGATTTAACCAGGCATTGCCTGTAATCAAGACGATTATAGCAGCCCCCATAACCTCCCGCTGTATGCTTACAAATGGCAAAAAATTGGTTGTGTGCGCTAGGTTCCCAAACAGTGCAAGGGTGCATCTCGATCCCCCAGGGGGTTGCTGCTGGAAGGGGCTTGTTGCGGTTACAAAGGTACTTGTCATTTTGTTTGTATGAGTCCCTCCATGATTGAGAGCCACATTTGCGGTAGGCGATTAAATCCATGGCTGCACAAATATCAAAGGTGAGCACCCAGGGCTCTTGTTTGGTACGTACTATGTGAGTCACATACTTTAAAAGTGCTGCCTCTGGATGGTCACTTACTATTCCCACCCCCGCCCAAAGGGTGATATTGTATCGGGTGGGGATGGTGGGACTATGGCAGGTAGTTGAAATGCCCTGGGTGCAAGTTGTGTATTGAGTCCCATTATGGATGCAGGTGGCTTGACCCTTGCAAGTTGCCGGGGGGATATTGGCAAAAAGTAAGGTACTGATGATGGTGGTCCCTTGTTGCACCTGAGTTATGCATCCTGAGCAATCCTTTACCGTTCCAGCAGAAACAGCCCGCTTGCGCCTGTGCAAAGGGGCTTGGCGTCCTTCTGGACTGGTAAAGGGGGGCAAGGTGGCATGAGGGACCTGTGGAGGGTGATTGTATTCTGCAAATCCCACCCACATTGCCAAAAACATGCATGTTAAAAGCAAAAACAATATAACAAGGTGATACAGAAGATGTTTGCAAGACATAGGTACCATAAACATTTTGGAAAAGGAAAAAGGCTGGTTATGAAAAGTGCAGCGAATAAAGGGACATCGAGATGGTGGCTCATAGGGAGGTGGGATGTCATCATCTTCCTCGAGGTGCCCCCGACCGTTTTCCTGGTAGGGCGGGGGAAGCTCGAGCGGTGGGTGGTTGAAGAGAGGGGGTTGCTCCTGTTGTGACCCAGCACCGCAACCCCCCAGAAACACACACACACAGTTGTTGGGAGGCAAACAAAAAGGTTCCTTTTACTAATAAAGTTTCTTAGTAAAACTCAGAGGGTTTAGAAGTCCAAAACAACACAAACGGAAAGTCTTCAGGAATAAGGTTCTTTGGGTTACGTGAGGGTTAAATAGCACACAGACAAAAGTTCAAAGCAAGACTCATTAATTCTTATCTGAACAACTTGGCTGGCTTCCCGGAATAAAGCTGGCAGAAGCTGGTGATAAGATTCCCAAACAGACGTAGAAACGAAACTCTGGATATGCTGCGGTCAGTGAATTGTTGTTCTCAGCAATGAGCACTAATTACCATGGCCTAATATAGCCACTGAAGGGCGTGGCCCAATTAGCCCTCACTGCTTCCTCCTATTGGACCGACGCTTACTCAGCCAGTCCTGTCTTCTGGCTGCTCTGCGTGCTCTGGCATTCAGCATGAGTTCTTCATCTCCTGATGAAGAACTCTGCTGCGCAGGTGCAGAAGGTCCTGGGAGATCGTCCTGCTCTGGCACCGAGTCCTCATCACCAGCCGTCTCTGGTGCCAGGCACATAGGCTGGTACTGCTGCACCATGAGCGGCTCCGCGTCCTCCGGATCCTCCAGACTCGGCGCCGGACGCGGCCAAGGCACAACACTATCCCTCACCGCAGGGCCCTTCCCCCGGGTCTGTCGGTCCGGATGCGGCCGGGACGGGAATTGAGCGTGGAAGGCCCGGACCAGATCCGGAGCATGCACGGCGGTCGCATCCTCCCATGTGAAGTCTTCAGGGCCGTACCCCTTCCACTCAATGAGGTACTGGAACCGGCCCTTCATCCAGCGGGAATCCCGAATACTGGCAACTTCGTATTCGGGTGGGTCAGCGGGAGTGGGGATCACAGGCTGAGGCGGAGCGGGAGGGCGGAGCGGACAGGCAGGACGTTCGGGAACAAGGAGGGACCGATGGAAGACGGGGTGGATCCTGAGAGAGCGGGGCAACGTCAACCGGTAGGCCACGGGGTTAATGACCGCTTCCACCGGGAACGGACCCAAGAAGCGGTGGTCAAGCTTGCGAGCCGGTCGGTCGGAGGGGAGATGCTTCGTGGACAGCCAGACACGATCCCCGACCGCCAGAGGTGGAGTTGCTCGCCGGGAGCGGTCCGCGACCCTCTTGTAATCTTCCTTGGCTTTATTCAACGAGCGTTTGACCAGTTGGTGAACGGCCTGGAGCTCGGACAGGAATTCCTCTGCCACAGGAACAGGAGAGTCTAGGAGCGTGAGCAGGAAGAAACGGGGGTGGTAACCAAAGTTGGCGAGGAACGGAGAGGCGTGCGTGGAGGTGTGCTGAGAGTTGTTAAAAGCAAACTCGGCCACGGCAAGGTATTCCGCCCAGTTGTCCTGCTGCTGGTTGACAAAACAGCGCAGGTACTGTTCAAGGATGCCGATGACTTTTTCAGTGCCCCCGTCAGTCTCCGGATGATGCACTGACGAGAGGCAGACTTGGACCTCCAGGGCCGCCATCAGACCCTTCCAGAACTGGGCCGTGAACTGGGCTCCCCGATCCGACACGACCCGATCCGGCAGACCATGCAGGCGGAAAACATGCTGGATAAACATGCGGGCCGTGGCACGAGCTGTCGGCAACCCGCGACAGGGGATGAAATGTGCCATTTTGGTCAGCATATCGACCACTACGAACACGGTCGTGAAGCCGGCGGACGGGGGCAAGTCCGTGAGGAAGTCCATAGAGACGGCCCCCCAGGGTCTCTCAGGCGTCGGCAAGGGCTGCAGCAGGCCCGGCGGCGCTCCAGGGGCGTACTTGGCCTGGCGACAGCGAACACAAGACGTCACATAGGCCTGGACGTCATCATGGAGTCGGGGCCACCAAAAAGTCCGAGCCACCAGGTTCAGAGTCTTGAAAAGGCCGAAGTGGCCAGCCGCAGGGCTGTCGTGGCACTGCTGCAGGATCAGGCCACGGAGCGGACCGGCAGGAACGTAGAGCAGGTCCCGGAAATGGAGGAGGTCGTCCGAAAACGTCCAAGGGGACTCAGGCCCTATCTCCTGCCTCCGTTGTGCCACGTAGGCGTCGTGTCCCTGCGCCTCCCGGATCTGTCCTCGGAGGTCCACGGGATCCTGGGTAGCTGCAAAGGACTCGACGGGCAGGACCGTCCGGGGTGGCAGCGGTTCCTGGGCTTGGGCGTATTCCGGCTTGCGGGACAGCGCGTCCGCCTGCTGATTCCGGCCACTCGGGATGTACGTAATGCGAAAATTGAAGCGGGAGAAAAAGAACGACCAGCGTATCTGGCGCTGGTTGAGCTTCCTGGCCGTCTGCAAGAACTCCAGGTTCTTATGGTCTGTGCGCACCTCCACTTGATGACGAGCCCCCTCGAGGTGGTGCCGCCAGGTCTCGAAAGCCGCCTTGATGGCCAGCAACTCCTTCTCCCAGATCGTATAATTGCGCTCCGACGAGGTTAATTTCCGGGAATAATAAGCGCAAGGGAAGAGATGGCCGCCATCTTCCCGGGTCTGGAGCAAGACGGCGCCCACGGCAATGTCGGACGCGTCCGCCTCCACAACAAAAGGGCGGTGAGGGTCTGGGTGCTTGAGGATCGGCTCCTGCATGAAGGCATCCGTGAGGATCTTGAACGCCTCCTGTTCGGAATCGCCCCACCGGAAAGGGACTTGTTTCTGCAGGAGTCGAGTGAGAGGCGCGGTCAGAGTGGCGAACCCCGGGATGAAGGTCCTATAATAATTTGCGAACCCCAGGAGTCGCTGAACGTCCTTCACCCGGCGCGGGGGTTGCCAGGTTTTCAGGGCCTCGACCTTGCCCCGGTCCATGGTGATGCCTTCTGGCGAAATCCGATGGCCCAGGAAATCCACAGTCGTCTGAAAAAACTGGCATTTCTCTAATTTCGCGTATAGCTGGTGGTCTCTCAACCGCTGCAGGACTTGACGGATATGTTGGATGTGGCTGCTCCGGGACGTAGAATAAATCATAATATCGTCCAGGTACACGACAACGAACTGGTCCAGCAAATCTCTAAAGATGTCGTTCATGAAATGCTGGAACACAGCTGGAGCGTTGGTCAAGCCGAACGGCATGACCATATACTCAAAATGACCGTAGCGGGTTCCGAACGCCGTCTTCCACTCGTCCCCCTCACGAACACGCACCAAATTGTAAGCGCCACGTAAGTCCAATTTGGTGAAGATGGTCGCCGACCGGAGGCGTTCCATCAACTCCGGGATGAGGGGCAACGGGTACCGGTTACGCACTGTGATGGCATTCAACTTGCGATAATCGCAGCACAGGCGCAAGTCCCCGGTTTTCTTCTTGATGAAGAGGACGGGGGCAGACAAGGGCGATGAGGAGGGTCGGATGAAACCCCTGGCCAGGTTTTTATCGATAAAGTCCCGCAGTGCGGCCAGTTCGGGTTCTGACATGGAATAGAGGCGGCCCACAGGGAGCGGAGCGTTGGGAATCAGATCCACAGGGCAATCGTAGGGCCGGTGCGGGGGCAACTGGTCCGCCTCCTTTTCGCTAAACACATCAGCGAAGTCTGCAAACTCAGCTGGGAGTGAAATGTCCGGAGGGTCAGGTACCGCGCCCGCACAAACCTGGCGCGTATGGTCCACACACTGGAGACTCGGGAAGGCAATGAAGTTCTGGGACCATACAACCTGAGGGTCGTGGGTGCGCAGCCACGCCAGTCCGAGAACCAAAGGGAAATGGAGTCCCGACGTCACGTAAAACTGGATGGCCTCCTCGTGCCGTCCAATGCAAAGGCGCACCGGCTGCGTGATGGCCTTAATCGGACCGGACAGCAACACCCGGCCATCGATTGTTTCCACCCTCATCGGCGGGTCCACGGGGCACAGGGGAACGGCAAGATGCTGGGCGAACGCCTCGTCAATGAAATTGGTGGTTGCCCCGGAGTCCACCAAAGCGTGTGCGGAGACGCCGCGGTCCCGGTGGTCAATAAAGACCTTGGTGTCCAAGAGCAGATGCCGCAGAGGACCGGGATCCACGTCAGCTGAGCCGGAGTCCTTCGGTGTGCATGCCCGACCCAGCGTCTCCGCTAGGCCGGGCGCTGGCCGTTTCCCGACGGCGATGGCTGGGACGGTGGAGCAGGACCAGAAGCGGTGGGCCCCCGACCCTTCCTAGGGCACGAGCGAGCGAAATGGCCCGGGTCGCCGCAATACAAACACAACCCCCCTGCCCTGCGTCTGTCCTTTTCCGCGCCGGTCAAGCGGGGCCGAACAGCGCCAAGGTCCATAGGCTCGTCACGGGGAGCTGGGGCCGACGGAAGTCCACGGGGAACAGGAGGTGCCTGAGCAGCGCGATGTGGAGCCAGAACAGCGGGGACGTCAGGTGGCGCGAGAGGCGCCGGAGCAGCACGGCGTGCGTTCCTCGCTTGCAACCGGGCATCAATTTTCAAGCAGAGCCGCACCAGTTCTTGGGTGGTTGCAGGAATGTCCACGCGTGCCAGCTCATCCTGGATGCTGTCTGCCAAGCCCTCCTGGAAGGCATCCAACAACGCTGCCTCATTCCAGGCCGAGTCTTGGCTGAGGAGACGGAACTCACTGATGTATTCCCTGAGTGGTCTCCGGCCTTGCCTCAGCTGCCTTAATTGCCTGCACGCTGTCTGGGCCTTAATTGGATCCGCGAACATCTCCTCCAAATGAGTGCAGAAACGCCCAAAGTCCTGGAGGAGGGGACTGTTCTGGACCAGTAGAGGGGTGGCCCAACGTGCTGCATTTCCAGACAGCAGGCTAATTACAAACCCCACCTTGTCCCGGTCGTGGGGGAAATCCTCTGGCCTCAGAGACATGAACAACTGGCACTGGCCCAGGAACGCCGGGAACATAGCCTCGTCACCATGGAACTTATCCGGCATGGCTATCGGGCAGCGTGTCCGTTGGGCTGGGGCCAACGCAGGAGCAGCTGCCAACTGATTTTGCTGCCTTGTTAACTGAGCGTTCATGATTGCCAGCTGCTGCCGAAGTTGAGCATTCTCGTCCTGAAGCTGCTCCATGATGCAATCTGGGCTTGTGTGTGGTCAGTTTATGGCTGAGAACAAACTGTTGTGACCCAGCACCGCAACCCCCCAGAAACACACACACACAGTCGTTGGGAGGCAAACAAAAAGGTTCCTTTTACTAATAAAGTTTCTTAGTAAAACTCAGAGGGTTTAGAAGTCCAAAACAACACAAACGGAAAGTCTTCAGGAATAAGGTTCTTTGGGTTACGTGAGGGTTAAATAGCACACAGACAAAAGTTCAAAGCAAGACTCATTAATTCTTATCTGAACAACTTGGCTGGCTTCCCGGAATAAAGCTGGCAGAAGCTGGTGATAAGATTCCCAAACAGACGTAGAAACGAAACTCTGGATATGCTGCGGTCAGTGAATTGTTGTTCTCAGCAATGAGCACTAATTACCATGGCCTAATATAGCCACTGAAGGGCGTGGCCCAATTAGCCCTCACTGCTTCCTCCTATTGGACCGACGCTTACTCAGCCAGTCCTGTCTTCTGGCTGCTCTGCGTGCTCTGGCATTCAGCATGAGTTCTTCATCTGCTGATGAAGAACTCTGCTGCGCAGGTGCAGAAGGTCCTGGGAGATCGTCCTGCTCTGGCACCGAGTCCTCATCACCAGCCGTCTCTGGTGCCAGGCACATAGGCTGGTACTGCTGCACCATGAGCGGCTCCGCGTCCTCCGGATCCTCCAGACTCGGCGCCGGACGCGGCCAAGGCACAACAGCTCCAGGCTGGGCCCCGGGTTGGGATGGTTGGCAACCTCCAAGTCCTGGTTCTCCTGAGGCATCTTCGTCCGAGGCCTTTGGCAAGGGTGCTGTTTTGGGAAGAAAAGGTCTTACTTGTCGTCCCGGGACCCAAAGAACGTGATCAGGGAGCTCGATGGCAGCGTAACCTCTTCCCCACGTGATGAGGCCGGCCGGGCCCTTCCAAGTGGGATCCGGAAGTTCTCGATAGTAAACGGGTGGTCGTACCGGTGGTCCGACAGAGGTGGGGAAATGCCGTTCTGCTGCAGATGATGGTGGAGTTCCAGTTAAATTTAAGAAGTTTATAGTATGTAAAGCTCTGTTAAGGATGTCTTGCTTCGATGGGAGGCCAGGGGGATGTTTTTCCCGTTCAAATCGTTTAAGCGTTTGTTTTAGGGTCTGGTTGGCACGTTCACAAATTGATTGGCCCTGGCTGTTGTGAGGAATACCAAACTTGTGTACTATTCCCCATTTGTTACAAAACGTTGCAAAAGCAGCGCTGATGTAGGCAGGGCCATTATTGGTTTTTATTTCTTGGGGGCATCCCATCGTAGCAAATGTGCGAAGACAATGATTGATAACGTGCTTGGTGGCTTCTCCTCTTTGCGGGGAGGCCATGATAAAATTTGAAAAAGTGTCAATAGTGACATGTAAATATTTCCATGGGGCAAAAGGAGGATATTGGGTGACATCCATTTGCCACAAGGTGCATGCATTCAAACCTCTGGGATTTACTCCCATAGGGAGGGAATTAGACTGCAAACTGCAGGTAGGACATTGCTGAACAATGGCAGAAGCTTCAGCAGCAGAAAGGGAAAATTGTCTCATAAGAGCCCTTTTGTTCTGGTGAAAATAGTCATGACTTTCCCAGGGAGTAAGTGGGGCAGAAAAGAAAAGAGAGCGTGCAGCCTGATCGGCACGATCATTGCCCTCTGTTAACATCCCTGGGAATGGCTGGTGGCTTCGAATGTGGGCCACAAAAAATGGGTGTGTCCTATCATGAATATAATGCTGCAATGAAGAAAAAAGAGCCATTAGAGAAGGATCCAAGGAGGGGGAGAGGTAGGCCTGAAAAATATGGGAAATAACATTAGCAACATACAAAGAGTCCACAATAAGGTTAAAAGGTTCATTGGGAAAAAGAGAAAAAGCCAGCAGAGAAGCGGCTAATTCCGCCCTCTGGGCCGAGGAGTGGCCTTACGTTGTGTGGGATTGCCAGGCACCATCCTGAAAATAGGTGCAAGCGCCCTGGGTGGCGCTGCCATCAGCAAAAACAGTGACAGCTGACGAAATAGGGAACAAAGCGCAAGGTGAGTGCCATGAAAGAGGCATGGTCTGCACTAAAGTTAATCGTGGGTCAGCTGGAAGGTGATATTGAATGTCACCATGCCAGTCGGCAAGGGCCATTTGGAGTTCTTCCGACTCACGAAAGAACAAGTCCCACAATGGAAGGCGAATGGGAACAAAAAGGGAAATGGGCTCTGTGCCTGTGAGGTGGCGACAACGACCACGGCCTTTAAACAAAAGTGTGGAAAACAGAGAAGACCTAGAAGAAATGGTCTTACGAGGTGTGTGAGGCAAGTGGAGCCACTCAGTAATCAATAAAGAGGGAGTTGAAGTTATTTGACAAATCAACAAAGTAGGCAAAGACAGGGTGTTAAGTAAGATTAAAGAAAAAGGGGTGTCATGTTGGATGCGGTCTACCCATTTCACAGACAAGGAGTCTGTGATGAGTGACAACACCGCCATCTGCTGGTCATTAAGTTGAATGAGGTCCGAAGGAGAAGTGGGCCCATGCAATGCAGAAAAAAGGGGGGCTAATTGGGCAGTGGTGAGGCCCATATAAGGACGGGCCCAGTTAATAGTGCCCAAAAACTGCTGAAGCTTTACAAGTGTCAGGGGGTTTGGCAAGGTCAATTTTGGCAAAAATGGCTGAGAAGTGGAGGCTAACAATTTATGGCCAAGATATAAAAAGGGTTCCTTGACCTGTATCTTTTCAGGAGCCATTGTCATGCCATGAGAGGCCATGTGGGAAATCAGCCGAGATGCAATTGAAAAAAGGGCATTTGAGGACATTTCGGCTGCTATAAGAATGTCATCCATGTAATGATATAACAAAACAGAAGGGTACTGCAACCGGAAAGGCTGCAGCAAAAGGTCAACAAAATATTGACACATTGAAGGACTATTCAACATCCCTTGTGGCAGGACAGTCCATTGATATCTCTTAGAAGGAGAAGCATTATTCAAAACAGGAACTGTAAAAGCAAAGAGCTGCCTGTCACCATGAGTGAGAGGAATAGAAAAAAAAGCATCTTTTATGTCCATAACCACAAGAGAAAATGTGCGAGGAATTAAATTTGGGTTAGGGAGACCCAACTGAAGAGCCCCCATTGGCTGAATAATCTTGTTAATGGCACGTAAATCCTGAAGAAAGCGCCAAGAGCCAGATTTTTTCTTAATGACAAAAACAGGGGTGTTATATGGGCTCAAGGAAGGTTCCAAGTGCCCCTGCTGAAGCTGAGTTTCAATCAAAGAACGCAAGGCATTTAGCTTTTCCAGGGGGAGGGGCCATTGATCCACCCAGACTGGGGTGGAACTCAGCAGCGTCAGGGACAAAGGAGCAGGGGTGGAAGGAGGAGGCATCTCAAAATGTCATCACCGCCCCCAACTGTGACAAAAGATCCCAGCCCCACAAATTAATTTGCAAGGGGAGAACAACAGGTCGAATACGTGCCTGTTTGTCGGAGTCAAGGGACTTCACAGTAAGGAGGGCGGTGCTGACGCATGCCTGTTGTATGCCTCCCACTCCTCGAACTGCAGGAGATGAGGTGGTTGGCCAGGTGGAGGGCCACTCAGAGGTCCTGATGACAGAGACGTCAGCTCCGGTATCTAGAATACCGGAAAAGGAGCGGCCATTAAGCAGAAAGGTGACAAATGGCTTGTGAGTCTTTAAAGTAGAGGCGTAAGCAAGAGAAACAGGAAGTGGGGAGACAGGAGGCTTAGAGGGTTCAATGTCATCATAATCGGAGGGATCAACCTCCAAAGCAACTGGGATGACAGTGGCAGCAAAATCCCCTTCATTAACAACCATAGGAGTGTCCACAATACAAATCAAAGCAAGCGATGCAAAGTCTGAAGCATCAGTCAAAAAAGGGGAAGCAAGCATCCCGCGGAGAATGAGATCGCGGTTAGGATAACAAAGCAAAGGGAGGGAGGTGGGGAAAACATGATTATGCAGTGAGAGTGGCAGAAAATAGGTGAGGCCGGGGGTGTGCATAGAAAAAGTTTCAGAAGCAACAGCATTGATAGACATCAAAAAAGGTTCATTGCGCATTAAAAAAGGTTCGTTGGCACATGTCTCAGCCTTTTGGGAGGGGCTAGCTGAGTGCCCCTTTAGAAGTTTCCCTGAACCAACTGCTGGGGGGGAGGGTTAGAGCGACATTGAGAAGACCAATGGTAGCCTTTTTTGCATCTGGGACATGGGGTTTTGGGGCGTGCCACAGGATTGGGCATTGCCCCCCCTCCCGGTGCACGACACTGCGATTTGAAATGTCCCGGTTTCCCACAATTAAAGCAATTCCCAAATTTTGGGGTGGTCCTGGGCAAGTTAGTAGCCGGGGCAATCGCAGCTGCAAGAGATTGCATAGCAAAAGCAGTAGTGCCCACTATGCGACATGCCTGCAAGTAATCTGCTATGTCCAGGGGGTTTGGGGAGCCTTGAAGAGGTTGCAAAATTCTTTTGCAATCTTCATTAGCATTTTGGTAAGCCAATTTTAACAATAATTCCTTCTGGGCTGTTTTGTTTTGAACCTCCCGTTCAATTGCCATTTTTAACTTCCCCACAAATTCATCATAAGATTCAGTCGGACCCTGACGGACGGCCACAAAGGAAGCACGAACCGTCGACTGAGGGTCGTCCAAGCGGTCATAAGCAGACACAGCGCACTGGGCGGAAGCAGTGAAAGCTGCAGCAGGCATGGCTGCCTGTAAAGCAGAAGTATTGAATGCCCCCTTTCCCATAAGGTGGTCCAAAGTCAGACCTTGAAGGGTGGGGAGGAGGCGCTGGCACTCACGCCGATATTCTGCCTCCCATGTGATGTATTGAGTGGTGTTTAAAATCATTCGAAATAGGCAAAACCAATCAGTGGGTAACATGGTAAATGCGTGTCGAATACTATGAACAAGACCTGAGCAATAAGGACTACGAAGACCATACTCAATTACTGCCTTTTTCAGGTCCTTAACCATATTGAAGGGAACTGTGGTAATGGTGGGAACATTGTTGGCATCAAAGGTGACCGGAAAGGCCGCAATAATCTCCAGGTCATCAAGTTGTCCAGATTGTCGGGCTGCTGCCAAGCCCTGTTTGATGGCACTGACACAAGGGGAAGGAGAACAAGTGGCTGGCAGGACTGGATACAATTTGGGGTTGTCCTTATGATTAGCCGGCGCACTTGGTGCAACATCGGCTTCAGGAGATGCTTCATAAGGAGGAGGTTGAGGTTTGGCAGGAATTGCACAGCCATCCTCTGGCAACAACACAGATCCACTTGAAGTGGAAGAAAAGGAATCATAATGACGTTGCAAGCATTTGAGAATAAACTTCCAAGTCATAATGATGGAAATTGGGGCACGTGGTGCAGCATGGAAATAAGTTCCCAATTTAGTCCATACTGACAATTTGATGGATCCCTTTTCGGGATATGAGGGACATTGTTGCCAAATATATGTCAAGAGGGTGACCAGATCTTTTTTTGTAGGGGGTTTCTCCCCTGAAGTTTTGGAATCTCTGACTATTTCTCTAAGTTCGTGGAGGTGAGCCACCTGATCCTTAGAGAAATCCGCCCCCATACTCACGGAGAAGGTTGACCAGACGGGTATTCCTGAGCGCGTGGGGTGAAATGGAGGAGTCAGGAACGCCTTCGATGAAGAGCGTTGCGACGATCAATGTCGAGGTCACCAGGTGTGGGAAAACCACTTCCTCTCCAGGAGGGTGGCTTTGTGGTTTTCTCTGGTGGACAAAATCTCATGAAGGCCGAACCTAGGAAAGACGCTCCTGGACACAGAGATTTCCACGAGATGGGATTTTGCCTCGAACCGGAGTCCGAGGTCCCTTTTTATTGACACACATACGTAATCAGAAGGCAATACGTAAAGAATACATGTGATTACTTATAAGCCATACAATGAATTTCTAACTGCGTATCAAGCTTTGCCCATCCTCCTATATCCTGTGCACCTGTGCATGTTGCTGCGGCCATGTTTGCCCTACTTATGTTTCTTCTTGTTGTTTACGAGCTAGCAAGCTTCTAGCATAAGCCTTTGTGGTTAACCATTTCCTCTTACAAGTTTCCATGCATATGTTCGAGTCATTTGACTCTATATATGCACTTTTTCTCTAGAGGAGTTTAACAGAGTTGGAAGGGACCTTGCAGGTCATCTAGTCCAACCCCAAAAGGTGGGGGAGATATATGCAACATTAATCAGTGGAACAGCTTGCCTCCAGAAGTTGTGAATGCTCCAACACTGGAAGTTTTTAAGAAGATGTTGGATAACCATTTGTCTGAAGTAGTGTAGGGTTTCCGGCCTAGGCAGGGGGTTGGACTAGAAGACCTCCAAGGTCCCTTCAAACTTTGTTGTTGTTGTTGTTGTTGTTGTTGTTGTTGTTGTTATTGTTATTATTATTATTATTATTATTATTATTATTATTATTATTATTATTATTATTATTATTATTATTATTATTATTATTATTATTATTATTATTATTATTATTATTATTATTATTATTATTATTAAATATTGTCCTCGAACTTATCCAATCTTTTACGTATACCACAACTCCTCTCTTCTTTTTTTGTGCTAGCGCTAGATGTAAATTTCCTAGTTTGGGGCAATTTAAAATATTACTATGCTTTTCTTTAATATGAACTTCCTGCATACAAATTATGTCCATATTTAATTTTTGTAACCTAATTAATGTTTTCTTCCTTTTAATGGGTGAGTTTATACCGTTAATATTTAACGATATTAACCTTATTTCCTCTTCCATCTTATTCTTCGTAGTTAAATTTTAGTACCTTTCTTGTTCTTATGTCCGTCTGCGCTCTTGTTCTTGCTCCTTCTCTCTCTTGACGTTCCACTTCTCTCCTATCCCTAGTCTCTTATTCTACTATCTTCTCTTCTGACACCCGTTCCTCTTGACTTTTACTTTCTACCTCCTCTCTACTATCCTGTTCATCTTCCTCACTTATATAGTGATCGTAAAATTCCTGGGCTTTCTCTATCGAATCAATGCGAAACCTTTTCTCTTGCCACGTGATTAGCATGCCTTCAGGAATGAGCCATCTAAACATTACCCTATGTTTTAACAGTTGCGTGGACAGAAACTGGTAATTTTTCCTTTGCTCCCTTACCCATCTAGGTATCTGTTTTAGCGTAACAATCTCTTTCCCTTTATACACCAATGGCTCTTCTCGTGTTTTACCATATACCTCATCTCTTACTTTTTTCCTACCAGTAACAAATTTAACGTGTACCATATTTTTCAGAGTATAAGACGCACCGGAGTATAAGACGCACCTCAGTTTTGGGAGAGGAAAACAAGGAAAAAAGGCGTCTTCCTCCAAATTTGGGCCCAAATCACCATCACCTCTTTTACTACCTCCTCTTCCATTTTGATATTTAGTAAACAATTATATGATTTTGTTATCATTTTTTCATCCGTTCCCAATAAAATCTTATCTAATTCTTGATCCTCTTTTTGGAATCCGAATTGTAATAAATCCTTTTTATGTCTCGTTTGAATTTGTAGGTAAGGCCACCAATCTATTTTTATTCTGATCAATGCCAAGTCCTCTTTTGATTTTAAATTGTTTTGATCATCCAATAGCTCCTTATAAATAACTTTCTTATCCAAATCTAGAACATTGGGGTAGATTATTGCTTCCATCGGAGATATCCATTTGGGAATTTCCATGTAGTATTTCTTTTTGATTTCCATCCATTCTTCTAATACTGTTCCCCTGATATGATGTCTCTGGAAATATTTGTGTGTTTTGTGCTTCTCCTCCCAAATAAAACTATGCCAACCCGTTTGTAAATCGTGACCCTCTATAGTTAATAGTCTTTTATTGGTAAGTGTTATCCAATCTTTTAACCAAGTTATCGCTGCAGCCTGATGATATAGTTTCCAATCTGGCAATCCAAAACCTCCTTTTTTCCTTTTATCTTGCAATAATTTCATTTTAATCCTTGCCTTTTTCCCATTCCAGATAAATTTCGCAATTGATTTATCTAATTCTGTGTAAAAAATATTCCCAATTTTAATTGGGGCCGTTTGAAATAAAAAAAGAATTTTTGGTAAGACATTCATTTTTATTATGGCAATTCTTCCTAATAAAGACATTTGTAATTTTGACCAGATTTCCAAGTCTTTTTGAATTTTTTGTAATAATTTCATATACCATATTTTTCGGAGTATAAGACACACTGGAGTATAAGATGCACCTTAGTTTTGGGGGAGGAAAACAAGGAAAAAAGGCCTCTGCCTCCCAGCAATTTGCCAAACAGCAAACAGCACAGATGATATACACTGTTTGCTGTGTATTTCTGTGCATGTGTGCCTGACCCATAGAAATAGCAAAGAATTGGAGAAATGTACATTATGCCAGAAAGTTTTCTTAAATGTAGTCACACTAACTGCTCCCAATTATTTAAATAGATCTACTCCAAGGTAAGTCAGGATTTAACTCTAATACTAAACAGGACACTGTTACATTTCAGACTATACTTGTACAGAGCTGTTAAAATTAATTAAAATTTCTGGAAGTATACATTATTCTCTATTATTTAAAAGAAGATACAATAGCACTGGGCCTCTTCAGAGCAAGCATTTATTTTAAAAAGCTTCTTTATTTTGTTAAGTTGTCTAGATTAAAGGGGTCTCCAACCTTGGCAACTTTAAGACTTGTGGACTTCAACTCCCAGAATTCCACAGCCAGCAAAGCTGGCTGTGGAATTCTAAGAGTTGAAGTCCACAAGTCTTAAAATTGCCAAGGTTGGAGACCCCTGACTCTAGAACAATAATAAAGCAGTCTTTTAAAAATAAATCTAATAATTTGAACATTCTACAGACATTTATAGTTATTCACTTACCCCCTTGCATCCAGTTCAGCAGAAAATAAAAATCTGTGTGTCTCTCCCAGCTATTTGCCTCTTTGCAGCTAATTTCAGTTTCATTTTAGCACGTGGCAAATCAGCTGGGGGTCGGGAAGCTGCTAATGACTTGCTTGGCTTAACAGGCTCTTCCGTTTGCTGCAAGCAGGTAAATTGCTGGAAAGCAGAGGCCAAAGGGTGGAGGTGGCTGGGTGGGTGGGGCTACATTCGGTGTATAAGACGGACCCAAGTTTTCACGCTCTTTTTGGCGATAAAAAGGTGCGTCTTATACTCCCAAAATATGGTACTTCTCTTGGGAGCTTATGTCTGCGGGCATAATTAGTTGTATACGGTACATTTCATCAATCACATTTTCAAATTCATTTTTGTTCTTCTGTAAAAATTCCACCAGTAGTTCCACCATTATTTTAGAGAGATCTTCTTCCTTGCTTTCAATTATGTTTTGGAACCGCAAATAGAGCATGTCCTCCCCCTCCGTGTGTTTGCCGAGAAGAATGACTCTGGCTTCCAGATCGGGGGAGGCAGTTTTACTTCTAGGGAAGTCGAGCGTTGCTGAGGGCGCATGCACAGTGCCAAAAATTCATTTAAAAAGCCAAAAACAAGATGGTGGTGCATGCGCAGTGCCAGGCATTCTGTTTCTGCGCATGCACAGAAGAAAAAAATTCCCCCCCAAAATCCCCCCAAATTCCCCCCCCCCAAAATACCTTTCAATCGGGTTTCAGGCATGGCTACAGTACGGAAACGGCTTTGGTCACCCTGATGGATGATCTCTGGCGAGCCCGGGATGGTGGTCACTCCTCTATCCTGGTGCTACTTGACCTCTCAGCAGCTTTCGATACCATTGACCATGGTATCCTTCTGTGGCATCTCGGCGAGGTGGGAGTGGGCGGCACTGTCTTACAGTGGTTCTCCTCCTACCTCTCTGATAGGACGCAGTCGGTGTTGACAGGGGGGCAGAGGTCGAGCCCTAGGCCCCTACTCTGTGGGGTGCAGCAGGGCTCGGTCCTCTCACCCATCATGTTTAACATCTACATGAAACCGCTGGGTGAGATCATCCGACGACACGGGGTGAGGTATCAGCAGTATGCTGATGATACCCAGTTGTACATCTCCACCCCGTCTCAATTCAGGGAAGCTGTGGACGTAATGTGCCGCTGCCTGGACGATGTTAGGGTCTGGATGGGGATGAACCGGCTTAAACTCAACCCTGACAAGACCGAGTGGCTATGGATATTGCCTCCCAAGGATTTTGTCAATTGTCCCTCCTTGGTTCTTGGGGGGGGGGAGAAATTAACTCCCTCAGAATGGGTCTGCAATTTGGGAGTCCTCCTAGATCCACAGCTAAAATTGGAGCAACATCTTTCAGCTGTGGCTAGGGGGACCTTTGCACAGGTTCGCCTGGTGCACCAATTGCGACCCTACTTGGAGAGGGAGGCTCTACTCACAGTCACTCATGCCCTTATCACCTCCCGGCTGGATTACTGCAACGCGCTCTACATGGGGATACCCTTGAAGAGTATCCGGAGACTACAATTGGTGCAAAATGCAGCTGCGCGAGCTGTGGTGGGTGTGCCTAGGTACACCGACGTAACACCTATTCTCCGTCAGCTGCATTGGTTGCCCATTAGTCTCCGGACCCAATTTAAGGTGTTGGTTTTGACCTTTAAAGCCCTACATGGCTCAGGGCCAGGTTACCTTCGGGACCGCATCCTGCCGCATACCTCCCTACGACCGGTTAGGTCCCACAGAGTTGGTCTCCTCCAGGTCCCATCGACCAAGCAATGCCGGTTGGCGGGGCCGAGGGGGAGAGCCTTCTCTGTGGGAGCTCCCTCCCTTTGGAACCAACTCCCTCCAGAGATTAGAACTATCCCCACCCTGCTGGCCTTCCGTAAAGCAATAAAAACTTGGCTCTTCCGGCAGGCGGGGTGAAAGTGAGACCAATCAGATTATATTTGGGTCTCCCCCCTTGGTTATGAATGTCAGATGTTTTTTAATTTTTATAATTTTTAATTATATGTTTTATATGTAACAATGATTTTATATGTTGTCAGCCGCCCAGAGTCCCTCGGGAGTTGGGCGGCATACAAATCTATTAAATTAAATTAATTAAATTAAAAAGATGGCGGCGTCCACGGACCGGCACCGACAGAACCGGTTCTGTGACATCACCAGCGGTTTGCTACCGGTTCTATAGAACCTGTGCGAACTGGGAGGAACCCACCTCTGGTGCACACATAGATAATGACTAAGAAGTCATTAACAAACCTCACTTTTACTTTCTTAAATATTCAGGTTTGAGGTTTATTAACATTTTGGATTGATCGAGAGCACTGTAGTTGTTCAATAATAAAATTAATCCTCCCAAATACAACTTGCCTAATAATTGTGCACACAGTGTAGATGTGGCAACAGAGAAGGCATCTTTCCAAGATCCCAGTGGACACATTTAATCAGGGGGACAGAGTCATTTGGGGCACAAATGTTTGAGAGTTGAGGGTGGTGGAATCAGGAGATGAAGGATATATCAAGACTGGAGAAACATTTTCACATACAAGTATTCCTCGACTTATGACCACAATTCCCTTACTATTTTTAACTTGCTGTTGCTCCACATTTATATTTTACCTCGGAAGTGGCAAGGGTGGATGTATGAAAGGTTATTGAATGTATAGATTGAAGAGAGTGGTTTCGATAGAATGAATGAGTCGGGGACTGAGGTTCGGACCCCCTCTGCTGAGTGTGGAAACAGAAGTGGAGGGGGTTCTGACTCTGCTCCCTGGCTCAGTGAGAATGGAATGTATGGCCTGCAGGGAGGGAGGGGGACCAGCGGGGGAGGGGAGGGGATCTCTGGAGGGGACGAGAGCCGGAGCATCTCGGTCATAATGGGGAGAGGCAGGTATGGCGGGAGCAGAGGGGTGGGCTGCTCTCGGGGAATAAGACCTCGCTGTCTACAAGCGATCCCTTGTTCCGGCCCCTCCGATGTGGTTCCATCTTGTTCAACCCGAGTACCTAGCAACCAGAGTTTTCAGGGCCCTGGGCTCAGGATGCTGCTGCTTAATGCCAGGTCAATTGTCAACAAAGCCCCCCTGATACGTGATTTAATCACAGAAGAGGGGGCGGACCTGGTATGTATAACTGAGACCTGGCTGGGCCAGGAGGGAGGAGTAGCTCTCTCCGAGATATGCCCAGACGGGTTCTCAGTGCAGCATCATTCATGACCCCAGGGAAGGGGAGGAGGAGTGGCTGGACCAGTCTACCTTCGGGACCACATCCTACCACACACCTCCCTATGACCAGTTAGGTCCCACAGAGTGGGCCTCCTCCAGGTCCCATCAGCCAAACAATGCCGGTTGGTGGGCCCACGGGGGAGAGCCTTCTCTGTGGGAGCCCCGTCCCTCTGGAACCAACTTCCACCAGAGAGCCGGACTATCCCCACTCTACTGGCCTTCCGTAAAGCCGTAAAAACATGGCTCTTCCGGCAGGCGGGGTGAAAAAGAAGATCAGATTCCCCCATGAATGAATGTTTTTTAAAATAATGTTCTGTTTTTAAACCATTATGTTTTTATAGCATTGTTCTTACCCATGTTGTACGCCGCCCTGAGTCCCACGGGATTGGGCGGCTTATAAGAACGCTTATTAAATTAAATTAAATTAAATTATTATAACGCGCCGGAATCTGCATCCTCGTAGGATCCCTGCCCTGGAGATTGTCGGGTGTGAGACACTCCTTCTGAAGTTGGACTTAGGGGTTCAGGTGGGCCTTTTGTTAGCGTACCTGCCTCCCAGCTACGTTACTAAGGCCCTGCCTGAGGTGCTTGAGGCGATAGCTAGCCTGGCGGTGGAGTTCCCCAGGCTTATGGTGCTGGGGGACTTTAACCCCCAGAGGAGGAGGAGGAGGAGCCACGGCGGAGATGGCGGAAGAAAATCTGGCTCCACAAAACAGCTGATTGTTTCTCCGGCCGTTCGCCTGAAGGAGACTATTCCCAGAGCTTCTTCTTGCTCTGGAAGGACTCTGAATGTATCAGGCACTAGTGGGTCGTGGCGGAACAACTAGCCACACACGGATAGTGCCGTTAGTCTCCTTCTCGTCCTGGGCTGCGGAGACCGCCGCCCATTTTTAAGCGGCAGGGACGTCGTGAGGGCCGGTTTCTTCTAGGCCTGACGGTAGTTTTGACGATTAGGAGAACCATCGACCGAAGCGATTGAGGGCGGATTTCCCACCACCGGAGGGGGAGAAGGCGAGCTCGGATGGCATGCCGGCTGTTGGTGGTCGGGAGCTCTGCTGACAGCGGAATCTCCCCAGAGATATTAGCGTGAGGCTGGGATCAACTTTCCAAACTCGGCGAGGAAGATCGAGGTCGATTTTGGGAGAGAGCCTTTTCCAACGAACACTTCTGTACCGGACTGACTATAAATTGACTGACTGTGCAGCACTTTGAGCTGGTCCTTCGGCCGTGAGGGAAATCTGCGACTGCCAGGTCCCCAAGGCCGACCGCGGAGATTGCTGCCGCCATTAATTGCTTAGTGGCGGCAAAGCGGTGGCTTGTGCTACTCTGGGGAACGTTTATTGAATGCTAGTATCACCGCCACCTTTTTTGAGCTCTGCTAACATCGCGACTGCTGGGGGGGGGGTAATTTTGTTATTTTGTATTACAATCCCCAAACGTCACATTGCCCTCCATAGTCGCCATTTATTCCCAGGGAGACTGTCAGACTCTGAGGCGATTATAATCATTGTGGCTCCTTTCCATCTTCCGCCCTCTCTACCTTTGTGGATGTCTCTGGTCGTTTTGAAGACCATTACGATCGAGACGAAGATGTGGCGGACTATTGGGGCTACTGCGATGACTAGCACTTTCTCCTGGCATTTGCACTCTTTGTGGGGGATCCCCCCCTCAGGTAGAATTCGATCTTATACCAAGGGGAGAGGGACCTTGGACTCCCGAAGACAGCTGAGTAGGGAAGGTTTCTTTTCGCCCCCCGGATTATCGATTCCTAGACGCCGATTATTACTATGCTATGAAGGAGGACAAACACATACTGACCCTGAGAACTGGAGACTTTTTCACCTTCTAAAGTCTCTTTTGAAAAGACCGCAAAGACGCTGTGCGATAAAGGACAGAACAGTTACGAGACCGGGATAACGGCAGGGATCCGTTTTATATTACACCCTCACTTTGATGGTGTCTCCTTTTTGTTTTAAACTTGTAAATCTACCTCCGATATGTTGTGTGGGTGCATGAGTTTATGATTCTGGGCATATGAGTAGACTGAATGATTGGAAGAAATGAAGAATGCGGGCGCTTGGGCTCCAGCCCCCTCTACTGAGTGTGAAAACAGAACTGGAGGGGGTCTGGAACCTGATCCCCGACCTAGAATGAGTGGAATGGATGGCTTGCCGGAAGGGAGGGAGACCAGTGGGGGAGGGGAGGGGATCTCTGGTGTAAGGGGGAGCGGGAGTATTATGGTCATAACAGGGAGAGGTAGGTATGGCGGGAGCAGAGGGGTAGGCCGCTCTCGGGGAACGAGAAAACGCTGTCTCCAAGCGATTCCTTGTTCTGGCCCCTCTGGTTTGGTTCCATCTTGCTCAACCCGAGGTCCTGGTAACCAGGGATGTCAGGGCCCTGGGCTCAAGCTGCTGCTGTTGAATGCCAGGTCAATTACCAACAAGGCCCCCCTTGTACGGGATTTAATCCTGGAAGAGGGGGCGGACCTGGCATGTATCACTGAGACCTGGCTAGGCCAGGAGGGGGGGTTCCCCTCTCCGAGATGTGCCCGGACGGGTTATTAGTGCAGCATCAGCCGCGACCCCAGGGAAGGGGTGGAGGAGTGGCGATTATAGCTCGCCAGAACCTTAATCCTTGAAGGAGCCCTGCCCCGGAGATTGTTGGGTGTGAGACGCTCCTTCTGAAGTTGGACTTAGGGGTCCAGGTGGGCCTTCTGCTAGCGTACCTGCCTCCTAGCTACGTTGCAAAGGCCCTGCCTGTTCTGCTCGAGGCGGTAGCAGGGCTGGCGATTGAGTTCCCCAGGTTGATGGTGCTGGGGGACTTTAATTTGCCATCGCCCAGTGAAACCTCAGAGGCAGTCCAGGAGTTCATGGCTTCCATGACAACCATGGACCTGACCCAAGTAGTTCAGGGTCCGACTCATGAGGGAGGTCACACGCTTGACCTTGTGTTTCTCTCGGGGCAGTGGAGAGATGATCTGAGGCTGAGGGGTTTAGTCACAGTACCCTTGTCGTGGTCAGATCATTTCCTTCTGAGGTTGGATTTCATGGCACCACTCCTCCACCGCAAGGAGGCGGGGCCGATTAAGTGGTTCCGCCCCAGGCGCCTAATGGAATCTGAAGGATTTCAGAGGGAACTTGGGGAAATACCTGACTCCCTGGTACACGATTCATCTGAGGCTCCAGTGGCAGCCTGGAACCAGGCGGCAATGGGGGCTTTAGATCGGATTGCGCCTTTGCGGCCTCTCCGTGGCAGCAGATCCCGGAGGGCTCCTTGGTTTACTGAGGAGCTCCGGGAGATGAAGCGCCTAAAGAGACGCCTAGAGCGACGATGGAGAGCCAGTAAAGCTGAGTCTGACCGGACACTTTTAAGAACTTGCATTAAGTCTTACTTAGTGGCGATAAGGGCGGCAAAATGCTCGCATTTTTCCGCTCTTATTGCGTCCGCCAACTCCCGCCCAGCCGCCCTGTTTAGGGTGACTCGCTCCCTCCTAGCCAAGGAGGTAGCCGAAGATCCCTTGCAGGGCAGAGCTGAGGAATTTTCTCAGTTTCTGGCGGACAAAGTCATTCAGATTCGGACAGACCTGGACTCCATTTGGACAGGGCAAGCCGAGATGACAGGGGCGAGTCTTAGTCCTGTTATATGGGACGAATTTGAGCCTGTCACTCCTGAGGATGTGGACAAGGCCATAGGAGCGATGAGCGCCTCCACCTGTTTATTGGACCCGTGCCCCTCCTGGCTGGTCTCTGCCAGCAGGGAGGTGTCACGCGGCTGGCTCCAGGCGGTTGTGATCGCTTCTTTGAGAGAGGGATCCATCCCACAGCCTTTAAAAGCTGCGGTGGTGAGGCCCCTCCTCAAGAAGCCTTCCCTGGACCCAGCGGATTTAAAGAACTTCCGTCCAGTCTCCAACTTACCCTTTTTGGGTAAAGTTGTTGAGAAGGTGGTGTCGCTCCAACTCCTGCGGCTATTGGAGGATACTGATTATCTGGATCCCTTTCAATCGGGTTCAGGCGCGGCTACAGTACGGAGACTGCTTTGGTCGCGCTGATGGATGATCTCTGGCGAGCCCGGGATGGGGGTTATTCCTCCATCCTGGTGTTACTTGACCTCTCAGCAGCTTTCGATACCATTGACCATGGTATCCTTCTGCATCGTCTTGGGGAGATGGGAGTGGGAGGCACTGTTTTACGGTGGTTCTCCTCCTAACTCTCTGACAGGACGCAGTCGGTGCTGACAGGAGGACAGAGGTCGGCCCCTAGGCCCCTGGTTTGCGGGGTGCCACAGGGCTCGGTCCTCTTGCCCATCCTGTTTAACATTTACATGAAACCACTGGGTGAGATCATCCGACGACATGGGGTGAGGTATCAGCAGTATGCGGACGATACCCAGTTGTACATCTCCACCCCGTGTCAGTTCAGTGAAGCAGTTGATGTAATGTGCCGCTGCCTGGACGATGTGAGGGTCTGGATGGGAGTGAACAGACTCAGGCTCAACCCAGACAAGACTGAGTGGCTCTGGATATTGCCTCCCAAGGACTATGTCGACTGTCCCTCCTTGGTTCTCGGGGGAGAAAAATTGACTCCCTCGGAACGGGTTTGCAATTTGGGAGTTCTCCTAGATCCACAGCTAAAATTGGAGCAACATCTTTCAGCTGTGGCTAGGGGGACCTTTGCACAAATCCGTCTTGTGCACCAATTGCGACCTTACTTGGAGAGGGAGGCCTTGCTCACAGTCACTCATGCCCTTGTCACCTCACGGCTAGGCTACTGTAATGCGCTCTACATGGGGCTACCCTCGAAGAGCATCCGGAGACTCCAACTGGTACAGAATGCAGCTGCGCGAGCTGTAGTGGGTGTACCGAGATACACCCACGTAACACCTATTCTTCGCCAGCTGCATTGGCTACCAATTAGTCTCCGGTCGCAATTTAAGGTGTTGGTCGTTACCTTTAAAGCCCTACATGGCTCAGGGCCAGGTTACCTGCAGGACCGCATCCTACCACATACCTCCCTAAGACCGGTTAGGTCCCACAGAGAGGGCCTCCTCCGGGTCCCATCGGCCAAACAATGTCGATTGGCGGGGCCACGGGGGAGGGCCTTCTCTGTGGGAGCCCCGTCCCTCTGGAACCAACTTCCACCAGAGATCCGGACCATCCCCACCCTGCTGGCCTTCCGTAAAGCCTTAAAAACATGGCTCTTCCGGCAGATGGGGTGAATAGGATAATCAGATTCCCCCCTGAATGTTGCGTTTATAATGTTTTTTCTCTAATTATATTTTTAATTTAAATTATGATCATTGTTTTTAAATGTACGTTTCTTATTCATGTTGTACGCCGCCCTGAGTCCCACGGGATTGGGCGGCCTATAAGAGCGACTAAATAAATAAATAAATAAATAACCTGCCTTCGGCTGGTGAAACCTCTGGTGCAGCTCAGGAGTTCATGGATTCCATGACAACCATGGACGTGACCCAAGTAATCCAGGGTCCGACTCATGAGGGAGGCCACACGCTCGACCTAGTGTTTCTTTCGGGGCAGTGGAGAGATGATCTGAAGACAGGGGATATAGTCACCACCCCGTTGTCATGGTCAGATCATTTCCTACTGAGGTTGGATTTCGCAGCCCCATTCCTCCTCCGCAGGGAGGCGGGATCGACTAGGTGGTTCCGCCCCAGGCGCCTAATGGAACCGGAAGGATTCCAGAGGGAACTTGGGGAAATACCTGAAACCCTGGTACACAATTCAGCTCAGTCCCTGGTGGCTGCTTAGAACACTGCAGCATCAGGGGCATTAGACCGGATTGCGCCTTTGCGACCTCTCCGTGGCAGTGGATCCCGGAAAGCCCCCTGGTTTACCGAGGAGCTCCGGGAGATGAAACGCCACTAGAGACGTCTGGAGCGATGCTGGAGACCCAGTAAAACCAAATCTGACCGAACACTTCTAAGAACTTTCATTAAGTCTTATTTAGTGGCGATAGGGGTGGCAAAACGATCTCATTTTTTCGCTCTTATTGCATCCGCAGATTCTCGCCCAGCCGCCTTGTTTAAGGTGACTCGCACCCTCCTCGCCAAAGGAGGGGAGCGAGGAACACTTGCAAGGTAGAGCTGAGGAATTCGCGCAGTTTCTGACGGATAAAGTCACTCAGATCCGGTCAAATATGGACTCTGGCTGGGCAGAGTCCATTGAGCTGACAGGGGCAAGTCTTAGCACAGCATTGTGGGAGGAGTTTGAGCCTGTCTCTCCTGAGGACGTGGACAAGGCCATGGGTGCAATGAGTGCCTCCACTTGTTTATTGGACCCGTGCCCCTCCTGGCTGGTTTCGGCCAGCAGAGAGGTGGCACGCGGCTGGATCCAGGCGGTGGTCACTGCTTCTTTTAGGGAGGGATCCATACCGCAGCCGTTAAAAGTTGCGGTGGTGAGACCCCTCCTTAAGAAGCCTTCCCTGGATCCAGTGGACTTGAAGAACTTTCGTCCGGTCTCCAACTTACCCTTTATAGGTAAAGTTGTTGAGAAGGTGGTAGCTTTTCAGCTTCTGCGGCTATTGGAGGAAACTGATCATCTAGATTCCTATCAGTTGGGTTTCAGGCATGGCTACAGTACAGAAACTGCCTTGGTCGCCCTGATGGATGATCTCTGGCGAGCCCGGGACGGGGGAAATTCCTCCATCCTGGTGCTACTTGACCTCTCAGCGGCTTTCGATACCATCGACCATGGTATCCTTCTGCATCGTCTCGGCGAGTTGGGAGTGGGAGGCACCGTTTTACGGTGCTTCTCCTCTTATCTCGCCGACAGGATGCAGTCGGTGTTAGCAGGAGGGCAGAGGTCGTCTCCTAGGCCCCTGAGATGTGGGGTGCCTCAGGGTTCGGTCCTCTCACCCATCCTGTTTAACATTTACATGAAACCGCTGGGGGAGATCATCCGTAGACACGGGGTGAGTTTTCAACAGTACGCTGATGACACCCAGCTGTACATCACCACCCTGTCTCAATTCAGGGAGGCAGTCGATGTAATGTGCCGATGCCTGGACAATGTTAGGACCTGGATGGGGAGAAACAGACTCAAACTCAACCCCGACAAGACTGAGTAGCTCTGGATATTGCCCCCTAAGGACTATGTCGACTGTCCCTCCTTGGTTCTTGAGGGAGGAAAATTAACTCCCTCAGAACAGGTTCGCAATTTGGGAGTCCTCCTAGATCCACAGCTAAAATTAGACCAACACCTTACAGCTGTGGCTAGGGGGGGCTTTTGCACAGGTTCACCTGGTGCACCAATTGCGACCATACTTGGAGAATGAGGCTCTACTCACGGTCACTCATGCCCTTGTCACCTCCCGATTGGACTACTGCAATGCGCTCTACGTGGGGCTACCCTTGAAGAGTATTCGGAGACTTCAGCTGGTGCAAAATGCGGCTGTGCGTGCTGTGGTGGGTGTGCCAAGATACACCCACGTAACACCCATACTCCGCCAGCTGCATTGGCTGCCCATTGGTCTCCGGGTACAATTCAAGGTGTTGATCATCATCTTTAAAGCCCTACATGGCTTAGGACCAGGTTACCTCCGGGACCGCATTCTGCCTCACACTTCCCTCTGACCGGTTAGGTCCCACAGAGTGGGTCTCCTCCAGGTCCCGTCAGCCAAACAATGCCGACTGGCGGGTCCTAGTAGGAGGGCCTTCTCTGGGGGGGCGCACTCTGGAACCAACTTCCCCCAGAGATCCGAATTATCCCCACCCTGCTGGCCTTCCGAAAAGGCATTAAGACATGGCTCTTCCTGCAGGCAGGGGTCTGAGACAATTTTACATCCGAGATCTCCCCCTGTATGTATGTTGTTGGACGTCTTTTTTTTAACTTTTTAAAATTGTTTTTATATAAGTTTATTGTTTAGTGTTCTCTTAAAATGTTGTACGCCACCCTGAGTCCTTAGGGAGTACGGCGGCATAGAAGAACCTAATAGTAAATAAATAAATAAATAAATTGAGCTCAAAATTTCTGTTGCTAGGTGAGACATTTGTTAAATTAGTTTTGCCCCATTTTACAACCTTTCTTGCCACAGTTGTTAAGTGAATCATTGCAGTTATTAAGTTAGTAACATGGTTGTTAAGTGAATCTGGTTTCCCCATTGATTTAGCTTGTCAGAAGGTCGCAAAAGGTGATCACATGACCCCAGGACACTGCAACTATCATAAATATGAACCAGCTGCCAAGCATCTGAATTTTGATCATGTGACAATGGGGATGCTGCAACAGTCATAAGTGTGAAAAATGGTCATAAATCATTTTTCCAGTGCCGTTGTAACTTTGAACGGTCAATAAGTGAACTGTTGTAAGTCAAGGACTACCTGTACTTTACTGTGACCACTACTGTGACCACTATCTCCACAGAAATATAGGAGGGAACGGAAACAGAGAAACATATCTCAATACCTTAAGGACTCAGTACCCCAAGGACTCACTCTCCTAATACCGGTAGTCCTCCACTTACGACCAAAATTGGGACCATAATTTCTGTTGCTAAGCAAGGCAGTTGTTAAGTGAAATGCATTTGGCTTTACCTCCTTTTTTGCCACAGTTGTTAAGCAAATCACTGCAGTTGTTAAGTGAATCATGCAGTCGTTAAATGCATCTGGCTTCCCCCCATTGACTTTGCTTGCTGGAAGCCGGGCTCAGAGGATCAATAATGGTGATCACATGACACTGGGGTGCTGCTACTATTGCAAATTTATTTGTTTGTTTGTTTCTTTACATTTTATGCCACCATCTCACCAAGGTGACTCTAGACAGCTTATAGTCATACAATACATGTACAATACATGCTGGTTGATCATATGACCATGGGGATGCTGTAATGGTTGTAAGTGCGAGGAGTGGCTGTGAGTCACTCAGAGCTATTGTAACTTTGAACAGTAACCAAACAAATGGTCGTAAGTCAAGGACTACCTGTACCCTGAGAAAACAATACCCTAAACAAGGAATTACCAAGGAGAAAACAAAGCAGGGGTGAAATGCTCCTGGTTCGGGCGGGCCTGTCATGGGGTGATTTCTGATTGTCAGCTGTACTCATATGTATTCATATGTCAGACATTATGACCCAGAGGTTCTTAGCAAAGTGAAGCAGTCACATGAGATGTGATCTGCGCAGATGTGAAATTCCTTTCTATTCCTCCATCATCATTCTACTGCCAGTCCTTCATTGAGAAGGACGCATATTTAAGCTGCCAAGATGTAATTATTAAGATTTAGGTTTTTATATTTCTTTTGTACCGAAATAAATATTTTATTATTCTTAGAATTTATACTCGAGTTTATTTTGTCAAGAATTGGATTCCGAAAGAAAAGATTCATTACCTCTACAATTTATCTTTCTTATCTTAACATGGTAGCAGAGGATGGTTTTTTTAATTTTTCCTCATTAAATTCTTTTGGAATCTGTTCAAACAGATTCATGCGTTCTTAGGCCAGTTAGAGATATAGGGAGATTTATTGCTCTCTCCGAAGAGAGCTCTCTCGTAAATCTTTCAAGATGTCACTTACTGAAGGAGAGCTTCTACAACAATTACAAGAATTGCAACAACAAGAAAATATTCCTGGAAATGATCACTCGACACCCAAGAAGACAAATAGCATTTCTGTACAACTTTCTTCTCCTCTTCAAGTGGCCGCTACAGAACCTCTTCAAACACTTGAAGAATGTGAAAGGTTAGTAAGTGAAACGCAAAGCACATTAACCCAGGAGTCAGAATTTATTCGCATCGGAGCCAAATCGAAAGTGCACTATGAGCCCATTCAGGCAGAAATTTATGCTGAGGCACCCTCTTCTCCTGAACGATCAAGTCAGGAGGAGTTAAGTTATATTCAGCGTTTAGAAGCACAGTTATCTGCAGCTAGACGCCGTTTTCTTGCACGAAGCCCAAAACAAAATGTCTGCCCACTCCCAGACATTCCTGAATGGACAAAGATGGCTTCATTTCCTCCTTCTTCATACAGATTAGAGGCCCGCCCACAATGGGCTCCGCCCCTTCCCTTCTAGATGAAAGACAAATCTATAGGTCAGGAGAGGCTGCCTTTACAGAACAGAGCCTGTATGAACTTCCAAAAAGTAATGTTGCAGTGCCATCTAGTGGCAACAGGCCCGAATTATTCAGGCAAAAAGAACAAGATTTTCTAATGCAGTTAGCTATTGAATCTTTGATGTCCAGAATGCAAATGCAGGCACAACAAACACAACCAATGGTCCAGCCTGCTCAAGTTGTTCAACAACCTGCTCAAATTGCCCAACCAGTGGCCCAGCCTGTTCCTATAGTGGCCCAAGTTGCAGAAGCGCCACAAGCCACGCCACAAGCCGTGCCACAACCTGCCCCAGTGCAGGCCCTCGCTCCAGTGCAGGCCCCTGCCCCAGTGCAGGCCCCTGCCCCAGCGCAGGCCCCTGCCCCAGTGCAGGCCCCTGCCCCAGTGCAGGCACCAATAGTGCCACAACCAGTCCCAGTGCAGCCAGTGCAAGCATTACTTCAAGCCCAAAAAGCGCCTATTGTTCCATTGGCTGGTAGTGCACAGCTAAAACAATCAGGAGAAAATTATAAAGCCTGGGTTAGTGAAATTACACTTTTGCTCCGCCGAGAAGGCACGTATGGCATGATTTTTCTTCCCCCGCCACAACCATGGGATGCTGTAATAACAAATTTAGATGTCAAAGCATGTACCACTTTGTTGATGTCAATGGAGACACAACTCCAACAGACTTTTGCCCCTGATACAACTGCCCAACAAATCTGGACTCAGTTAGAACTGTGTTTCCGTCCAATTTCAATGGAGTCCACATGTTTGCTCCTATCAGAATTTCATGGTTCCAAACTCAAACATGGAGAAAGTGTTGGGGCACATTTAACAAAAATGAAATGCATGCAAAAGGACTTAGCCGAAAGGGGCAATATTATCAATGACTTTCAAATGGTCAGTATTATTATCAATTCATTGAATTATGCATGGAAAGATGCCATTACAAAAATTAATCAAGTGCCTGTCACTCAAAGAACAGTTGAACATGTTTGTAGAATCTTAACAGAAGAAGAAGCACTTATGCTCGCCACTCCACATTTGCGAGCTCCACCAGCAGTGGCCAGAGCTCCACCCAGATGACCTTTCAGAGGCAGAGAGTACATCCCAAGGTTGCCAACTTGCCAACTTTGTGGCAAAATCGGTCACACAGCCAGCGATTGTTTTCAACGCTCTCAAGTTCCTGTCCAGTACCAGCCCAGAGGAACAGTCTTCAGAGGCAGCAGAGGCAGCGGCGGAAGGCAGCGTCACCCAGGCACCAGGCGCGACCAACGACCTCCATACGCTACACTTGCCATCACCAATGGCTCACAACCACAACCTCCATATGCCACGCTTGCTATCACCAACGATCCACAACCACGTCAACAGTACAACAGACATCTCTTGTGGACTTTAGATAGCGGTGCAGCCCTTCATGTTACCTACAGAAAAGAACTTTTTAAACAAATGCGTGAATCAGAGCCAGAATTTCGTGAACTTTATGGCTTTGAAGACCAACCATGCAGAGTTGAAGGAAAAGGGACTGTTTACATTGAAGAGTTGGACATACTTGTTCCAGATGTTTATTATGTTCCGCAGGCAACTTCTAATTTGCTTAGCCAAAGTTATTTGTCTAGAGTTTTAAAATTTCAGGTTCTCCACCTTGAAAATGCAACTTACATAGTTAAGGATGGTGATATTGTTGCTGACACAATTTTGATTGGTGGAGTCTACTACTTGAGGCCAAAATCTAAGCCTCAAGCTCAGGCAAGTATAGAAATCTCAATACAGAGCAATGCAGGCCCAGAGAGAGATGTCCCAGAGAGAGATCCTGTGATTGCTACACAGGCTCCTAAAGCCATTAAGCCACAAGTAGACAAACAAATTACTAAATGCAAACCTAAGGTTCCTCATTCAAATGTTAATTTTGCTAATTCATTAACTGGAAAACCTTTGCATTACAGGTGTATTCATAAGTGGCATCGAAGACTGGGGCACCCAAGTTTTGAAGTTCTTAAGAAAATGCCATTTTTCGCACAAGGTTTGGATTTCAAGGGATGTAAGGTGTATTTGGATTGTGCTGTTTGCAAAAGGGCAAAGTCCAAAGCAGCAGCCGTTCCAAAACATGCTACACGCAGGTCAACACGCATTTTTGATTTGCTCCACACTGATATAGTGGGTCCTTATGGGCCAACAATTGGCGGTAAAAAGTATTTCTTAACTATTGTTGATAATCATTCTAGATATGGATATGTATATCCTATGAAAGAAAAATCTGAGACCTTTCAGATCTTTAAAGACTTTGCAGTCCAGGCCTACAATCAACACGGAGTGAGGATCCGAAGAATTCAAAGTGACCGAGGTACCGAGTTCATGTCACAACGTTTCCAGGATTGGATGCGTACAAACGGTATCATACACCAAACATCAGCTCCTTACACACCACAACAAAATGGAGTAGCTGAACACAGACAGGGGGTTCTACAAACCATGATGAGATGTCTCCTAGAAGATGCTCATCTCAATCACTCATTTTGGGGTGAAGCTATCAAGTATGCAAACTACCTTGTCAATCGCACTTGGAGTAGTGTGATTGACCAGACACCCTTCTACATGTTGCATGGCTACCAGCCAGATATTTCAAATTTACACATTTTTGGTTCATATGCCATGGTGAACATTCCATTGGCACTGAGAAGAAAAGGTGGCCAAATAGCTAAGAGACTGAGATACATGGGTGTTGATGACAATTCAAAATGGGGAAAATTCATTGACTCTCATAATATGATTACAATTTCCAATTCAGCCAATTTTGAAGAGGACTCAGATTGGTCCAAGATACATTCTAATGATCCTGGAGTTTATTTTCCCAGAGATGATGCAGTGCAACCAGATGACCAAAGTCAACCTGATGTTCCATCCCCACACGCCGTGGATGATGATGCTAGCAACGATGATGGAGATGAAGAAGACACAGGAGAAGGGACGACTGCCCTGAGATGTTCCAAGAGAACTACAAAAGGTATTCCTCCAAAGAAGTACACACTGCAGTTCACAGATAGACCACCGCCATTGATTTGTAACATTACACTTCCACCAGAGAACTTTTCCCAATTAAAATATCTTTCTGAAGATGAACAAGGGAAGTGGAACATAGCCATGCAAGTTGAGATGGACAGTCTGCAGAAACTCAAAGTATTTACACCTGCAGAACCTCCAACAAACAAAAAAGTCATTGGCACACGATGGGTCTACAAAATCAAACAGAAGCCAGATGGTGAGTTACTGTACAAAGCAAGACTTGTAGCACAAGGCTACGCACAAAGTTATCCTGAAGATTACACAAACACTTACTCACCTACAGTGCGAACTGAAAGTGTCAAAATTGCCTTAACTACAGCGACCATCCTTGGTCTAGAAGTTTTCCAGTTTGATGTTGAAACAGCTTATCTACACGGTGATCTAGATGAAGAAATCTACGTCAGGTGCACCCCCGGTTTCTGTGGCCGAGAAGGGGACATGTGGTTTCTTCACAAAAGTCTTTATGGTCTGAAACAGTCAGGTTTAATGTGGTATTTATGTCTCAAAGACAAACTAAATTCAATGGGCTTTATTAAGTCCGAAACTGATAAGTGCGTGTTCACAAAAAGGTTTGAAAATGCATATGAAATTGTTCTTGTTTATGTTGATGACATTGTTTACATTGGTCCTAACAAACGTATGAGTGAGATTTTTATTACAGGTTTGCAAAGGTACTTCACATTGAAATCATTAGGCCACATCAATGAATATTTAGGTGTTCAGATTGAAAAATCAGAGAAGGGGTTTTCTCTTTCACAAGAAAACAAGATAGAACAACTCTTGCATCATTGCAACATGAAAGATGATGCAACAACACACACACCTATGCAAACAGATTTTTACAATTTGAAGGATACACAAGGTCCTGAGTTCAAGGATCAAACACTTTATCGTTCAGTAATTGGTTCACTACTATACATTAGTGGTTGGACTAGACCAGACATTGCACTTAGTGTTAATTTGCTATCACGACACGTGGGCAAAGCAAAAGAATTTCACTGGTCATGTATTAAGAAGTTATTGAAGTATTTAAAATACACACAACACTTAAAATTAAAGCTAGAACCAGCACATACTGATTTCACAGAATTGTATTGTTATGCAGATGCAGATTGGGCAAGTGACAAGGAATCAAGAAAAAGCACTTCAGGCTACATAATGTTCCTGAATGGATGCCCAGTTCATTGGAACGTAAGAAAGCAAAGTTTTGTTTCTTGTTCTTCTACAGAAGCAGAATACGCGTGCGCTTCAGATGCGTGCAACTCACTAATTTGGTTTGACGCTCTAGTTACAGATATTTGGACCAAGCCGACATATCCAATCATCATGATGGAAGACAATCAATCAGTAGTTTACATTTCAAAAACACGTTTCACAGGTTCAAGGTCCAGACACATTGACATTCTTTATAAAAATGTTAGAGAGTCAGTAAAACAAGGTTTTGTGAAATTTGAGTATGTGCCAACAAAATATCAGATAGCTGACATTTTGAACAAACCATTACCGACAGCCCAACATGAATTCCTGAGAAGTTTAATGTGTATTGAGTGATACCTCATATTCGCTCAACTGACAAAGAAGGGGTGTCACGGGGTGATTTCTGATTGTCAGCTGTACTCATATGTATTGATATGTCAGACATTATGACCCAGAGGTTCTTAGCAAAGTGAAGCAGTCACATGAGATGTGATCTGCGCAGATGTGAAATTCCTTTCTATTCCTCCATCATCATTCTACTGCCAGTCCTTCATTGAGAAGGACGCATATTTAAGCTGCCAAGATGTAATTATTAAGATTTAGGTTTTTATATTTCTTTTGTACCGAAATAAATATTTTATTATTCTTAGAATTTATACTCGAGTTTATTTTGTTAAGAATTGGGATTCCGAAAGAAAAGATTCATTACCTCTACAATTTATCATTCTTATCTTAACAGGGCCAGTCTGTTGTCGTAGAGCCAATAGAACCGATAGCGATTGCAGCGCGAGCCTTCCCCCACCCGCTTCCCCTGCCCGCCTGGACGCCGCCATTTGGATTATTTTACCCTCTGTGCATGCGCAGAATGCTTTGCACATGCGCAGAGGGTAAAAGAACACAAATGGCGGCGTCCAGGCAGGCGGGGGAAGCGGGTGGGGGAAGGCTCGCGCTGCAATCGCTATCGGCTCTACGACGACCGACTGGCCCGCCCGAACCAGGAGCATTTCACCCCTGAAACAAAGCCCCCACCAACACCGGCAAGCTACTATATATAAAAAGGGAGCAAGCACCGCACTTACTACCACTGATGATGTTACCTAGTTGGGTGATGAAACATCTGCAAACAAACAACCAAGTGCAGACAGCACCAAGAACTCCACAAAATGTGCCTGCTTTAAAGTAATGGCATGGTAAAGGCAACATTCACAACTGAGTGCCACATCAGGACATGTAAGCACCCTGCTGTGAAAATAAATCAGTGCTTTCTCCAGGGGACATCTAATTTTTTTGTAGGACTTCAACATAATAAACCAGACCAGGACAATTCATTGCCTCAGTCAACCCCACCAAGCACATGCATGAAGAGGAACGTGAAAGGATTTGATACATTTACCCATGATAAACAGCCGGCACATTGAGAAGATTTCCTGGCCTATTGGAAGCAAACCAAATTCCACAGAGTGGAGGGACAGATGAGGGTGCCTTGAGCTTTTCCATGCCCAACAGGGGGTGCTGTGGGAGTGGGCAGCTGGCACAAGAGGGCCTCCCCCATTCCTGAAAGGGTCCGATTTAAGTGTCTGCTTTTTAAAGAGCGCCATACCCCTGCACACAAACACATCCAGACTGTCTATGAACCTCGAAGCTTAAAATAACCCTTGCTGCCTGGATGATGGCTGAGAAACAGTAACAGGTGCTCTGTAGGCTTGCCAAGGTACCAGAGTGGCTGAGGTAGCTGCTGTGTTCATTGCCAAGTTGGGGGCACTGCCGTGAAAAGACAGGGGTGTGGGAAGAGTGCTCAACAACTTTTCGGCACTGCTTGCAGTTTGTTGACCTAGATAAAACTCAGAAAAAGCTGGGCAATGAACCCAAGCACAAAACCTAGCTCAGAGCTTGGGTGTTTAACAGGCAGCAGACAAACTAGTTTTTATTTTTCCTGGGCAAAATAGATTCCCTAAACAAGCAGGGATCAGGAAAAGGGGCTATGATGTGGCCCAACTTTTTCCTTCATGACTGTGAGCAGCGCATAGCTATGCACAGGCGGGGGGAGACCCAACGGCGGAAAGTTCTGACGGACGAGCAGGAAGGCAAGATCTATTGTGTCCCAGCACAGGAACCCCCAGAAAAGACACACACAACCGTTTGCCAAAAGAAATCAAGAAGTTTTACTAATAAATATTCTTAGTAAAAAGTCAGTGTTTTTTCAAAGTCCAGAAACAAACGGCACGGGAGTCTTGGTGAATATTATCTTCGTGAGCTTTTCAGCCAGAGTTCAAATGTTCAAAGCAAAGCTGGCAAATTACTTAGTTCTTATCTTGGTACTCACTGCAGTTGGCAGGAGTCCTGGAATCCAAAGCAATGAGTTGTTATTTCAAAAATACAGAAATCAGAGCTGGAACAAAAACGTCTTGAATGCTTGCAGAACACAGGTGTTGCTTCCAACAGATCTTCCGGGGAGGAGCCAAGTGGAGCGGCTGCAAGAGAACTGCCCTCCGCTCCCTTTGCTTGCTTTCTGAGGAAATATAGACTCTCGAACCAATCTAGTCCATCTTCTGGTGGGTCGGAAGAAATCGGAAGACCTCAGGAATACGCCAGTCCATTTGGACGAGGGAGACCCCCGGATATGAGGGCTAGGAAGCTCAAGATTTCCAAGCTTGGGGAGACGCCATCGGCATTAAAATGGCGTCCGTGAAGCCGTAGAGCTCTTCTTGGAACGACAACTTGTAGGTGCTTGTTAAGGTGAGAATAAATCTCATAGAGGCGATTTGGATCTTTGCTTGGAATTCAGACAGTTAGAAATAAAGCCGAGATTAAAAGTCTAAAAGAAAATATTTATTTCGGTACAAAAACAATAAATCCTGAATAATTACATTTTTGCTAAGAAAATGCGACCGTCCCGGTCAAGAGTCAAGTCAAAGAGAAAGAATGGTGGTTTAGGAATGCACACATGCGTACAACTCATATCACGTGTTCTGCCTGTATTGGAATGTACCATAATATTAGGATAGGGGTACATCACCCTGCATAGACATACAACTGACAATATTCACTACGTGACAGTGCTTGCCGGGAATTGCGGCAACCCGGAGAAAAAGGGACGCTGGACAATCCCAGGTATTTATTACTGATGGATTGGTGGGTGTCTTGGCAAGGATTCGGAGTTGATTTCTCGGCCGTTAAGATCTGGGCTGGGTTCTTCTCGAATAATTACTACCGCTGGTGTTTGTTGCTGTGCGCCGCGGCTTGGCCATTGCGGCAAAGAACGACCCTTTAGCAACATCTTTTTCCGGAGATTAGACTAGATCAGTGGAGCCTCTCAGACGAGCTCCCAGGATGGCTGGCCGTTAACAGCTTTGGCTAGGAGCAGCTGTTGCCTGGTGATTCAGCTCTGGCCAAGACTGCAGCTGTTGTCTACAGATTCATCGGCCATTAGCCTTCCGGGTAGCGGCTTCTTTGATGATGGGACCAGCCTGGCTTTTAAAAGAATCCCTCGTGTCCTGGACAGAATTTAATTTACCTCTATTACTGTGGCGATTTTTATCGATCATTGCTGCTGTTATTGCAGTTTTACCAAGACTTTTCTGGCTGTTCTTCTGGACAACTTCTCCCCCCCCCCAACTGCAGCAACATCCACATGTGAGAGTCATCACCATTGCTGTGGCCGTTGTGGCCGTGAGGCCTTTTATGGCTGGCGCAGCCCCGGCTTTCATCTCGGTTTCTAGGGTGAGCTTTCAAACATTAAAGCCAAAATTTCTGGCCCTAGTGGGGAAACCGCCGACTGATCAAAGAAGAATCTTCCCAGGTGATATTTCTGATTCGAGCCTCATCAATACCAGCATTAGGGGGAGAGCAGTGGACAATTACAGAGGAATCTGGACATTTTTTAATGACCACTGTGGACCTGGATATAAGAACCAAGGATTAAGATCTAACATTGATTGGTCGGGAGGTTACATGTATGCACTCCCTATGGGCTCCTTCATTATTTATTATTGATTATTAACTATTTTAATTGTACCCCGGAAGTGGTGTGTGTTGGTATGAAAGGGATTGGTTGTGATTGGGATAACGAATGTAGAATGATGAAGTATGATGAGATAGCATGAGTGAGTCAGGGACCGAGGCTTGGACCCCCTTTGCTGAGTTTGCAAACAGAAGCGGAGGGGGGTCCGGCTCTTCTACCTGGCTCAGTATGAATGCTATGGATGGCCTGCAGGAAGGGAGGTGGACCAGTGGGGAGGGGAAAGGTATCTCTGGGGGGGGTGGAGAGCTGGAATATTCCGGTCATGATGGGGAGAGGTAGGTATGGCGGGAGCAGAGGGGTGGGCCGCTCTCGGGAAATAAGACCTTGCTGTTTACAAGCAATCCCTTGTTCCGGCCCCTCCGATGTGGTTCCATCCTGCTCAACCCGAGTACCTGGCAACCAGGGTTTTCAGGGCCCTGGGCTCAGGATGATGCTGTTGAATGCCAGGTCAATTGTCAACAAAGCCCCCTTGATACGTGATTTAATCACTGATGATGGGGCAGACCTGGTATGTATAACTGAGACCTGGCTGGGCCAGGAGGGGGGAGAGTAGCCCTCTCCGAGATATGCCCAGACGGGTTCTCAGTGCAGCATCATTCACAACCCCAGGGAAGGGGAGGAGGAGTGGCTATTATAACGCGCCGGAATCTGCATCCTCGTAGGATCCCTGCCCTGGAGATTGTCGGGTGTGAGACGCTCCTTCTGAAGTTGGACTTAGGGGTTCAGGTGGGCCTTCTGTTAGCATACCTGCCTCCCAGCTACGTTACTAAGGCCCTGCCTGAGCTGCTTGAGGTGATAGCTAGCCTGGCGGTGGAGTTCCCCAGGCTTATGGTGCTGGGGGACTTTAACCTGCCTTCGGCGGGCGAAACCTCTGGTGCAGCTCAGGAGTTCATGGATTCCATGACAACCATGGACCTGACCCAAGTAATCCAGGGTCCGACTCATGAGGGAGGCCACACGCTCGACCTAGTGTTTCTTTCGGGGCAGTGGAGAGATGATCTGAATGTAGGGGATATAGTCACCACCCTGTTGTCGTGGTCAGATCATTTCCTATTGAGGTTGGATTTCACAGCCCCATTCCTCCCCCGCAGGGAGGCGGGACCGACTAGGTGGTTCCGCCCCAGGCGCCTAATGGAGCCAGAAGGATTCCAGAGGGAACTTGGGGAAATACCTGAATCCCTGGTACACAATTCGTCTGAGTCCCTGGTGGCTGCCTGGAACACTGCAGCATCAGGGGCATTAAATTGGATTGCGCCTTTGCGACCTCTCCATGGCAGTGGATCCCGGAAAGCTCCCTGGTTTACCGAGGAGCTCCGGGAGATGAAACGCCACAAGAGACGTCTGGAGCAACGCTGGAGACCCAGTAAAACCAAATCCGACCAAACACTTCTAAGAACTTTCATTAAGTCTTATTTAGGGGCGATAGGGGCGGCAAAACGATCTCATTTTTCCACTCTCATTGCATCCGCAGATTCTCGCCCAGCCGCCTTGTTTAGGGTGACTCGCACCCTCCTCGCCAAAGGGGGGGAAGCGAGGAACACTTGCAAGGTAGAGCTGAGGAATTCGCGCAGTTTCTGACAGATAAAGTCGCTCAGATCCGGTCGAATCTGGACTCTGGCTGGACAGAGTCCATTGAGCTGACAGGGGCAAGTCTTAGTCCAGTGTTGTGGGAGGAGTTTGAGCCTGTTTCTCCTGAGGACGTGGACAAGGCCGTGGGTGCGATGAGCTCTTCCACCTGTTTATTGGACCCGTGCCCCTCCTGGCTGGTTTCGGCCAGCAGAGAGGTGGCACGCGGCTGGATCCAGGCGGTGGTCAACACTTCTTTTAGGGGGGGATCTGTACCACAGCCTTTAAAGGTTGCAGTGGTGAGACCCCTCCTTAAGAAGCCTTCCCTGGATCCAGCAGACTTGAAGAACTTTCATCCGGTCTCCAACTTACCTTTTGTAGGTAAAGTTGTGGAGAAGGTGGTAGCTTTTCAGCTTCTTCGGCTATTGGAGGAAACTGATCATCTAGATTCCTTTCAGTCGGGTTTCAGGCGCGGCTACAGTACAGAAACTGCCTTGGTCGCCCTGATGGATGATCTCTGACGAGCCCGGGACATGGGAAATTCCTCCATCCTGGTGCTACTTGACCTCTCAGCGGCTTTCGATACCATCGACCATGGTATCCTTCTGCATCGTCTTGGCGAGTTGGGAGTGGGAGGCACCGTTTTACAGTGGTTCTCCTCTTATCTCGCCGACAGGATGCAGTCGGTCTTAGCAGAAGGACAGAGGTCGTCTCCTAGGCCCCTGATCTGTGGGGTGCCTCAGGGTTTGGTCCTCTCGCCCATCCTGTTTAACATTTACATGAAACCGCTGGGGGAGATCATCCGTAGACACGGGGTGAGTTTTCAACAGTATGCTGATGACACCCAGCTGTACATCACCACCCCGTTGCGACCATACTTGGAGAATGAGGCTCTACTCACGGTCACTCATGCCCTTGTCACCTCCTGATTGGACTACTGTAAGCGCTCTACATGGGGCTACCCTTGAAGAGTATTCGGAGACTTCAACTGGTGCAAAATGCGGCTGCGCGTGCTGTGGTGGGTGTTTCAAGATACACCCACATAACACCTATACTCTGCAAGTTGCATTGGCTGCCCATTGGTCTCTGGGTACAATTCAAGGTGTTGATCATCATCTTTAAAGCCCTACATGGCTTAGGACCAGGTTACCTCCGGGACCGCATTCTACCTCATACTTCCCTTCGACCGGTTAGGTCCCACAGAGTGGGTCTCCTCCAGGTCCCGTCAACCAAACAATGTTGGCTGGCGGGGCCTATGGGGAGGGCCTTCTTGGTGGGGGGCCCTTCTCTCTGGAACCAACTCCCCCCAGAGATACGAATTGTCCCCACCTTGCTGGCCTTCCGAAAAGCCGTGAAGACATGGCTCTTCCTGCAGGCGGGGTTTTGAGACAATTTCATCTTGGTCTCCCCTATGTATGTAAGATTTTGTATGCTTTTTAAATGTATTTTGAATCATTTTAAATTGTATTGTTTAGTGGTTCTTCAAATATTGTACGCCACCCTGAGTCCCCAGGGAGTAGGGCGGCATATAAGAATCCTAAAATAAATAAATAAATAAATAAATAAATAAACAAACAAACAAACAAACAAACAAACAAACAAACAAACAAACAAACAAACAAACAAACAAACAAACAAACAAACAAACAAACAAACAAACAATTCAGGCGTGCTCCAGGACTTAAATAGCCTGAGGGCATGGCTCATTAGCCCTCAGCTTTACCTGCGAGGAGACCTCCGGCTGTAAAGCTGATCCCTTCTGCTGGCTGCTCTGTGAGTCCTAGCATCCAGCAGAGGCTCCTCTTCCTCTGAGGACTCACTCTGCACCGGCTGAGAAGGTGCAGAAGGCCCTGGCTGGTCTCCCTCCTCTGGCACTGAGTCCTCATTGCTGTCAGACTCAGGTGCCAGGCAATGTTCCCTCTAATTTTTTTGGGGTGTGAGCGGAAAAGTATATGGTCTGAGCGCACATTTTTCATGCCTGAGCACCTGAATTTTTTTCACAGATGTCACCCAAGAGGACAACGAAATCAGTGTTTTCTGTCTTAAGGGAATATTATACGTGAAGGAATATTCAGTTATGCAAACTTCCACTCTGGTCTAAAACAGACATCCAGATCTTCATCTTTCTGGTTTTCTTAGAATATATTACTGTAATAATAAAGGAGAATATTTGTAGCTCAGTGTTGAAATGAGGGGTCCTTGGTGCTCTCTGAGCTTGGTTGTTTTCTTGCAGACGTTTCATTACCCAAACTAGATAATATGACATCATCACTCCCACTAGCACTGATGATGTTACCTAGTTTGGATAATGAAAAGTCTGTAAGAAAACAACCAAGTTCAGAGAGCACCAAGGACCCCGCACTATTGTGATGTTCAATATGTTAGAGAAAAAGCTTCTTTCCTTTCCTTTCCCTTTCCTCCCTCCCTCCCTTTCTTCCTTCCCTTCCCCTTCCTTCCTTTCTCCTTCCTTCCTTTCCTTCCCCTTTCCTCCTCCCTCCCTCCTCCCTTCCCTTCCCTCCTCCCTCCCTCCCTCCTCCCTTCCTTCCCTTTCCTTTCCCTTTCCTCCTCCCTTCTTGCTGCCTTCCCTTCCCTTCCCTTTCCTCCTCCCTCCCTCCCTCCTCCCTTCTTTCTCCCTTCCCTTTCCTTTCCCTTTCCTCCTCCCTCCCTCCTCCCTTCTTGCTTCTTCCCTTCCCCTTTCCTCCCTCCCTCCTTTTCTTCCTTCCCTTCCCTTCCCTTCCCCTATAACAATAAAATCAGTTTGGTGTATAGGTTTAAAGCACCAGGCTAAAAACTGGAATGTGCAAAGAGGTCTTATTTTCTGTGGGCCATGATGGCTCTTTATTGTTTTTCCGTTTTTCTATATGAACATAAGAAGGTAAAGGGTCCTTGTAGAACTGGATCAAAAGCTGACCAACAGTGGTATAAGGGTATAAGGCAGGGGTCGGGAACCTATGGCTCGCGAGCCAGATGTGGCTCTTTTGATGATTGCATATGGCTCGATTGCATATGGCTCGCAGATAAAACAAAATATTCCCGCGTCCCGCCCGCCCTCTTAAAAAGTCCCGATTTTTTAAAACAATGTCGGGACATCTGGTCACCTTAAAACACCCACCCATGCCTTTCTCTCTGCAAGGCGGGCGCAGAGAGATGACGTCGCTGCTGTCGGCGCCCCACGCTGATTGGCTGTTGAAGGGTGAGCGGCGGCGGCGACAGCAGCAAGCCGGGAGCGCTCGCCCAGAATTGGAGTCAGCGAGCAGCCGGGCATCGGGGCTCTTCCCCTGCCTTCTCCATCCTCCAGGGTCGCCACTGCGGGGGTTCCGTCTCTCCGGTGGTGCCTGCGTTGGAAGGGAAGGGGGGGGAAGAAAGGCAGCCTGCGGGGCTTGGCACGGCTGGGAGTTGCGAGGCGGCGTAGCAACCGGGCTGTTCCTCCGGGTGTGCTAAAGTGCTTGAGTTTTTTCTCTCTCACACACACATGCACAACCTTCCAACGACCGGGTCGGACTGGATCTCCCAGCACGACTTCCCAGTCGTTGGAAGGTTGTGCATGTGTGTGTGAGAGAGAAAAAACTCGAGCACTTTAGCACACCCGGAGGAACAGCCCAGTTGCTACGCCGCCTCGCAACTCCCAGCCGTGCCAAGCCCCGCAGGCTGCCTTTCTTTCCCCCCCTTCCCTTCCAACGCAGGCACCACCGGAGAGACGGAACCCCCGCAGTGGCGACCCTGGAGGATGGAGAAGGCGGGGGAAGAGCCCCGATGCCCAGCTGCTCGCTGATTCCAATTCCAGGCGAGCGCTCCCGGCTTGCTGCCGCCGCCGCGCGTGAACGCGGTCCGCGGCGGGAAGCGAGTTCAAGCGACCCTCCGCCGCTGCCGGCCTGCAACCCGGCACCCCGTCCTGCGTGCCCCGCCCCGTGCCCCGTATGGTGAGTGTTATAACAACATTATTTAAAAGAATAAATTCAGAGGCTTATTATACTGACATTTAGTTGAATTCACTTTTAAAATATATTATATGGCTCTCACTGAAATAAATTTCCAAATTTTTTGCTTTCATGGCTCTCTTAGTCAAAAAGGTTCCCGACCCCTGGTATAAGGAATGTGGGAAAAGGCAGATTTAGGGCCTTTTTCAGAGCACAAACTCCAATTTCACCTGCTGGAATTTACAAATTTGCCTTGCCTAAATTAATGAATGAAATGTTAAACAGGCTTTCAAGTTTTAATATTGTTTGTGACAGACTGCCATAGCGAAATTAAAAAATGAACAAAAGAATCAAGTAAAGCCATGAAGCAGCTCCTATTTATTATTCCAATTCCAATTCCAATTCCATTCCTAAATGATAACTCTACTTTGCAAGATTATTGACATTACTATTTTAAATGTTGCATTCCAGCAGACAGAAGTTCATTTGTTAAAATTCTGTATCAGGGATGGGAAACAATGGTCCTCCAGAAATGCCCAACAGCTACATTCAGCATGATTAGTGTCTTCTAATATTAGCATATTATTTCTAGATCTAGATCAGACAGATCCTATTGTAATGGGATCTTTTATTAAAAGATTAGCACTATCTCCTGCAGTTGGTGGGAAAAAATCTTTTATCACTAAGTTATTTGCAGTTGCAAGGCTGGGTGTTTGAGGAGGGGTGAGGAGAGAGACACTGGGAAGACCGGAGTAAGGAAGGCGGGGGTGGGGCCAGACCGGGTTGAATGGGAAGGGGAAGGAGGGGGGTGGTCACCCGGACGCCAGGAGAAAGAAAGCACCGTGAGTCATGACCTGGCAATAGGCAAGAATTTCTGTCTGCATAATTTGCAGTCTGTTGCCTGTTGGTAACGTCTTCTTCTTCGCCTTCTTCTTCCTTCTCTTTTCCTCCTCCTCTTCCTCCCCTTCTATTTTTGACTAGTCCCAGAGAGGGAGATGCAGGCGCTCCAGACACTTAACTACTGTTTGGAGGTGTGAAGGTTGGAGATTTACGAGGAGTAGCCACAACATTTGGGCGGGGAGCGGGGGTGCGAAGGCTAGCTGAGGGGAGGGAGGCAGCCCATTCGCAGGGCGTCCGGGGGCAAAGGAGGCACAGGGGACGGCTCCGTGCTGGATTAGAAGCTTCACGCCGGAAGTTTTTAAAATCTCCCCACCACCACCCGAGCACGCACGCGCGCATGCATACACACACCCTCCTCCTTCCTCCCTCTTTCTCTCATACTCCCCCCTACACACACACACACACACACACACACACACACACATTAGGAGACCGCCCACCGCAGAACTAAGACCCCATTCGATTTAAAGCCAGACAGCATTCAGAGATCATAAGCAGGCTGGGTGACGGGCGTGCTCGCAGGGTGGTGCGCTGCACTTGAAAAGTGCTGCGCTGAAGTTTGTTGTTGCCTGTGCGCCCGTGCACCAGCGCAGCTTAGAGGGAACAGTGGTGCCAGGTACACAGGGTGATAGTGCCGTGCCACGGGCGGCTCTATGTCCTCTGGATCCTCGACCAGCTGCACGGAACGCGGGCAAGCCACAACACTATCCCTCACCGCAGGGCCCTTCCCCCGGGTCTGTCGGTCCGGATGCGGTCTCAAGGGGCATTGCGTGTGGAAGACACGAACCAGGTCCGGAGCGTGAACAGAGGTTGCATCCTCCCATGTGAAATCTTCCAGGCCGTACCCTTTCCATTCAATGAGGTACTGGAACCGACCCTTCATCCATCGGGAGTCCCGGATGCTGGCGACCTTGTACTCAGGCGGTTCGTCGGGAGCGCTTGGCACAGGTTGGGGCTGAGCAGGAGGGCGGAGCGGACAGGCAGGACGGTCGGGAACAAGGAGGGAGCGATGAAACACGGGGTGGATGCGGAGCGAACAAGGCAAGGTCAATCGATAGGCCATGGGATTGATGACCGCTTCCACCAGGAATGGACCCAAGAAATGGTGGTCGAGCTTGCGAGCCGGTCGGTCGGAGGGGAGATGCTTGGTAGAAAGCCAGACGTGATCCCCTACTGCCAAAGGTGGTGTAGCTCGCTGGGAGCGGTCCGCGACCCTCTTGTAATCCTCTTTCGCCTTATTCAGGTATCGCTTCACCAGCTGGTGAACAGCCTGGAGCACAGACAGGAACTCCTCCGCCACAGGAACCGGGGAATCCAGGAGCGTGAGCGGGAAGAAGCGGGGGTGGTAGCCCAGGTTGGCTAAGAACGGACTGGTTTGGGTGGAGGTATGTTGGGAATTATTGAAGGCGAATTTGGCCACGGCAAGGTACTCGTCCCAGTTGTCCTGCTGCTGATTGATGAAACAGCGCAGGTACTGCTCGAGGATGCCGATCACCTTCTCCATGCCGCCATCAGTCTCCGGGTAATGCGCAAAGGACAGGCAGACTTGGACCTCCAGGGCTGCCATCAGACCCTTCCAGAATTGGGTGGTGAACTGGGCCCCTCGGTCCGACACGACCCTATCCGGCAGGCCGTGTAACCAGAAGACATGCTGAATGAACATGCGGGTGGTGGCGCGAGCTGTCGGCAATCCTCAACAGGGGATGAAGTGCGCCATCTTTGTCAGCATGTCCACCATCACGAACACGGTCGTGAAGCCGGCGGACGGGGGCAAGTCCGTCAGGAAGTCCATGGACACGGCCCCCCAAGGTCTCTCTAGCGTCAGCAAAGGCTGCAACAGGCCCGGAGGCGCTCCAGGGGCGTACTTGGCGTGGCGGCAGCGGACACATGAAGTCACGTAGGCCTGGACGTCATCCCAGAGTCTCGGCCACCAAAAAGTCCGGGAGACCAGGTGCAGGGTCTTGAACAGGCCAAAATGTCCGGCCGCAGGGTTGTCGTGGCACTGTTGGAGAATCAACCCACGGAGCAGGCCGGCGGGCACATAGATCAGATCCCGGAAATGGAGCAGGTTGTCCGAAAACGTCCATGGGGACTCGGGCCCTATCTCCTGCCTCCGTTGCGCTGCGTAGCCGTCCTGATGCTGCGCCTCACGAATCTGCCCTCGGAGGTCCACGGGAGTCTGGGTGGCTGCGAAGGACTCGGCGGGAAGAATCGTCCAAGGTGGCAACGGGTCCTGGGTGTGGGTGTACTCGGGCTTGCAGGATAATGCGTCCGCCTGCTGATTACGGCCGCTCGGGATATAGGTTATGCAGAAGTGGAAACAGGAAAAGAAGAAAGACCAGCGGATTTGTCACTGGTTCAACTTTCTGGCAGTCTGCAAGAACTCTAGGTTTTTGTGGTCCGTCCGCACCTCAACTTGATGTCGGGCCCCCTCGAGGTGGTGCCGCCAGGTCTCGAAGGTGGTCTTGATGGCTAGCAACTTTTTCCCAGATGGTGTAGTTGTGCTCCGACTGGGTGAGTTTTCTGGAGTAGTATGCGCAGGGGAACAAGGGACCGCCATCTTGTTGAGTCTGCAACAATACAGCTCCTATGGCAATATCTGACCCATCCGCCTCCACCACGAACGGACGTTGAGGGTCTGGGTGCTTGAGGATCGGCTCCTGCATGATGGCATCCATGAGGATCTTGAATGCCTGCTGTTTGGGTTCACCCCACCAGAAAGGGACTTTCTTCTGCAGGAGCCGAGTGAGAGGAGAGGTCAGAGTGGCGAACCCCGGGATGAAGGTCCGATAGTAGTTCGCGAACCCCAGGAGTCGCTGGACATCCTTCACCCGGCGAGGAGGTTGCCACGTTTTCAAGGCTTCGACTTTGCCACGATCCATGGCTATGCCCTCTGGCGAAATCCGATGGCCTAGGAAATCAATGGTCGTCTGGAAGAACTGGAATTTCTCCAGTTTGGCGTACAAATGGTGGTCTCGCAGCCACTGCAGGACTTGGCGGATGTGCTGGATGTGACTGCTCCGGGACGTGGAATAGATCATGATGTCGTCGAGGTACACGACCACAAACTGGTCCAGCAAATCCCTGAAGATTTATTTATTTATTTATTTATTATTGGTTCTTCTATGCCGCCCTACTCCTGAGGGACTCAGGGCGGCGTACAGCATTATGCAAGAACACTAGATAATAAACAACAATTAAAACAAAGTTAAAAAGTTAAAAGTTATACAGTTAAAAATATTCACCACCAGACATACCGGGGGACAGTTCAGATGGAACTAGTCTCAACCCCCTGCCTGCAGGAAGAGCCATGTCTTGACGGCTTTTTGGAAGGCCAGCAGGGTGGGGATGGTTCGGGTCTCTGGGGGAAGTTGGTTCCAGAGCACGGGGCCCCCCACAGAGAAGGCCCTCCCCCTAGGGCCCGCCAGCCGGCATTGTTTGGCTGACGGGACCTGGAGGAGACCCACTCTGTGGGACCTAACCGGTCGAAGGGAAGTATGAGGCAGAATACGGTCCCGAAAGTAACCTGGTCCTAAGCCATGAAGGGCTTTAAAGATGATGATCAACACCTTGAATTGTACCCAGAGACCGATGGGCAACCAATGCAGCTGGCGGAGTATAGGTGTAACGTGGGTGTACCTTGGCACACCCACCACAGCACGCGCAGCCGCATTTTGCACCAACTGAAGTCTCCGAATACTCTTCAAGGGTAGCCCCATGTAGAGTGTATTGCAGTAGTCCAGCCGGGAGGTGACAAGGGCATGAGTGACCGTGAGTAGAGCCTCCTTCTCCAAGTATGGCCGCAATTGGTGCACCAGGCGAACCTGTGCAAAAGCCCCCCCTAGCCACAGCAGTAAGATGTTGGTCTAATTTTAGCTGTGGATCTAGGAGGACCCCCAAATTGCGGACCTGTTCCGAGGGAGTTAATTTCCCTCCCTCAAGAACCAAGGAGGGACAGTTGTCATGGTCCTTAGGAGGCAATATCCAAAGCCACTCAGTCTTGTCGGGGTTGAGTCTGAGTCTGTTCCTCCCCATCCAGGTCCTAACGTCGTCCAGGCACCGGCACATTATATCAACTGCCTCACTGAATTGAGACGGGGTGGTAATGTACAGCTGGGTGTCGTCAGCGTACTGATGAAAACTCACCCCGTGTCTACGGATGATCTCCCCCAGCGGATTCAAATGTTAAACAGGATGGGCGAGAGGACTGAACCCTGAGGCACCCCACATGACAGGGGCCTAGGAGACGATCTCTGCCCTCCTGTTAAAACCGACTGCATCCTGTCGGCGAAATAAGAGGAGAACCACCATAAAACGGTGCCTCTCACTCCCAACTCGCCGAGATGATGCAGAAGGATACCATGGTCGATGGTATCGAAAGCCGCTGAGAGGTCAAGTAGCACCAGGATGGAGGAGTTTCCTCCATCCCGCGCTCGCCAGAAATCATCCATCAGGGCGACCATGGCAGTTTCTGTACTGTAGCCGCGCCTGAAACCCGACTGATAGAAGTCTAGATGATCAGTTTCCTCCAATAGCCGCAGAAGCTGAGCAGCCACCACCTTCTCCACAACTTTACCTAAGAAAGGCAAGTTGGAGACCGGACGAAAGTTCTTCAAGTCCGCTGGATCCAGGGAAGGCCTCTTCAGGAGGGATCTCACCACTGCAACTTTTTTTAAAAATATTTTTTTATTTTTTTAATTAAATACACAAAACTATACAACAATACAACAGTGACATACACAACAACAAGCAATTAGCAACAATATGGCAACCGGAGATTTGGGTGTGGAAGTGAAAGTGATTTTCGTTTTTTACTAGCTTTTTTTTCCTATGGAAACTTCTGATCCTGAGAATCGATTTCTTCTCTCTTTGTTTCCTGATTTTGGATTAAAATAACAACTTATACTTTTATAAAAAATAAAAGATTAACTGGCTTTGGATTTGGAAAGAACTTTGCTAAGTAGAGATCTGGTTTTTTCTTTGTACTCCTCTGGAAATACTGAAATGGCTTCTAAACCTGGAAAAACTGTTTTGCAAAAAAGAACTGAGTATTCCTCTGGCCATATCTCAAAAATGCAATTTACTTCTGACTTAACACCCTCACAGTCTTTAACACCTGAAAATTTATTTAATACTTTAAAAATTATGAAAAATGAACTGGTTTTGGAATTTAATTTAAAAATCAAAGAAATAGATGAAAAAATGCAGGCTGCTTTAAAGAAGATGGATCTACAAATGAGGGCGGATTTGTTGGCAGTTTGTAAAGGACTAGCAGTAAATATGGAAGTTTTGGAGAATGATTTGGAAAAAAATAAACAAGCCCTGATAACTTCGGGGGAATTCATAGACAAGATTTAAAATGACATTGCAAATTTTGAAACAGAGGTGTTAATGTCTCAATTCAGAAATATGGAATTCGCTATAAGAGTGAGGGGCTTGAAAGAGGGAAGATATGAAAATTTGAAAGGAAGGATGGTGGAGGCCCTGGAGCAGGTGTCTGGAATGGCTAAAGAGGAACTGGCTATGCAAATTGATAAGATATATAGAGTTAATTCTTGGTATGCAAAACAAAAACATATGCCAAGGGATATTGTAATATATTTTACCACAAGAGCTTTATGGAATAAAATTACACAGGCGACTTTCAAGAACAATCTTCAGGTAAATGGCCAGGAAATAATGATATGGAAAGAAATCCCTTCTAAAATGCTTAAAGCCAGAAAAGATTATACCTTCTTGATTGATGAGTTTAAAAAATGAAATTTACAATATAAATGGGATGCACCAACAGGAGTAGTTGTGAAATTTTTGGGAAAAAGATACCGGCTTAACACGATAAAGAAAGCTATTGATTTTTATGTCAACGTTTTAAAGGCTGATGCATCCAAAATTCCAGAGGAAAGAAGCATGAAAGAAATAGAGGAGGAGAAGAAAAAGCCAATTATTTTTGTTCAAACCGAAGCAGCTTCAGAGATCCAAAGTGATTGGCAGAGCCAGATAGATGTTTACGACGTGGAAAAGGAGATGGAGGATCGGGGTCAGATGGGAGGCGAACCGATAAATCCAAAATTGTCAAGCGACAGAAGGAGGCAGTGCTGAAATTTATAGGATGGATGGAAAGACTAACAGGATTGTATCTTTTTTCTTTTTCTATATTTTCTCTTTTTTTTTTTATTATTATTATTATTATTATTATTATTATTATTATTATTATTATTATTATTATTATTATTATTATTATTATTATTATTATTATTATTAATAATAATAATAATAATAATAATAATAATAATAATAATAATAATAATAATAATAATAATAATAATAATAATAATAATAATAATAATAATAATAATAATAATAATAATAATAATAATAATAATAATAATAATAATAATAATAATAATAATAATATTTTTGATGGTAGCTCTTTTTTGATTATTTTTTACTTTTATTATTAATATATATATATATATATATATATATATATATATATATATATATATATATATATATATATATATATATATATATATATATATATATATATATATATATATATATATATATATATATATATATATATATATATATATATTTTGAAGCCAATAATTTGATATATTGTAATATTACATTATTAATATTTTGTTTGATTTTAGGATAAAGATTAAGGTCTTTGAGGTATAAGGGGTTAGTTCTTACTCTCTTCCTTTTTTATTATTATTAATATATATATTATATATCTTGAAGCTAATATTTTGACATATTGTAATATTATGTTATTAATATTGTGTTTGATTCTATGATTAAGTTTAAGGTTTTTGAGGTATAAGGGGTTACTTTTTAAAATATGGGAATAAACAATTTGACAGAATATTTTAAATATTTAGGTATTTTGATTTGGTATAAATATTTAATGTTTAGTTATTGTTTATGTAATATTTACTTAAGTTTTATTTTGTTTGGAAGAAATGTTGTGCGTTGTAATTGATTGAAAGGGGGAGGAAAGGTTTACCTTTGCTTCTCTTTTATTTTTATTTTTTCTTTCTTTCTTTTCTATTATTATTAGTTTATACATAGATTATATAAAAGATGGGGGTTTAGAGATGTAAATTATAGTATGAGATGTTGTATGATGTATTAATATAATGTTTTCTCTTTCTTTTTACTTGTTTATCTTTCTATTTAATTTCTTATTTTCTTTATTTTTTTATTATTTTTATCCTTCTTCTGATTACGTTTTGAACAGTCTTGAAAAATTTGGAGTTAAAGATTTTAAAAAATGTGGAAATTAAGAACTTGTTTTAACTTAATTTAAATTTATTTTATTGAATATTATGCCCTGTACTTTCTCTGGGAAGTCCGGGGGGGGGGGGGGGGAGAGGGGGGGAAGGGAAGGGAGTGGGTTGGGGTTAGGGGGGAAGGGGGGGAGAAAAATGAAAAATGTTTGTACTTTGTACTCATAAAACTTTTGAATAAAAAAAAAACAAATAAACATTTTGGGCTTTTCTGTTTAGCCCCTAACTCCAATAAGCTATCCTCGGAACTTTACATAATTTAAGTTACATTTTTTTTACCATAATAAACAACTATATCCGTATTATCTATATAGCCTTTTAAATCTATAGTTTTTACTTATATTAATATAAATATACCGTGTTACATTTAATGAATTTTTACACACAAATATCTTATATTATTCAGAGTTGGCAGATATACATTTTATACATTCCTTCTTTTTCTTAACCAATCATAAAATTTGTTCCATATTATATAAAAGTCTGATTCTTGTTTATCCTTTAATTCCTTTGTTAATTTGTCCATCTCAGTGCAGTCCATTATCTTTCTAATTATGTCTTCCTCTGTAGGTGTTTCACTGTTTTTCCAGAACTGCGCGTATATAATCCTAGTTGCCGTTAGAATGTGAATAGTAATGTATTGGATATCTTTGTTAACTCTTGGTTCAATGATGCCTAACAAGAAAAACTCGGGTTTATTAGAAAGTTCTTCCTGGGTTATTTCTTTAATCCACTTCCCTATAATGGCCCAATAGCTCTTAGCTTTCTTACAGGTCCACCAGGTATGATAGTATGTGCCTATTTCTTTTTTGAATTTCCAACATAAGGCAGATGAATTCTGCGAAATTCTTGCAATTCTTGTCGGTGGAAGGTGCCACCTATAAAACATCTTGCACTGGTTCTCCTTGAAGGCCACTGACATTGTCATCCGCCAATTTGTCATCCAAGTTTCTTCCCATTTATCTAAATCTATCGAATATCCAAAGTTTTTGGCCCATCTCAGCATTGGTTCTTTTACTATCTCCTCTTCTAATTTATATTTTATTAAAAATTTATAAATTTTTCCAATCAAATTATCTTCTGGCCCCAGAAATGTCCTGTCAAAGTTGCTATATTCCTTCTGAAAACCATATGTTTTATTATCTTTGTACAACTTTGCTTGGACTTGGGTATATGTCCACCAGTCTAAATTTATACCTGCTTCTGCCAGTTCATCTCTACACTTCAAATTTCCCTGTTCATTGATTAATTCTTTATATTTTATAGCTCTGTCATAAGACATCAAACTGGGATGTTTAAGGGCTTCAATGGGAGAATACCAAATTGGAATTTTTGAATAGTGTTGTCTTTTAATTTGTAGCCAAATTTGAAGGAGTGAATTTCTTAATAAATGTTTTTTGAAATAAGCATGTACTTTATATTTATCATCCCAGATATATGCATGCCATCCCAGATGAAGGTCATGCCCTTCAATCGTCAAGGTTCTACTGTTTTTAAGCTGTATCCATTCTCTAATCCAAGACAAACCTGCCGAATAATAATATAATTCCCAATTTGGGACACCCAGTCCACCTTTCTTTAACATCTTGAAGCGAATTTTGCCTTATTCTCGGTTTTTTTCCTTGCCAAATAAATTTTGACGTTATCTTTGTCAAATCTGAGAAAAAATTTCTCCCTGGGTTTATTGGAATCACCTGAAATAGGTATAGCAACTTTGGCAGGACATTCATTTTTATAGAAGAAATTCTTCCTAATAGTGAAAGCTGAATGTTTTTCCAATTTTCCAAATCCTTTTTAATTTGAGTTAATAATTTGGTATAATTTTCTTCCTTAATTGTTGAGCACTTTGCCGTGAGCCAAATTCCTAGGTATTTTACTTTTTTCACCACCTGCATACCTATTAATTCTTCCAATTGCTTAATCTGCGGTTTTGTAAGATTTTTGGTTATAATTTCAGTTTTGTTTTTATTTATTTTAAGTCCCGCTACTTCTCCAAATTCCTCAATTAATTTTATTAATTTTGGTCCAGATTCAAGTGGTTCTTCAATTATAAAGGCCAAATCATCGGCAAAGGCTTGAGTCTTATATTCTTCCTTCCTAATCTTTAAACCTTTAACCTCTTGATCTTCTCTTATTTTTATTAATAACGTTTCCAATGTTAATATAAATAGAAGAGGAGATAGTGGGCAACCCTGTCTAACTCCTTTTTGGATTTCGAATTTTCCTGTGCATTCGCCATTTATTATAATGGAAGCCACTTGTTTTGAGTATGTTGATTGGATTAATTTTATAAATTTAGTCCCGAAATTCATTTTTCCCAATTGATAAATAATAAAATTCCAATTTACGTTATCAAATGCCTTTTGGGCGTCAAGGAAAACCAGTGCAAGTTGCTTGTCGGGATGTTCCTCATAGTATTCAAGAGTATTTATTATTGTTCTTAAATTATTTTTAATTTGGCGTTTTGGCAAAAACCCGTTTTGATCCTGGTGTATGTGTTCATTCAGTATTTTCTTGAATCTTTGTGCTATAATGGAAATGAATATTTTGTAATCTGCATTGAGGAGCGATATAGGCCGATAGTTTTGAATTAATTCATGTTCTGCGTCTTCTTTAGGGATCAGTGTAATTAGGGCTTCGGACCAAGATGATGGTATCTGTGCCTTTTCTAAAATATCATTAAAAAGCTGCAACAAAAAATCTTCAAAAATATTTGGTATATTTTTGTATATCTCAACCGGTAAACCATCCAGTCCCGGGGTTTTATTATTTTTCTGTTGTTTTATGATAGCTTGCAGTTCCGTCTTTGTGATAGGTCTATTCAGAGCTTGTTTTTGGTCTTCAGTAATTTGCTTAACATTTGCAAAATCTAAATAGTTCTTAACTTTCCCTTCATTTATTTCTTTGCTAGCATAAAGTTTTTTATAAAATTTTAATGCTATACTTTTTTTCTCCTCCCTATTATAATGAATCGTTCCTTCATCATCTACTAATTTATCTATTATTTTAGCTTCTTTTTGTTTTCTTAATCTATAAGCCAGCCATCTACTTGGCTTATTTGCGTTCTCAAAATAATGTTGCTTGGCCATTCTTATATTTGTGGCTAATTCTTCTTGGGTATTGAGATTTATTCTATGTTTTATTATATCTCGTTGTTCTTTTGTATACTTATTTTGTGGATCATACTGTAATTCTGACTCTTTTGTTTTTAACTCTTTATATAAAAAATTCAAATAGGCACTTTTTTCCTTTTTCTTTTTTGATGTATATGATATTATTAGTCCACGAATATATGCTTTTGTTGTATCCCACAGAGTTTGGGGTGTAATCTCATCTGATTTATTTATTTTTAAAAATATTTCTAATTCTTTCTCAAGCCAATCTCTAAATTCCTTATCTTTAATTAAAGATTGATTCATTGTCCATCTTGGGTTTTTTTTCTGTTCTTTCAATTTTAATATTACCGGATTGTGGTCTGCCCAAATATTAGGTTGAATTTCAATCTCTTCAATTCCATTCAATATTTCCAGAGAGGCCCAGACCATATCTATCCGCGACCAGGATTGGTGCGGGTTAGAAAAAAATGTATATTGCTTTTGTAATTTATGTTTTTCCCTCCATACATCTCTGAGACCAAATTCATTACTCAATTCCCAAAACGAACTTGGGAGAATATTTTTTTTCTTAATCTGTTTACTACCTTTATAATCTAATTTGCAATTTGGAATAGCATTAAAATCCCCGTTAATGCATATATTGTCTAGTTCCAACTCTATGATTTTTTCATGTAGTTTTCTATAAAATAAAAGTTGATTATCATTCGGAGCATATATTGTTATCAAACTGATTGATTTCTGTCCTAAATCCAATTTTATCATAAGTATACGGCCTTCCTGATCATTGTATATCAGGCTTGAGTTTATTGATCTTTTAACATATACCGCAATTCCCCTATTTTTTTTCCTGCTAACGATGAATATAATTTGCCTAATTTTGGCTTCTCCAGTAATCTTTGGTCTTCTTTTTTAATATGGACCTCCTGTAAGATGATCACAAGTTTTTTTAATTTAGAAAATATTTGGGATCTTTTTTTGGGGTTGTTTAGGCCATTTATATTTAATGATATTAATTTGAACTCTTCTGCCATTACTGTCTGTAGTTTCTTTTAGTATTCCTTGTTTCTCTAAAAGTTCTACTCTTTGCTCCTTCTAGCTCTTCCTGTCTCTTTTTCCTTTCTTTTGGAACACTCTCTTCCATTTGTTCACCACTGCAACTTTTAACGGCTACGGTACGGATCCCTCCCTCAAAGAGGCGAAGATCACCGCCTGGATCCAGCCGCGTGCCACCTCCCTGCTGGCTGAAACCAGCCAGGAGGGGCACGGGTCCAATAAACAGGTGGAAGTACTCATCGCACCCACGGCTATGTCCATGGGTGCTCGTGTATTGTTGTGGTTGAAGCTGAAGTAGTCGTTGACAGGAAGGACGTTGTAGCAGATAATTTTATGAGGTATGCTTAGGTCGTGCCGAAGGCGACGTAGTTCTAAACTTTCTAAGCCCAGGATTTCAAGTCTGGTTGCGTAGGGTATTCTGTTGCGAGTAGAGGAGTGGAGGACTCTTCTTGTAAAGTATCTCTGGACACTTTCTAATGTATTTATGTCCGATATGCGGTGTGGGTTCCAGACAGATGAGCTGTATTCAAGGATTGGTCTGGCGAATGTTTTGTATGCTCTGGTTAGTAGTGTGATATTACCGGAGAAGAAGCTACGTAAGATTAGGTTAACAGTTCTTGAAGCCTTTTTGGCGATGTTGTTGCAGTGGGCTTTGGCACTTAGGTCATTTGATATGAGCATTCCAAGGTCTTTGACAGGGTGAGGGTCGTCTGCAAGGTCTTGTCTGTTCAGCTTGTATTTGGTGTGCTGATTTTTTTGCCAATGTGTAGGACAGAGTATTTGTTGGTTGAGATTTGGAGTTGCCAGATGTTTGACCATTCTGACACAAAGTCTAGGTCTTTTTGGAGGATAGCAGTGTTGTTGGTGGTGTTGAAGAGTTTTACATCATCGGCGAAGAGAATGCAGTCACTTGTAATGTGATCGCAAAGGTCATTTATATAAAGTATAAAGAGTGTTGGTCCTAGTATGCTGCCTTGGGGAACACCGCTGTTAACAGGTACGGGATTTGATAGGGCACTCCCTATTTTGACCACTTGTTGTCTGTTTGACAGGAACGCAGTTATCCAGTCATGAAAGGGTCCAGAGATGCCGTAGGATTTCAGTTTCAGAAGTAGTTTATCGTGAACCACTGAGTCAAAGGCTTTACAGAAGTCTATGTAAATTGCATCTATTGTTTTGCCCTGGTCAAGTTTTGAGGTCCATATGTTTTTGCAGTGTAGTAGTTGTAGATTGCAGGATAATTTTTTTCTGAAACTGAATTGCTTGTTTGAGAGTAGGTTGTTAGTTTCTAGGTGGTGGGTGATGGATTGGTTTATGAGTGATTCCATGACTTTGCATGTGACGCAGCATAGAGAGATTGGTCTGTAGTTATCTACTAGACTGGGATCTCCCTTTTTGAAGATGGGGACTATCTTTTTTGACTATCCGGCTCACCTCCCAACTCAACTTTCCACACAGATTCTTTCTGTCTTTCATACACATACACACACAGAAATAAGTAATTGGGAAGACTTTATATTTGTACTTTTGTTCCAGGAGATATGTCTGGAGTTGGGATGGATAAGGCCAACAGTAGACAGGTGAGACCACTGTCTGGCTCACCTCCCCAGAAAACCCAACCCAACTTTCCACCCACATTCTTTCTGTCTCACATATATACACATGTGCACACATGTAATTGGAAAGACTTTGCACTTCTATCGCCATTCACCATCTACTACTCCATCACCAGTGGATTCCTCTTAGCCAGCCAAACAGCTGCTGCTCCTGAGTGGTGTCTTCCTCATAACTATTATGCCACCTGGAAATTTATGAAGATGTTGCTGCCACTCATGGGAGAGTTTTGCAGCTGAAGAGAAATGTGCCATGGGGGAAGGGACTTCACTGAAGCTTTCACATGCAGTTTGTGGGCACTGATGTCACACAAAATTCCTTATAGTGTTTTTACATGGAAGCATAACATGTGCATCTTGCATAGAATCATAAGGCGTGGCACAGGCAAGGTAACGATGGCAATTTGAAGATGAGGTTTTAGCAGCCATCAGTAAATCTGGAGCTCTTCTCCTTAATGTAATGGAATAAATGCAGGGCTTACTAAATTACACTTTTCAGCAGTTCCAGCTAGCAAGACCAGTGGAGAAGGACATTGTTGCACTCTGTCTTGACAGTAATACTAATTTTCCTGCTTAGACATATTCACTCTCCTCATTTATTCACAAAACCAAACTGATGCATAGCATCTCTCTCTCTTCTCTTTCTCCCCCTCCCTTCCATTCCACATATTCCAAGACTGCTTATAATCCAAGGCTCATGACTTCAGGCTTGGGATCTTTTTGCAAGGATAGGCAAAGAACTTGCTGTGAATAATTGCTGAAGTGTTTATTCCCTTTGGCTAATGATGGGTGTGAGAAACAGACTCACCAGTCAGAAATTTGACAGAGTCATGAAGTGAAGCAGCAAGCAGTTTATTGTATGTAAAATACGTTCTTGCAAGAGTGGGTGGCTATCAAAGTAGGCACACACAGGAATACATTTCTCCAGCTTTTTATTCCCTCCACCCAAAGCACAAATCCCTCCCCCACAGCCCTTTTGACAAAGACTACAGGGTCACAATCTTCTCGGAACGCCTGTTTCCCCTCTCCATGAACTTCCCCATGTTTAATCTGTCTCCCCATCTTTTGCCCAGTTCCCCTTTTTATAGACTGCCTTTTGTCCCTTTTTAGATTTATTTCTTAACCTACATTTCCTGTTTCCTTACAATCTCAGCATTATAAGCATAATAAATTAAGTGTCACGACTCACGATGTGAATGTTGTCAGTTGTGAGTCTATGCAGGGTGATGCACCCCTATTCTAAATACTATGGTACTTCCCAATACAAGCAGAACATGTGATATGATGTCCTGCACATGTCTACATTCCTATCCACCATTAATCACTTCTGTTATGCCTTCCGACCTGGAAGGATGTGTTACGTAGCAAAGATGTAGTTCATTCAGGATTTATTGTTTTATATTGTTTTGTACTGAAATAAATATTTTCTATTAGACATTTTAACCTCGGTTTTATTTATAAGTATTTGAATTCCAAGCAAAAGATCCAATGTCGCCTCTACAGGGGAATGCTCCCCTTAACATGGTAAGCAAGAGGATTCGGTTCTTGGAATCTAACCTGACAGATTTATTGTGTCTAGTTTAGCTAGCTAGATAGAGAAAGAGTTTTTATCGCCTCCGAGGAGAGCCAGCTAATAAATCTTCCAAAATGCCTTTACCGGAAGAAAAAAATATCTTTGATCCGTCTTTGGACAAAGAAAAGGAGAAAAATCCTTCCGAAGAAAGAATTCAAGCTGTTTTGACTCCTACAAGAGAAATTTCCAAGTTATCTGTGCAAATTACTCCTACGCATGCTGCCGCCGCTGGAAAACAGACAGAGACCGAAAAAAATTACTTCAGAAACCGAAGCAGAAGTAAACGCTGGAGCAGCCTTACAGGAAAAAGAACTTTTTCAAAGGTCAGTGCACGATGTTAAAAGCACCCCTTTTCTCCCTGGGGCAAATTCTACCCGAATGGGGGCCATCCCAAAAATTCCTTATGATGAGAAAGTACAGCCCCATCATAGTGAAAGTTATTCTGAAGAAACGTACTCCCCTGGTCTGTCAAGTACAGACAGATTTATTAATACCAGCTATATGCAAATTATGGAAGCACAAAAAAGGGAGATACAATATTTACGGAGGGAGTTACTAGAAAGCAGACGGTCCCATTTTATGCAAAGTGAAAAACAAGATGTCTGCCAGCTTTCACACATTCCAGAAGAAGAGTATGTGTCTCCATTTCCTTCTTCTTCTCCCAGTTTTAAGGCACGCCCACAAATAGGTGCCACGTCAAACCTGTTAGAGCAAAGATATGTACATACGTCACTGGGGGCTGACCTTAGAGAACAAAGGGAATATGAACTAAGGGACTATGGACTTCCTAAAAGTAATGTTGCACCCCCATCTAGTGGCGAAAGAACAGAACTGTTACTGCAAAATTTATGTGAGAGGTTTGATGCACTGATGTCTACGCAAGCGCGTTTTCAATCACCAGTGCCACCTGGAGGTTTTGGATCACAGTTTGTTCCGCCTCCACCAGTTACTCAACAGCAAATTCTCCAACCTGCCCAAACAATACAGGCCCAAATTGCCCAGCCTGTTCCTGTGGCAGCACAAATTCCGCAGCAAGCCCAAGCTGCCCCACAAGCTGGACCAGCTCCAGCAACAATTGCCCAAGCCGCCCAACAGCAACCCCAAGTGGGACCACAACCTGCTCCAGCGCAGGCTCCCTTAGCAGCACCTCAGCAACCCCAAGCGGGACCACAAGTGATTCCACAGGCCGCACCAATACAGGCCCCATTAGCTGCTCAGCCACCACAGCCCATTCCAGCTGCAGCCCAAACTTACCAGGCACCAGTTGCCCCATTAGCTGGCAATGCAAAATTAAAGCAATCAGGACAAAATTATAAAGCCTGGGTCAGTGAAATAACAATTTTACTTCGTCGTGAGGGCACACAAGATATGGCTTTAAACCCACCTCCTCAACCTTGGCCAGATGCCACCAGACTTTTAGATATTAAAGCATCCACAAGTTTATTGATGTCAATGGAAACAGAATTGCAGCAGACTTTTGCTCCTAATGCAACTGCCCAACAGATTTGGACTAAATTAGAACAGTGTTTCCGCCCAATCTCCATGGAGACCACATGCTTACTTTTGGCACAATTCCATGGACTGAGACTTAAGCCTGGCAAAAGCATTGGGGCGCATTTAACGAAAATGAAAGGGATGAAAAAAGACCTCGCAGAACGAGGCTATGCTATTGATGATTTTCAAATGGTCAGTATTATCATCACTTCATTGAATTACACATGGAAGGATGCCATTACACAAATTAACCAAGTACCTGTTGCCCAAAGAACTGTTGACAATGTTTGTAGAATTTTAACAGAGCAAGAAGCTATTATACTTGCCTCACCACACTTGCAATGCCCACTAGCAGCGGCCAGAGCTCCAGCCAGATGACCCTTCGATAGGGAATACGTCCCAAGGATGCCAAGATGCCAGCTTTGTGATCGTGTGGGTCACACCAGCAGAGATTGTTTTCAACGCACTCAAGTTCCTGTCCAGCACCAGTACCAGTACCAGCCCAGAGGCACAGACTTCAGAGGTACGTCCCAGCCCAGAGGAACAGCCTACAGAGGCAGCAGAGGCAGAGGCGGAAGGCAGCATCGCCCCTGTCCCAGGCGCGACTCGCAAGGCCCATACGCCACTCTTGCCATCACACATGATTTACAAGCATATCAGCAATATGACAGACATCTTGTATGGACTTTGGACAGTAGTGCTGCAATTAGCATTACCTACCAAAGGAATCTTTTCAAAGAATTGCACGAACCAGAACCAGAATTCCTTGAACTTTATGCATTCACAGACCAACCTTGCAAGGTCGAAGGAAAAGGAACTGTTTACATTGAAGAGTTAGACACACTGGTTCCAGATGTTTATTATGTTCCTACTGCATCTTTTAATTTGCTTAGTCAAAGTCATTTGTCTACTGTTTTAGTTTTTCAGGTTAATCACCTAAAGAAAGCAAGTTAGATTATTAAGGATGGTGATATTGTTACTGACACAATTTTGATTGGTGGAGTCTACTACTTAAGGCCAAAACGTAGGCCACAAGCTCAGGCAAGTATAAAAACCTCAAAAGAAAAAAACACAGGCCCAGAGAGAGATATCTCAGAGAGAGTTCCTGTGAATCCTCCAAAGGCTCCAAAAGCCACTAAACATCACGTAAGGAAACCTAACGTTTCTCATTCAAATGTAAATGTTGCAAATTCATCAACGGGTAAACCTTTGCATTCCAGGTGCATCCACAAATGGCACAGACGTTTAGGTCATCCATGTTTTGATGTTCTTAAGAAAATGCCATATTTCGTTCAGGGTTTAGATTTGAAAAATTGCAAAGTATTTCTAGATTGTGCTATTTGCAAAAGGGCAAAATCAAAGGCAGCAGTCATTCCAAAACATGCTGTACGTAAGTCAACACGCATTTTTGATTTGGTTCACACTGATATAGTGGGTCCTTATAGGCCAACAATTGGCGGTAAAAAGTATTTCTTAACTATTGTTGATAATCATTCCAGATATGGTTATGTCTTTCCTATGAAAGAAAAATCTGAGACCTTTCAGATCTTTAAAGACTTTACAGTCCAGGCCTACAATCAACATGGAGTGAAAATCCAACGAATTCAGAGTGATCAAGGTTCCGAGTTCATGTCACAGCGTTTCCAGGATTGGATGCGAACCAACGGTATTATACACCAAACATCAGCCCCTTACACACCAGCTCAGAACGGAATTTAAGAGAGACGACAGGGGGTCCTACAAACCATGATGCGCTGCCTCCTAGAAGATGCTAATCTAAAACATTCATTTTGGGGCGAAGCAGTTAAGTATGCAAATTACATTGTTAATCGTACTTGGAGCAGTGTAATTGACCAAACACCTTTCTACATGTTACATGGCTACCAGCCAGATCTTTCTAACTTACACATTTTTGGTTCATATGCAATGGTGAACATTCCATTAGCACTGAGAAGAAAAGGTGGCCAAATTGCAAAGAGACTGAGATACATGGGTGTTGATGACAATTCAAAATGGGGAAAATTCATTGACTCTCGAAATATAATAACAGTTTCTAATTCAGCTAACTTTGAAGAAGACTCAGATTGGTCCAGGGTACATTCTAATGATCCTGGAGTTTATTTTCCCAGAGATGAAATTACTGATACAGAACAACCTGATGTTCCATCTTCACCAGCCGTGAATGCTCATGCTAGCGACAACGATGGAGATGAGGACGACAAGGAAGAAGATTGGACAATCGTTCCGAGACGTTCCAAGAGAACTACAAAAGGTATTCCTCCAAAGAAATACACACTGCACTGCACAGACAAACCATCGCCATTGATCTGTAACGTTACACTTCCACCAGATACTTTTGCACAAATAAAATATCTTTCTGAAGATGAACAAGAAAAATGGCACACAGCCATGCAAGTTGAGATGGACAGTCTGCAGAAACTTAAGGTATTTACACCTGCAGCACCTCCAACAAATAAGAAAGTCATTGGCACAAGATGGGTCTACAAAATTAAACAAAAACCAGATGGTGAATCATTGTACAAAGCAAGACTTGTAGCACAAGGTTATGCACAAAGTTATCCAGAGGACTATACAAACACTTATTCACCTACAGTGCGAACTGAAAGTGTAAAAATAGCTTTAACCACAGCTACCATTCTTGGACTTGAAGTTTTCCAATTCGATGTTGAAACAGCTTATCTACATGCTGATCTTGATGAAGAAATCTACGTGAAGTGCGCCCCCGGCTTCCATGATGGATTCCGTGGCCGAGAAGGGGACACGTGGTTTCTCAACAAAAGTCTTTATGGTCTGAAACAATCAGGTTTAATGTGGTATTTATGTCTCAAAGACAAACTAAATTCTATGGGCTTTATTAAGTCCGAAACTGATGAATGCGTGTTCACAAAAAGGTATGAAAATGCATACGAAATTATTCTTGTTTATGTTGATGACATTGTTTACATAGGTCCTAACAAACGCATGAGTGAGATCTTTGTTACAGGTTTGCAGAGATACTTCACATTGAAATCTTTAGGTCACATCAATGAATATTTAGGTGTTCAGATTGAAAAGACACAGAAGGGGTTTAGCCTTTCACAGGAGACCAAGATAAAACAACTTTTACATTATTGCAACATGCAAGATGCTACACCAACATACACACCTATGCAAACAGATTTTTGTATTTTGAAAGATGAAGAAAGTCCTGAGTTCAAGGATCAAACACTTTATCGTTCAGTAATTGGTTCACTACTATATATTAGTGGTTGGACTAGACCAGACATAGCACTTAGTGTCAATTTGTTGTCACGACACGTAAGCAAAGCAAAAGAATTTCACTGGTCATGTATTAAGAAGCTATTGAAGTATTTAAAATACACACAACACTTGAAATTGAAGCTAGAACCAGCACATACTGATTTTGCAGAATTGTATTGTTATGCAGATGCAGATTGGGCAAGTGATAAGGAATCAAGAAAAAGCACTTCAGGTTTTATAATGTTCTTGAATGGATGTTCAGTTTATTGGAATGTGAGAAAACTGAGTTTTGTTTCTTGTTCTTCAACTGAAGCAGAATATGCTTGTATGTCAGATGCTTGTAATTCTCTAATCTGGTTTAATGCTCTAGTTACAGATATCTGGACCAAACCGAAGCAGCCAATCATTATGATGGAAGATAATCAATCAGTAGTTTACAATTCAAAAACATGTTTCACAGGCTCAAGGTCCAGACACATTGACATTCGTTATAAAAATGTTAGAGATTCAGTAAGACAAGGTTTTATAAAGTTAGAGTATGTGTCAACAGAATACCAGATAGCTGACATTCTGAACAAGCCATTGCCAGCAGCACAACATGAATTCTTGAGACATTTAATGTGTGTAGAGTGATATAATCATGTCCACCCAACAGACAAAGAAGGGGTGTCACGATGTGAATGTTGTCAGGTGTGAGTCTATGCAGGGTGATGCACCCCTATTCTAAATACTATGGTACTTCCCAATACAAGCAGAACACGTGATATGATGTCCTGTGCATGTCTACATTCCTATCCACCATTAATCACTTCTGTTATGCCTTCCGACCTGGAAGGACGTGTTACGTAGCAAAGATGTAGTTCATTCAGGATTTATTGTTTTATATTGTTTTGTACTGAAATAAATATTTTCTATTAGACATTTTAACCTCGGTTTTATTTATAAGTATTTGAATTCCAAGCAAAAGATCCAATGTCGCCTCTACGGGGGAATGCTCCCCTTAACATTAAGGCAAGTGGTTAATTTCTCTATTATGTGCCAGACTGTGTGGTTAAAACTGTCAGCTAGTCTGCTTGCCCAAGCTGACTCGCTTATCAAAATAGCAGACCCTTCCTGTTTTCCAGTCTTGACCTTTTTGCCCTTAGTGTCCCAATGCCCTACTGAACTTTTAAACACACATCTCTCAAAAGTTGCCTACTTTGCAAAAACAACACTATCTCCATCAGTTTCTTACATGGGTGGCTAAGGCCCTGCTAGCACAATTTTCAGTTTCCGGTTTCCACAAGCACATTCCCTCTTTGAATGTAGAATTGTCTTAACAACGGCCTTCTGCATCCAGGTGGATTCCCATCCTTGTGAACTATATTCAGTTGTCTTGTTGTCTGGAGGATTATAGGAGTTGATATCCCAACGTATCTAGAGGCCACTGAATTGATAAAAATGATTGTTTAAATTAGGACAGCATCAGCTCATGACTGTCTGAATTCAGAGCCCTTGTAGGGTCCCAGGAAGCAAATCTTTCTGATTAGCACATTTTTCTTCGATACCATCCATCCACATCATCATTTTCCCTCAACCTTTATCATAAAGGCAAAGGAGTCCCTGTGGATTTTATTCCGCTAGTCACTGCCAGCTGTCAGGACTATGTCCAAACAGATTGGGTTTCCTAATATAACAGTAAACTGTTAATCCAGGTTTGTATAAATTACAGTGGTGCTTTAAATGAATCCAGGTTTGTTTGCTAATGAATATAAAGAGAGCATGAGAGCAAGCAAGCGAGAGCGCACACGCATGCTTGATTAATTGATTGATTGCTCACTGTGTGTGAGAGACTGCTTACTCCTGGATCTACAGCGTGCAACTACAAGAGTTTTGACTGAAGAAGTTCAAGGTCTTCTATTGATGTATGTTTGGAAGAACATTATCTACTGGAGATAAGTAAGAGAGCTGAATTTATTGCTTGTTAGCATACAGAAAGTTTTTTTTTTCCATTTATCCAAGAATGGACTATTTGTGTTATAGTTGTGCTGTTTATTTCAAGTAAAGATTATTTTATTTTTTGAACACGTTGAAGACATTCAATTATTGACTCTATTATCAAACTGCAACCCCACATTCCGCTGCGCAAACCCTGGGCTCTGAATTAATTCCTTAACACCAGCTATAGAGGGCAGTGCTCATCTCCGTTTCAAGGCCATTGAGCCAGTGCTGTCTGAAGACCTTTCCATGGTCATGTGGCCAGCATGACATCATGGAGTGCTGATGCCTTCATGGCACCTATTTATCTACTCGCATTTGCATGGTTTTTTTTTTAATAAAATAGTTTTTATTGAATTATTTACATTTAAAAAACATACAAAAGAAAACATTTATGACAATAACAAATACATTACAAACATATAAAAACATAAAAAGTGCATACAGCTATAAAACTTTCAATCTCTGTAGTTTATCTTACGGCAAATATGTATTGGCAATTCATTTCTATATAGTTTTCAACTTTTTGTCTTGTATATTTTGTAATATGTATTATATATCAATAGTAGTAGTGATATTATTGACGATAATATTGATAGTAATACAATAATAGTAACATTAGTAATGGTAATAATAATAATAGTAATAATACAGAAAAATAAAGTATTCTTTTTGGTTTTGTAATATCATTATATATATATATATATATATATATATATATATATATATATATATATATATATATATATATGTGTGTGTGTGTGTGTGTGTGTGTGTGTGTGTGTGTGTGTGTGTGTGTGTGTGTGTGTGTGTGTGTGTGTGTGTGTGTTTTCTGAGGTTTTCGCGGGTGTTTGTATGTAGGTCTTTGGGTATTCGGGTTTTCTCCCGCGTGGAATTGGAAGTGTCTTGGCGACGGTTCGATGAAGTCTCATTCATCATCTTCAGGCTGGTGTCTTCTGCTTCCTGCTTCTAGGAGCAATGTGAGATTGCTGCTGTATCTTCCTTTTAACTGCCAGTGGAGGTTTGAACTGATAGGATGGGAGCTTGGCTGTGTTCTGATTGGTTGGAGGTGTGTTCTGATTGGTTGTGGGCTTGGCTGTGCTCTGATTGGCTGGGGGGTTAGCTGTGCTCTGATTGGCTGGGGGTGTTCTCAGGTTACTTTGACTTGCAGGGGCATTTGAGCTGGTGAGCTGCATTGCTGCTGTTTGGCTTCTGGTTCGTGGTCCTGCCACATCTTCATGGAGGGTGTCAGTTTGCTTCATGTATGGATTGGAGGGGTTTAAAGTGGCTAATGATGCAGCTGTAGTATGGCTTCTGGTTTGTGGTCGTGCCTCATTGGTGTGGGTTTGGGTTTGTTTGTTGCGTGGATGTGTGGTGGTGACCTCCTGTGTGGTTTTCGTGAGTGTGGGTTTGGTGTCATTCTTTGTGTTGGGGACTCGTTTGTCAATAAGGGCAGGTTTCCAAATGGCTGGTAGGCGGGAGGTGTCATCTCGTTTATTCATGCTGTGTGGGCGATTTTCTATCTCGATGGCTTCTCTGATTATTCTGTTGTTAAAGTGTTCAGTTTTGGCGATAGTTCTGGTCTTTTTAAAGTCGATTTCATGTCCTGTGGCTTTAAGATGTTGGACCAGGGAAGAAGTTGGTTCTTCTTTTTTGATTGTGTTCTTGTGTTCTTCAATGCGTGCACTTATTCTTCTGTTGGTTTGTCCAATGTATATGGTGGGGCAGGCGGTGCATGGAATTTCATATACTCCTTGATTTTCTAACTCAATTTTGTCTTTGGGGTTTCTTAGGATGGTGGATATTTTTCGGTTTGTGCAGAATGCTGTCTTGATGTTGTGTTTGTGGAGGATCTTGCTGATTCTGTCTGTGGTGCCTTTTATGTATGGGAGGAGGGCTTTGCCGTTTTCTTGTTCTCTGTCTTGGATTTTAGTGGGGGTTTCTTTTTGGATTAGGTTGGTGATCTTATTTCTTTGGAATCCATTGGATGCTAGTACGTTAGTGAGAGTATTTAGTTCGGTTTTTAGGTGTTGTTCGTCAGCTAGGCGTTTTGTTCTGGAGATGAGTGTCTTGGCTACGGAGTTGATCTGTGCTGGGTGGTGGTGTGAGAGTGCGTGCAGATAGCGGTTAGTGTGGGTTTTCTTCTGGTAGATGGTGTGTCCTAGGGAGCCATTGGATTTCTTGTAGACTAAGACATCCAGGAAGGGAAGTTGATTGTTAGCTTCTGTTTCCATGGTGAACTGTATTTTGGGGTGTAGGCTGTTGAGGTGTATGAGGAAGTTGTCCAGTTTTTCTTTCCCGTGTGGCCAGATTATGAAGGTGTCGTCTACATATCTGAGCCAGAGTTTGGGTTTGTGATCAGATTTTTCTACAGCTTGGGTTTCAAAGTGTTCCATGTAGAGGTTTGCAATGACAGGTGAGAGGGGTGATCCCATGGGTGCTCCTTCCATTTGTTTGTATTTTTGTCCATTATAGATGAAGTATGTGTTGGATAGGCAATGGTTGGTTAGATCTAGGATGTGCTTGGGGGGGTTATATTTGTTTTGGATAGCTGTCAAGGCTTCTTTGATTGGCACTTGGGTGAATAAGCAACAATATGGCATTTGAAGAAGAAGTGAAAGTGATCTGCGCTTTGCCTGCAGTTTAGTGACTTTCGTTTTGCTTGGGGTTTTTTCTTTTATGAAAATTTTTGAATTGGAAAATTGGCTTTTCTCTCCCTGGTTCCTGATTTTGGATTATAATAACATCTGAAACCTTTTAAATAATAAAAAGTAAAAAACTTTCTGCCTCTGAAACTGGAAAGAACTTTATTTAGAGTCATGGCTTTTTCTTTGTACTCCTCTGGAAATATAACAATGGCTTCAAAGTCTGGAAAGATTGTTTTTTTGTTTTCTCTGTGGCTTCTTCTCTTGTGGAAATTTTGAAAATTGGCTTTTACTCTCTGTTCCTTGATTTTGGATTATAACAGTAACTGATAATTCTAATAAAATAAATAAATTATAAAAGACTATTTGCCTTTGAAATTGCAAGAATTTTTTTAGAGATCTGGCCCTTCTTTGCACTTCTTTGGAATTACAACAAAGAAGAAGTGAAAGTTATTTGTGCTTTGCTTGTGGTTTTTTTCTTATGGAAACTTTTGAATTTGAAAATTGGCTTTTTTTTCTTTTTTCTTTGATTCTCGATTTTGGATTATAATACAACTGATAGAGATTTGGCATTTTCTGTGCAACCCTTTGGAATTACAACAATGGCTTCAAAGTCTGGAATGATTGTTTTGAATAAAAGGGCTATTTATCCCTCTGCTTATACTTCCAAAATGCAACTTGCTACTGAGTCAACACCTCCACAATCTCTGACATCTGAAAATTTATTAAATACTTTAAAGATTATGAAACAAGACTTAATTTTGGAATTTAACCAAAAAATTACTGAAATAGAAAAAAAAATGCAGGATGCTTTAAAGAATATGGAAAAGCAGCTACGGATGGATATGTTAGAGGTTTGCAAAGGATTAGCAACAAATATTGATGTTTTGGAGGACTGTATTGAAACAAATAAACAAGCTTTGGCAACTTCGGTGGAATATATAAATAAATTTCAAAAGGACATTGTAAATTTTGAAACAGAGGTGTTGATGTCACAGTTTAGAAGAATGGAATTTGCTATAAGAGTTAGAGGGTTGAAGGAAGGATTATATGATGATTTGAAAGGAAGAATGATTGAGGCCTTGGAACAGGTTTCTGGAATCTCTAAAGATGAATTGGCTACACAAATTGAAAAGATATACAGGGTCAACTCGTGGTATGCAAAACAAAAACATCTACCAAGGGACATTGTTATATATTTTACTACAAGAGTCTTACGGAACAGAATTATTCAGGCGACATTTAAGAATAATCTTCAGGTGAATGGCCAGGAACTTAGGATATGGAAAGAAATTCCCTCCAAAATGCTTAAAGCTAGAAAAGAATTTACTTTTTTGATTGATGAATTTAAAAGATTGAATTTACAATATAAATGGGAAGCACCAACAGGAGTAACGGTGAAATTTTTGGAGAAAAGATACCGTCTGAATACGATAGAGAAAGCTACTGAATTTTATGTTAATGTTTTAAAGGCTGATATATCTAACATTCCAGAAGAAAGACGTATGAATGTAGAAGAGGACAAGGAGGAAAAGCCATCCTTACCGGATCAAAATGAAATAGTTTTAAAGAGTCAAAGCGAATGGCAGAGTCAGAAAGATGTGGAAAAGGAGATGGAGGATCGGGATCAGATGGGAGACGAGCTGATAAATTTAAAATCATCAAAATACAAAAGGAGGCAACCAATAAGATACAAAGAGATGTAGTGTTGATATGTATTAGATGGATGGAGATAATATAATTGTATTTTTCTTTTTCTTTTTTTATTGTTTCTTTTTTTCTTTAATTTTTTTCTTTTAATATTTTTTCAAGAATTGGAATTTTTAATTAAAATTATTATGTTATAAACTATCATAATTAGATTTTAAAATTTGTTTTAAAGGAAGGATTTTCCTTTGTTTTAGGTTTTTTTTCTCTCTCCTCTAGGGTTTTTTTTTATTATTATTATTATTATTATTATTATTATTATTATTATTATTATTATTATTATTATTATTATTATTATTATTATTATTATTATTATTATTATTATTATTATTATTTTAAGGATATTTTTTTTCTGAGTTAACAAGTTGTTGTATAATAATATTATATTGTTATGATGAAATTTAAAAGTTTTATTATTTAATATTTAGATATTAGTTACATAATATCTTCTCAGTTTTATTTAATTTTGAGATTATTATTATTATCAATGCTCTTTAAAGATTTAGAATTATTAATACTTTTTATAGATTTAGAAATTTTTTTTTTTGGAAGTATAATATTTATTTAAGTCTTATTTAATTTTGACTAGAGGTTGTCTAGGATAGTTGATTGAAAGGAGGAGGGAGAAATTGTTTTCCTTCCTTTGCATAATTCAGATTATTTATTTATTTATTTATTTATTTTGTTATTCTTATATGCCGCCCAACTCCCGAGGGACTCGGGGCGGCTTACAACAAGGAGAAATACAAGAATAAACAAAGAAATTGCATAAAATTTAAAAACAAGTACAAAAATTTAAAACAATTATTTAAAACAGCAACATCCATTCGACACATACATACTTGGGGGGTAGGCTCAGGTGGAATTAAGTTGTCCCCCCCACCTGCAGGAAAAGCCATGTCTTAATGGCTTTACGGAAAGCCAGCAGAGTGGGGATAGTCCGGGTCTCTGGGGGTAGTTGGTTCCAGAGCACGGGGCCAGCCACAGAGAAGGCTCTCCCCCTGGGGCCCGCCAGCCGACATTGTTTGGCCGACGGGACCTGGAGGAGGCCAACTCTGTGGGCCCTAACCGGTCGGAGGGAAGTATGAGGCAGAATGCGGTCCCGAAGATATCCTGGTCCTAAGCCATGAAGGGCTTTAAAGATGGTGATCAACACCTTGAATTGGACCCGGAGACCGATGGGCAGCCAATGCAGCTGGCGGAGTATCGGTGTCACGTGGGTGTACCTTGGCACACCCACCACAGCACGCGCAGCCGCATTTTGCACCAACTGAAGTCTCCGGATACTCTTCAAGGGTAGCCCCATGTAGAGCGCATTGCAGTAGTCCAACCGCGAGGTGACAAGGGCATGAGTGACCGTGAGTAGCGCCTCCTTCTCCAAATATGGCCGCAACTGGTGCACCAGGCGAACCTGTGCAAAGGCCCCCCTAGCCACAGCAGAAAGATGGTGGTCCAATTTTAGCTGTGGATCTAGGAGGACCCCCAAGTTGCGGACCTGGTCTGAGGGGGTCAGTTTCGCACCCTCAAAGACCAAGGAGGGGTAATTGTCATGAACCTTAGGAGGCAATATCCACAGCCACTCAGTCTTATCGGGGTTTAGTCTGAGCCTGTTCCTCCCCATCTAGATCTTAACGTCGTCCTGGCATCGGCACATTACGTCCACTGCCTCCCTGAAGTCAGACGGGGTGGTGATGTACAGCTGGGTGTCGTCAGCGTACTGATGGAAACACACCCCATGTCTGCGGATGATCTCACCCAACGGTTTCATGTAGATGTTAAACAGGATGGGCGAGAGAACCGACCCCTGGGGCACCCCACATAATAGGGGCCTAGGGGACGATCTCTGCCCACCTGCCAACACCGACTGCATCCGATCGGCGAGATAAGAGGAGAACCACCGTAAAACGGTGCCTCCCACTCCCAACTCGCCGAGCCGATGCAGAAGGATACCATGGTCGATGGTATCGAAAGCCGCTGAGAGGTCAAGTAGCACCAGGATGGAGGAGTTCCCCCCATCCCGGGCCCGCCAGAGATCATCCATCAGGGCGACCAAGGCAGTTTCAGTACTGTAGCCGCGCCTGAAACCCGACTGATAAGGATCTAGATGGTCTGTTTCATCCAGGAGCTGCAGAAGCTGAGTCACCACCACCTTCTCCACAACTTTCCCTAAAAAAGGTAAGTTGGAGACTGGACGATAGTTCTTCAAATCAGCTGGATCCAGGGAAGGCTTCTTCAGGAGGGGTCGCACCACCGCAGTTTTTAACGACTGCGGTACGGATCCCTACTAATATTATTATTAATACTTTTTTAAGAATTATATTGGAAATAATTTGATGTATGGTAATATTATGCTATTAATATCATGATGAAGTTTAGGATTTTTGTAATTTATATTTAGTTATTAGGTAATATTCATTTAAGTTTTACTTATTTCGAGTGGATGTAGTCTAGGGCAGATGATTGTCAGGAGGAGGATGAAATTGTTTTTTTTCCCCTTTGCATAATTCTTCTTTCTATCATTATCTTTGTTCTTTCTGTATTTTTGCTTTTTGTATCTTTTTTTTCTACTTTTTTCTCTCTATTTTTTTATTATTATTTGATATACAGATGATATAAAATATAGAAATTTAATGATGTAATCTATCAATGTATAATTTGGAGTTGAGGGTTTTTTTTTCCTTTTTGTAATTACTGATATTATGTCCTGTGTTCTCTCTGGGAAGTCTGGGGGGGGAGGGGGGGGGGGAGGGGGCGGGGGAGAAAAATTTAAAAATGTTTGTACTTTGTACTAATAAAACTTTTTCAATAAAAAATAAAAATAAAAAAGGAAGATACAGCAGCAATCTCACATTGCTCCTAGAAGCAGGAAGCAGAAGACACCAGCCTGAAGATGATGAATGAGACTTCATTGAAACATCGCCAAGACACTTCCAATTCCACGCGGGAGAAAACCCGAATACCCAAAGACCTACATATATATGTGTGTGTGTGTGTGTGTGTGTGTGTGTGTGTGTGTGTGTGTGTGTGTGTGTGTGTGTGTGTGTATACATTTGTATAGTAAGGCTAGTTTTCTTATAGGTTCCTTAATCAGATTTATACATGTCTTATTTGATTTGTGTTTATATTTATTGTATTGATCGTGTTTGTTTTCGTTTTTCATACCAGATATAAAATGAGTTCCAAATTTCGTAGTCGGAGTCTTCCTTTCCTTTTAGTTCCATAGTTAGCTTGTCTGCCTCAGCACAGTCCAAAATTTTTCTAATTATGCTGCTTTCATCAGGAGTGTCATTTTGTTTCCAATATTGTGCTATCATTATTCTTGTCGCTGTTAATATATGTAATATGATATAATAATGTTTTTTTTTTCATTTTTGATTAATGATTCCCAGCAGAAAAGCTTCCGGTTTTATGTCTATTTCCTGTTGTGTAATTTCTGATAGCCAAATTTTGATTGTATTCCAGAAGTTTTTTATTTTTGGACAGGTCCACCACATATGGTATTAAGATCCCGTTTTGTGTTGGCATCGCCAACAATTTGGTGCTAGATTTTTATACATTTTTGCCAATCTCGCTGGGGGGAGGTGCCATCTGTAAAATAATTTATAATAATTTTCTTTATATGAGACTGATTTTGTCATTTTATAATTCTGATTCCAAACTTTTTCCCATTGATTTAATTGTATGTCATGTCCAAAATTTTTAGTCCAACTTATCATATTTCCTTTTATTATGTCTTTTTGCATTTTATATTTTAGAAGAAATTTATATATTTTGGTTATTGCTTTTTGTTCTTGACCTAATAAGATTTTATCTAATTCTGATCTTTCTTTTTGTATTCCATACTTTCTTTTATCACTTTCTAATCTGTTTTTAATTTGGAAGTATGGCCACCAATCAATTCTGATTCCTTCCTGTTCTAATTTTGGTATAGATTTCAAGGCTCCCCCTTCTTCTAATATTTCTTCATAGGTGACCATTTTATTTAAATTTGTTGTGTTGGGGTGTGTAATGGCTTCCATACCAGAAAACCAAGGGGGTATTTTTGTGTAATGTTGTTTTTTAATCTTAAGCCAAATTCCGAGGAGTGAGTCTCTGGTTTTGTGTCTTCTAAAATATGAGTGAGTTTTGTATTTGTCATCCCAGAGGAATCCGTGCCACCCTAGATGTAGATCGTGACACTCTAATGCCAATAAACGTCTGTTTTTAATTTGTATCCAATCCTTTAACCATGTTAGGGCAGATGCTTGGTAATATAGTTCGAAATCTGGTAATCCAAAGCCCCCCTGGTTCCTGTTTTGTTGTAAGTATTTTAGTTTAATTCTCAGCTTTTTTCCTGCCCATATAAATTTGGCTAATATCCTGTTTAATTGTTCAAAGTATTTTTTCTCTAGTTTGATTGGTATGGTTTGAAATAGGTATAGAATTTGGGGTAGTATTGTCATCTTAATTGCTGCAATTCTTCCAACAAGGGAGATTTGTAATTTATTCCATTTGTCTAGTTTCTTTTCAATTTGTCTTAGTATTTCCATATAATTTCCTTCTTTTATTGTGGTGCATTTCGCTGTCAAATTTATTCCTAGGTATTTTATTTTCTTTACAATTTGTAGTTCCAATTTCTTTTCTAGTTCATTGTTTTGTACCTCTGTCAAATTTTTAAATATTATTTTAGTTTTTTGTTTATTAATTTTAAGACCGGCTACTTTTCCAAATTCATTTATTTCTTTTAATAAAATTGGTCCTACCTCTAATGGTTCTTCAATGTTAAAGACCAAATCGTCAGCGAATGCCTGGAGTTTGTATTCTTGTTCTTTTATCTTAAGTCCTTTTATTTCCTTGTTTTCCCTCACCTTCTGTAATAATGATTCCAGTGATAATATAAATAGTATGGGGGACAGCGGACAGCCTTGTCTAACTCCTTTTTCTATATTAAAATTTTCAGTCATTTCTCCGTTGATAAGAATTTTAGCAGTTTGTTTTGAATATATAGTTTTAATTGTCCTTATATACTTTTCTCCAAAGTTCATTTTATTTAATTGATTTATTATAAAGTCCCAGTTTAAATTGTCGAATGCTTTTTGGGCATCTAAAGATATAAGTGCCACGGGTTCCCCTGGGTGTGCCTCATAGTATTCTAGAATGTTTATGATTGTTCTTATATTATTTTTAATGTATCTGTTTGGTAGGAAGCCATTTTGGTCTGGGTGTATGATTTCAATAAGTGTTTTTTTCAGTCTTTCCGCCATTATTGAAGCAAATATTTTGTAGTCTGAGTTTAACAGCGAGATTGGCCTGTAGTTCTGGATCTTATGTTTCATAGTGGTGTCTTTTGGGATTATTGTTATCAATGCCTCTGTCCATGAGTCTGGAATTACTCCTTTAGTTAACACTTCGTTGTATGTAGTTAATTGTATATTTTTCAAGATTATTTGTAGTTCTTTGTAATATTCTGCTGGGATTCCATCAAGTCCTGGGGTTTTATTATTTTTTTGATTCTTAATTGCTTTTTCTAACTCAGTAAGTGTTATTTCTCCGTCCATCCTGTCTTTAATGGCCTCAGATAGTTGTGCGATGTTGGAATGTTTTAGATAGTCATGTATATTTTTTGGTTGTATATTATCTCTACTGTATAGCTCACTATAGTATTCTCTTACTATTTCTTTTTTTTCCTCTATTGCAAATTGCATTCTCCCTAGTGAATCCTCTAATTGTTGTATAGTTTTTTTTCCTTTTCTTTTCTTAGTTTATAAGCCAACCATCTACCTGGCTTGTTGGCATGTTCGAAGTAATTCTGTTTGGTTGTCTTAATTTTTAATGCAATTTCCTCTTCTGATATCAAATTTATTTTGTGTTTAATTAATTCCTTTTCTTCTTTAATTTCCTTATTTTGTGGTGTCTCTTGTAGTTTACGTTCTAATTCCCCTATCTTGTTTTGTAGATCATTAATTTGCTTGTTTTTATTTTTATTTCTTTTACTAGAGTAGGCGATGGTTAGTCCTCTTATATAGGCTTTCATAGTATCCCAAATATTTTGTGTAGTTGTATCTTTATTCCAGTTTTCTTGTAAGAAGAAAGTTAATTCTTTCTCCATATATTGTTTAAATTCTTTTTCTTTTATTATTTTCTGGCTCATCATCCATCTTCTTCTTACCTTATTTATCCCTCTTATTATAATTGATATGGGATTGTGGTCCGCCCACGTGTTTGGTTCAATTTCTACACTTTCTATTTTTATATTTGGTTCTATATTGGTCCAGATCATATCGAGTCTGGACCAAGATTGGTGCGGGTTTGAAAAGTATGTGTATTGATTTTGTTTCTGGTGTCTTTCCCTCCATATATCTTTTATTTTAAATTCTTTTTTTTAAAAATAGTTTTTATTGAGTTATTTACATTTAAAAACAAAAACATACAAAAGAAAAACATTTACGACATTGACAAGTACAATATAAACATATACAAAACATAAAAAAACGCATACAGCTATAAAGCTGTCTATTTCTATAGTTTGTTCTACGGCAAATATATATTTAACATTTAATTTAACGTGGTTTTCGATTTTTGTCTCGTATTTTGCATTGTGTTTTATAAGTCAAATGTAGTGGTAGTAAAATTAACCATAATATTTATAATGATATAACAATAGTAATATTAGTAGTAGTATAGATAATAATAGTAATAATAGTACAGAAAAAATAAGGCGTTGTTGGTTTAGTAATATCTTAGTATACATATATAGTAATACAATATAACTGTTTTCCCTATAAATTCTCTAATTCAATTTCTATATGCCTTATTTGGCTTATATTTCTATTTATTACATTGATGTTATTTGTTTTCGTTTTTCGTACCAATTGTAAAATAAATTCCAGATTTCATAGTAGTCGGAGTCTTCCTTTCCTTTCAGTTCCATGGTTAATTTATCTGCTTCGGCACAGTCCAGGATTTTACTAATTACACTGCTTTCCTCGGGAATATCGTTTGATTTCCAATTTTGTGCTATCGTTATTCTCGCCGCTGTTAGTATATGTAGAATAATGTAATGGTATTTCTTTTGCATTTTTTGATTTATGTTTCCCAATAGGAAAATTTCCGGTTTGATATCTATGTCTTGTTGTGTGATTTCTTTTAACCAGTTTTTGATTGTATTCCAGAAGGCTTTTATTTTTGGACAGGTCCACCACATATGATAGTAAGATCCAGTTTTGTGTTGGCATCTCCAACAATTTGGAGATAGATTTTTATACATTTTTGCCAATCTCGCTGGAGGGAGGTGCCATCTATAGAATACTTTATAATAATTTTCTTTATATGAAACTGATTTTGTCATTTTGTAGTTTTGGTTCCAAATTTTTTCCCATTCATTAATTTGCATCTCATGTCCGAAATTTTTCGTCCAGCTTATCATATTTCCTTTTATTATGTCTTTTTGTGTTTTGTTTTTTAGGAGAAATTTATATATTTTAGTTATTGCTTTTGGTTCTTGATCTAGTAAAATTTTATCTAATTCTGATTTGAGTTTTTGTATTCCGTATTTTCTCTTGTCGTTTTCTAATCTGTTCCTAATTTGAAAATATGGCCACCAATCAATCTTGATTCCTTCCTGTTCCAGTCTTGCTATAGATTTTATGGCACCTCCTTCTTCCAGTATTTCTTCATATGTGACCATTTTTTCCAGATTCGTTGTGTTTGGGTGTGTAATGGCTTCCATACCAGAGAACCAGAGTGGTATTTTGGTGTAGTATTGTTTTTTGATCTTAAGCCAAGTTCCTAAGAGAGAGTCTCTGATTTTATGTCTTTTGAAGTATGAGTGTGTTTTATGTTTATCATCCCAGAGGAATCCATGCCACCCTAAATGTAAGTCATAACCTTCTAGTACCAGTAAACATCTATTTTTAATTTGAATCCAATCCTTTATCCATGTTAAAGCGGATGCTTGATAATATAATTCAAAGTCCGGTAGTCCGAATCCTCCCTGATTCCTATTTTGTTGTAAATATTTTAATTTGATTCTTGGTTTTTTCCCGGCCCATATAAATTTGGTTAGTATTTTATTTAGTTGTTCAAAATATTTTTTCTCTAATTTGATTGGAATGGTTTGGAATAGGTACAAAATTTGAGGTAATATTGACATTTTAATCGCTGCGATTCTACCAATTAGAGAGATTTGTAATTTGTTCCACTTATCTAATTTTTTTTCAATTTGTTTTAAAATTTCCATATAATTTGCTTCTTTTATTGTGGTGCATTTTGCTGACAGATTGATTCCTAGATATTTTATTTTCTTAACAATTTGTAGTTCTAATTTCTTTTCTAGTTCCTTATTTTGTGTGTCTGTCAGGTTTTTGGTTATTATTTTAGTTTTTTGTTTATTGATTTTCAGACCTGCTACTTTCCCGAATTCATTTATTTCTTTTAGTAAAATTGGTCCTGTCTCTAATGGTTCTTCTATGTTGAAAACCAAGTCGTCAGCGAATGCCTGTAATTTATATTCCTGCTCTTTTATCTTAAGTCCTTTTATTTCTTTATTTTCTCTTACTTTTTGTAATAATGATTCCAATGATAGTATAAATAATAGTGGGGAGAGGGGACAGCCTTGTTGAACTCCCTTTTCTATATTGAAATTTTTTGTAGTTTCTCCATTTATAAGAATTTTAGCAGTTTGTTTTGAGTATATTGATTTGATTGTCCTTATGTAATTCTCTCCAAAATTCATTTTATTCAATTGATTTATTATAAAGTCCCAGTTTAGGTTATCAAATGCCTTTTGGGCATCTAAAAATATGAGTGCCATGGATTCCCCTGGGTGCGTCTCATAGTATTCTAAAATATTTGTAATTGTTCTTATATTGTTTTTAATATGTCTATTTGGTAGGAAGCCATTTTGATCTGAATGTATAATTTTGGTAAGCGTTTTTTTTAGTCTTTCCGCCATTATAGACGCAAAGATTTTGTAGTCTGAATTTAAGAGCGAGATTGGCCTGTAACTCTGGATCTTATGTTTCATATTGATGTCTTTTGGAATGATTGTTATCAGTGCATCTGTCCATGAATCTGGGATTGCTCCTTTTGTTAGTACTTCATTGTATGTAATTAGTTGTATATTTTTTAAAATCGTTTGTAATTCTTTGTAGTACTCTGCTGGAATACCATCCGGTCCTGGGGTTTTATTGTTTTTCTGATTCCTAATAGCTTTTTCTAATTCAATCAATGTTATTTCTTCATCCATCTTATCTTTAATATCGTCTGGTAGTTGCACTATATTAGAATTTTTTAAATATTCTTGTATGTTCTGGAGTTGTATAGTATCTTTACTGTATAGCTCTCTATAATATTCTCGTGCTATGTCTTTTTTCCCCTCTATTTCAAACTGCATTTTCCCTAGCGAATCCTCTAATTGTTGTATCGTTTTTTTTCCTTTTCTTTTCTTAATCTGTAGGCCAGCCATCTGCCTGGTTTGTTAGCATGTTCAAAATAATTCTGTTTGGATGTCTTAATTTTTAATGCAATTTCTTCTTGTAATATTAGATTTATTTTGTGTTTAATTAAATCTTTTTCTTCTTTTATTTCTTTATTTTGTGGCATCTCTTGTAATTTATGTTCCAATTCCCCTATCTTGTTTTGTAAGTCCTTGATTTGCTTATTTTTATTTTTATTTCTTTTAATAGAGTATGCAATAGTTAATCCTCTTATATATGCTTTCATAGTGTCCCAAATATTTTGTATAGATGTATCCTCGTTCCAATTCTCCTGTAGAAAGAAAGTTAATTCTTTCTCCATATATTGTTTAAATTATTTTTCTTTTATTGTTTTCTGGTTCATCATCCATCTCCTTCTTACCTTACTCGTTCCTCTTATTGTAATTCTTATAGGGTTATGGTCCACCCACGTATTGGGTTCTATTTCTACACTCTCTATTTTAATAATTGGTTCTATATTTGACCAGACCATGTCGAGTCTAGACCAGGATTGATGTGGGTTTGAAAAATATGTATATTGATTCTGTTTCTGGTGTCTTTCTCTCCATATATCTTTTATTTTAAATTCATTCACCATTTCAAAAAAAATTTTAGGTAGAGTTTTCCTTTCCACATTTTTTTTTGATCCCGTTTTATAATCTTCTTTAACATCTACCACTGCATTAAAATCTCCGATTATACAAATGTTTTCTCTCTCTAATTTAATGATTTGTTGGTATAATTTTTTATAGAATTCTTTTTGTCCATTGTTAGGGGCGTAAATAACTATTAGTAATATTTTAGTTTTGTCTATTGTAATTTCCACTATGAGTATTCTTCCTTCTGTATCTCTATATATTTGTTTGGGGGTTAACCAATTTTTGATATATAGTGCTATTCCTCTTTTCCTTGAGTCGGCCAGGGATGTAAAGAGATTACCTATCTTGGGGTATTGTAATAACTTATATTCTTCTTTTTTAATATGAACTTCCTGTAAACATGTAATGTCTGAACCTTGTTTCTGTAGTCTATTGAGTATTTGTCTTCTTTTTATTGGTGAATTGATTCCATTTATGTTAACTGAAAATATTTTAATTTGATTTTGCATCTTATTTTTTACTTGTTGCTCTTGTTAGTCTCGCGGTCTTTACTTCTTTTGTTTTCACCCTCCTATCTCCCTCTCTCTCTTGTCTTTTCATTCTCCATTTCTTCTATCATTTCCTTTTCTTCCTGGCTTTGTCCCTCTCCCTCTGCACTGCTCTCTCCTTCCTTTTCTAAATGTGTTTCGATAAATTGATCTGCTTCTTCCATTGTTTCTATCTTAATTTTTTTCCCTTTCCACGTCACTAGGATTCCTTCCGGAATCAACCACCTAAAAGGAATTTTTTGCCTTATTAGTTTTGCAGTACAGTATTGTAGGTCTCTTCTCTTTTCTCTTATTCGTTTGGGAATTTGTTTTAATACATTGATTTCTCTTTCCTTATGTAGTATTTGTTCAATTCTCGTGGTTTTATAAATTTCATCTCTTATTGCTTTTTTTGTGAATCGTACATGTACCTCCCTGGGTAATTTATGTCTTTTAGCAAAGTTTGTTTGTACTCTGTAAATTTCATCTATGTGTCTATTTATTTCTTCTTTTTCTACCTGTAGAGCTACTGCTAATATCTCTACTACCTGTTCACGCAATTCCTCCTCTTTCACCTCTGGTATGTTTTGGAACCTTAAGTAGAATGCTGATTTCTCCATTTCGAGGAGGGCAATAGCTCCCTCTAATTCTTTGTTTTTTGCTCTTAGTAATTCTTCTGTTTCCTCTATTTTTTTGTCGGTTATGTCTGTTTTTTCCTCTAAATTTTTAATTTGTTGTTCATGTTTTGCTACCACTCCCTGGATTACCTCCATTCTATTATCTAATTTTTTGATGTTTCCCTTGACTTCTTCAAAATTTTCATTGGTCTGTTCTTGATTATTAAATATTGTTTGCTGCATTTTAACCATTGTTTCTTGTTGTGTCATCATAAATTCTTGTATTCTATCTAATGTGGCCTGCATAGTGTATAGTGAAGGTGCTTGTCCTTGTTTTTCAGTGGTTGCCATCTCTGTTATCAGTTTTTGCCCTGTTGCTGAAGGTGTTACCGGAGTTGGTTTCTTAATTGGTTTAGTCATAGTAGTTGTTGTTGACATGATCACTCTGCTGAAAAAGTTATTCCACACTTTCATAAATTTATTACTAGCTACTAAGGAAAAGAAAAGGGAAGAGTGAAATGGAGTAGCGAGTCTAAAGTTTAAAGGAATCGGATGAAAGTCAGAAATTCATTAAAGTACAATAAGGGAGAGTATTGGAGAGTATTGTTCGTGTTTTGAGATAGGGAGATAGAAAAGAAGGATTAGTTCTTAATCATTTAAATATCAATTTTCTATTTTGTGGATTTCTATTAAGAGCTTATTATTATTATTATTATTGCTATTTATCTTTTCATTATATAAATAAAAAAATATTTACTAACAATTTCTATCTTTGTTAATTCACAATCTAAACAGTTTAAGTAGTTTAATATTCAATAATAGAAGAAGAAGGAAGAAGAAAGAAAGAAAAAAAAAGGCGAAAGAAAATGTCTATAAATATATATATGTAAATTCACTTAATTCAATTTCTTAGTTTAAATTATTGTTAATACCTCTTAAAATCTTATTTCTTATTTCTTATTTTCCATAAAAAGAAAAACTAATATGTACTAATAACCGTAGTATTTAATTACTTAGATATCCACACACACTAATCTTAACTTTAATAGCTTTAGTAACTAAGTGTTAGAGTTTAACTATCAAAATATTATTAATTATAGATTTGCTCAATATATACGTTAAAGTTTTCAAGTTGATTGGGTATCATATGCTGTATCTTACAAATGTCTCTTTGGGGGTGGCGTCTTCAATCTTCTTTTCCTGTTTCACAGTCTATTCAAGATGTCTGCGCTCTAGAGAATTGCTTTGTCACAGTTCTCTCTCCTTCCCCCCCCCCCCTCTTTAATTTCAGAGTATTTCCGATATGATCTTCTCGTGGGTCCCTTTTTTACCCTCAACTGTTTTTCCGGTAATCCCGTAGTTCTTTCTGGGTCGTATCCCTTTAAAGCAGTCTATTGATTTAGTTTTATTTGTCTCGCCTTCGCTCCTTTCCGCTAAGGCGCCGCTAGGTTCTTTTTTTGGGGGGAGGCTCAATTGTCTTTCGGGGGTGCCGATCGTTCTCTTCTCTTAAGGAATATTCTCCGAAAATCAAAACTGTAATCCAATTTGTCTGATATTTCCAATGATCTGCAGATATTTTGCCGTTCCTCTATCTCTCCCTTCCTTGCTGTATGCTCAGGCGGCCATACCTCTGGACCAGCGTGGTTTGCTGGTTTCTTCTTCACTCCGATTTGGGGTTTCCATCTGCTTCAGCGGGGGTTTGCGCCTCCTCCCGTCCTCGCACGATGATCCCCTTCCTCGCGCTAGCCCCTGCAAGGCTCCACGCTGCGGATTTTCGGCAGTCTGAACGAAGAAACCCGAGCTAAGTTGCAGCGGTTTGCTTCTTAGCTTCGCTCCGCCATGGCCCCGCCCCCGGAAGTCCTATTTTAAATTCATTTACCATATCAAAAAAGTTTTTTGGTAGAATTTTCCTTTCCAGATTTTTCTTAGATCCCGATTTATAATCTTCTTTGGCGTCTACTACTGCGTTGAAATCTCCAATTATGCAAATATTTTCTCTCTCTAATTTAATAATTTGTTGGTATAGTGTTGCATAGTATTCTTTTTGTCCGCTGTTGGGGGCGTAGATGACTACTAGCAATATTTTAGTTTTGTCAATGGTAATTTCTACTATAAGTGTTCTTCCTTCTGTGTCCTGATATATTTGCTTGGGCCTTAACCAACTTTTTATGTATAGTGCTATTCCTCTTTTTCTTGATTCGGCTAGGGATACAAAGAGATTACCTATCTTAGGTTGTTCTAATAATTTATACTCTTCTTTTTTTATGTGAACTTCCTGTATACATGTGATATCTGATCCTTGTTTCTGTAACCTGTTAAGTATTTGCCTTCTTTTTATTGGTGAGTTAATTCCATTAATGTTTACTGAAAATATTTTAATTTGATTTTGCATTTTATTGTTTACTCGTTGCTGTTGTTACTCTCGCGGTCCTTACTTCTTTTGGTTTCATCCTCCTATCTCCTTCTCTCTCTTGTCTTTTCATTCTCTCCATTTCTTCTACCATTTCTTTTTCTTCCTGGCTTCGTCCCTCTCCCTCTGTACTACTCTCTCCTTCTTTTTCTAAATGTCTTTCAATAAATTGGTCTGCTTCCTCCATCGTTTCAATCTTTATTTTTTTCCCTTTCCATGTTATTAGGATTCCTTCCGGAATCAACCATCTAAAGGGTATTTCTTGTCTTATTAATTTTGCGGTGCAGTATTGTAAGTCCCTTCTCTTTTCTCTTATTCGTTTAGGGATTTGTTTTAGTACATTGATTTCTCTTTCCTTATGTAGTATTTGTTCCGTTCTTGTGGTTTTATAGATTTTGTCCCGTATTGCTTTTTTAGTAAATCGTACGTGTACCTCCCTAGGTAGTTTGTGTCTTTTTGCAAAGTTTGTTTGTACCCTGTAAACCTCATCTATATGTCTAATTAGTTCTTCTTTATCTATCTGTAGGGCTTCCAACAATATCTCTACTACCTGTTCACGTAACTCATCCTCTTTCACTTCTGGTATGTTTTGAAACCTTAAGTAAAATGCTGATTTTTCCAGCTCGAGATGTGCAATGGCCCCCTCCAATTCTTTGTTTTTTGCTCTTAATGATTCCTCTGTTTCCTCTATTTTTTAATTGGTTAGATCAGTTTTTTCCTCTATATTTTTAATTTGTTGTTCATGTTTAGCAACCACTTCCTGAATAACTTCCATTCTATTATCTAATTTTTTGATGTTCCCCTTAACTTCTTCAAAATTTTCTTTTGTCTCTTCATGATTATAAAAGATTGTTTGTTGCATTTTGACCATTGTTTCTTGTTGCATCATCATGAATTCTTGTATTTTATCTAGTGTGGCCTGCATAGTGTGTAGTGAGGGTGTTTGTCCTTGTTTTTCTGTAGTTGCCATTTCTGTAATCAGTTTTTGCCCTGCCGTTGAGGGTGTTGCCGGAGTTGGTTTCTTGATTGTTTTGGTCACAGTTGTTGATGTTGACATTATTACTCTACTAAAAAAGTTATTCCACACTTTCATATATTTCTTTTCTTATCCTTATTCTTTATCCTTACTAATTCCTATTATGTTATATTTTAGTATTCTTAAGGTAGAAGTTAGTATTACTAGCTATAAAGGAGGAAGAAGGGGATAAAGTGAGAAAGAGAGTTCGAAAAAATCAAAGAAAAGTCAGAAAGTCATTAAAGTACAATAAAGAAGAATAGTGGAGAATATTATTTCGTATTTTGAGAGAAGGAGATAGGAAAGAAGAGTTAATTGTTAATCATTTAAGCATCGATTTTCTACGTAATATATTTCTATCAAGAGATTATTATTATTATTATTTTAAACTAATCTATTCAGTATATAAATCAGAGATATTTACTAGTAATTTGTATAATTGTTAATTCACAACTTAAACAACTTAAGCTTCAATAATAGGAAAATATAAAAGATATATTTTTCAATTCAATCACTTAATTCAAATTATTATTAACACTTTTAAGAATCTTATTTCTTACTTTCAATAGTATATAGTAACAGTAACAATCAATTATTTAAATATCCAGGTATTTCTGATTATGACTTTAGTAGATATATAAATTAGAGTTTAAGTATCAAAAATTTCTGATTATGACTTTGATAGATATATAAATTAAAGTTTTTAGTTTCAAGATGATCAAATAGTATATGTTATATCTTACAAGTGTCTCTTAGGGGAGATCTTCTGTCTTCTATTTCAATTTCACTGTCTATTCAAGATGTCTGCGTTCTAGAGAGTTGCTTTGTCACAGTCTTCCCCCCCCCCTCTTTTCCCTTGGCTCAAAAATCGTTAGTCAATATCTTTAGTTCAAAGCGTTTTAGATAAAGCTGTATCGTAGATTCCCTTTTCTGCCGTCAGTTATTTCTCCCGTAGTTCTTTCTAGTCCATGTCCTTTTAAAGCAGTCCGTTCTTGATTTGATTTTGTTTTTGTTTCGCCTTTCGCTCCTTTCCGCTAAGGCGCCGCTAGGTCCTTTTTTTGGAGACTAACTTGTCCTTCGGGAGTGCTGGTCGTTCGTTTCTCAATAGGAGTACTCTCCGAAAAAGGTTGTAATCCAATTTGATTTAGGTATTTCCAATGTTTTACAGATATATTGCCGTTTCTCTATTTCTCCCTTCCTTGCTGTATGCTCAGGCGGCCATACCTCTGGACCAGCGCAGATTGCTGGTTTCTTCTCTGTTCAGGTTTGGGGTTCCCATCTGCTTCGGCGGGGGTTTGCACCTCCTCCCGTCCTCGCTCGATGTTCCCCTTCCTCACGCTAGCCCCTACGAGGCTCCACGCTGCGGATTTCAGGCAATCTGAATGAAGAAAGTCAAGCTAAGTTGCAGCGGTTTGTTTCTCAGCTTCGCTCCGCCATGGCCCCGCCCCGGAAGTCGCATTTGCATGGTTTTGAACTGCTAGGTTGGCAGGAGCTGGGGCAAAGACAGGGGCTCACCCCGTCGTGTGGCACTTGGGCCTCGAACCTGGGCTGCCAGGTTTCCAGCCAATAAACCCAGTGTCTTAACTGCTGAGCCACCGCACCGTCCATCAGCAAGAATAGTCTTTTTCTATTCCATCATCAGTCTCATCACATGCCCCAAGTATTTTACTTGCTGATTACTACCTCGAGCAAGCAATTTGTTTAATTCAGGATTGATTGGTGTGGTTCTCCATGCAGTCACTCTGTTCTTCACAATCAGCAACAGCCCCGTGGTCACGTGATCAAAATTCAGACACTTGGCAATGACTTGTATTTATGATGGTTGCACTGTCCCAGGGTCACGTGATCACCGTTTGTGACCTTCTGACAAGCAAAGTCAATGGAGAAGCCAGATTCACTTAACAACCATGTTCCTAACTTAACAACTGCATGATTCACTTAACAACTGTGGCAGGGAAAGTTGTAAAATAGGGCAACATTAACTTAGCAACTGTCTTGTTTAACAATGGAAATTTTGGGCTCAGTTGTGGGCCTAAGTCGAGGTGTTGTAAGGAATATCCTTCTGGGTTCAGTTCCAAGTGGGGAAAAAGACACTGGATTCATGAAAGTTGCTTGGAAAGAAGGTTTAATATGGTGGACAGGAGCACATGGCATGAGCCCCTGTACAGAAAAGGTAGATTACATGCTTCCAGGTGCGGGTGAAGAGGAAAAAGGAGAGAGAGATGCTGAGTCCCTTGGTTTTATAATCTCCGTTGGGCCCCACCTCTTAGTTTCCTGTTCCTGTGTATATAATGCACTGATTGGTGGTCAGGCTCTATAGTCTTTTGTCTGTCCCAGGCTTGGCTGAATGAAAGGGCCTTGGGCAAATCCTATTATGGTTCTTTGTTATGTTGCTCAAGGCTAGGTGGAAGGAATGTGGCAAGGGTGGGGACAGGGAGCTGCAGGAAGCTGCTTTGTATTTAAAACCTGTTTCTCTTTTCCTCATTCAGGGAAACATATTCTTTCCTTTTTCAATATTTCCTAGGATATTTCATTTTTCTAGGAGTGGGTGGGTACTAACTTCCTACAATCTCTTTTTTTTTCAAAACATGTGAGTGCAACACATGTTTTGACACAAGCTTCAAATTGATCAGGTCAGGGAGACTTGATGGATGCTTTAAATTTTCTCTGATGCAAAGGGGAAGACGTTGAAAGAGGCAGTTGAAAGAGGCAGCAGCAGGATTCCTTCAGTGGCTCCCAAAAGGAGAGCTTTCAACCATGATGGTCAATGGCCATGGCAAAAGTTCTGGAAATAAATTTACAGTATCCAATTTTCCATGCCAATTATGTTTAGATGTTTGATATCACTTTCTGTGAGCTCCCAGACAGGTTTCAAGCAAGCACAGGTCCCACAATATTTCCACAGCCATGGTTTACCTTGAAATCACAGGCTGCCCATTTCCAAGGGATGGTTCTTGAACCTGCCCTAGGTCTTACTTTAGTGCATCTAGGATTTGTGAGTCCAAATTGAGGTTAGCCAGTGTGCAATCCAGGCTTTTCCTTTCCTTTCTTTTCTTTTTTTCAAAATTACACACAATGAGCCCTGGGACTCCTACTCCTGAGACCACCAGTGCAACATACCCTGCTTTACTGGGCAGCAGTCAGGGCTTGGGTTTTGAAGATCCTTTCTGCTAGCTCTTCAAGTGGGGAAATTGCCTGAGGGGACCTGTCCCCTTCCCCCATGGAATTAGCAGGGAGATATGACTGCCTGGGCTTTAATGCCACAAAGCAGGAGCAACAACAACAAAACAACAACAACAAAAACCCCGCAAGCTAAAAGCAGCTTTGGGTGGAGGTAGGTGAAAAAGGATAACCTCAGTCTAATTCTGAATGGCGTGTCTCTGTGTGTTTGTGTATGCAGCTACAAATTTCCCTCCCACTAGACAGAAATCTAAAGTGTACAGAACTCGCTGTGGCAACCACTCCCAATACAATTCTTACATGAGTACATTAAACTGATTACAATATAGATGAGACAAGAAAGAAAAATTTTACAATGAATTTCAGTGAATGAAGCAAGGAAAGAAAGAAAAAGAAAGAAAAAAAAACTTTACAATGAATTTCTGTGACTGAAGCAAAGAAAGAAAAACTTTACAATGAATTTCCCCCCTCCCCCCTAGTCTTTTCAGCTGTCTTCTGGGGATTGAAAATAGACTTTTGGTCTTTATTTGTCCATCTCAGGGTCCTTTCATTCATGTCTGCTGGGTGGCCTTAAGTTTGGTGGTAAGGCTGGTCAGTCAGGCTTGGAAAGATCTGCTCCACTCTGGTTGCTGTGATGACTAGAGGACTAGATTCAAACCCAATTCTGGCTCAAATGGATGGAATGTCTCTACTGGAGGCAGTATCTGAGCCCATTTGCTCTGCTTCAATAGGCTTCAAAGACATAAGAACAGGGTCCCCTCCCCCCTTTGCTGGTAATTCTACCAGGAAAGGCATTGTAAAAGGATTAGAGATTGGGGGGGCTGTAGATAGCTTGCAGGCAGGGTTTGAGGAAAACAAACAACACATCAGTATTGCAGTTAAATCAATTATAACAAAATGGAGACATCACCGGAAAAAAAAATGAACAGACATTTCCATCTCAGCAGAGAATTGGCATCCATTAAACATCGCAGAAGAGCAATATTAAAACTGTTTGCCTGTACATACAGTAAATGTAAGAATGAAATTTTCCTGTAAATTAACTTAAAACATTCTCCCTTAAACTTGGGCTTTTCTTAAAAACAGAGAGAAGAATAAGAAAATTGAACTCTGTTCCTTGTCCCAGACCAGGTTGGCCAGACCTAACTGGGCAAAGACATTTTCTTTTCTTTTCAGTGCTTTTAATTCTTTTCTAACAATTTGAAATTCATATCTCTAGGGAACAGAGACATTTTACAGTTGTAATTACCTCGAGGACGCACAAGACTTAAGACAAAGACGTACACATACACAAAAACAGGGACAAAGAGGATGACAGGACACACACACACACATCATTCCTGCCATAAATCTCAGTTAAATTAGGGAAGGCACAAATCTTAACAAACAAACCACGTGGTTACATATAAGAGAGAGAGAAGAAAAGAGAGAGAGAGACAAACAAACAAAAACCTCAACATTTTGCCTTTTCTGTTTTTTCTTAAGTACCTTTATTTAGCCAAATTGTGTGTTTTGTTTTGTTTTGTTTTTCTGTGTCATCCCTCAGCAAAGCCCATTTCCTACACAATTTCTCTGCTTTACTTTTGCAAATTCCTGTCATACAGGCATATTCCTGGTGTCCCAGGCTCCAAGCCCCAACTCTCAAAGGGTTCCCGCCACTCTCGAACTAGAGCTTCCCATGATCCTTTAAATGTAAGGTTCACTTTGGCTTAGCTAGTGACACGCTCACAGTTTTCAGAGGCTAAAAAAACTCTGGGAAGGACTTCCGATTCCCTCATGGAAGTAAGGGTCTCTTCCTCGGGGAATCTCCTTAGGTTTATCAGATCCAAAAAAGGGATCTGCGAGGACGTAGCCGCCCCTGTGCGACTAGTACTAGGACCTCCACTTTCTATTCACGGGCTTCACATTTTAGAACGGAAAAATTCTGGGGTTTGCTTTTGGGATGTGCACATAAAAAAACAACAACAAAATTTGCTTTCCCACCCTTCAATCACACACGCACACACATTCTTCCTCCTTCCCTAACAGAAGGTCCTGTGCTCTGTAAACGCTAAACAGAACTTACACAAATCAAAAACAGAGAAAGAGAAGACATTGACACATAGGCTGGTAGATGAGAAAGAAACTCTATACTACCAAAATGAGGATAAACAAAAATAATTCAATATTATGAAAAGCTGTATGAGCAAGAAGTTTCAGAAAAGAAAATTAAAGAATATTTTGAAAAAAAATGGAATTGCCTAAAGTACCAGAAAAGGTAAAAAAAACTATATTAAATGAATGAATATCAATGATGGAATTATCAGAAGCAGATCAAGATACAAAAGAACAACCAAACACCAGGACCAGGTGGGGCAGTGGCAGAATTTTACAAAGGTTTTACATAATGAAGTATTGATTGATGCAAAGGTACCAAATTCGTGAATGGAAGCAAATATTACTTTGATTCCAAAAGAAGATTCAGATTTAATGCAGATAAAACTATAGGCCCATCTCTTCACTGAATGCTGACTATAAAATATATACTTCAATAATGGCAGCAAACTAAAAGGTTCCTAAATGAATTTATACATTCAGATCTCTTAAGCTTTTTCTAAGAGACAGATTAAAAACAAAATGAGAATGATTTTAAATACATAAAAAGGCACAAGAAAAGGATGTCCACTATATCCCATGCTATTCATATTGATACTGGAAGTGCTAAATATAAATATTATGGCAGACACAGAAATTAAAGGCATGGAAACTTGAAAACTAATTTTGCACCAAGTGAGAAATAAAATAGGTTAATAACCAACCTTGCTGACAATTTTGTTGTCCAAAATGTAGAGAAGAGAACTAGAGGAGAGAATTAAGTCCATACTTGACTTAATACTTACAAACAAAGAAGAAGTTGTAGAAGGATTTGAAACTGCATCATCAACATAACACAAACAATTGAACACAATTGAACACACTAAAGTCTTAGATTTTAAAAAAGCTGACCTTAATAAACTCAGAGAAAACTTTAGAAAGATTCCTTGGATGAAAGTCCTAAAGGGAAAAGCAACTCAAGAAGCTTGGTAAACTCTGAAAAACATGATTATAAAAGCCAATTGCACAATACCAATGAGAAAAAAAACCAGAAATCCAAGAACAAAACCAGCATGGCTGCACAAAACCTCACTGACAAATTTAATGAATAAAGGACAAATAGAAAAAATGGAAAAAGGGACACACAACTAAGGCAGAATACCAGCAGACAGCAAGAATCTGTAAAGAAAAGTCAGGAAACAAAGGTCCTGAATTAACAAAGACTTGCAACAAAAGTCAAAGATAATATAAAAGGTTCTTCCAACACATAAATAACAAGAAAAAAAATCAAGGAAACAGTTGGACCACTAAGGAGAGAAGGCAACACAGAGAAAGCCATGAGTTGCTTAACTTATTCTTTGCATCGGTCTTCATGCAAAAAGAAATGCAGCCCAACTAACCAGAAATATAACTGGAAAGGGAAAGAAAAAAAACAGACTGAAAAAAAAACAGACTGTAAACTAAAGTTAAAATAAGCAAAAACAGTAAGAGAACACCAGGTCCCAGAGTCCTAAAGGAGCTGGTAAATGAAATCTCAGAACCACTGCACCACATCTTAAAAAAAAATCTTGGGACACGGGAACTTTATTTATTTATTTATTTATTATTTATTTTATTAGATGCTCTTATAGGCCGCCCAATCCCGTGGGACTCAGGGCGGCGTACAACATGAATAAGAAGCGTACATTTAAAAACAATAATCATAATTTAGATTAAAATATAATTAAAAAGAAAACATTATAAACACAACATTCAGGGGGAATCTGATTATCCTATTCACCCCATCTGCCGGAAGAGCCATGTTTTTAAGGCTTTACGGAAGGCCAGCAGGGTGGGGATAGTCCGGATCTCTGGTGGAAGTTGGTTCCAGAGGGACGGGGCTCCCACAGAGAAGGCCCTCCCCCGTGGCCCCGCCAGTCGGCATTGTTTGGCCGACGGGACCCGGAGGAGGCCCTCTCTGTAGGACCTAACCGGTCTTAGGGAGGTATGTGGCAGGATGCGGTCCCACAGGTAACCTGGCCCTGAGCCATGTAGGGCTTTAAAGGTAACGACCAACACCTTAAATTGCAACCGGAGACTAATTGGTAGCCAATGCAGCTGGCGAAGGAGAGGTGTTACGTGGGTGTATCTTGGTACACCCACTACAGCTCGCGCAGCTGCATTCTGTACCAACTGGAGTCTCCGGATGCTCTTCGAGGGTAGCCCCATGTAGAGCGCGTTACAGTAGTCTAGCCGTGAGGTGACAAGGGCATGAGTGACTGTGAGCAAGGCCTCCCTCTCCAAGTAAGGTCGCAATTGGTGCACAAGACGGATCTGTGCGAAGGTCCCCCTAGCCACAGCTGAAAGATGTTGATCCAATTTTAGCTGTGGGTCTAGGAGGACACCCAAATTGCAAACCTGTTCTGAGGGAGTCAATTTTTCTCCCCCAAGAACCAAGGAGGGACAGTCGACATAGTCCTTGGGAGGCAATATCCAGAGCCACTCAGTCTTGTCTGGGTTGAGCCTGAGTCTGTTCACTCCCATCCAGACCCTCACATCGTCCAGGCAGCGGCACATTACATCAACTGCTTCACTGAATTGACACGGGGTGGAGATGTACAACTGGGTATCATCAGCATACTGCTGATACCTCACCCCATGTCGTCGGATGATCTCACCCAGCGGTTTCATGTAAATGTTAAACAGGATGGGCGAGAGGACCGAGCCCTGTGGCACCCCGCAAACCAGGGGCCTAGGGGCCGACCTCTGTCCTCCTGTCAACACCGACTGCGTCCTGTCAGAGAGGTAGGAGGAGAACCACCGTAAAACAGTGCCTCCCACTCCCATCTCCCCAAGACGACGCAGAAGGATACCATGGTCAATGGTATCGAAAGCCGCTGAGAGGTCAAGTAACACCAGGATGGAGGAATAACCCCCATCCCGGGCTCGCCAGAGATCATCCATCAGCGCGACCAAAGCAGTCTCCGTACTGTAGCCGCGCCTGAAACCCGATTGAAAGGGATCCAGATAATCAGTATCCTCCAATAGCCGCAGGAGTTGGAGCGACACCACCTTCTCAACAACTTTACCCAAAAAGGGTAAGTTGGAGACTGGACGGAAGTTTTTTAAATCCGCTGGGTCCAGGGAAGGCTTCTTGAGGAGGGGCCTCACCACCGCAGCTTTTAAAGGCTGTGGGATGGATCCCTCTCTCAAAGAAGCGATCACAACCGCCTGGAGCCAGCCGCGTGACACCTCCCTGCTGGCAGAGACCAGCCAGGAGGGGCACGGGTCCAATAAACAGGTGGAGGCGCTCATCGCTCCTATGGCCTTGTCCACATCCTCAGGAGTGACAGGCTCAAACTCGTCCCATATAACAGGACTAAGACTCGCCCCTGTCATCTCGGCTTGCCCTGTCCAAATGGAGTCCAGGTCTGTCCGAATCTGAACGACTTTATCCGCCAGAAACTGAGAAAATTCCTCAGCTCTGCCCTGCAAGGGATCTTCAACTCCCCCTTTGGCTAGGAGGGAGCGAGTCACCCTAAACAGGGCGGCTGGGCGGGAGTCGGCGGACGCAATAAGAGCGGAAAAATGCGAGCATTTTGCCGCCCTTATCGCCACTAAGTAAGACTTAATGCAAGTTCTTAAAAGTGTCCGGTCAGACTCAGCTTTACTGGCTCTCCATCGTCGCTCTAGGCGTCTCTTTAGGCGCTTCATCTCCCGGAGCTCCTCAGTAAACCAAGGAGCCCTCCGGGATCCGCTGCCACGGAGAGGCCGCAAAGGCGCAATCCGATCTAAAGCCCCCGTTGCCGCCCGATTTCAGGCAGCCACTAGAGCCTCAGATGAATCGTGTACCAGGGAGTCAGGTATTTCCCCAAGTTCCCTCTGAAATCCTTCAGATTCCATTAGGCGCCTGGGGCGGAACCACTTAATCGGCCCCGCCTCCTTGCGGTGGAGGAGTGGTGCCATGAAATCCAACCTCAGAAGGAAATGATCTGACCACGACAAGGGTACTGTGACTAAACCCCTCAGCCTCAGATCATCTCTCCACTGCCCCGAAAGAAACACAAGGTCAAGCGTGTGACCTCCCTCATGAGTCGGACCCTGAACTACTTGGGTCAGGTCCATGGTTGTCATGGAAGCCATGAACTCCTGGACTGCCTCCGAGGTTTCACCGGGCGATGGCAAATTAAAGTCCCCCAGCACCATCAACCTGGGGAACTCAATCGCCAGCCCTGCTACCGCCTCGAGCAGAACAGGCAGGGCCTTTGCAACGTAGCTAGGAGGCAGGTACGCTAGCAAAAGGCCCACCTGGACCCCTAAGTCCAACTTCAGAAGGAGCATCTCACACCCAACAATCTCCGGGGCAGGGCTCCTTCGAGGATTAATGTTCTGGCGAGCTATAAACGCCACTCCTCCACCCCTTCCCTGGGGTCGCGGCTGATGCTGAACTGAGAACCCGTCCGGGCACATCTCGGAGAGGGGAACCCCCCCCTCCTGGCCTAGCCAGGTCTCAGTTATACATGCCAGGTCCGCCCCCTCTTCCAGGATTAAATCCCGTACAAGGGGGGCCTTGTTGGTAATTGACCTGGCGTTCAACAGCAGCAGCTTGAGCCCAGGGCCCTGACATCCCTGGTTACCAGGACCTCGGGTTGAGCAAGATGGAACCAAACCAGAGGGGCCAGAACAAGAAATCGCTTGGAGACAGCGAGTTCTCGTTCCCCGAGAGCGGCCTACCCCTCTGCTCCCGCCATACCTACCTCTCCCTGTTATGACCGTAATCCTCCCGTCCCCCATCCCATCAGAGATCCACTCCCCTCCCCTACTGGTCCCCCCCTTTCCCGACAGACCATGCATACCATTCATACTACACCTCGGAATGAACCTAAGTCCCCCTCCACTTCTGTTTCCACACTCAGCAGAGGGGGACAAAGACCAAACCCCCGGCTTACTCATTCCACTATAATCCATAAAACTCTATCACACAATCATACCCATTCATAGCCCACACCATAACCACAGTCACAATGCTTCTGGGGTAAAAATTGCAAGGTTAATTATCACAAATGTTAAAATCAATAAAATTAATAAGGAGCATGTAAAGATAATCTCATTAAAAATTAAGTCAATCCAAGAGTTCCAGTGTCCAGTCATGGGAAGCCAATAGTCCAGGGGCTGATGGTGTGTCTCCCTATCCAGATGGTATCTATAAATCACGAGCTCTCTCCCTCCAGAGTCCGATGTCAATCTGTCATAGGGGGAGGTCCCCCATAGATAAGGGGGGCCTGAGGAGGGGGAACTGGCCACTGTAGCAGTCCAGATGGTGGGCCCGGTCGTCAGTGCGGCCCCAATAATAAACACAGGTGATTCAGTGGTGCTGGCCTGCATAGCAGTATTGTTCAAATCCCGTTTCCAGGCTGTAGAAGGCACGGTGCTCGGCCGATGTTCCCACGGCATTCCAGTCGCCTCTAAAATGGCGACCTCCTTCCTTCCCGCATCCCACTTCAAGTTTTAGGCCAAAGACATAAAAAAAGGGCCTGGCCCACAGCAGTTCAGTGTTGGCAGTCCCGGGGGATTGCTGGCAGTCCCGGGGAACTACCTGAGAACTGGGAAAGAGCTAATGTGGTTCCCATCTTCAAAAAGGAAGAAAAAAACTAAACACTGAGCCCTATCTAACAAAATGAAATTCAATGCAGAGAAAAGTAAAATCCTACACTTAGGTAAGGAAAACCAAAAATATACATAACTATTATAAATTGGTGCAACAAATTAAAACAGATTTGGAGAAGTGGAAAAGTAGCCACCATAAAATGAATATCCTGCAATGGCTAGCAGACAAAACAGGGCTAAGGGGGGGGGGGAAGAGGGGGGGAGAAGGAAATATCAAAGGATTTAGGAAGATACATTAACTTGGTTAAACAAATGTAATTTAATTTAATTTAATTTAATTTAATAGATTTGTATGCCGCCCAACTCCCGAGGGACTCTGGGCGGCTAACAACATATAGCATGATTATTATTTCCTAAAATGATTTGTACCCAGACAACACACTATTTAATTGAAATTGGAATTTTCATATGCCATAAAGTAAAATAAAAAACAAAAAATTACCTCCCCACACACATACACACATGCATACACACATTTCCCAGTTTTCTATGGTTTAAAGGTAGGTACTCACCTTCCTTCCAAGCAGCCTTTGAATTGAAACTCAAAACCCCTTTAAAACCTACTTTCCAATGGCCAAGGTCAAAGAAATTTACTTAGGCCAGGATCATTGGAGAGGTTAGCTTGGAGTCCCATCTGTTTGGGTGCCAAATTGTTGTAAGGAATATCCTTCTGGGTTCAGTTCCAAGTGGGGAAAAAGACACTGGATTCATGAAAGTTGCTTGGAAAGAAGGTTTAATATGGTGGACAGGAGCACATGGCATGAGCCCCTGTACAGAAAAGGTAGATTACATGCTTCCAGGTGTGGGTGAAGAGGAAAAAGGGGAGAGAGATGCTGAGTCCCTTGGTTTTATAATCTCCGTTGGGCCCCACCTCTTAGTTTCCTGTTCCTGTGTATATAATGCACTGGTTGGTGGTCAGGCTCCCAGGAGGCCATGCAGTGGCAACTCTATAGTCTTTTGTCTGTCCCAGGCTTGGCTGAATGAAAGGGCCTTGGGCAAATCCTATTATGGTTCTTTGTTATGTTGCTCCAGGCTAGGTGGGAGGAATGTGGCAAGGGTGGGGACAGGGAGCTGCAGGAAGCTGCTTTGTATTTAAAACCTGTTTCTCTTTTCCTCATTCAGGGAAACATATTCTTTCCTTTTTCAATATTTCCTAGGCTATTTCATTTTTCTAGGAGGGGGTGGGTACTAACTTCCTACAGAGGACTACCTGTATTTTTTTCTTTCTTCACTTTTTCTTTTTATTAAATATCCTAGAATCAGAGAGTTGGGAATGCCCTTCTCTTGTTCAACTTCCCACCCAGGGAAAGAAACCTCATATCATCCCAGACAAATGGCTGTCCAAACTTTACTTGAAAACATCTAGTAATAAAATATCCATGACTCTAGCAATCCTTCTCTTTAATGATTTTGCCTAATCTTGTTATTGCTTATATTTCTAAGCTTAAACTCAATTTTTCTACTCCAGCATACTGTCCACCTTTATCTATTCTTGAACCCATGAAAATAAAATCATCTACCAACTTCACCTTTTTATTCATTAAGCCTGCAGGTTGACATGATCTTGGTCTTTTTAATATTTGACTATAACCTCAAATATTAATTTCCATTTTACTTTCATTAAGAGCTCATCTACATTTTCTTTACCTCCAGCTAAGAAATTGATATCAAATGTGTATTTCAAATCGTTGTTTTCAATTTCAGATCTTAACTTCAGCTGTCATCACTTCCATTCACTGTATGTTCTGGGAATATATATATCTGTATTATATTCTATATTCTATTCTATTTCTCCAAAATCTGTTGTTATACCACCACCTCCTCCTCCTCCCCCTCCCTAAAGACTCCTTAGAAGAATCACTTTGTTCAGACACACCATTAGCTTACAATTCAATGAAAAAAAATCCCACCTCTTTTTTGTATTTTCTTGTTTCCTTTATTATCCTTCTTATGTTAGCTTGGAATTTCTCTCTCCATCTATGGCTCCATACTCTGAAAAAACAAATACTTTGTTGTGTGAGAAATTAGGGCAATTATTCAGTAATTTGCACATTGTCTTGCACATCTTCTTCAGCTTAGGCATATACAGTGATCTTTTCTAATTTTTAGGTAACACAATTCCATTTCATATTCATTGACATATTCATTGACATGCAATTATGAGCACTTTAATTGCCTGTTTTTCTGCAGCTTTACATGGTTTCATTGATATTTCTTCTGGTGCTCTCCTGTTTGACAGGTGGCCTATTGCCTTCAGTACTTCATTTTCTAGTGGAGTTGGGTTTTGAATATATGATTTTTCTATATATATATTTGATATTTGAGAATATAATATTTCTAAAAATATTTCTGTCATTCTACAATGATAAAAGGTTTTAGTATAGTCCTTCTTCCCAGAGTTTGCCTATATTGGATTACTTCTGTGATGCCTCTTTGCGTATTTCTAGCTCAATTGTAAATGTCCCTGTGATTCCTCTACTCTCTTAAAAAGTTATTTGTTTCCTATATTTATATGTTATATGTGTTCACACTTTGGCTGATAGCTCTTCCCTTATCCTTTCTAGTTTGATCTTTAACTATAAAGAAATTCATACATGCATCTGCCCCCCCAGAAACTGATACTGTTTGGTATTAAAAGTGATTTTAAAAAAAGTCTGGCAATGATAAACAGATATCTGATAGCTAGATTAAGAAAAAGAGACTGTGTGGGAAGGAAGTTTTAGTCACAGGCATGATATTTTGGGGGAGTAAAAGAGCCGGGATATACAGGTAGTCCTCAATTTACGACCACAATAGAGCCCCAAATTTCTGTTGCTAAGTGACACATTTGTTAAGTGAGTTTATTCCCATTTTATGATCTTTCTTGCCACAGTTGTTAAGTGAATCACTACAGTTATTAAGTTACTAACTGGCCTCCTCATTGAGTTTGCTTGTCAGAAGGTCGCAAAAGGGGCACTGCAACCATCATAAATATGAATATAAATATGCTACCGGGGCGAACCGGTAGCAACCCACCACTGCTCCATACCCTGTTTATCAAATAGTTGGCTGTTTTCAAGACTTCCCCCCAGTACATTCTACTCATTCCTGCATCTGCAAGCAGTGAGTCTTTCATGGTTTGCATTACGCCATTCCTTCTTTCAGCCACTTCGTTTTCTGCTGGCAAGTACGGATTCGTACGTCTATGCCTTATGCCTAAACTCCTCAACCATCTTTGGAAACTATCAGACATGAACTCTGTTCCCCTGTCTATTTGCAGCTGTCATACTTGACAGCCATACCTGCACTCTACAAGTCTTACCCATTGCTTGAACTGTTGTAATAACTCTGTCTTGCTTTTTAGCAGATAGCAAAACCCGTATCTAGTGTAATCATCCACTATGACTAGGGCATACCTAGCTCCTCCTAGAGAGGGTGCCATAGGGCCAATCAAATCAGCGTGCACTAACTGCAAGACTGTTCATTTGCCTTGAACTTTTCTTACTCACAGGATACACCCTGGACTTTGACTCTTTACAAACAGTGCAATCTAAGTACATCTTGCATTGCTTTAGCTTAAGTCCATCTTCTGCAGTAGTGAAATTTGTATGCCCCAATCTCCTGTGCAATAAATGTACACAATTGTCATGTGTGGGAGTGTTTGTAAGTGTCCGTGCATAACCATTCTCTTGCTTTCCTAGTATGTACAGATTATCCTGCTTAACACCGCGTGCACGAATTCTTCCACCTTTCCTTATGGTGTATTGTCCTCCAGCAAACATTATTTCATACCCCTGACTATCTAAACTTGAAATACTTAATAGATTATGGTCTAATTCCGGTAGATACAATACATTGTCTAATGTTTCCCCGCTCTTAGGTACATATTACTTTCTATTACTACATGTAGGGACGAATGACACAAAAAAGGACTTGAAAACAATATTGAGTGATTATGAGCAGATAGGCAAGAAAGTCAAAGACTTAGGTGCACAAGTAGTTTTTTCATCTGTACTGCCAATGAAAGGACAACATCCGGTAAGAGAACAAAGAATTCTAGAAGTGAACCACTGGCTAAAGGGTTGGTGTCGCCAAAAAAACTTTGAGTTCCTGGACCATAGTCTGTACTACCTCCAAGATGGGCTTTTGGCAAGGGATGGGTTGCACCTCACAAAGACTGGGAAGAATGTCTTTGGAAAACGACTGGCCCAACTTATCAGGAGGGCTTTAAACTAAAATTGAGGGGGCAGGGTGACCAGTCTTTAGGATCTCCAGGACCTAATTCCAAGCAAAAAACCCTAGAAAGAAAGGCAAATAATGAAGTAAGGAGGGATGGGAAGGAAGACAAACTCAAACACTGTCACTACGTTTCTTTGTGTTTGTCAGCTGAGCCTCCACTCTGTGTATTAGTAACCAGAGAATCCTTATCTCTAAGTGTCTTGTGATGTGCTGATTTACTGTGCATGTGTAGTTTCTGTTCCTTTGTTCTCTCCTTGCTTTTCACTCCATCCGGCTGGACGTATATCTACCGGTAGGAATGTAGTCAGATATATATATTTGTACTGTAATAATAAAAGTGCCTTATTTTAGAATTTAAGCTTCAGTTTTATTTTATTTGAGTTAGCAGCCATGGAAAAACACGGTCTATCCTCCTCTGATTTACAGCCTCTCAAGAAGGGGGCTGCGGAACTTTTTTATCTTCCAACAACTAGGTGGGCGTGGCCAATTTAACAATCCATTAAACAATGCACACAAATTAAACTTTAATTTGTTTTGCTCCTGGGGGTGTTTTATTTGCTTTTGTTTGCATGTTGCCCTTTTGGTTGCCTTTTCTTTTTACTACATCATTTTTTCAGTTGTTTAGGAGTCTAGTGGTCCACTTCAGAAAACTCAGTTTTGCAGCAATTCTTCTCAGCCCCAAGAAGCTTGAGAAACTTCTATTTAAAAGAAACAGACCAAATAAAAGAGGAGGTGGAGTTGCACTATACATAAGAAATAACTACATCTCTACAGAAATAGAGCCACCGAACCAAACAGAGGAAGTAGATGAACTTTTTGCTAGTCAGCTAACTAAGGTATGTAGGAAGCACATCACAATAGTAATGGGGGATTTTAACTACCCTGACATCAACTGGGAGACAAACTCTGCACCAAGTGGAAGATCCAACAGGTTCCTAACAAACCTAGCAGACAACTTTGTTACCCAAAAAGTAGAGAAGGAAACAAGGGGATCAGCCATACTGGACTTAATTCTCACTAACAGAGATGAAATGATAGAAGGTGTTGAAGCTACAGGAACCTTGGGGGCAAGTGATCATGCAATATTGAAATTCAACATTATGCAAACACAAGCAGTAGAACAAAGTCAAACTAGCGTCTTGGACTTTAAGAGAGCTAATTTCAATAAACTTGGAGAGAACTTGGGAAAGATTCCATGGATGAGAATCCTCAAGGGGAAAACAACTCAAGAAGCTTGGGAAATTTTGAAAAGTGAGTTTATAAAAGCCCAGACTAGCACAATACCAATGAAGAAGAAAAATAATAGGTCTCAAAAGAAACCAGCATGGCTGCATAAAAAACTCTCTGACAAATTGAAAGACAAAAAGGACAAGTATAAAAAGTGGAAAGAAGGGGAAATAACTAAGGCAGAATACCAGCAAATAGCCCGAGCCTGTAAAGATGAAGTGAGGATAGCTAAGGCTCACAATGAACAAAGGCTTGTGACAAACGTAAAAAGTAACAAAAAAAGCTTCTTCCAACATATTAAAAACAAGAAAAAAGTCAAGGAAACAATTGGTCCATTGCAGGGAGAAAGTGGCAAGAAGGTGACAAGCAACAAGGAGAAAGCAGAGCTACTTAACACGTTTTTTGCATCTGTCTTTACACAAAGAGAAAAAACAGTCCAACCCATCAAAAACAGCATCATAAAAAACATATTAGGAACACAAGTTAAAATAGGGAAGAAAATGGTAAGGGAACACCTGTCTACCCTAGACGAATTCAAATCACCAGGACCAGATGGATTACACCCCAAGGTTCTGAAGGAACTGGCAGATGAGATCTCAGAACCACTGAACTATATCTTTCAAAGATCCTGGAGTACCGGGGAACTGCCAGAGGACTGGAAAAGAGCTGATGTAGTCCCCATCTTCAAAAAATGGAAAAAAACAGATCCAGGAAACTACAGACCTATCAGCCTGACCTCAATACCAGGAAAGATTATTTTTAGATTATGTTTTAAAAGTTTTGAGTAATTAGGAGTTAAAGAACTAGAGAAATTTTGAAATTTACAATTTGTTAGTATATTTTAATATTATGCTTATTGTATACTATACTCTGTGTTTTTCTGGGAAGTCGGGGGTGGGTGGGTGGGCGAAAGGGGGGAGGGTAAGGGGGTGGAGGAGTGGGGAGGGGTTTGGGGGGAAGGGGGGGAGAAAAAAGAAAAATGTTTGTACTTTGTACTAATACCAGGGAAGATTTTGGAAAAGATAATCAAGCAATGAATCAATGAACACCTAGTAGCAAACAAAGTAAAAACCAAAAGCCAACATGGGTTTGTCAAAAACAGATCATGCCAGACTAATCTTATTGCATTCTTTGACAAAGTGACAAAATTAGTGGACCAGAGGAATGCTGTTGATGTGGTTTACTTGGACTTCAGTAAGACATTTGATAAAGTAGACCATAACCTACTACTAGATAAAGTAGAAAAATGTGGGATGGACAGCAACACCACCAGATGGATTCAAAACTGGCTAACCAACCGCACTCAACATGTAGTGCTCAATGGAACTGCATCTACATGGAGGGAAGTATGCAGTGGAGTACCCCAAGGCTCTGTTTTAGGCCCAGTACTCTTCAACATCTTCATTAATGACTTGGGCGAGGGGATAGATGGGGAACTCATCAAATTTGCAGATGACACCAAACTGGCAGGAATAGCCCACTCTCCAGAAGATAGGCTCAAGATACAGAAGGATCCTGACCAGGGGTGAGATGCTCACTTACCCAGACCGGTGCGCTGCTCCGCGGTCCTTCGTGCTTTGTCGCGCGCGCGCACGCTACGCACGCGCGCCCCCTAGCGTGATTTTGCCTTCTGTGCATGTGCGGAAGCAAAATTGCGCCAAAATCTCGCGAGGGGACGCGCGCGAGAGAGAGATTTTGGCGTGATTTTACTTCCGCGCATGCGCAGAAGCAAAATCTCACTGAAATCTCGCATGTGCGCGCGTCCCCTCGCGAGATTTCGGCGCGATTTTGCTTCCGCGCATGCGCAGAAGCAAAATCTCCCGAAAATTCACAAAAAAGAGATGGCGACGCGCGCGACTGCCCGGTGGAGACGGTACCGGAGCAGTCGCGCGCATATTGGGGTATCGGCAGGTCCCTACCGGAGCTCCGCACTGGACCGCACCGGTAGGATCCCACCCCTGATCCTGACAGACTTGAACATTGGGCGCTATCAAACAAAATGAAATTCAATGGTGAAAAAAGCAAGGTTCTACATTTAGGCAAGAAAAACAAAATGCACAGGTACAGTATATGTGGTACCTTGCTCAACAGTAGTAACTGCGAGAGGGATCTTGGAGTCCTAGTGGACAACCATTTAAATATGAGCCAGCAGTGTGCAGCAGCTGCCAAAAAAGCCAACACAGTTCTAGGCTGCATTAACAGAGGGATAGAATCAAGATCATGTGAAGTGTTAATACCACTTTATAATGCCTTGGTAAGGCCACACTTGGAATACTGCATTCAGTTTTGGTCGCCACGATGTAAAAGCACATTGAGACTCTGGAAAGAGAGCAGAGAAGAGCAACAAAAATGATTAGGGGACTGGAGGCTAAAACATATGAAGATCAGTTGCAGGAACTGGGTATGTCTAGTTTAATGAAAAGAAGGACCAGGGGAGACATGATAGCAGTGTTCCAATATCTCAGGGGTTGCCACAAAGAAGAGGGAGTCAAACTATCCTCCAAAGCACCTGAGGATAAAACAAGAAGCAATGGGTGGAAACTAAACAAGGAGAGAAGTAACTTAGAACTAAGGAGAAATTTCCTGACAGTTAGAACAATTACCGTATTTTTTGGAGTATAAGACGCACCAAAGTATAAGACGCACCTTAGTTTTGGGGGAGGAAAACAAGGAAAAAAGGCCTCTGCCTCCAAGCAATTTGCCAAACAGCAAACAGCAAACAGCACAGATGATATACACTGTTTGCTGTGTATTTCTGTGCATGTGTGCTTGACCCATAGAAATAGCAAAGAATTGGAGAAATGTACATTATGCCAGAAAGTTTTCTTAAATGTAGTCACACTAACTGCTCCCAATTATTTAAATAGATCTACTCCAAGGTAACTAAACTCTAATACTAAACAGGACACTGTTACATTTCAGACTATACTTGTACAGAGCTGTTAAAATTAATTAAAATTTCTGGAAGTATACATTATTCTCTATTATTTAAAAGAAGATACAATAGCACTGGGCCTCTTCAGAGCAAGCATTTATTTTAAAAAGCTTCTTTATTTTGTTAAGTTGTCTAGATTACAGGGGTCTCCAACCTTGGCAACTTTAAGACTTGTGGACTTCAACTCCCAGAATTCCACAGCCAGCAAAGCTGGCTGTGGAATTCTAAGAGTTGAAGTCCACAAGTCTTAAAATTGCCAAGGTTGGAGACCCCTGACTCTAGAACAATAATAAAGCAGTCTTTTAAAAATAAATCTAATAATTTGAACATTCTACAGACATTTATAGTTATTCACTTACCCCCTTGCATCCAGTTCAGCAGAAAATAAAAATATGCGTGTCTCTCCCAGCTATTTGCCTCTTTGCAGCTAATTTCAGTTTCATTTTAGCACGTGGCAAATCAACTTATTCTCTATTTAAAAGAAGATACAATAGCATTGGGCCTCTTCAGAGCAAGCATTTATTTTAAAAAGCTTCTATATTTTGTTAAGTTGTCTAGATTTACAGGGATCTCCAACCTTGGCAACTTTAAGACTTGTGGACTTCAACTCCCAGAATTCCACAGCCAGCAAAGCTAACAAAGCTGGCTGTGGAATTCTGGGAGTTGAAGTCCACAAGTCTTAAAATTGCCCCTGGCTCTAGAACAATAATAAAGCAGTCTTTAAAAAATAAGTCTAATAATTTGAACATTCTACAGACATTTATAGTTATTCACTTACCCCCTTCCATCCAGTTCAGCAAAAAATAAAAATCTGGGTGTCTCTCCCAGCTATTTGCCTTTGCAGTTTCAGTTTCACTTTCATTTTCCCATGTGGCAAATCAGCTGTAGATCGGGAAGTGCTAGTGACTTGCTTGGCTTTATAGCCTCTTCCCTCTTTGCTGCAAACAGGTAAATTGCTGAAAGACAGAGGCCAAAGGGTGGGTGGGTGGGTGGGGCTGCATTCGGTGTATAAGATGCACCCAAGTTTTCACCCTCTTTTTGGGGGTAAAAAGGTGTGTCTTATACTCCGAAAAATACGGTAATCAGTGGAACAGCTTGCCTCCAGAAGTTGTGAATGCTCCAACACTGGAAGTTTTTAAGAAGGTGTTGGATAACCATTTGTCTGAAGTGGTGTAGTGTTTCCTGCCTAAGCAGGGGGTTGGACTAGAAGACCTCCAAGGTCCCTTACAACTCTGTTGTTGTTGTTGTGGTGGTGGTGGTGGTGGTGGTGGTGGTTGTTGTTGTTGTTGTTATTATTATTATTATTATTATTATTATTATTATTATTATTATTATTATTATTATTATTATTATTATTATTATTATTATTATTATTATTATTATTATTATTATTATTATCTCTGTCTCTCTTCGCTCTCTCTCTTTCTGTCTCTCTCTCTTTCTGTCTCTACCTCTTTTTCTTTCTCTCTCTTTCTCTTTCTCTCTCTTTCTCTCTCTCTCTCTTTCTGTCTCTACCTCTCTTTCTCTCTCTCTCTCTCTTTCTGTCTCTCTCTCTCCCTCTGTCTTCTCTCTCTCTGTCTATCTATCTCTATCTATTTTCTGTAGGCGGGGGAGGTGAAAAACAGGCTGTTTTCAGCTGTTTTTTGGCCTCCTGGGGCATCTGTGTGCCCCGTTTTTCACCTTCCCCGCCTCCAGAATGTCTCTCCAGGCCAAAATTGTTGGCCTTACTTTTCAGTTCCAGTCCATGGGGCTCGCAAAGGTAAATCCTGCGCTCGGCCGAAGGGTTGGTAGTGCGATGTGGGCTGGGCAGCTTCATGGTCCTGCGCGGGCGAGATTAATGGCTTCGGCGGGCCGTAGTTTGAGGACCCATGCTCTATATCAATAATATTTGGATAAATCAGTGCCTCCATTGTTGAAAGCCAGACTGGTATTTTCAAATAGTGTTGTTCTTTAATTTTCTCCCAAACTGATAATAGTGCATTCCTAACATAGTGTCTTTGGAAATACCGGGTTTCCCCAAAAATAATACATGTCCCCATAATAAGGCCAATTAGCCTTTTCAGTGCATGCCCCCCCCAAAATAAGCCCCCCCCCTACTTAAATGCATGCGCAGCCGGTCCCCACCATTTACACTGGCTGCTGTACACAAGGTGAGTATGCGAGGCCCGAAGGGAGGGCATGCCACACACACCCCACACGCCCTTACCGTACCTACCGGTAGGGCTGATGGCCTCACAAAATGAGTGGCAGGCCAGCGACGTGCTTTGCGATCCACGGCAAGGAGTGGGTCATGAGGAACACCGCTGACCTAACGCTCATTTCGTTCCCCACTGCTTCCCGCGGCAAAATGAACAGCAGGCCAGCGGCACGCCTCACGATCCACGGCAAGGAGTGGGTCATGAGGTGCGCCACTGACTACGGCAAGGAGTGGGTCATGAGGCGCGATGCTGACCTAACACTCATTTTGCGACGGCAACACATCCAAATGGCAACAGCAGCCCGCCGTCTGTTTATCGAGAGGGGTGGCAGGTGAGACGGTCTCGCTTCTCCCCCACTTCACCTGCCACCCCCAAATTGCATCCCTAAAGGGGGCGGGTAGCTACCGTAAGCGATGGGCAGGAAGCCCTGCCATGCCCGCCGAGGGGGGGGGGAGAAGAGACGGCTAGGGGAGCCATGTGTCACTCCAAGCCCCCCTTTTACCCCCCTCTATACCGGTAAAAGATGCCACAAATGAGTCTTTGTGAGACTCAAAACAAATGAGAGAATGGGGAGAAACGAAGGGAAAGAAAGAAAGGAAGAGGAAGAGGAAGAGAGAGAGAAACAGAAAACAGAGGGAGAATGGTGAAAGGACAGAAAGAAAGGGAGAGGAAGTGGAAGAGAGAGAAACAGAAAACAGAGGGAGACTGGGGAAAGGACAGAAAGAAAGGGAGAGGAAGAGGAAGAGAAACAGAAAACAGAGGGAGGGAGGGAGGGAGGGAGGGAAAGAGAGACCCATTTGTCACACACAGGGAAACCACAATCGCAAACCCTAAACCCACACACAGGGAAACCACAATCGCAAACCCTAAACCCATACACAGGGAAACCACAATGCCAAATCCCAACCACCACACTCCCAGGGTTTTGGATTAATGGATTTAATGATCTAAAATGACTTTTATTTTAACCCCCAGACAAGATGAGTTCAAAAAGGAAGAGCTACTCTGTGGAATTCAAGAAAGGAATCATGGAAGATTCCCAGGGAAATAATCTGGCAGCTTTCTGCAAAGAGAAGATGTTGGAAGTCCGTATGGTCAGAAAATGGAGAGTAGAGTACGAGGTCCTCAGTCAACAGGTGCAGAAGGGAAATGGTAAGAAGCACAAATGTGGATCAGGTCGGCAACCATTATTTCCTGAACTTGAAGACAGCATCTCTGAATGGATCGCTGACAGGAGAGCAAAGGCTTTGGTTGTATGCAGGGCTGATATTCAAGCATTTGCCCTTGAAATGGCTCCACAATTAGAAATTCCCCAGGAACACTTCAAAGCCTCTAAACACTGGTTGGATAACTTCCTTCAGCGACATGAACTGTCTCTAAGGAGATCCACTTCGCTGTTCAAGCTGGAAGATGGTAAACTTGTCAAATGGGCAGTTGCTTTCAAGTCATTTGTTGATGGCATTGACTTTGCCAAGTACAAGCTATCGAACATTATCGCTATGGACGAAACAGCAGTCTTTATGGGCCAAGGGGCTCAAACCACCATAGACCAGAGGGGTGCCACGTCCATTTATATATCCTCCACAGGATACAAAAGCACTCATGTGATGTGCATTTTGGCCATCCGGCTGGATGGGACCAAAGTCCCACCCCTATTAATAAGCAAGGGCAAGAAGAGCAAAATCGAAAAGGTTTCAGGAATTTATGTCCTCTAAACGGAAAAGGCCTGGTGCACCCAGGCAGCTATCAGAAAGTGGGTAGAGCTTATGCTCCCACTTGTTATGAGGGGTGGCCAAAGAGGCATGGTGGTGTGGGATGCAGCCAGCACCCACCGTGCGAAAGCCATGAAAACATTTCTGTCTCAACGCAGGATTGATCAAATTATGATCCCTGCAGGGATGACTGGCTACCTGCAGACATTAGATATAGGCATTAATAAGCCAGCAAATCTGGAAAACTGAACAAATCCCAACTACGTTAAATCTCGTTAATAAAGTATTTGAGTGCGCAGAACTCAGCAGGATGTCATTGGAAATGCAAGATAAAGATGATTCTGAATTCTATAAAACTTGGGACAGGTGGTATAATTGGCTTAATCAAAATAAATATCAAAAACTGCTATAATTATATGTCATAAACTAAGATGGTATAAACAAAAACAAATGTCTACTTTTTCGCATAGACTGGAACAAATTATGGGAATATATACAATTTTACAAGGTTTTAAAATATTAATCAAGTTGAATAAAAGAACCATTGTTGAAAAAGGAAAAATTGTTTTATTGCAATGATAATAGACTGAATATAATATAATAATAGAAAAAAATAAGGAAAATATTGGAAGATAATGATGTAAACAATAACTTTATAGAATAAACACGATTTTGTACCACTAGGCTGTAAAAGGATAGTGTCGACGGGATGGTTGACATGTATGTTCAATGTTTTCTATTTTCAAAGATATTTGATACCTTATTTGTATATACATATGTTTACACATGTTTTTATGTTCGTTTGTTTGTATGTTTGTTAGTTTTTTAATATAATTAATAAAGATTATTTATAAAAATAATAATAATAAGCCATTTAAAGACAATCTGCATGTTCAAATCAACCAGTATATCGAACACCGGATGACAAGAAATGAGCGGGGAAATTTTGTTAAGCCTGGCCTGCCAGAACTTGTACATTGGGTGAAAAATGCTTGGGACCAAATGACTGACGAATGTGTTGCAAATGCTATAAGAGCTGGATACATGGACAGGAGGTACTCCTTTAAGGAGACCTCTATTGCCAAGGACGAACGTTTGGGACCATTGGTGTTGCAGAAATTGAACTCTCAAGAAGAACAGAATGTAAATCAGGATCTGGACATTTTTGATGATGATGTTGTGGAAGAAGATGACATGACAACTGTTAGAAAAATCCAAAAAATCAAATAGAATCAGGAAACCAGATGAGCAATAAAAAACTATTTATTAAGAAATAAAGTAAAATAAATAAAAACAAGAAAACAAGCCTTGGCCAAGGGCCCTAACTCCTCCCAGTGCCATACGGCTCTGGATACAAAGGCTGAGGAGCAGGTGAAACCATATTTCAGGTTACAGGTTTTATACATCTCACAAATCCCACCTTGGTTCCTCCCCCTTACATAACACAATACCTCATACTTTTGGGTATCTCCCATTTTGGATAGCACCCAAATCATACTGACGTCCCCATTGTTCCTTTCCCATGAATTCTAGGTGCTTCCCAGCAGATACATCCTGTCAACATATCCTGTTTTTTACTTTCCCACCTTCTCAGCATAATTTTCGGGACAAACAACTTGTCAGGTCAGTGTAACCTCGCTGACATAACAAAAATGATTACATGTGATTATACAATGCTTCTTCTTTACAGATACATTCAAAATGGTTACACTTTTGCCTGCCTTTCACATCTTTATTACACAGAATAACTTTCATTTTTCTCACAATCCTGCCTTTCCCTTTAGATCAATATTTTCATTGATCCTATGTGATCGGTCTTATTCTTGTAACTGTTCTTGTATCTCCTGCAACATGATACGCACTTCCTGCTTATTTAGGGTCCTCTGCCCTAACTTTTTCTCTTTGCTTTTCTTGCAACAGCACTTACTGCATTTGATACAGACAGGCATACATTTCACACAGATACACGATATAAGGCACACAACTATAATGAATATATTGCCTACGAATAGGTCTTTTACCCAAGCAAAACTAGGTATCCAAGAGGTTAACATACTCCATATTCCTTTAAATGCAGTGTTCTCAGTTTCATATTGCAGGTGGGTAGTAATATTATGTAAGGCTTGTAATTTAGATTCGATAAATCATGATTTATCTTCTATATCAAAGCAACATAATCCTTGGAATTCCTCACAACCATGGCCCATCCGTAACAAGATATAATCGATTGCAACCCGATTCTGCAATAAAGACTTCCTTACCTCTCCCATCTCATCAGCCAACACTGCTATGGCAGACGAAGTCTCATTAATGCTTTCCGCCAGGGCACAAGCAAGATGTCCTATCTGCTTATGATTATATTGTGTTGCAAACCAAGGAAATAAACCTAGAAGTCCAGCTTCTACTTTAGATAATACCACCACCTCATCACTACATCCTGCATCAATTGGTACGGACCTCCGTCCCCTATAATTCCCACCACCAGTATATCCAGTCATGTTATACTGCACTGGAATTATAGGCCATTGTATAATATGTGAATCCTGTATCACCAGGTGAGGTTCACCCCCTTCCTTAGGTGTTTCTGCATGTTCAGGTTCAGGGTCATGTGTCTCACCTGTAATGTCTTTCACACTATCCTTTGCAACTGTAGTCTTCTTTGCAGGTATGCGATTTCTATGATACAAGGTAGCATTCATCATTTCATAATAAAACTGAGTTTCATGATTAATATTTTTAAAATGTGTTACTCCCATAAATGTAGTCAGGCGCCCAACGGTACATGGCCCTCCTATTGCATGTGCAGGAATATATGCAAAAGCTTATAAGCCACAAAACAAAAACCATCCTTTGGGTAAATATATCACCTGCCCTAATGCATCTACTTCTTCAGTTTCAGTGCAAGTGAACACACGTTCTGTAGGCACAGGTGTATATGTAACCCTTTCTATCTTCTTCTCTGGTTGTTTGTATATAATGCAATCATAAGCTGGCAAAATATTTTTCGTTTCAATTACCAGTTTCTTCTGATTGGTCCATCTATTGGGCTTAATTGGATGACCAAACAAAGTAACCACCTTTGATAGGTTATAATTGTTAGGTTCAATAATGATTTTTGCTTCTTCAAACAAAAACTTTCCAGGGACTGGTACACCAACAAAACACGTAGACATGATATCTGAAACTGTTGTCTCCCCTTTCACACAAAAGGATGAACTATTCAAAGCCACTTTCATTAAGTCGAGAAAAATGTTTCCCTCCTTCTTCATAGGCTCTTCTCTAACATGTCGTGTGTATCTAAGTGGTGTCTTTAAATATCCCACAGTACATCTTCCTTCCCATTTGGCATTGCTATGTTGCCACATAAAAACATAAGCTTAGATGGGGCTTTTATTTCTCTATATGGCAACGTCAATCCCTCCTCTATAATTCTGAATTTCTTATAGGAAGGTGTGTAATTGCCATATTTTTCATAACATTGGTTATATATAGCTTCCATTCTGTTGGACACATCTCTGGGTTGTACAACTACATCATATGTACGGTTACACTTTGGATATTTACCGAGTGGTATGCCGTCGCTAAATGTAGATCTTATACATATTCCAGCCTCATATTCTGGCTCAATCAGTGTCAACGGTGTTTGTATCTGGGAAAATTGTTGTTCAAGCTCAGCATGGAAACAAAATTGTCGCCACAGAATAGGGTAACTTGGCACAACATCTAATGTTCCCATCCCTACTTGAAAAGTCATCCATATTCCCCAGAAACCAATCATCACCCCTATTGCCGAACCACTCATGTTTTCTGTGAACTGCCCCCCCCCCCCGTATATGTGCAATGTAGGTATCTATTGATGTGCACTCAAACTTCAAAACAATCACTCCGGGGACTTACATTCACATACTTCCACAACATGTAACCATACCACTCTAATATCCTGCCTTAATATGAATAAAAGTACAAAATAAAAAGTTATTACTCCTATCCAAATAGGCAACTCTATTTCCCAGTCCCAAGTTGCCATCAATCAGTGTCACTTCTTCTAAAAGTCAATTTAGGCTAGATCTGTTGCCTGAGCATTCACTGTCCATCCATGTGGTGCCGCCACCGGTCTCTTCACACGCGAATAACGAACCCAGCCTTCCTCTGCAGTCCGAACAGCCAACTCGGCTGTCAACAGCACTTGAAACGGTCCTTCCCACATTGGCTTTAGTTCATGTCTCTTTAGAGCTTAAATCAGGACGCGGTCACCGCTCTTAAAGTCACATATTTGAAAATCAAGAGAAGGAATCAGTGCCAATAGTCCTTCGAACCTTAAAAGAGAAAAACACTGGGACAGTCCCTGTATATTTTTCTGAAAACAAGCAACTTCACATTTTAATCTTTGACATTCCCACATTTCTAGTATAAGAAATACCAAACATCATTTCATATAACAAAATTATAATGTTTTTTCTTGTATTTATCTTAATAAGCAATATTGCTAAAGGTAAACATTTCATCCAAGGTAGCGGCAATTCTAAAATTAACTTCTTTAAGATATTTTTCAAGATTTGGATCATTTTCCCAACTTTGCCTAACAAAATTGGACAAAATGATAAATGTAATTGCCAATTAATACCTAATTGGTCTATTACCTATTACACTACCTGGGCTAGAAAATGCGTACCTCTATCATTTTCAATGGTTTTCTCCAACCCATTTCTTGGAACTATCTGCTCCAATATTATTTTCATAGCATCTGAGCATTTACCATTCCTCATGGAAATCCTCATGGAAATACTTCCACCCAACCATTTAAATGAACCACTATCACCAGCAGATTTCTCAATATCCCCACAGCTGGCATCCCACCTGGATTCATTGGAATGGCCAAACAGCCATTCATTTTCCCCCGGTCACTTGCATCCTCATGCTCTTTTTGTTTATCTAATGCAATGTATACATTTCCTCAATATCTGCATTGCAATTACATATATTCCTCTGCATACATACTTTCTTTTCACAAAGTCAATCAATGCTTGTGTACCCCAATGGGTTCCTTCATGCACACGCTCAAGAATGTTTCTCATAATAGGTTCATTCACCATTTGAAATCCATCTCATATCTACTATTTCCACACCTTCTAAACTTAGGCTTGACATCCCATTCCAAAATAGGAATTGTATTTACCATTATCTCTACTTCCTTTCTCATTCTTGCCGCTTCTTACAGCCTTATCTGCTAGCCTATCTCCACAATCAACCTCGAGGAACTCTCCTCATGTGCCAGCCAGCCACGTTGGCCTCTGCCAGATCCTATTTATCCTAGCTTCTTTCCCTGCCTGGAATCAAACCCCGTTCCATCCAAATCCTCTCAAAGGTATGCCAAATACCATAGGCATAGATATTACCCACTTCATTTGCCAATATCTTCAACGCTTGTAACAAAGCAAACACGCTGCTGACCATTCAGACAGCAACCTATTACTAACTGCATATCCAATTTCCCTTCTTTCATCCCCCTCTCGGGATGAGCCATCAATAAACAAAACCAAAAAAAACCAATAGCCTCTATAGGCTTATCCTCCACATCCTCACGCATTCGCATTTGTAGAACTCCTGCGTCTACACATCATGCTCTACACTTTCCCAATCCTTCCTTTCTCCTGATAAGAAATCAGAAATCAGTACTAAACTATCCTAAGATAAAGCCACCCTCTCACCACAGGGTCCATCAACTTACCAGCCCTTTTTTGAGCTAACACACCCTTAGCCACATCATCCTACATAATGTGAACTACTCCAAACAAACAAACAAAAGACTTCCCCAAATCAGGCAAACTCATGTCAACTTAACTTTCTTCAACTCCATTAACTTGTCTCTACATCTCACATCTCACCTCCATGGTTCTATTTCTGACAACTTCTCATATTAGAATTCAACCTTGTCAGTATCTCTCATCTATTCACAATCGGCAGTTCATTAAACTCAACAACTTCTTCAAAAGCAGAGCTCTCAGAGCAGGACATCTGCAAATCCAACAACTTCCGCAAATTCACCCATTCTGCCCCTCCTCTCTCTCTGCAGACTTTAAGAAAAAAAATGTGTAAAAGGGAAAGAAAAGCAAGCCGCTTCCCCCCCTTCTCTCTCACACTCTCTCACAGCTGAATACTCAATTCAGAATACTCAAATCTTTTCAACATCGTTTCAACACAGAAACTCACAAATAACTCTTCTAACTTCTAACTGCCAAACACCTCTCTTCACATTCTCCATAGAATGTCTCTCTAATCAGTATTTTCTGTCAAATACTTTGCCAAGTACAAATCCTTGCTACTTACTATAACTAGTAAAGGAGATCTCTCTCATCCCCTTGTAAACAAGCAGATGTTTACAAACATCCCCATGTTTGCAAACCAACATTTACAGGTCTCCAGACCACCTCCGTTTGAGAACTTTCTCACTTCCATTGAACAAAAAAAACTTTTGTGCAAACTAACATGAACAAAAAAAAATCTTCCTCCCCATCTACCAGGGAATTAATGCCCTTTGCATCTTGTAGCATCTTGAACTTGAACTTACAAGCAGTGGGAAACGGCTTTAAGGTTTTTAAATCAAAAATATGATTTTGGGCCCTAACCACAGCCCATTTCCCAAAGCTCCAAGGACAAGCCTATTCGCAAATGGCCTAAATACATCTTATCACTTTCAAACCTTCCAAAGCAAAAATCTTTATCTGCAAAAAAAATCAACAACCCATTGGTTCCATTCTTTACCTACAATATCAAAACATCTCTCAGATCGGCTGAACATTTCCAGCACCCTAAACAATATCTATCCAAACATATCAGAATATTCCGAAACCTCAATATGTTTCACACCCCGCCAGTGCCATGTACAAACACTGTCCTGCCTGCAAAATAATTCTTAACAACTGTGTTATCTTTCAGGTACAATTACCATTGATTTATAGCCCTCTAAGTCAGATAGGCAAAGAAAAACAACAACACATTTATACATTAACAAATGTAACTGAATTCCCCAGCAGCCATCAAGCCATTTGGCTCTCAAGTAGCTTCAGGACATCAAACATACATAAAAGGGTCACATTCCTCATAAATTACCAAAGAAACCCAAACACTGGAACGAACATACAGCAGGTAAGCTTTACACTTTGCCTTGCCAAGCACACTCTTTAAAACAATATGGTTTAGAGTTTCCACACTCATTCCAATGACAATCATGGCCATATTCAAGCACAACTTTCAGGCTTCACAACTTAGGTTAGCCAATCCCCATTCCACTGTTTTTCCAGCACCTACAAAATATAGGATGTAAAAGGGATTCAAAGGAATCTCATTCCTTCTGCTAGCATTTCTAGTTAACCGGGCCCCATTTCCCCCCGAGACTTTGTTTTCACAGATCACTTTGAACACTCTCAACTACCGTAACCACTCTTACTGCAGACGCACCCCCACATAGGGTCAAACGTCACAACACAGACAGAGATTAATCAACCTCCCAGTGCCAGTCCACCCATCAATCACGCATCACCGCCAGCTTGTTCAAAGGATCAACACACCACACGCCTACGCTTAAGTTAGTACTCACCAAAGCCACGTGTGTGCCGGCGCCTGCACGCCCCTCGGGTCTGCTTTCATTGCCACTGGCTCCTGCGGTCCGGAATTGGAGCAATCTCCCCCTGGACAAGCGGAGGCCCCCCCAGGCTGCCTGAAAAAGAGGCAGGTGCACCCCCGGGTCCAAAGACGTTCACCCGCCCAGTGAGGGAGAGTCCGTCTCCCAGCTGGCTTCGCCAATTGTTAGAAAAATCCAAAAAATCAAATAGAATCAGGAAACCAGATGAGCAATAAAAAACTATTTATTAAGAAATAAAGTAAAATAAATAAAAACAAGAAAACAAGCCTTGGCCAAGGGCCCTAACTCCTCCCAGTGCCATACGGCTCTGGATACAAAGGCTGAGGAGCAGGTGAAACTATATTTCAGGTTACAGGTTTTATACATCTCACAAATCCCACCTTGGTTCCTCCCCCTTACATAACACAATACCTCATACTTTTGGGTATCTCCCATTTTGGATAGCACCCAAATCATACTGACGTCCCCATTGTTCCTTTCCCATGAATTCTAGGTGCTTCCCAGCAGATACATCCTGTCAACATATCCTGTTTTTTACTTTCCCACCTTCTCAGCATAATTTTCGGGACAAACAACTTGTCAGGTCAGTGTAACCTCGCTGACATAACAAAAATGATTACATGTGATTATACAATGCTTCTTCTTTACAGATACATTCAAAATGGTTACACTTTTGCCTGCCTTTCACATCTTTATTACACAGAATAACTTTCAGTTTTCTCACATATTCCAATATTCCACATATTGGAATAAACTGTTGCATTGGAATAAATTGTTGTGTTTGAGTTTGAAAATACTGAGTTTGAAAATATTGTTGAGTTTGAAAATATGGTTGAGTTTGAAAATATGGTTGAGTTTGAAAATATGGTTGAGTTTGAAAATATGGTTGAGTTTGAAAATATGGTTGAGTTTGAAAATATGGTTGAGTTTGAAAATATGGTTGAGTTTGAAGAAATTTATTGTTGTACCATACATGAGCATTGTGGTTTCCCTGTGTGTGGGTTGGGTTCAGGGTTTGCGATTGTGGTTTCCCTGTGTGTGGCAAATGTGTCTCTCTTTCCCTCCCTCTGTTTTCTGTTTCTCTCTCTTCCTCTCCCTTTCTTTCTTTCTTTCTTTCCTTTCCCTCCCTCTGTTTTCGGTTTCTCTCTCTCTTCCTCTCCCTTTCCTTCTTTCCTTTCCCCAGTCTCCCTCTGTTTTCTGTTTCTCTCTCTCTTCCTCTCCCTTTCTTCTGTCCTTTCCCCAGTCTCCCTCTGTTTTCTGTTTTTCTCTCTCTTCCTCTCACTTTCTTTCTTTCCTTTCCCTCCCTCTGTTTTCTGTTTGTCTCTCTTCCTCTCCCTTTCTTTCTTTCCTTTCCCCAGTCTCCCTCTGTTTTCTGTTTCTCTCTCTCTTCCTCTCTGCCAGACCAGACTCGGGTAAGATGAGTGTCTAGTGGCCCGCCCCGCCAGACCTGCCACCCCCAAATTGCGCCCCGCCGCGAGACATGCATCCTACCTGACATTTGTAGCTCCATCGTGTTCCTCGGTGTTGTGTCCAGGGCAGCCCATTGTAAAAAAAATGTCTCGCGAGTTCGAGAAGTTTGATTGAACTCGCGAGACATTTTCTTTTAGAACGGGCTGCCCTGGACACAAAGCTGAGGAACACGACGGAGCTACAAGTGTCAGGTAGGACGCGTGTCTCATGGCCCACCACAGCCCGCCCCGCCCGACCTGCCACACCCAAATTGAGCCCCACTGCGAGACACACGTCCTGCTCCACGAGGCGGTGGCGGCAGGCCAGCCGCTCGGCCGGCGCCAAGAACAGGGAGGGGAGGTGGCGGCGATGGGACATCCAGTCCCATGCTCGATGCCTACTGCACCCCCAAAATAATAAGCCCCCCCGATAAGGCCAAGGCCATATTTCGGGGTTCAAAAAAATATAAGGCCCTGTCTTATTTTCGGGGAAACACGGTAGCTATGTATTTTGTTTTTCCCATACCATAAGAAGGCATGCCAACCTAATTCAAGATAATGTCCCTCCAAAGTCAATAATCGTTTGTTCCTCAAACCAATCCATTCTTTCACCCAAGTAAGTATCGAAGCCTGATAATACAATTCCCAATCTGGTAGCCCAAAACCACCTCTATTTTTAGAATCTTGCAACATTTTCAAACTTAGCTTTGCTTTTTTCCCTTGGCAGATATATTTTAATATTGTTTTATTTAATTCTTCAAAATATTTTTTTCCCAGTTTTATTGGTGGTATTTGAAATAAGTATAATAACCTTGGCAAAATATTCATTTTTATAGTGGCTACTCTTCCCATCAATGATAGATGTAGATTTTTCCACTTCTCTAAGTCCGTTTTAATTTGTTGCAGCAGTTTATAATAATCTTTAATTGTTACACACCTTGCCGTTAGTTGAATTCCTAAGTATTTAATTTTCTTAACTATCTGTATACCTATTTTCCTCGTTAGTTCTTTTTTCTGTATATCTGTAACATTTTAAAATATTATTTTGTTTTTTTCTTTATTTATTTTCAGTCCTGCGACTTCACCATATTCATCTATTTTCCTAATTAAAGTCCATTTTCTTGTGGGTCTTCCAAGATAAAGACCAAATCATCTGCAAATGCCTGTAATTTATATTGTTCCTTTTTTATTTCCATACCTTTAATTTCTATATCTTGTCTAATATTTCAATTTAACACTTCCAATGTCAATATAAATAGTAAAGGAGATAGTGGACATCCTTGTCTTGTGCCTTTTTTTATATTAAAAATCTGTCGTATCTCCATTTACCATCACCTTTGCCGTTTGTTTATGGTATATTGCCTTTGTCATGTTAATAAATCTCTCACCAAAGTCCATAGATTTTAGTTGTAACAACATAAATTTCCAATTTACGTTATCAAATGCTTTCTACGCATCTAAGAAGATCAGCACCATTTGTTTTCCAGGATGTGCTTCGTATTATTCCAATGTATTTAAAATCATTCTCATATTGTTTTTAATCTGTCTCTTAGGTAAGTAGCCATTTTGGTCTGGATGTATAAATTCATTTAGAAACCTTTTTAGTCTCTCTGCTATTATTGAAGCATATATTTTGTAGTCAGCGTTCAGTAAAGATATGGGCCTGTAGTTTTTTTATCTGCATTAAATCTGAATCTTCTTTCGGAATCAAAGTGATATCTGCTTCCATCCACAAGTTTGGTACCTTCGCATCAATCAATACTTCATTATAAACTTCCAACATTGATGGTCCTAGAGTATCTTGAAAGCATTTATAAAATTCTGCCGGCAGCCCATCTGGTCCTGGTGTTTTATTGCTCTTTTGTCTCAATCGCTTCTGACAATTCCATCATTGATATTCATTCATTTAACATAACTTTTACTTTTTCTGGTATTTTAGGTAGTTCCGCTTTCTCCAAATATTCTTTAATTTTCTCTTCTGAAACTTTCTCTTTCTCATACAATGTTTCATAATAATCTTGAATTATTATTTTTTTATCCTCATTTTGATAGTATAAAGTTCCTTTCTCATCTACTAGCCTATGTATCAATTTCTTCTCTTTCTCTGTTTTTAATTTGTATGCCAACCATCTTCCTGGTTTATTTGCGTTTTCAAAAAAGTTCTGTTTAGCATTTTTAATTTTTTTGTGCCAATTCTTCTTTCTCTAGTAAATTTATTTTATGTTTTACTAGTTCCATTTGATTTTTTAAAATCTTGTTTGGTTCTTTCTGTAATTCTAGTTCCAGTCTCTTATGTTCTTCTAACTTCTTTTGGTTTGGTCTCTTTTTCTTCCCCCCCTGTGTATGTTATAGCTAGTCCCCGAATGTATGCCTTGGCAGTGTCCCATATATTTTGTAGTGAAGTTTCTTCTTTTCTATTCTCTTTAAAAAAAGGCCATTTATTTTTCCATACTTTGTATGAATTCCTTGTCTTTTAGTATTGATTGATTCAATGTCCATCTCCATTTTCTCTTTTGTCCTTTCCACTTACCGTATGTTCCGGCATATAAGACGACTGGGCGTATAAGACGACCCCCAACTTTTCCAGTTAAAATATAGAATTTGGAATATACTCGCCGTATAAGACTACCCCTCCTACCATCTTTCTTTTTCTTTCTGTCTTTCTTCCTTCCTTCCTAACATCTTTCTTTCTTTCTTTCTTTCTTTCTTTCTTTCTTTCTTTCTTTCTTTCTTTCTTTCTTTCTTTCTTTCTTCCTTCCTTCCTTCCTTCCTTCCTTCCTTCCTTCCTTCCTTCCTTCCTTCCTTCCTTCCTAACGTCTTTCTTTCTTTCTTTCTTTCTTTCTTTCTTTCTTTCTTTCTTTCTTTCTTTCTTTCTTTCTTTCTTTCTTTCTTTCTTTCTTTCTTCTTTCTTTCTTTCTTTCTTTCTTTCTTTCTTTCTTTTTTCTTTCTTCTGTCTGAAGAAGCACAATCAGGAATGGTCTTTGTGGATGGGTAGCAGCCAAGGCACCACACTTGCAGAAGGGGAACACAGTGAAAAGACTAAGATATGCTGAGGCTCAAAAAAATTGGACTAATGATCAGTGGAAAAGAGTATTATGGAATGATGAACCCAAGTTTGAAATTTTTGGATCCAATTGTTGAAACCCTATGTGAGAAGAGTTGGAGAGAGATGGACAAATGAGTGTTTGTCACCTTCAAGGGAACATGGTGGAGCATCTGACCTGTTTGGGGCTGCATTTCTGCCAGTGGTGTTGGCAATATTGATGGGATCATGAATGCTGAAAAGTACAGATAGGTTTTAATTCATCATGCCATTTCTTCTGGAAAGTGCCTGAATGGGAAGGGAATGGGTTCCTTTCTTGTGAATAAACAAGCAAAAGGCTTATTTAATAGGCCTTTTGGATTTCTTTGTAAAGGAGCCATTCCACTTTTTCCTCTTGTTATTTTTGCTTTAAAGCAGGGGTCCCCGAACTTGGCAACTTTAAGACTTGTGGACTTCAATTCCCAGAATTCTCTCAGAGAATTCTGAGAGTTGAAGTCCACAAGTCTTAGAGTTGCCAAGTTTGAAGACCTCTGCTTTAAAGGCATGTTTTGCAGCGGTAGAGTTCCTAAATTACGAGCAAGCTGTCAACAGAAATCCTGATTTCTGCATTGCTCAGCAGCGCCCCAGTCGCCCCCTCCCCGCAGCGGCTTCAACGAAGAGGTTAAGGGCAGAGAGCTTTTGCGCCTAGAGGGGAGGTAGGAAAGGGGAAAGAGGGGGTTGGGAACCAAGTTTCCTTCCCCTCCCGCCCCCTTTTGTGGTCTCCAGACGTCTCTTACGCCAAGTGCTGCGGAGATCCCTTCTCGGGGATGGGCACTCAAGGGGGGCCTGGTAGGCAAGGACGCTGCGAGTGGGGGAGGGGACCAGGGGGGGCAAGGAGGAGGAGGGGGAATCCCCAGGTGGAGGAGGGAAGGAGAGCGAGGTGAAGTTTCCCCAGTTGCGCCCCCTCCCCTTCCGAGTCTCCGCCTTTCCTTGCAAGGTTTTCTGCTCCGTGGGAACTGCTGCGCTGCCGCTTCTCCTCCTCGGTTGCTGCATCTGCGAACAGCTCTCTGATCCCCTTAAAATCCTCCCTACGAGCCCCCCTTTCCCCCGGAAGCCCAACATTTGGTGCAGCCCGGCTCCCAGTGGGAGGCCGCCTGATGTTAAGACTATACCCGGTGTATAAGACGACCCCCGACTTTTGAGAAGATTTTCCTGGGTTAAAAAGTCATCTTCTACGCCGGAACATACGGTAACTCCAATTGGATTATGATCTGCACAAGTGCTTGTTTCTATTTCTATTTCTTGCACATTTGACTTTAACTCCGGTGACATCCATATAATATCAATTCTTGACCAGGACATTTATTTATTATTTATTATTAGGTTCTTCTATGCCGCCCTACTCCCTAAGGACTCAGGGCGGCGTACAACATTTTAAGAGAACACTAAACAATAAACTTATTTAAAAACAGTTATTAAAAAGTTAAAAAGGACATCCAAAAACATATATACAGGGGGAGATCTTGGATATAAAATTGCTTCAGACCCCTGCCTGCAGGAAGAGCCATGTCTTAATGGCTTTTCGGAAGGCCAGCAGGGTGGGGATAATTCGGATCTCTGGGGGAAGTTGGTTCCAGAGCACGGGGCCCCCCACAGAGAGGGCCCTCCCCCTAGGGCCCACCAGTCGACATTGTTTGGCTGACGGGACCTGGAGGAGACCCACTCTGTGGGACCTAACCAGTCAGAGGGAAGTGTGAGGCAGAATGCGGTCCCGGAGGTAACCTGGTCCTAGGCCATGTAGGGCTTTAAAGATGAGTATTGATTTCTTGTAGGATTTATTTCTCTCCATATATCTTGAATACCTATTTCTTCCACCATTTTAAAAAACATTTTTGGAAGCATTTTTCTAGGGGTTTTTTTCTTACTTTACTGCTTTTATAGTCCAATTCTGCATCTACAATTGCATTAAAATCTCCTACCATACAAATATTTTCATATTCCAATTCAGTAATTTTCTTATGCAAATTTTCATAAAAATTTTCTTGTTTATGATTTGGTGCATATATTGCTACCAAAAGTATTTGTTTATAATTCATTGTTACCTCCACCATCAATATCCTCCCCTCTTCATCTGCAAAAATGTGTCTTGCTTTTATTGTTTCTTTAATATATAAAACCACGCCTCTTTTCTTTTGTTGTGCTAATGAGAAGTATAGTTTCCCAATTTTAGGATATTCCAATAATTTGTGTTGTTGTTTGATGTGGACCTCTTGAAGACAAATGAAATCTAATTTTAACTTTCCTAATTTGTTTTTTTTTAATTCAAAAAGTTTTATTAGTATAAAGTACAAACATTTTTCTCTTTTTCTCCCCCCTTCCCCATCCCCCTCCCCTCCCCCCCTCTCACCCCCCCCCCCCCCCGAATTCCCAGAGAAAGCACAGGGCATAATGTTCAATAAAATAAATTTCAATTATACTAACAAATACTTAATTTCCACATTTCTTTGAATCTTTAACTCCTTGTTGCTCAAAACCTTATAAGCATAATCTAAAAATCAAGCATATTGTTAATCAAACATCATTTCAATATCTCAGGCTGATAATTTACTCCACTAATTATTTTTCCTTTATACAAAATTTATATAATCTTTAAAGTATAATAATAGAAGAAAAAAGAAAAAAAAAGAAGAGATCCATTTCATTCAATTACAACCACCAACATCGTTTCCTCAATATTAAGTAAAACTTCCTTCTTCCGACAATACCTCTTCAGTATACATAAAAATTTAAAATAGTCTAACAAATTGTTAATTCCAGTATTTCTATATTTCTTTAACCCCTTATAACTCAAAATTTTTTAAACATAATCTAAGAGTCAAACAAATTATTAATAACCTAACATTACCATATATCAAATTACTAATTTCACAATAATTCTAAATCTTTAATTGCTTTAAGATATAATAATAAAAAGAAGAAGAAGGAAAAACAAAAAAGAAAAAAACACAACCATCAGGGTCATTTCCTCAATAGTCAGTGAGTCTTCTTACTGCAAAGTATCAATTTTCATTCATCTCTCCATCTGTCCTATAACTTCCCAAATTCTAATCGTTCCTTCTTCTCGATCGGATTTTAGATCTGGTTCTTGCAGCCTTTTGTAGCTTAGCAATTTTTTGATTTGTCAGCTCTGCTCTTGTCTGACTCTGATCTTCTGTCTCCTCTTCCACATTATAAACATCCCTCTGGCTCTGTAAATCACCTTGAATCATCAAAGCTCTTTCCGTTTGCACAACTATCAATGACTCTCCTTTCTCCTCTTCTGTTACTTTCATGCTTCTTCCTTCTGGAATTTTGGATATATCAGCCTTTAAAACTTTAACATAAAAATCAGTTGCTTTCATTATCGTGTTGAGCCGGTATCTCTTTTCCAGATGTCTCACCACTATCCCCGTTGGGGCATCCCATTTGTACTGTAGGTTCTGTTTTTTAAGTTCTTCAACCAGAAAGGTATAATCCTTGGGGATCTGAAGATAAGGGATATAGTCACCACCCCACTGTCATGGTCAGATCATTTCCTTCTGAGGCTGGATTTCACAACCCCACTCCTCCCCCGCAGGGAGGCGGGACCGACTAGGTGGTTCCGCCCCAGGCGCCTAATGGAGCCGGAAGGATTCCAGAGGGAGCTTGGGGAAATACCTGAAACCCTGGTACACAACTCGGCTGACTCTCTGGTGGATGCTTGGAACACCGCAGCATCAGGGGCGTTAGACCGAATTGCGCCTAAGTGACCTCTCCGTGGCAGTGGATCCCGGAAAGCTCCCTGGTTTACCGAAGAGCTCCGGGAGATGAAACGCCAGAAGAGACGTCTGGAGCGCTGCTGGAGGGCCAAAAAGACCGAGTCTGACCGAACACTATTAAGAATTTACATCAGATCTTATTTAGTGGCGATAAGGGCGGCAAGACGATCTTATCTTTCCGCTCTTATTGCGTCCGCAGATTCTCGTCCAGCCGCCTTGTTTAGGGTGACTCGCTCCCTCCTTGCAAAAGGGGGGAGCGAGGAACACTTACAAGGCAGAGCTGAGGAATTCGCTGAGTTTCTGTCGGATAAAGTCGCTCAGATTCGGTCAAATTTGGACTCCGGCATGGCAGAGTCCATAGAGTTGACAGGGGCGAGTCTTAGTCCACCACTATGGGAGGAGTTTGGGCCTGTTTCTCCCGAGGATGTGGACAGGGCTATGGGAGCGATGGGTACCTCCACCTGTTTATTGGACCCGTGCCCCTCCTGGCTGGTCTCGGCCAGCAGGGAGGTGGCACGCGGCTGGATCCAGGCGATGATCACCGCTTCTTTGCGAGAGGGATCCGTACCGCAGTCATTAAAAGCTGCGGTGGTGCGACCCCTCCTGAAGAGGCCTTCCCTGGATCCAGCCGATTTGAAAAACTACCATCCAGTCTCCAACTTACCTTTTCTAGGTAAAGTTGTAGAGAAGGTGGTGGTGACCCAGCTTCTGCAGCTCCTGGATGAAACAGATCATCTAGATCCTTATCAGTCGGGTTTCAGGCGCGGCTACAGTACAGAAACTGCCTTGGTCGCTCTGATGGATGATCTCTGGCGGGCCCGGGATGGGGAGAACTCCTCCATCCTGGTGCTACTTGACCTCTCAGCGGCTTTCGATACCATCGACCATGGTATCCTTCTGCATCGTCTCGGCGAGTTGGGAGTGGGAGGCACCGTTTTGCGGTGGTTCTCCTCTTATCTCGCCGATCGGATGCAGTCGGTGTTGGCAGGAGGGCAGAGATCGTCCCCCAGGCCCCTACTATGTGGGGTGCCCCAGGGGTCGGTTCTCTCGCCCATCCTGTTTAACATCTACATGAAACCGTTGGGTGAGATCATCCGCAGGCATGGGGTGTGTTTCCATCAGTACGCTGACGACACCCAGCTGTACATCACCACCCCGTCTGACTTCAGGGAGGCAGTTGATGTAATGTGCCGATGCCTGGACGACGTTAAGATCTGGATGGGGAGGAACAGACTCAGACTTAATCCCGACAAGACCGAGTGGCTGTGGATAATGCCTCCTAAGGACCATGATAACTGTCCCTCCTTGGTCTTCGAGGGTGCGAAACTGACTCCCTCAGACCAGGTCCGCAACTTGGGGGTCCTCCTAGATCCACAGCTAAAATTAGATCATCACCTTTCTGCTGTGGCTAGGGGGGCCTTTGCACAGGTTCGCCTGGTGCACCAGCTGCGGCCATATCTGGAGAAGGAGGCTTTACTCACGGTCACTCATGCCCTTGTCACCTCGTGTTTGGACTACTGCAATGCGCTCTACATGGGGCTACCCTTGAAGAGTATCCGGAGACTTCAGTTGGTGCAAAATGCGGCTGCGCGTGCTGTGGTGGGTGTGCCGAGGTACACCCACGTGACACTGATTCTCCGCCAGCTGCATTGGTTGCCCATCGGTCTCCGGGTCCAATTCAAGGTGTTGATCACCATCTTTAAAGCCCTTCATGGCTTAGGACCAGGATATCTCCGGGACCGCATTCTGCCTCATACTTCCCTCCGACCGGTTAGGGCCCACAGAGTTGGCCTCCTCCGGGTCCCGTCGGCCAAGCAATGCCGGCTGGCGGGCCCCAGGGGGAGGGCCTTCTCTGTGGCTGGCCCCGTGCTCTGGAACCAACTCCCCCCGGAGACCCGAACCATCCCCACTCTGCTGGCCTTCCGAAAGGCCGTTAAGACATGGCTCTTCCTGCAGGTGGGGGGGACAGCTTAACCCATTCGAGCTTACCCCCCAAGTATGTATGTGGTTGAATGGATGGATGTTGTTGTTGCTTTTATATTGTTTTTTTTAAATTTTGTACTGTTTTTAAATTTTTTGGAATTTTGTTTATTCTTGTATCTCTTATGTTGTACGCCGCCCTGAGTCCTTCGGGAGTTGGGCGGCATATAAGAATAACAAAATAAATAAATAAATAAATAAATATCTTATCAATTTGCATGACCAGTTCTTCTTTAGTCATTCCTGACACATGCACCAAAGCCTCCACCATCCTCCCTTTTAAATCTTCATGTTTTTTCTCGTTTAAACCTCTTAATCTTAAAGCAAATTCCATGCTTCTGAATCGAGTCATTAACACCTCTGTTTCAAAATTTTTAATATTGTTTTGAGTTTTGTCTATATTTTCCCCCAAGATTATCACAGACTGTTTAATTACTTACACATCCTTCTCCAGGATGTCCATATTTCCTACTAATCCTTCAAATGCAAATATCATATCCTTCCTCAATTGTTTGTTTCTAATATCCATCTCCTCTAGGGCAGCCTGCATTTTTTCATTAATTTCATTAATTTTTGCATTAAATTCCATAACCAATTCATTCTTCATAACTTTTAAAGTATCAAATAAGTTTTCAGGTGTTAAAGTCTGTGGGGATGTTGAGTAAGAAGTGAATTGCATTCTTGAAGTATAAACAGAGGGATGCTCAAGTCTTTTGTTAAAAACAGTCTTTCCAGGTTTAGAAGCCATTTAAAATTTAAGATTAGACTTTTAGTTTTAGTCCAAAATCAGAGAGAGAAAAGAGTTCATCAAAGTCCAGCGTTTTCAAAAGTATACAAAGAAAAAACCAAATCCATAATTGAAAAGATTCTTTCCAGATGGTGAAGCCATATAGATTTTAAAGTTTGAATTGTTATTTTAATCCAAAATCAAAGAGAAGAAAAAAAAAATTCAAAGTCAGAGGTTTCCATGAAGAGGGCTGCTAACGAAACGAAACTTTATAACTTTCACTTCCACGCCCTCAAAATTCTTCAATCGCCATTTTGTTGCTTGTTAACTCAGCTACTTTGTGACTTCCCGAAGTGAAAGTCAGCAATTAGGATACTTGCCATTCTGGTCTCCTGCCTTTCTCTGTCTGCTGTCTGCAATGCATCAAGTTATTGTAAATCCCATCTTACAAGCAGAGGTGGTCGCGGCATCTTGCTCCGCATAAGCGGAGGCATCCAAGGTCCTGGAGCGAGTGACAGGCTACCTGGGGAGCCCTCACCGTTCACGCCCCAGATTGTCTCCTGGGGCACTAGGGGGGCTCTACCCCACCTGTCAAGCTCTCATCTCTCCCCTAATCCCGGGGAGAAGATTTTCAAGCCACCAGACAGCTGTTCTGCTGGCTTTTACGGGACTTCGGAAGAGGCGCTCGACGAGGAGCATCCTTGATGCCTGCGGGGCCAAACCGGAAGTCTTTCCTAATTTGTTAAAAGTCCTTTTCCTTTTCATAGGAGAATTCAGTCCATTTATATTAATCGACAATAGTTTTATTTCATCTTCCATAGTTTTACTTGTAGATAGGTCTTGTTGTTCTGGTCGCTCTTATTTCTCTCTGTTCTTTTATCTTTGCACCATCTCTGTTAAACCGGATGTTAGCTTGCTGGAAGGAAGATGCAGGAAAGCAGCTTGTATAAAATTGCTGTTTATTCACACAATGCAGTTCGACAGAAATAACACAGAGAATAGAGCTGACAGCTTCCTCTTTATAGGAGGCTGCCAGGGAGGGACCAATGAGAGCCAACCAATCAGCCAATCAGCCAATCAGCCGGCATGACTTCAAGCCAGGATTCAACACCCCTCCCCCCTTAAATCGCACAAACATAGTCCTTCAAATAGGCAGGGCTCCGCCGGCTCCGCCCAGACCTTCTCAGAACCGGTCCTAGAGTTAAAGGAGGGAGGGACCGCTGAGCGCCGCTCTCGCCCTCTGCCGAGTCGACAGGAGCCGTTATCCCCAAAGGAGAGATCGGTGCTGACGAAGCCATCCCTAGAGGTGATACCGGTGCTGGAGAAGCCATCCCAGCAGATGATGGTGCTGGTGAAACCGTGGTGAGCGAGGGCGTGATCGGAAGGCTGCCTAGAGTCGGTGCAGGTGACCTACTAGAAGGTTGGGTGGTATCAAGTACGCGGCGGCGAAGCTGGTTTATGTGCCGCCGCCAAGTTCGTCCATCCTCTAACAGAACCTTGTAAGAACAAGGTCCTGTTACTTGAGAGATATGTCCGGAGACCCACTTAGGCCCAATCCCTAGGTTCAATGCGAAAACAGGATCCCCCAGTTGTAACGATCTAGGAGTGGTCTGCCTGCAGGGTTGTTGTAAGTCCACATACCCGGGATGGAGACGATCGAGTATGGTTCTTAAGCGTCGTCCCATCAAGAGTTCAGCGGGGCTTAGGCCTGTAGTCTGACATGGGGTTGTGTGCTGGGCAAATAGGTATGTAGTTAAACTAGCCTGCCAGTTGGAGGTGCCCAAACGGCTTAGGGCCTCTTTGGCAGACCTCACGGCCCTTTCTGCCAAACCATTAGCAGCAGGGTGAGCGGGGGCAGTTTTAGCGTGGCGCACCCCCATCTGAGCCAGGTAAGCCTCGAACCCCGAGGAAGTAAACTGTGGTCCGTTATCCGTAACTAGTACATCAGGAAGGCCATGTGAGGCAAAAATAGGGTCCAGGATTGAAATAATGGACTCAGAAGTGGTGGAGGGCATTCGAGCCAACTCCACCCATTTGGAATAAGAATCTACCAGTACTAGAAAGGTTTGGCCATGGAAAGGGCCTGCCAGGTCCATATGCAGACGAGACCAAGGGGCTCTAGCAGATTCCCATTCTAAGACAGGAGCAGCAGGAGGGCTTGGCCTAGACAACTGGCATGGCCTACATTTATTAACCCAGTCTTCTATCTGTTCATCCATCCTAGGCCACCAGGCATAGCTGCGTGCAAGCGCTTTCATCCGGACTATGCCTGGATGAGCCCTATGGAGACATTGGAGGATGTTGGTTCTAAGACTGGGAGGTACCACCACCCTTTGCCCCCAAAGCAAGCATCCTTTCATCACTGTTAGTTCATGCCTTCTATTAAAGAAAGGCTGGAACATGGGAGAAGGGGAAACTGATGGCCATCCCCTAAGTACCCAGTCTAAAACCTGCAAAAGGACAGGGTCCTTCGCAGATTTGGACGTGATATGAGAAGCAGTGACAGGCACAGACAACTCATCCACAAGCAAAATAGAGACCGTCGGTGCTGGATCCTGAACGGGCCTGGGCAATGGGCATCTGCTTAAAGCATCTGCATTTCCCATTTGCCGGCCCGGGCGGTAGTGGAGAGTGTATGAATAAGAGGCCATAAACTCCAACCAGCGAGACATCCTAAGGGATAAGACGTTAGGGCTCTGCCTATTATCTGCAAGGATTCCTAGGAGGGGCTTATGATCAGTCAGAAGATGAAAGTGCCGCCCGTAAAGATAATCGTGAAACTTTCTTACGCCAGCGACACATGCGAGAGCCTCGCGGTCAAGCTGGCTATAGTTCCTCTCTGTCTGAGACATTGTGCGAGAATAAAAGGCCAATGGTGCCTCTGAGCCATTTGGGAGGATGTGACTTAGTACCGCTCCCACCCCGTATGGGGAGGCATCACAGGCTAGCAGCAGGGGGAGGCTGTCACTGTATTGAACAAGGACAGCCTCAGAAGTTAAAAGCTGCTTAATTGCTCTGAAAGCAGTCTCCTCTGCTGAACCCCAATGCCATACTGTACTGTTGTCTAAAAGTCTGTGAAGAGGTTCAGCCAGGGTGGCCTTGTGAGGTAAAAATACCGAATAGAAATTGAGGAGGCCTAAGAAAGCCTGCAACTCTGACCTGGAAGAGGGAGTAGGAGCTAATTGAATAGCCTCAATTTTGGAAGGGGTGGGACGAATGCCATGGCCATCAATAAGAAACCCGAGGAATTTCACCTGGGGGACCCCAAAATAGCATTTATCAGGACGCAAACGCAGGCCTACTTCTCTAAACTTGAGGAGAACGGCTCTAACCCTTGAGAGTAGTTCTGAGGGGGTGGAGGCAGAAATAAGCACATCATCAAAATAAGGCACCACCCCCTGCAACCCATGTAGGAGCCTTTCCATGAGGCTCTGAAAAATGCCGGGGGCAATGCTAACGCCAAACTGGAGCCTAGTACATTTAAAAGCTCCCCGGTGGGTAACAATAGTTTGAGCTAAGGCAGTCGGCTCGTCCACCGGGAGCTGCTGGTAAGCTTGTGCCAGGTCCAGCTTGGCGAAAACAGACCCCCGGCCCAACGAGTGCAGGAGGTGTTGCACTACTGGAACAGGATACGGATTGGACTGAAGGGCCTTGTTCAATGTAGCTTTATAATCAGTGCAAATTCTCACTGTCCCATCAGGTTTAAGGGGAATTACGATGGGAGTTTCCCACCTTGCATGATCAATGGGCTGTAATACCCCTTGAGAAATTAGTTTATCCAATTCACGGTCTACTTTAGGCCCTAGAGCTAATGGGACCCTTCGAGGCTTCAACTGGATGGGGGCCACCTGAGGATCCAAATTAAAAGAAATTGGGGTGCCATTATATTTACCAAGCCCTGGGGTGAAAACATCAGGAAACTCCTTCTGTAACAATGCCATATGGTCCTCGGAGGTGATTGTAGAGTCTGGTAAAGCAGTGGTAGTATGTATTCCAGAGACAGCCAGACCAAGCACATGGAACCAATTAAGGCCAAGCAGGGCAGGCAAGTGTCCGTTGACAACAATGAGAGGAAGGTAATATTTAAAACCTGCATAAGAAATAAGAAAGGACCCACACCCCACAAGGGGAATTCGATTCCCTTGATAATCTTTGAGAGCAATGGGGCATGGTTCTAAACGTCCTTTATCAAAATTAGGAAATAACTGGATCAAGGTAGCCCAGGAGAGTAGAGTTTTGGATGACCCCGTATCCACCTCCATCCGACATTGTTGACCCTCAATATGAATAGTAACAAACAACTTTTGTGAGGGGTCAACCAAAGAAGCATGGTTCACATGGTCAGAAACTGGAGAAGGGTCTCTGGAGGTGGAATAACATGACTCTTGAAGAGTAGAAGATCTACGAGAAGATCTTGGTCTAAATCCTGGAGGTGGTCTTGAAGTAGGAACAGAAGGAAACTTTTGGGGATATACCCCAGTAGGTATTCTTGCTGATGCCAACAAAGAAGATCTGCAAACTCTAGCTAAGTGTCCTTGCTTTCCGCAACGGCGGCAGGTGACATTTCTAAAACGACAGTCAGTTCTATTATGCCCGCCCCCACAACTAAAACAAGTTTGCTGGGATGATTGCTCAATTTTGGAGGGTTTTCTCCTTGCTGTTTGGAGTTTGCAAATGTCATGTTCGTCATCTGAGAAGATGTCAGGGTCTGAATCCTCATGGTGAATAGATTGAGGTCTAGTTTGAATAGATACAGGTCTGGCTTTCTGCATTTCTGAGGCACACTACTCAGAAAGCTCAGAAGCCCTTGCCTCATCCAATGCAGTAGTAAGATTAAGGTCTTTCTTTGCCAGTAAACGTCTCTGAAGTCGCAAATCTTGGACCCCACAAATCAACTGATCAAGAAGGAGGTCCTCCAAATCTGTGAATTCACAGTTCACAGCTGCAGTACGCAGGGCAGCAATGTAATCATTTATCGACTCGCCCTCCTTCTGAAAACGCTGTCTAAAAGCGTGTCTCCTCGCCGCTCTAGAGGGTGCAGGAGAATAATGATTCCGAAGCCTATCTATGAGTGTGTCCCAGGAAACAAGGTACACCTCCTGGGGGGCAGTGAGGGCTCTAGCAGTGGCAAAAATGTCCCTACCACAGGAGCTTAAAAAATAACCCAACTTGCGAGAGCTGGATAATTCAGTCAAGTCAGTAGCCCTAAGCACACACTCAAAACGGGTCAGGTAATCATCCCAGGTCTCAGTGGCTGGTTCAAACGATGGAAACGAGGGCAGGGCCGTCATCTTAAAAGAACAAAAAATAACAATTGCTGTGATAAATGACGTCCAGTTTGACCCTAGAAAAAAAGCTGGAGCAATAAATTAACTCAGGCTTGAGCAGCTCAGAACACAACAGCAGTCTGGCAAAAGAGAAAGAAGAAGAAAAAAATGCATTAAAAAAAAACCTCACAGGGGCAACAGTCAGCAAAGGCTCAGCTTTCACCCTCGTCGCCAGATGTTAAACAGGATGTTAGCTTGCTGGAAGGAAGATGCAGGAAAGCAGCTTGTATAAAATTGCTGTTTATTCACACAATGCAGTTCGACAGAAATAACACACAGAATAGAGCTGACAGCTTCCTCTTTATAGGAGGCTGCCAGGGAGGGACCAATGAGAGCCAACCAATCAGCCAATCAGCCAATCAGCCGGCATGACTTCAAGCCAGGATTCAACATTCTCGTTCTGCTCTCTCCTTTGATTCTGCTTCATCTTCTTGTTGTTGTACATTTCCTCCTCCTGATGCTTCTTCTTGTTTCTTGTCATCTATCTCTTCTCTCTTTCTTTTTCCTCATATGATCCAAATTGCTTATCATAAAATTGCTCTGCTTTCTCTATGGTATCCAATCTATACCTTTGGTCCCTCCAAGTCACCAGGATTCCCTCGGGTAACAACCATCTGAAGTTTACTTAATGCTTAATTAATTGTCTTGTCAGAAATTGATATTGTTTTCTCGTATCTCTTACTCTTCTAGGAACTTGTTTCAGAAGTATTATTTCTCTTCCTTTATATTTCAATGGATTATCTCTTGCTCTTTGAAATATCTCTGTTCTTAGTGCCTTCTTGGTAAATCTCACATGTACCTCTCTAGGTAATTTATTTCTTGATGCATATCTTGTGTATACTCTAAATATTTCATCCATTCCAGCAGACACCTCTTGCTTGTCCCCCTCCACGGCATCCACCAACAATTCTGTCATTATCTCTGCAAGGTTTTCCCCTTTTTCTTCCTCAATGTTCTGGAATCTCAGGAAATACTCAGCTTTATCCATCTCCAACATGATTACTGTATTCTCAAGATTTTAATCTGCCTGTGTAAGTCTATCATCCATCTCTTCCATTTTCTTCTCTGTTTGTTCTGATTTCTCTTCTATTTTCTGCATCCTTTGTTCATTTTTCGTTATTGCCTGTTGAATATTCTCCATTTTATCATCCATCTTTTCCATTTTATCATCCATCTTTCCATTATTTCCTTCATGTCTTCAAAATGTTTTGTTGTGGCTTCTTGAAATGTTTGGAGCATTAATTTCAATTCTGCTTGCATCGTGTTCATCATATTCATTTTTTCCTGCTGCAACAAGCTATCAAAAGATCTTTGGCTTTATATAAATCTAGCATTTTCTCTTCCATAGTGTCCTGAAATTTTTTATATAACTCCGCAGGAAGCCCATCTGGCCCAGGCATTTGATTGAGTGACCATCTAATTGTTTTCCTCTTTCTTTCTTCCTTTCCATTTTATTTTGACTGGGTTATGGTCGGCCCATTTATTTGGTAAGATATCTATTGTTTCTGTATCTATTATCAGCTCTAGAGTCATCCAGGCCATGTCTATTCGAGACCAGGATCTGTGAGGGTTTGAGTAAAACGTGTACTGCTTTTTTTGAGGATTTAATTTTCTCCATGCATCTTTTATGTCCAATTCTTTAGCCATGTTTAGATAGGTATTTGGTAACTGTCTTCTAAGTTTTTTCCTGTTTATACATTTGTAATCCATTTTATTATCTACTATTGCATTAAAGTTGCCTACAATACATAAATTATCCCATTTTGTTTCTGTTATTATTTTGTGTAATTTGGAATAAAAAAATTTCTGTTTTGTATTTGGTGCATATATCCCCACTAATAACATTCACTTTCATCCTGTTATTATCTTGACAATTAGAATTCTACCCTCTTTGTCTGTATATATTAATTTTGAATTTAGCCACTCTTTTATATAAATTGCAATTCCTCTCTTTTTTGTTTGTGCAAGCGCACAATATAATTTTCCTAATTTTGGATATTCTAATAGTTTTTCAAATTTCTCTTTTATGTGCACCTCTTGTAGGCAAACTATATCCGTTTCTTGTTTTTGTAGATCTAGCAGTACACGTTTCCTCTTAGTAGGTGAGTTTAGACCATTGATGTTAATTGACAGTAAATTAATTTCTCGTTCTTCTATTTTATTGTTTGGTGTTTGCTTTTGAGCTTCCTTTTGCACATGTCTCAGTTTGTGCCCTTGTTCTTCCTCCTTCTCTTTCATATCTCTTTCTATCTCCAGTTTCTTGTTCCTCCTGTTGTTTTTCAGATACTACATCTTCTTGACTCTTACTAATGCTTTCATCTCTACTATCTTGTTCTTCATCCCCCATCAAAAAGTGTTCATGAAATTCCTGCGCCTTTTCTACTGTATCAACCTTGAATTTTTTGTCCCTCCAGGTTATCAACATCCCTTCCGGGATGAGTCACCTAAACATAATTTTGTGTCTAATCAATTGGGTTGATAAAAAGTTGTACTTCCTCCTTTTTTCTCTAATTCTCTGGGGTATTTGTTTTAGTATTAAGATTTCTCTCCCTTTGTACATCAGAGGTTCACCCCTTGTATAGCTATTATTCTCATCTCTTAATTTTCGCCTCAAGAATCTGATGTGAATTTCTCTGGGGTGTCTATGTTTTCTGGCGTAGTTAGTATTTATTCTATACACCTCATCGAGTTCCCTTAAGATTTCTTCCTTGTTTCTAGCCAATATTTGTCCTAATATTTCCGCCATCAATTCAGGTATATTTTCATCTTTAGTTTCTGAAACATTTTGGAATCTTAAGTAAAACATTGATTTTTCCATCTCGAGATGGGAGATGGCCTCTTCAAGGTTTTTATTTATTTCTTCTAGTTTATTGTCAGTCATAGCTAACCTTTTTTCTGTCAAATCTGTCCTTTCCGCCAATTCTTTTATTTGCTGCTCATTTTTAACCAGAGCTGCTTGGATCGTACCTACATTATCATCTATTTTATTCATGTTATTCTTAACCTCACTTATTTCATTTTTCACCTCATCTAATCCTTTTGTAATTGTTTCCTGCATTTTTAGTACTGTTTCCTGCAGTAAGTTTAAAGATGATTGTAACCCCTGTAAGTTCACACTTGAACCTGTCTTTTCTCCACCCAGCATACTCTCCATTGACCTCTGTCCCGCTGGGGAAGTTATAGAAGTTATTGGTTTTTTAGCACCTTTAGTTACTGTTGATGTCATCGTTGTCATTTGACCTAATCTAAACAAGATATTCCACTTTGTCATATATTCACTGTTATATCCAATATCTATTTTCTTTAGTGCTCTATCACAGTAAGTGATACAGTAATCTCAAATGCAAACTAATCAATGCAAGAAGTGTAGTTAACAAAATGCCCGAATTCCTCCTCCTACTAAACACTGACACCTTCAACATTATCTTTGTCTGCGAAACATTGCTAAACGCATCCCTCCCTGACTCCATCATCACAGCAAGAAACTACCTTGTCTTCAGGTCCGACCGTGAAACCCGCAGAGGAGGTGGAGTAGCTATATTCTACTTCGCTTCCTACTTTGTCACAGAGCCCCAGACTATGACATCACACATGCGAACAAATTAACCTCACTGCTAATGTGGGCAACCTCCTGCCCGTACCCCCTAATCTTTCTTGGAGACCTCAATCTACCTCTCATTAACTGGACCCTAAATGAATGCACGACTGAACCCATCCATACAACCCTATACAACGCTGTTACCAATCTGGGACTCGACCAACTAGTAAAGAACAATACTAGACTCAACAACTGCCTTGACCTCATGAGAGGTCAAGTAGCACCAGGATGGAGGAATTTCCCACGTCCCAGGCTCGCCAGAGATCATCCATCAGGGCGACCAAGGCAGTTTCTGTACTGTAGCCACGCCTGAAACCCGACTGATAGGAATCTAGATGATCAGTTTCCTCCAATAGCCGCAGAAGCTGAGAAGCCACCACCTTCTCCACAACTTTACCTATAAAGGGTAAGTTGGAGACCGGACGAAAGTTCTTCAAGTCCACTGGATCCAGGGAAGGCTTCTTAAGGAGGGGTCTCACCACCACAACTTTTAACGGCTGCGGTACGGATCCCTCCCTAAAAGAAGCAGTGACCACTGCCTGGATCCAGCCGCGTGCCACCTCTCTGCTGGCCGAAACCAGCCAGGAGGGGCACGGGTCCAATAAACAGGTGGAGGCACTCATCACACCCTACGGCCTTGTCCACGTCCTCAGGAGAGACAGGCTCAAACTCCTCCCACAATGCTGGACTAAGACTTGCCCCTGTCAGCTCAATGGACTCTGCCCAGCCGGAGTCCAGATTTGACCGGATCTGAGCGACTTTATCCATCAGAAACTGCGCGAATTCCTCAGCTCTACCTTGCAAGTGTTCCTCGCTCCCCCCTTTAGCAAGGAGGGCGCGAGTCACCCTAAACAAGGCGGCTGGGCGAGAATCTGCGGATGCAATAAGAGTGGAAAAATGAGATCGTTTTGCCACCCCTATCGCCACTAAATAAGACTTAATGAAAGTTCTTAGAAGTGTTCGGTCGGATTCAGTTTTACTGGCTCTCCAGCGTCGCTCCAGACGTCGCTTGTGGCGTTTCATCTCCCGGAGCTCTTCAGTAAACCAGGGGGCTTTCCAGGATCCACTGCCACGGAGACGTCGCAAAGGCGCAATCCGGTCTAATGCCCCTGATGCTGCGGTGTTCCAGGCAGCCACCAGGGACTGAGCCGAATTGTGTACCAATGTTTCAGGTATTTCCCCAAGTTCCCTCTGGAATCCTTCCGGCTGCATTAGGTGCCTGGGGCGGAACCACCTAGTCGATCCCGCCTCCCTGCGGAGGAGGAATGGGGCTGCGAAATCCAACCTCAGTAGGAAATGATCTGACCATGACAACGGGGTGGTGACTATATCCCCTGTCTTCAGATCATCTCTCCACTGCCCCGAAAGAAAATCTAGGTCGAGCGTGTGGCCTCCCTCATGAGTTGGACCCTGGATTACTTGGGTCAGGTCCATGGTTGTCATGGAATCCATGAACTCCTGAGCTGCACCAGAGGTTTCGCCCGCCGAAGGCAGGTTAAAGTCCCCCAGCACCATAAGCCTGGGGAACTCCAGCGCTAGGCTAGCTATCGCCTCAAGCAGCTCAGGCAGGGCCTTAGTAACGTAGCTGGGAGGCAGGTACGCTAACAAAAGGCCCACCTGAACCCCTAAATCCAACTTCAGAAGGAGTGTCTCACACCCGACAATCTCCGGGGCAGGGATCCTACGAGGATGCAGATTTCTGCGTGTTATAATAGCCACTCCTCCTCCCCTTCCCTGGGGTTGTGAATGATGCAGCACTGAGAACCCATCTGGGCATATCTCGGAGAGGGCTACTCCCCCCTCCTGGCCCAGCCAGGTCTCAGTTATACATACAGGTCCACCCTCTCATCAGTGATTAAATCACGTATCACGGGGGCTTTGTTGACAATTGACCTGGCATTATTTTAATTTAATTAATTTAATTTAATTTAATAGATTTGTATGCCGCCCAACTCCCGAGGGACTCTGGAAGCAGCAGCATCCTGAGCCCAGGGCCCTGAAAACCCTGGTTGCCAGGTACTCGGGTTGAGCAAGATGGAACCACATCGGAGGGGCCGGAACAAGGCATCGGTTGTAAACAGCGAGGAGGTCTTATTCCCTGCGAGCAGCCCGCCCCTCTGCTCCTGCCATACCTACCTCTCCCCATCATGACCGGGATATTCTGGCTCTCCACTCCCCCAGAGATCCCCCTCCCCTCCCCGCTGGTCCACCTCCCTTCCTGCAGGCCATCCATACCATTCACACCAAGCCGGGAGACAGAGTCAGCCCCCCCTCCGCTTCTGTTTCCACACTCAGCAGAGGGGGTCCGAACCCCAGTCCCCGGCTCACTCATTCTACCATCCGTTCTTCTTCTACAGTCTGCACAATCATTCACTCAATCATAAACAAACACAATCCACATCAGCCACACCACCTCTGGGGTTAAAATTCAAAAATAGCTAATAATAAATACTAGAGCCAGAAAGAAGTGCATATATACAACCTCCAAGCCAATCACAGTTAGGATAAAGTCTTAGTCCTTGACATTCGTCCCAAGGTCCACCATAATCTTTGGACGCTTCCAGAATAGTCCGTATTTGTCTACTGTTCTCTCCAGCAATGTTGATAATCATAGGGTTCAAACCTGCAGTGACATCTGGCAGCCCTCTTATCAGTGGCTCCCCCAATGTGGCCAAAAACATCCATGAAGCCGGGGCTGCATCAGCCAAAAAAGGCCTCGCGGCCATAACGGCAACCGTAATGATGTGAATGCTCCCACGGAGGCGATGCTGAAGATAGTAAAGAGAAATTGTCCCTGGGAACGGCTGTAAGAGGCTCAGTTGTGTCTGCGCTGGTAACATTAATGTCCAATGTGAATCGTCGCAGTGATAGCAATTACAGTCACGACCCAAACAAAGGGGGCTCTCCTGCGAGCTAAGCTGTTCCAATTGCCAGAGCAACCGCCGCCAAAAGGTCGGTCGTACCATATGGACCTCAAAACTTGACCAGGGCAAAACAATAGACGCAGTTTATATAGACTTCTGTAAAGCCTTCGACTCAGTGGTTCACGATAAACTACGTCTGAAACTGAAATCCTACGGCATCACTGGACCCCTACATGACTGGATAACTACGTTCCTGTCAAACAGACAACAAGTGGCAGGGCAGAGTCCATAGAGTTGACAGGGGCGTGTCTTAGTCCACCATTATGGGAAGAGTTTGGGCCTGTTTCTCCCGAGGATGTGGACAGGGCTATGGGAGCGATGGGTACCTCCACCTGTTTATTGGACCCGTGCCCCTCCTGGCTGGTCTCGGCCAGCAGGGAGGTCGCACGCAGCTGGATCCAGGCGGTGGTCACCGCTTCTTTGCGGGAGGGATCCGTACCGCAGTCATTAAAAGCTGCGGTGGTGCGACCCCTCCTGAAGAAGCCTTCCCTGGATCCAGCCGATTTGAAAAACTACCGTCCAGTCTCCAACTTACCTTTTCTAGGGAAAGTTGTGGAGAAGGTGGTGGTGACCCAGCTTCTGCAGCTCCTGGATGAAACAGATCATCTAGATCCTTACCAGTCGGGTTTCAGGCGCAGCTACAGTACAGAAACTGCCTTGGTCGCTCTGATGGATGATCTCTGGCGGGCCCGGGATGGGGGGAACTCCTCCATCCTGGTGCTACTTGACCTCTCAGCGGCTTTCGATACCATCGACCATGGTATCCTTCTGCATTGTCTCGGCGAGTTGGGAGTGGGAGGCACCGTTTTGCGGTGGTTCTCCTCTTATCTCGCCGATCGGATGCAGTCGGTGTTGGCAGGAGGACAGAGATCGTCCCCAAGGCCCCTATCATGTGGGGTGCCTCAGGGGTCGGTTCTCTCGCCCATCCTGTTTAACATCTACATGAAACCGTTGGGTGAGATCATCCGCAGGCATGGGGTGTGTTTCCATCAGTACGCTGACGACACCCAGCTGTACATCACCACCCCGTCTGACTTCAGGGAGGCAGTTGATGTAATGTGCCGATGCCTGGACGACGTTAAGATCTGGATGGGGAGGAACAGACTCAGACTTAATCCCGACAAGACCGAGTGGCTGTGGATAATGCCTCCTAAGGACCACGATAACTGTCCCTCCTTGGTCTTCGAGGGTGCGAAACTGACTCCCTCAGGCCAGGTCCGCAACTTGTGGGTCCTCCTAGATCCACAGCTAAAATTAGACTGTCACCTTTCTGCTGTGGCTAGGGGGGCCTTTGCACAGGTCCGCCTGGTGCACCAGTTGCGGCCATATTTGGAGAAGGAGGCTTTACTCACGGTCACTCATGCCCTTGTCACCTTGCGTTTGGACTACTGCAACGCACTCTACATGGGGCTACCCTTGAAGAGTATCCGGAGACTTCAGTTGATGCAAAATGCGGCTGTGCGTGCTGTGGTGGGTGTGCCAAGGTACACCCACGTGACACTGATTCTCCGCCAGCTGCATTGGTTGCCCATCGGTCTCCGGGTCCAATTCAAGGTGTTGATCACCATCTTTAAAGCCCTTCATGGCTTAGGACCAGGATATCTCCGGGACCGCATTCTGCCGCATACTTCCCTCCGACCGGTTAGGGCCCACAGAGTTGGCCTCCTCCAGGTCCCGTCGGCCAAGCAATGCCGACTGGCGGGCCCCAGGGGGAGGGTCTTCTCTGTGGCTGGCCCCGTGCTCTGGAACCAGCTCCCCCCAGAGATGCGAACCATCCCCACTCTGCTGGCCTTCCGAAAGGCCATCAAGACATGGCTCTTCCTGCAGGTGGGGGGGACAGCTTAACTCATTCGAGCTTACCCCCCAAGTATGTATGTTGCTGAATGGATGTTGCTGTTTTTATATTGTTTTTAAATTTTGTATTGCTTTTAAATTTTTGTAATTTTGTTCATTCTTGTATTTCCCTTTGTTGTACGCCGCCCTGAGTCCTTCGGGAGTTGGGCGGCATATAAGAATAACAAAATAAATAAATAAATAAATAAGTGGTCAAAATAGGGAGCGCCCTATCAAATCCCGTTCCTGTTAAGAGCGGTGTACCCCAAGGCAGCGTACTAGCACGACCTAAGCATAGCTCATAAAATTATCTGCTGCAACGTCCTTCCTGTCAACGACTACTTCATCTTCAACCACAACAATACACAAGCACACAACAGATACAAACTCAAAGTGAACCGCTCCAAACTTGACTGTAGAAAATACGACTTTAGCAACAGAGTGGTAAATGCCTGGAACTCACTACCTGACTCTGTGGTTTCGTCACCAAACCCCCAAAACTTTACCCTCAGACTGTCCACTGTTGACCTCACCCGATTCCTAAGAGGTCAGTAAGGGGCGTGCATAAGTGCACCAGTGTGCCTACCGTCCCTGTCCTAATGTTCCCTCTTATCAGTACCCATCTTATGTATATAAACAATGTTATATCTATGTATATTACTAACACGTACTTGACTAAATAAATAAATAAATAAATAAATAAAAAAGTTAGTCAATGTTTTATATATGATTATGGTCACACTCTACTTTCAAATCCTATTAATATGTAAAAATGCAGTACAATAGAGTTTGTCTTTTTTACAATAGTACTAATAATACTAATAATACAATACTACTACTACTACTACTACTACTACTAATAATAATAGATATAATAGTAATAGATATTAATAATATTGTAATGTTCTAATTAATGTTATAATGTATTAATAATAATGAAGTATAATAATAGAATGGTAGGAATAATAGAATAATAAAATATAAAGTAGAGAACGTTTTAATTTTAAGAGGATTTTAGTTTTAAGTTTCAATATCCAACCATCTTAGTCAGGGTTTTAAATTTCTCCTCCACCAATCCTGCTTTCTTCTGTCTTCTTCCCCCTCCCCCCAAGCTCTCAAGATGTCGCCCTTCCTTTTATTGCACTGTCACTGTCCCACACGATTCCTTCTGTCAGTCTCTGCCTTTTTCCATCTTTCTGTCTCCCGACCTTCTGCTTTCTTTCTCCAAGTCTCCAGATCTCCTCTCCAAAGTCCACTCTCTCCTCTGCTTCCCTCTTTCTCTTTCTCTTTCACAGTCCAGAATTACTTTCTCAGTCCCTTCTCATACCTCCTCTTCTCCAATTGTTATACTTATTTGCCTTCTCCTTTCCGATTCAAATTCGCCGCTTTCCAATCTATTCAGGATCTCACTTCTTGCATTCCTTTCTCCATTCAGTCCTTCATCGATAAAGAGGTACTAGGACAAGCTAAAATGCCAAAATCATGGGTGGAAGCGTACATAACTCTGATACCTAAGGATGACACAGATAATTGCCAAATTAAAAATTACAGGCCAATTTCTTTATTGAATTCGGACTACAAAAATTTTACGACAGTTATGGCAGAAAGATTAAAAAAGATATTAAATCAAATTATTCATTCGGATCAGAATGGCTTTCTTCCAAAATGACAAATTCATAACAACACAAGAATTGTCATGACTATATTAGAATTTATTTATTATTATTTATTTTATTTATTTAGTGCTCTTATATGCCGCCCTACTCCCTGGGGACTCAGGGCGGCGTACAACATTGAAGAACCACTAAACAATATAATTTAATATCAATTTAAAATACATTAAAAGAAACATACAACAGCATACCTACTTGGGGGAGACCGAGATGGAAATCATCTCAAAACCCCGCCTGCAGGAAGAGCCATGTCTTCACGGCTTTTCGGAAGGCCAGCAAGTTGGGGACATTTTGTATCTCTGGGGGGAGTTGGTTCCAGAGAGCAGGGGCCCCTACAGAGAAGGCCCTCCCCCTAGGCCCCGCCAGCCGACATTGTTTGGTTGACGGGACCTGGAGGAGACCCACTCTGTGGGACCTAACCGGTCGAAGGGAAATATGAGGTAGGATGTGGTCCCGGAGGTAACCTGGTCCTAAGCCATGTAGGGCTTTACTACAAGGTCCATTCTGATAAACAATTGGCATTAATATTTGTAGATGCGCAAAAGGCATTTGACAATTTAGATTGGAAATTTTTTATAATACAATTAAGATATATGCAATTCAGCGATAATTTCATCAAAATGATTGAAACAATATATTCCTTACAAACAGCCAAAATTGTAATCAACGGTGACATGACAGAGATGATAAATGTTATGAAAGGTGTCAGACAGGGATGTCTGCTATGCCCCCTATTGTTTATTTTATCTCTAGAAACTTTACTGAATCAAATAAGAGGGAATCAGGAGATAACAGGACGTAGAATTAAAAAAGAAGAATACAAGACACAAGCCTTTGCCGATGATATGGTATTTATCATTGAAGATCCCCAAAATTCAGCACCCAAATTATTGCAAGAAATAGAGGAATTTGGTGAAGTGGAAGGTTTAAAGATCAATAAGGACAAGACAAAAATAATAACAAAAAATCTCACACCGAAACAGGATAAGGAATTGGAAAGAATATTGGGAATTCAGGTAACAAAAAAAGTTAAGTATCTCGGGATTTGGATGACAGCCAAATGCTCGATGATAAAAGAAGACAATTACCGTATTTTCCGGAGTATAAGACGCACCTTTTTACCCCCCAAAAGAGGGTGAAAACTTGGGTGCATCTTATACACCGAATGTAGCATCACCCACCCACCCAGCCCCACCCTTTGGCCTCTGCTTTCCAGCAATTTACCTGCTTGCAGCAAACAGAAGAGCCTGTTAAGCCAAGCAAGTCATTAGCAGCTTCCCGACCCCCAGCTGATTTGCCACGTGCTAAAATGAAACTGAAATTAGCTGCAAAGAGGCAAATAGCTGGGAGAGACACGCATATTTTTATTTTCTGCTGAACTGGATGCAAGGGGGTAAGTGAATAACTATAAATGTCTGTAGAATGTTTAAATTATTAGATTTATTTTTAAAAGACTGCTTTATTATTGTTCTAGAGTCAGGGGTCTCCAACCTTGGCAATTTTAAGACTTGTGGACTTCAACTCTTAGAATTCCACAGCCAGCTTTGCTGGCTGTGGAATTCTGGGAGTTGAAGTCCACAAGTCTTAAAGTTGCCAAGGTTGGAGACCCCTTTAATCTAGACAACTTAACAAAATAAAGAAGCTTTTTAAAATAAATGCTTGCTCTGAAGAGGCCCAGTGCTATTGTATCTTCTTTTAAATAATAGAGAATAATGTATACTTCCAGAAATTTTAATTAATTTTAACAGCTCTGTACAAGTATAGTCTGAAATGTAACAGTGTCCTGTTTAGTATTAGAGTTAAATCCTGACTTACCTTGGAGTAGATCTATTTAAATAATTGGGAGGAGTTAGTGTAACTACATTTAAGAAAACTTTCTGGCATAATGTACATTTCTCCAATTCTTTGCTATTTCTATGGGTCAAGCACACATGCACAGAAATACACAGCAAACAGTGTATATCATCTGTGCTGTTTGCTGTTTGGCAAATTGCTGGGAGGCAGAGGCCTTTTTTACTTGTTTTCCTCCCCCAAAACTAAGGTGCATCTTATACTCCAGTGTGTCTTATACTCCAAAAAATACGGTATATGAAATTATTACAAAACATTCAAAAAGACTTGGAAATCTGGTCAAAATTACAAATGTCTTTATTAGGAAGAATAGCCATAATAAAAATGAATGTCTTACCAAAAATTCTTTTTTTATTTCAAACGGCCCCAATTAAAATTGGGAATATTTTTTACACAGAATTAGATAAATCAATTGCAAAATTTATCTGGAATGGGAAAAAGGCAAGGATTAAACTGAAATTATTGCAAGATAAAAGGAAAAAAGGAGGTTTTGGATTGCCAGATTGGAAACTATATCATCAGGCTGCAGCGATAACTTGGTTAAAAGATTGGATAACACTTACCAATAAAAGACTATTAACTATAGAGGGTCACGATTTACAAACGGGTTGGCATAGTTTTATTTGGGAGGAGAAGCACAAAACACACAAATATTTCCAGAGACATCATATCAGGGGAACAGTATTAGAAGAATGGATGGAAATCAAAAAGAAATACTACATGGAAATTCCCAAATGGATATCTCCGATGGAAGCAATAATCTACCCCAATGTTCTAGATTTGGATAAGAAAGTTATTTATAAGGAGCTATTGGATGATCAAAACAATTTAAAATCAAAAGAGGACTTGGCATTGATCGGAATAAAAATAGATTGGTGGCCTTACCTACAAATTCAAACGAGACATAAAAAGGATTTATTACAATTCGGATTCCAAAAAGAAGATCAAGAATTAGATAAGATTTTATTGGGAACGGATGAAAAAATGATAACAAAATCATATAATTGTTTACTAAATATCAAAATGGAAGAGGAGGTAGTAAAAGAGGTGATGGTGATTTGGGCCCAAATTTGGAGGAAGACGCCTTTTTTCCTTGTTTTCCTCTCCCAAAACTAAGGTGCGTCTTATACTCCGGTGCATCTTATACTCCGAAAAATATGGTACACGTTAAATTTGTTACTGGTAGGAAAAAAGTAAGAGATGAGGTATATGGTAAAACACGAGAAGAGCCATTGGTGTATAAAGGGAAAGAGATTGTTACGCTAAAACAGATACCTAGATGGGTAAGGGAGCAAAGGAAAAATTACCAGTTTCTGTCCATGCAACTGTTAAAACATAGAGTAATGTTTAGATGGCTCATTCCTGAAGGCATGCTAATCACGTGGCAAGAGAAAAGGTTTCGCATTGATTCGATAGAGAAAGCCCAGGAATTTTACGATCACTATATAAGTGAGGAAGATGAACAGGATAGTAGAGAGGAGGTAGAAAGTAAAAGTCAAGAGGAATGGGTGTCAGAAGAGAAGATAGTAGAAGAAGAGACTAGGGATAGGAGAGAAGTGGAACGTCAAGAGAGAGAAGGAGCAGACTTCTGGTGGCTCCCCGAGCTTTGTTGGACGCTCTTTATGGGCGTCCGATCCCAGGTTCCATAAAAGCCACCGGATAAGCCACATCAGCTGTCTGGCGGCTTGGAAACTCCCGTCCCAGGCAAAGGGAGGGGAGAAGAGCAGATGGGCCGAGGTAGAGCCCCCCCTAGCACCCCAGAAGAAGCTCTGGGGTGCGAAGGGTGAGGGCTCCCTAGAAGCCTGTCAATAGCTCTGGACCTGGAATGCCTCCGCTTCTTTTTAGCGGAGCAAGAAGCCGCGACCATCTCTGCTTGAAACAAATGGATTTTAATATTTTAAACAAAGTAGCAGATGGAACATACCAGGAGAACCTAACTGCAAGTATTTTAACTTAACTCCGGTGTTGTTTTTTGGATTTTCTGGAAGTAACAAAGTAGCTAAAGATGGCGCTTGGAATTTGAAAGGGCGTGGAGAAAGTGAAAGCTACTGAAAGCTAGTGAGAGTTCTGTTTCCTAATAGACGCTTGTAAGAAATCTTTTTTATTTGTTACTCTTTACCTTGATGAACTTTGTTTTTTGGTTTTTTAATAAATATACAAGAATTAATACAAATTGAAGATGTCTTTAAAACTGGCAAAGACTGTTCCTTTTAAAGGAATAGGAAGAGTTGAAAGTCTCCCTACTCATATTGTCAATCTGCAAGATTTTGCCCCCCCAACACAGACTTTTACGTTTGAAAAGTGGCAGCAAGCCATGAAAGATATGCAGAAAGAAATTGCTTCAGTAGTTAATAAAAAAATTACTGAAATTAATTGAAAAATTACTGAAATTAATGGAAAAATACAAGCTGTCTCAGAGGAGTTTTCATCTCAGACTCAACAAACCAGAGACAATGTGGAATCTGTATTTAAAGCTGTGGCAGTTAACATGGAATTATTGGAACAAGATGTGGCTGAAATTAAACAGACTACGGTGACTCTGGGTGAAAAAGTAACTGAGATTCAGAATAAAATTGAAGGAACTGAGGCAGAACTAACGATGATCCAGTATAAGGATATGGAATTTGCTTTACGGCTAAGAGGGGTAAAAGAAAATGAACAAGAGAATTTAAAGGAAAAGATTTTGGATGCATTAGTGCAGATTTTGGGGGAAACAAAAGCGAAATTGGGCTGGCAGATTGAAAAAATATACCGTGTCAATTCCTGGTTTGCCAGACAAAATCATTTGCCAAGAGACATTGTAATATATTTTACTACAAAGACATTGCGAAATCGAATCTTACAGGCGACTTATAAAAACAAATTTAAGGTGGAAGAACAAGAAGTTTTGACATTTAAGGAAATTCCTCCAAAAATACTGAAAGCACGTAAAGATTATACCTTTCTGGTGGCAGAATTGAAAAAGCAACAGATAAGATACACATGGGGAATCCCGGCTAGACTATCGGTTACTTATAGGGGAGAAAGATACAGACTCAATACGATTTGTAAAGCAAAATATTTTTGCCAACGTGTTAAAGGTGGGGAGACCAAAACCACCAGAAGACAAAGGAAATGAGGAAGTTAAAAAAGAGGGAAAAGAAGATTTGTGTATTGTACAACAGAAAGGAACTCTGAATAGTCAAGAAGAAACAAAGGACTTAAGACAGATTAGAGAAGTAATTGTCGAAAGTGAAGAAGAATTAAATTATCTACTTCAGTCCTCAACTCCTCGAAGTGAAGCAAGACTAAATCAACATATTTTCAGATGCCAACTTAAAGAAATATTGGAGGCTGCAGATTTGAAAGTGAGAGGAATTAAAAATTGATGTTTTAGTAATAGTAGGATAAGGTAAAATAAATAAGAATAAAGCTTAAATGCATATATGAGGTTGTATAAGGTTAGAGGAATTAGACTACAAGATTATCTATGGGGATTAATTATAGAAGGTAAAGTAATGTAATAGAGATTAAATTGGTTTTAAATAACAAGATTAAATTAATACTACAGCTTGGGGAATAAGTATAGAAGGTAATGTAAAGTAATAGAGACTAAATTGGTAGAGAATAAGATTAAAATTATATTATAGGGTGGGAATAAGTATAGATTGCAATCTAATGTAACAGAGATTAAATGAATGTGAAGTTGTTAAGTATTTTTAGATATGGTTTAAGTTGGTTTTGAATTTAACAATTGCGGCCAGGTTGCTGGTGGTACAAAATTGGAAGAGGAAGATTCATTTAAAATTAATATTGCATTTGGCAGAAAGGGCAAAAATTTTAGAACATTTTAAAGGCTATTTAAATGATATACTCGATAATGGAGAAGATGGATGGATCATATTTAAATTAAGTATTAGACTAAGGAGATCAAAACAGACTGTGAAGGACATATTTCAATTTAACTTTTTGTTTAATTTACAGTATAAGGAGTTAAGATTTTATGATATTTGGAAGTTAATAATTTGCTAGTACATTTTAGTTTTATATTTGTGTAAACTATATTATACCCTGTGTATGTTCTGGGAAGTCCAGGGAGGGGGGAGGGGGAGTTGGGGGGAGGGATGGGGGGGAGGGGGGGAGAAAACAACAAAAATGTTTGTACTTTGTACGCATAAAACTTTTTCAATAAAAAAAAGAGAGAGAAGGAGCAAGAACAAGAGCGCAGATGGACATAAGAACAAGAAAGGTACTAAAATTTAACTACAAAGAATAAGATGGAAGAGGAAATAAGGTTAATATCGTTAAATATTAACGGTATAAACTCACCCATTAAAAGGAAGAAAACATTAATTAGGTTACAAAAATTAAATATGGACATAATTTGTATGCAGGAAGTTCATATTAAAGAAAAGCATAGTAATATTTTAAATTGCCCCAAACTAGGAAATTTACATCTAGCGCTAGCACAAAAAAAGAAGAGAGGAGTTGTGGTATACGTAAAAGATTGGATAAGTTCGAGGACAATATTTAAAGACAAGGAAGGTAGGATTCTGATGGTAGAAATAAAAACTAGCCAAAAAAGAATATTATTAGTGACAATTTATGCACCGAATACAAAACAAAAAGATTTTTATAAAAAATTATCAGGGGAAATAACGAAACTAGACTACGAAAATATATGTGTGATAGGTGACTATAATGCAGTGGTAGATAACAAAAAGGATCATAAAAGTGCAAAGAAAAATAAGAAGGGAAGACGAAAGTTACCAAATACATTTGAAGAAATGGCACAAGAACTTAACTTAAGAGATGCATGGAGAAAACTATACCCTGAGAAAAGACAATATACATTTTTCTCACACCTGCACAATTCATGGTCTCGAATCGACATGGCTTGGATGAACCCAGATTTGATAAATAATATAGAAGACATAGAGATACTACCAAATACATGGACAGATCACAATCCTTTGGCAATAAACTGGAAAGGGCAGAAGAAAAAAGGACGATGGACATTAAACCAAAGAATTATAAAAGAAAAATTGTATATACAAACGATGGAAAAGGAATTGTGCAATTTCTTCAAAGAAAACAAAAAAGAACAGACTACGTTACAAAATCTCTGGGATACCACCAAGGCATATATGAGAGGGATATCAATAGCATATGTAGCAAGAAGAAATAAGGAGAAGTGGGAAAAACAAAAACAACTGCAAGATAAAATTAAAGAAATAGAAAAGGCATTACAAAAAGAACCACAGAATAATAAAATTATAAAAGAATGGGATCTAACGAAACATAAACTTAATTTAATTCAACAAGAAGAAATGGCAAAGAATATAACAATGGCAAAGCAAAACTATTTTGAAACTGCAAATAAACCTGGCAGATGGTTGGCCCACAAATTAAGGAAAGAAAAAACAAAAAGACTGATACAACAATTACAGGAGAACAGGGCAACATATGTCATAAGAGAGAGGATAAGAAAAGGATTGTTCTGGACTGGGGGCGTGGCCAAACGCTGCGGCGAGATGGAGCTCTCCGCGCTCCGCTGGGGATCCCCGATATCCTCGCCGTTTGGGGGTTCCGGTTCATCAGAACCGGACCAGAACCACCCTGTAGGGGTAGGGAAGAAGGGGGACACCGTCAGCAACCTGGGAGGGGTGGCAAACCCCCCCAGGAAGCCGGCATAGAGCACTCCACCAGCGGCGCTGGAAAACGATTTGTCGTCCTAGCCGCGGCGGCCTAGAACGAACTGAGTGTGATTTCTTGGAAGGGAGTCATCTGGAAAGGAAAGAAGCTTAAGCGACAGACAGGAGGAAGAAAATAAGCGTGGAGACTAATTGGTGAGTTAATGCCAGACAAGGAGAAGAAATTGGTGATTTTATTTAAGTTTAAGACACAAAATTAAGTAAAAGATTAAGAAGCAGCTAATCATCAAAGTAAAAAACTATTGGATATATAATTTAGAAAGCAGCAACTAAAGCCCGCGATTGGGAGACTTAGAGACTTTTGGATTTTTGGATTATTCATGTAAGGAGAAAACATCGGATTTAAATATATATAGATTTATACTGTTTAAAATACATAAGGACATTGAAATTAAGAAGAAGATTGATCAAGAGAGCCATCTGCTGGTTTGAAGATTCGTTTCATGTGTTAAAATTTTCATTAGTGACTGTTTATACAGCTGGTGACCTCGAGCTGAGAGAATGTTTTGACTAAAATAAAGCACTGGATACTTTGTTCATATCTGTTATGGAAAAGAGCTTTCACTTGTTAGCTGAAGATACATCTGTTAGTTGAAACTTGGTTGAACTTTAAATGAACTTATAAGGCTACACTTTATACATTAAATGGATACTGTATTTGCTATAGAGCTAAATATTTTATGTTAGGCTGTTGGAAAGTTATCACTAAACAGCTGGATTTACCATAAAGGTTTGCAAGTTGTAATATTGCCAATATAGAGACACATGAATTTGAGGATTTTGCAACTTTCTTTAAAAACTATTGTGAAGATTTAAAGAATTACTTTATGGGGTTTGAAGATGGTATCAGAAAGAAAACACAGAAAGTATTGGATAAAAATGCGCTGCCTGATGAGGATAATAATGGAAATAACGACAAGGACTTTGGACATATGATTTATAACAAGGCTTTTGAAAATATGGATTTAGATACAAAGCAAAGAGTTGGAGAAGACTTTGAAAATAAGAGATCTACAAAGCAAAGAGCTGGAGAGGTACTGGATAATGAGGTTTTTGATGAGGATACTAATAAGATTAATGATAAAGAATTTGGAAATATAAAGATACAGAACATAAAGCAAAATACTGGAACGGAGAAGAAATGGGAAGAAGAAAATCAGATGGAAGAAGAAATAGAGCATAATGGAGATAAAAAGAAAGAAGATTTTGTAAATGAACAGAGGGTTAAACATATTATATTTTATGATTATTTCACTGGGAAAAACAGTGGTAGGAGAAGTTGGATATGGCAAATTAAAAAGGGGAAGGGGAAGGAATTAAGAGGAATAGAAGGAGGATTTTTGCAATTGGCATATATAAGGAGGAAAGGAAGACAAAGGGCAAGAAAGTGGGGGTACAAAATGACTCGAAAAAAGATAGGGATAATTAAAAGAGAATGGAATTTTAAAGAAAATGGATGAATATTTTGGGGGGGATATAATATAATATTTTTTCTCTCTTTTATGTTTCTGTAATTTTACTCTTTTTAGTACGTTTGTCAATAAATATGGGTTTTTTGAAAAAATATGGATAGAAATAAGTAAATAATTAATATAATCAGATATAATTATTATTATTTTTAATTCAAAAAGTTTTATTAGTACAAAGTACAATTTTTTCCCTTTTTCTCCCCCCCTTCCCCCCAACCCCCTTCCCCCCTTCTCACCCCCCCCCCCGACTTCCCAGAGAAAGCACAGGGCATAGTATTCAATAAAATAAGTTTAAATTATACTAACAAATTCTTAATTTCCACATTTCTTTGAATCTTTAACTCCTTGTTGCTCAAACCTAAAAATCAAGCATATTGTTAATCAAACATCATTTCAATATCTCAGGCTGATACTTTACTCCACTAAGTATCTTTCCTTTATATAAAATTTATATAATCTTTAAAATATAATAATAAAAAGAAAAAAGAAAGAAAATAGAAGAAATCTTTCTTTCACCATTTCATTCAGTTACAACCATCAAAATCATTTCCTCATTATTACGTAATACTTCCTTCTTCCTACAATATCTCTTCAGTATACATAAGGATTTAAAATAGTCTAACAGATTTTTAATTTCAGTATTTCTATGTTTCTTTAACCCCTTATAACTCAGAAATTTTTAAAACATAATCTAAGAATCAAACACATTATTAATAACCTAACATTACAATATATCAAATTACTAATTTCACAATAATTCTAAATCTTTAATTGCTTTAAAATATAATAAGAAGAAGAAGAAAAAGGAAAGACAAAAAAGAAAAAAAACACAACCATCAGGGTCGTTTCCTCAATAATCAATAAGTCTTCTTACTACAAAGTGTCAGTTTTCATTCATCTTTCCATAAGTCCTATAACTTCCCAAATTCTAATCGTTCCTTCTTCTCAGTCGAATTTTGGATCTGGTTCTTGCAGCCTTTTGTATCTTAGCAGATTTTTGATTTGTCAGCTCTGCTCTTGTCTGACTCTGATCTTCTGTCTCTTCTTCCACATTGTGAACATCTCTCTGGCTCTGTAAATCACCTTGAATCTTCAAAGCTCTTTCCATTTGCACTATCGATGACTCTCCTTTCTCCTCTTCTGTTACTTTCATGCTTCTTCCTTCTGGAATTTTGGATATATCAGCCTTTAAAACTTTAACATAAAAATCAGTAGCTTTCATTATCGTGTTGAGCCGGTATCTCTTTTCCAGGTGTCTGAACACTACCCCCGTTGGGGCATCCCATTTATACTGTAGATTCTGTTTTTTAAGTTCTTCAACCAGAAAGGTATAATCCTTTCTGGCTCTGAGCATTTTAGGAGGAATTTCTTTCAGTGTCATTACTTCCTGTCCATTTACCTGAAGCTTATTCTTGAAAGTCGCCTGTAGAATTTTATTACGTAACGCCCTTGTAGTAAAATATATTACGATATCCTTTGGCAGATGTTTTTGTTTAGCAATCCAAGAATTAACATGGTATATCTTATCAATTTGCATGACCAGTTCTTCTTTAGTCATTCCTGACACATGCACCAAAGCCTCCACCATTCTCCCTTTTAAATCTTCATGCTTTTTCTCGTTTAAACCTCTTAATCTTAAAGCAAATTCCATGCTTCTGAATCGAGTCATTAACACCTCTGTTTCAAAGTTTTCAATATTGTTTTGAGTTTTGTCTATATTTTCCCCCAAGATTATCACAGACTGTTTAATTACTTACACATCCTTCTCCAGGATGTCCATATTTCCTACTAATCCTTCAAATGCAAATATCATATCCTTCCTCAATTGTTTGTTTCTAATATCCATCTCCTCTAGGGCAGCCTGCATTTTTTCATTAATTTCATTAATTTTTGCATTAAATTCCATAACCAATTCATTCTTCATAACTTTTAAAGTATCAAATAAACTTTCAGGTGTTAAAGTCTGTGGGGATGTTGAATAAGAAGTAGATTGCATTCTTGAGGTATAAACAGTGGGATGCTCAAGTCTTTTGTTAAAAACAGTCTTTCCAGGTTTAGAAGCCATTTAGAATTTAAAGTTAAACTTTTAGTTTTAATCCACAATCAGAGAGAGAAAAGAGTTCATCAAAGTCCAGCGTTTTCAGAAGTATACACAAAAAGAAAACCAAATCCATAATTAAAAAGATTCTTTCCAGATACTGAAGCCATTTAGATTTAAAAGTTTAAAATGTTATTTTAATCCGAAGTCAGAGAGAAGAAAAAAAATTCCCTCAGAATCAGAGGTTTCCATGAAGAGGGCTGCTAACGAAACAAAACTATTAATTAATAGAACAGAATGAAATGTTTTAGTGTGTGAGAACTTATGAAATGTGTTTATTTTTTCTGGAATATATTAACTAATGAATATGATATTGAAAATGAAGAGATTTTACAATTAAAGAACTGATCATTATTAGAGAGAAGGAAATTATGATGTAAAATTGAGATGAGGTATTAGGATGGTTTTTTAAATTTTTTACCCACATTAATTTAAAATTATTGTTTTGTATTAATATATAGAAAATTTATGAATTTTCTATTGTGAAAATTGGTAAATGTGGAAATCCCCTTATTCATTCTATAGTATAAAATTTGAAATAATCTATAAAGAATTTATAATTTGTAATTTTTATCATCAAAATAAGTAAATGTGGAATGTTTAGGTATGGGTTTTTAGTTTTTGAAAATTAGAGAGTAAGTTAAAAAAAAGAGATGAGTAATGGAAATAAGGATGGATGAAAGCATTACGGCTTGGTTTTAAGGATAAAGAGATAAGATAATTAAAAAAATGAGTAAATAAAATAGATAATAGTGATTAATTAAATTAATTGAAAAAGACTAGTTTTGACCAAACAGGCGAGGGTGAGCAGAGCTCTGCTCCCCGAACGCATATTCTTCCTATTTAAAACTTGTTCCCAGGATATTCCAGCTCTGAGGGAACAGACCGGGACATAAGGACCCAGTGAGCATCGGGGGGGGGGGGGTAAGAAAACCGTCCGGTGCGAAGACGGGGGAACCTTTTCTTTTCAACCTCGGTCCTGGAAGACTGTCGCCCATCTTGAATGGTGGCCTGAGAGCTTAATAGCTTGCAAAGAATCAGCTTCGGTTAGGAGACAGCTACCTGTTAGAAATCAATAATTCCTCGGACTCAAGATCTTAAGGACAAGAGGATACAAACAGGTCTATCGCCTGGTATTTGCATTTTTCATCTGTGGGGGGGGAGTTTTGCCCGGAGAGAGTGTCGGCTTACTAATTGACGTTCTTTTGGCTGAGCCATTCTGCCCTGCCGCCCTGTAGCTACGCTGCTGCCGCTGCGCTGCTATTGTTGCCGACGGCCTCCTCCGAGGCGGCGGACTTTCTCTTCCTTTGTGATCTCCCGCCCCCCACCCGACTAAATTTGCCTAACTATCCAGACGCCCAGGCGACTGCTTTGCTGCTTTGAAATCGGCCTCTTCTTCTCGAACATCTCAATGCCTAGCCACCATTGCCCTGAGGCCGTCAGCCCCCCTTTGAGGGATCGGATTTCCTCCTGGTGATTGCCCGCCTTTCATCTGATCAATCTAGCTCAGCGGTGGCCAAACTATGGTTCTTTGAGGACCTGTGGACTTCAACTCCCAGAATTCCTGAGCCAGCCATGCATGCATGGCTAGCTCAGGAATTCTGGGAGTTGAAGTCCACAGGTCCTCAAAGAACCATAGTTTGGCCACCCCTGAAGCTGGACGCTTAGGAGTCTTCTGCTGCTTTAATTTTAACTCTTGCCACTCTGCCCTCTTCTTGCCTTCAACACTGCAGCATCTTACCACCATTATTGCGAGCCTTATGTGTGTTTGATGCTACCTCCCACCTCCCCCCTTCTTTGTACGATCTTGCTGATGGATTCAATTGCGGCCGTCATCATTGCTGCGATTATTGCAGCTTTCGGCAAGGGGGGAAAGCGGGATAAGAAGAGAAATAATTTTCTTTATATGCCAGCTTGTAGCGGACTTTCTCTGGGAAACAGACCGGTGATGTGCCGATACCATCGATACCATCTCCATAGGGGGAGTCATCGTCTCTTCTGAGGCTCTCCAGTAGAGGGCCCTGGGTTAAACAGCACCACAAAGGAGAGCGATGGACTGCTGAGGATAGCCCTGGCAGGGCAGAGGACATTCCTTCCCTTGAGAACTATCATTGGGTGTGGTACAGACACCATAGGGAAGGGACAATCTCTAACAGGACTGGAGACTCCCCTTGGACATTCTGAACTTACCCCGGAAGGAGTGCGTTGGTGTGATGGTATTGCATGATTGGGGGGATGAATTGTGTAGATTGGTATGATTGAGTGTGAAGGAATGATTGAGCCGGGGGCGGGGGGGCGTTCCCCCTCTGCTGAGTGTGGAAACAGAAGTGGAGGGGGGCCTGGCTCTGCTCCCCGGCTCAGTGAGAATGGAATGTATGGCCTGCAGGGAGGGAGGAGGACCAGTGGGGAGGGGAAGGGGATCTCTGGGTGGGAGGAGAGTCGGAGCATCTCGGTCATAATGGGGAGAGGTAGGTATGGCGGGAGCCGAGGGGTAGGCCGCTCGCAGGGAACCAGAACTCGCTGGCTAAAAGCGATTTCTTGTTCTGGCCCCTCTGTGGTTCCAACTAGCTCAGCCCGAGTACCTGCTGACCGGGGATTTCAGGGCCCTGGGCTCAAGCTGCTGCTGTTGAATGCCAGGTCGATTGTCAACAAAGCCCCCCTCATACGGGATTTAATCTCAGATGAGGGGGCCGACCTGGCATGCATAACTGAAACCTGGCTGGGCCAAGAGGGGGGGTTGCCCTCTCTGAGATATGCCCGGACGGGTTCTTAGTTCTGCATCAGCCATGACCCCAGGGAAGGGGGGGAGGAGTGGCTATTATAGCTCGCTGGAATCTTTGTCCTTGTAGGAGCCCTGCCCTGGAGATTGTTGGGTGTGAGACGCTCCTTCTGAAGTTCGACTTAGGGGTCCAGGTGGGCCTTTTTTTAACGTACCTGCCTCCCAGCTGCATTACAAAGGCCCTGCCTGTGCTGCTCGAGGCAGTAGCAGGGTTGGAGGTTGAGTTCCCCAGGCTTATGGGGCTGGGGGACTTTAACCTGCCTTCACCCGGTGAATCCTCGGATGCAGCCCAGGAGTTCATGGCCACCATGACAACCATGGACCTGACCCAAGTAATCCAGGGTCCGACTCATGAGGGAGGTCACATGCTTGACCTAGTGTTTCTCTCGGGGCAGTGGAGAGATGATCCGAAGTTGAGGGGTCTAGCCATCTCCCCTTTGTCGTGGTCAGATCATTTCCTATTGAGGCTAGATTTCATGGCCCCACTCCTCCTCCGCAGGGAGGCGGGACCAATTAAGTGGTTCCACCCCAGGTGCCTAATGGAACCGGAAGGCTTCCAGAGGGAACTTGGGGAGATACCTGAATCCCTGGTACACAATTCATCTGAGTCCCTGGTGGCTGCCTGGAATAGGGCGGCATCAGGGGTGTTGGATCGGATTGCGCCTTTGCGACCTTTCCGTGGCAGTGGATCCAGGAAGGCTCCCTGGTTTACTGAGGAGCTCCGGGAGATGAAACTCCATAAGAGACGTCTATAGCGATGCTGGAGAGCCAGTAAAGCTGAATCTGATCGAACACTACTAAGAACATTTATTAGGTCTTATTTAGTGGCGATATGGCCGGCAAAATGTTCGCATTTCTCCGCTCTTATTGCATCCGCCGATTCACGCCCAGCCGCCCTGTTTAGGGTGACCCATTCCCTCCTTGTGAAGGGAGGAGACGAACACTTGCAGGGCAGAGCTGAGGAATTTGTTCAGTTTCTGGCTGATAAAGTCACTCAGATTCGGACGAACCTGGACTCCAATTGGACAGGGCTAGCCGAGTTGACAGGGACAGGTCTTAGTCCAGTTTTATGGGACAAATTTGAGCCAGTCACTCCTGAGGATGTAGACAAGGCCATAGGAGCAATGAGCGCCTCCACTTGTTTGTTGGACCCGTGTCCCTCCTGGCTGGTCTCGGCCAGCAGGGAGGTTTCACGCGGCTGGCTCCAGGTGGTTGTGAACGCCTCCTTGAGAGAGGGATCTGTTGTGACTTGCCCGCGTCCCGCGCAGATGATGGAGGACCCGGAGGACGTGGAGCCGCTCATGTCGCAGCAGTACCACCCCATGTAGCTCGCACCTGAGTCTGCCAGCGATGAAGACTCAGTGCCAGAGGAGGAAGACCAGCCAGGACCTTCTGCACCTGCTCAGCAAAGTGAGTTGTCAGAGGAAGAGGAGCCTCTGCTGGATGCTAGGGCTCGTAGAGCAGCCAGCAGACAGGATTGGCTTAGCAAACGGAGGTCTCCACAGAGGTAGCACTGAGGGCTAATTGGGCCACGCCCTCAGTGCCTATTTAAGTCCGGCGCAGTCAGAGATCCGTGCTGAAAACAACACCAGTGTTTCTCGAGCACCATCGGAGATTCTTGTAATCAAAGTTCTTGTGTTTGGAAGCTAACATCATCTGTCTGGGACGCCAGCCAGCTCAAGTAAGACATTGAGATAAGGAAAGCTAATTGCTTCCGTATTTGAACTTAACCCACGAAGAGCCCCAAGAACATTTGAGACTCTGTTCTTTGCAAGGAGCCTGTGGTGGCGCAGTGGTTAAAAGCAGCACTGCAATCTGAACTGCTAGTTCAGCAGTTCAGCTGTTCAAATCTCACCAGGCTCAAGGTTGACTCAGCCTTCCATCCTTCTGAGGTGGGTAAAATGAGGACCCAGATTGTTGGGGGCAATATGCTGAACTCTGTAAACCGCTTAGAGAGGGCTGTAAAGCACTATGAAGCAGTATATAAGTAAGTGCTATTGCTATTGCTATCTGTTCTGGAGATTATATCTTTGTGCCTTTACTAAGAAGCTTTATTAGTAAAGAGATACTTTTATTTGTTTATTACAAACGGTTGTGTGTGTGTTTCTGGTCGGGTTGCGGTGCTGGGACACAACAGGATCTATACCGCAACCTTTAAAAGTTGCGGTTGTGAGGCCCCTTCTCAAGAACCCTTCCCTGGACCCAGCGGACTTGAATAACTTCCGTCCAGTCTCCAACCTTCCCTTTGTGGGTAAGATTGTTGAGAAAGTGGTGGCGCTCCAACTCCTATGGTTATTGGATGACACTGATTATCTAGTTCCCTTTCAATCGGGTTTCAGGCCCAGCTACAGTACAGAAACTGCTTTAATCACCCTGATGGATGATCTCTGGCGAGCCCGGGATGTTGGTCATTCCTCCATCCTGGTGCTACTTGACCTCTCAGTGGCTTTCGATACCATTGACCATGGTATCCTTCTGCGCCGACTCGACGAGGTGGGAGTGGGAGGCACCGTCTTACGGTGGTTCTCCTCCTACCTCTCTGATAGGACGCAGTCGGTGTTGACAGGAGTACAAAGGTCAAGCCCTAGGCCCCTGATTTGCGGGGTGCCTCAGGGCTCGGTCCTCTCACCCATCCTGTTTAACATCTACATGAAACCGCTGGGTGAGATCATCCGACGACATGGGGTGAGGTTCCAACAGTATGCTGATGACACCCAGTTGTATATCTCCACCCCGTCACAATTCAGGGAAGCAATGGATGTAATGTGCCGATGCCTGGACGATGTTAGGGTGTGGATGGAAATGAATAGGCTCAAGCTCAACCCTGACAAGACCGAGTGGCTATGGATATTACCTCCTAGGGATTATGTCGATTGCCCCTCCTTGGTTCTTTGGGGAGAGAAATTAACTCCCTCGGAACAGGTTCGCAATTTGGGGGTTCTCCTAGACCCGCAGCTAACATTGGATCAAAATCTGGCAGCTGTGGCTAGGGGGACCTTTGCACAGGTTCGCCTGGTGCACCAATTGCGTCCCTACCTGGAGAGGGAGGCCTTACTCACGGTCACTCATGCCCTCATCACCTCACGGCTGGACTACTGTAACACGCTCTACATGGGACTACCCTTAAAGAGTATCCGGAGACTGCAACTGGTGCAAAATGCAGCTGCGGGAGCTGTAGTGGGTGTCCCAAGATACACCCACGTAACACCTATTCTTCTCCAGCTGCCCATTAGTCTCCGGACGCAATTTAAGGTGTTGGTTTTAACCTTTAAAGTCCTACATGGCTCAGAGCCAGGTTACATTCGGGACCGCATCCTCCCTACGACCGGTTAGGTCCCATAGAGTTGGTCTCCTCCAGGTCCCATCAGCCAAGCAATGCCGGTTGGCGGGACCGCGGGGGAGAGCCTTCTCTGTGGGAGCTCCTTCTCTCTGGGACCAACTTCCCCCAGAGATCCGGACTATCCCCACCCTACTGGCCTTCCGCAAAGCTGTGAAAACATGGCTTTTCAAGCAGGCGGGGTGAAATAGATCAATCCCCCATGTATGAATGTTGGTTTGTTTTAATTTTTGTAAGTATTTTAATCCATTATTATCATTTTTTTAGTTGTTCTTGTAATATGTTGTACACCACCCTGAGTCCCTCGGGAGTTCGGCGGCATATAAGAACAATAAATAAATAAATAAATAAATAAATAAATAAATAAATAAATAAATAAATAAATAAATAAATAAATAAATAAATAAATAAATAAATAAATAAATAAATAAAGTTGTATAATCCGGATGACGAAATTAGAAAAGGAGGTTAAAATGATATATGCCTAAGGTTAATATATAAATGAATGGATGTATTTTTGTTTTTTATTGAAGGTATATATGTTGTTATATATGTTTTTCTTGATGTTTAAAGTGGAGAAAAAATAAAAACTTTTTGAAAAAAAAGAAAAGGATTGTTCAAAAAAATTTTCAAACACTGTATAGACAAGAAAACATTAAAGAAGAGGATATCAGGAATTATTTACAAAAGAGAAATTTATCTAATATAACAGAAGATAGAGAAATGTTAAATGGGAAGATAACACTATTAGAAATGAAAGGGGCAATTAAAAAACAAAAAATTAATAAAACACCAGGGCCAGACGGTATTCCTGCTGAATTATATAAAACGCTACAAGAGTCACTAGAAGAAACCATGTTAGAGGTATATAATGAAATGTTAGAAAGAGAGAAATACCAAACTCCTGGACAGAGGCGCTCATAACTTTAATTCCAAAGGAGGATACAGATAATCAGAAAATTCAAAACTATAGGCCAATCTCACTGTTGAACGTAGACTATAAAATATTTGCAACAATCATAGTGGAACGACTCAAAACAATATTAAATAAAATTATCCACAGAGATCAGAATGGATTTTTGCCCAAACGACAGATAAAGGATAATACAAGAATTATATTAAATGTATTAGAATACTACGAAGCACATTCAGATAAACAATTAGCCTTGATACTGGTTGACGCACAAAAAGCGTTTGATAATTTGAATTGGCAGTTTTTAAATATACAATTGGACATGATGAAATTTGGGGAAAAATTTACTAAAATGATTAAAACAATATATTCAAATCAAACAGCCAAAATATTATTAAATGGAGAGTCAACAGAAAAAGTTAAAATAGAAAAAGGGGTCAGACAAGGATGTCCATTATCACCGTTATTATTTATACTTTCATTAGAAATTTTGTTAAACCGAATTAGGGAAAATCAGGATATAAAAGGGTTGAGAGCAAGAAAAGTGGAGTATAAATTACAGGCATTTGCCGACGATATGACATTTATAATTGAAGATCCATTGGAAACGGGGAAACATTAATTAGAGAATTACAGGAATTTGGAAAGGTAGCAGGGCTAAAAATAAATAAAAATAAAACAAAAATAATAACTAAAAATCTTACACAAGAGCAAAATAAAGAATTAGAAAGAAGATTAGAATTCCAAATAGTTAAAAAAGCAAAATATCTAGGGATTTGGCTGACCGCAAAATGCTCCTCCATAAAAGAAGACAATTATATCAAACTACTATCACAGATTCGAAAAGACTTGGAAAACTGGACAAAATTACAGTTATCACTAGTAGGAAGAATTGCCACTCTCAAAATGAGCATACTACCTAGAATCCTATACTTATTCCAAACAATTCCAATAAAATTAACTAAAACTTTTTTTGAAGAATTAAATAAAATAACATTAAAATTTGTATGGCAAGGGAAAAAGGCAAGGATAAAATGTAAATTACTACAGGATTCCAGACTGAGAGGGGGCTTTGGCCTTCCAGACTGGGAACTGTATTATCAGGCGGCCGCGCCAATGTGGATTAGAGAATGGGTAATGCTAAAAAAAAAAGAATATTAGCCATTGAAGAACATGAAAGGACATTTACAACAGGGTTGGCATGCATTCCTGTGGGAGGGAAAGGATAAAACACACAAATATTTCCATAGGCACCAGGTGAGAGATGCATTATTTGAAGTTTGGAGGAAAATTAAACAAAAATTTTACATAAAAATTCCGAGATGGGTTTCAACTATAGAAGCATTGGTTTACCCAAATGCTACAGACTTAAATAAGATAGTAACCTATAAGGAATTGCTAGATAAACAAGGAAATTTAAAATCAAATCAGGAACTGCAAACACAGGGAATTAAGATAGACTGGTGACCTTACTTACAGATACAAACAAAATATAAAAAGGACTTGAAACAACAGGATTTTCAAAATGAACAACAAGAAATCGACAAGGTATTAACAGGCACAGAAGAAAAATTGATAACCAAGGTATATACCGTATTTTTCGGAGTATAAGATGCACCTTTTTACCCTCAAAAAGAGGGTGAAAACTTGGGTGCGTCTTATACACCGAATGTAGCCCCACCCAGCCAGCCACCCCCACCCTTTGGCCTCTGTCTTCCAGCAATTTACCTGTTTGCAGCAAAGAGGGAAGAGCCTGTAAAGCCAAGCAAGTCACTAGCAGCTTCCCGACCTACAGCTGATTTGCCACATGCTAAAATGAAAGTGAGACTAGCTGCAGAGGCAAATAGCTGGGAGAGACACACAGATTTTTATTTTCTGCTGAACTGGATGGAAGGGGGTAAGTGAATAACTATAAATGTCTGTAGAATGTTCAAATTATTAGACTTATTTTTTAAAGACTGCTTTATTATTGTTCGAGAGCCAGGGGTCTCCAACCTTGGCAATTTTAAGACTTGTGGACTTCAACTCCCAGAATTCCACAGCCAGCTTTGTTAGCTTTGCTGGCTGTGGAATTCTGGGAGTTGAAGTCCACAAGTCTTAAAGTTGCCAAGGTTGGAGATCCCTGTAAATCTAGACAACTTAACAAAATAAAGAAGCTTTTTAAAATAAATGCTTGCTCTGAAGAGGCCCAGTGCTATTGTATCTTCTTTTAAATAATAGAGAATAATGTATACTTCCAGAAATTTTAATTAATTTTAACAGCTCTGTACAAGCATAGTCTGAAATGTAACAGTGTCCTGTTTAGTATTAGAGTTTAGTTACCTTGGAGTAGATCTATTTAAATAATTGGGAGGAGTTAGTGTGACTACATTTAAGAAAACTTTCTGGCATAATGTACATTTCTCCAATCCTTTGCTATTTCTATAGGTCAAGCACACATGCACAGAAATACACAGCAAACAGTGTATATCATCTGTGCTGTTTGCTGTTTGGCAAATTGCTTGGAGGCAGAGGCCTTTTTTCCTTGTTTTCCTCCCCCAAAACAAAGGTACGTCTTATACTCCGGTACGTCTTATACTCCGAAAAATACAGTAATTGTCTCCTAAAACGTAAAATGGAGGAGGAAGTTGTAAAAGAATCAATGCTAGCATGGGCCAAAAACTTTGGATACAACATCGCGCGAATCATATAACTACAAACCAAAGAAAGCAATAATACATTCAGGGTTAGTGCGCTTGAGACTGTGACTTTCTTTTATTTCAAAATGACTGGCTTAGTTCAGTGTAATACTTGTTTTTCAGTTGTGTTTCGAAGTACTCTCTTCAAATTTGGATACTGTCCTCTTTTTTTTTAATTGAAAAAGTTTTATTAGTACAGAGTACAAACATTTTTTAATTTTTCTCCCCCCTCACCCACCCCCTTCCCCCCCTCCCCCCGGACTTCCCAGAGAGAATACAGGGCATAATATCAATAATAAAAAAACAAAAAACAACAACAAAAACAACAAAAACCCCTCAACTCCAGATTATACATTGATAGATTACATCATTAAACTTCTATATTTTATATCATCTGTATATAAAGTAATGATAAAAAAATGAGAGAAAAAAAATAGAAATAAAGATACAAAAAAAATATACAGAAAGAACAAAGATAATAATAAAGAAGAAGATTATGCAAAGGAAAAAGAACAATTTCTTCCTCTTCCTTTCAATCATCTACCCTAGACAACATCCACTCAGAGTAAGTAAAACTTAAATGAATATTACATAAATAATAACTAAATATAAATTACAAAAATCCTAAACTTCATCATAATATTAATAGCATAATATTACCATACATCAAATTATTTCCAAAAAATTATAATTCTTTAAAAAGTATTAATAATAATAATAATAATCTGAATTGTACAAAGGAAAGGAAACAATTTCTTCCTCCTCCTTTCAATCAACTATCCTAGACAGCCTCTAGTCAAAATTAAATAAGACTTAAATAAGTATTATACTTCCAAAAAAATTCTAAATCTTTAAAAGGTATTAATAATTCTAAATCTTTAGAAAGCATTAATAATAATAATAATCTCAAAATTAAATAAAACTTGAGTAAATATTACATAAATAATATCTAAATATTAAATAATAAAAACTTTTAGATTTCATCATAACAACATAATATTATTATACATCAACTTATTAACTCAGGAAAAAAAAAGTATCCTTAAAAGTATTATTAATAATAATAATAGAAAAACATAGAGGAGAAAGAAAAAAAAAAGACAAAGGAAAATCCTTCCTTTGAAACAAATTTTAAAGTCTAATTATAATACTTTATAACTTTATAATTTTAATTAAAATTTCCAATTCTTGAAAAAATATTAAAAGAAAGAAGTTAAAGGGAAAAAAGAAAGGGAAAAAAAAGGAAAAGGAAAAATACAATCATATTAATCTCCACCCATCTAATACATGTCAACACTGCATCTCTTTGTATCTTATTGGTTGCCTCTTTTTGTATCTTGATGATTTTAAATTTATCAGCTCGTCTCCCATCTGATCCCGATCCTCCATCTCCTTTTCCACATCTTTCTGACTCTGCCATTCGCTTTGACTCTTTAAAACTATTTCATTTTGATCCGGTAAGGATGGCTTTTCCTCCTTGTCCTCTTCTACATTCATACGACTTTCTTCTGGAATTTTAGATATATCAGCCTTTAAAACGTTGACATAAAATTCAGTAGCTTTCTTTGTCGTATTCAGCCGGTATCTTTTCCCCAAAAATTTCACCGCTACGCCTGTTGGCGCTTCCCATTTATATTGTAAATTCAATCTTTTAAATTCATCAATCAAAAAAGTAAATTCTTTTCTAGCTTTAAGCATTTTAGAGGGAATTTCTTTCCATATCCTAAGTTCCTGACCATTCACCTGAAGATTATTCTTAAACGTCGCCTGTATAATTCTGTTCCGTAAAACTCTTGTAGTAAAATATATAACAATGTCCCTTGGTAGATGTTTTTGTTTTGCATACCACGAGTTGACCCTGTATATCTTTTCAATTTGTGTAGCCAATTCATCTTTAGATATTCCAGAGACCTGCTCCAAGGCCTCAATCATTCTTCCTTTCAAGTCATCATATAATCCCTCCTTCAACCCTCTAACTCTTATAGCGAATTCCATTCTTCTAAACTGTGACATCAACACCTCTGTTTCAAAATTTACAATGTCCTTTTGAAATTTATTTATATATTCCACCGAAGTTGCCAAGGCTTGTTTATTTGTTTCAATACAGTCCTCCAAAACATCAATATTTGTTGCTAGTCCTTTGCAAACCTCTAACATATCCATCCGTAGTTGCTTTTCCATATTCTTTAAAGCATCCTGCATTTTTTTTCTATTTCATTAATTTTTTGGTTAAATTCCAAAATTAGGTCCTGTTTCATAATCTTTAAAGTGCTTAGTAAATTTTCAGATGTCAAAGATTGTGGAGGTGTTGAGTCAGTAACAAGTTGCATTTTGGAAGTGTAAGCGGAGGGATAGCCAGCCCTTTTATTCAAAACAGTCATTCCAGACTTTGAAGCCATTGTTGTAATTCCAAAGGGATGCACAGAAAATGCCAAATCTCTATCAGTTGTTATTATAATCCAAAATCGAAAAACAAAGAAAAAAAAGCCAATTTTCAGATTCAAAAGTTTCCATAAGAAAAAAAGCCACAAGCAGAGCACAAGTCACTTTCACTTCTTCTTTGTTGTAATTCCAAAGAAGTGCAAAGAAGGGCCAAATCTCTTAAAAGTTTCTTGCAATTTCAAAGGCAAATAGTCTTTTTTTTTTAAAGTTATCAGTTGTTGTTATAATCCAAAATCAAGGAACAGAGGAAAAAAAACCAATTTTCAAGATTTCCACAAGAGAAAAAGCCACAGAGAAAACGAAAAAACAATCTTTCCAGACTTTGAAGCCATTGTTATATTTCCAGAGGAGTACAAAAAAAAAGCCATGTCTCTAATTAAGGTTCTTACCAGTTTCAAAGGCAGAAATTTTTTTATTTTTTATTTTTTAAAAGTTATCAGTTGTTATTATAATCCAAAATCAGGAACCAGAGAGAGAAAAGCCAATTTTCAGATTCAAAAGATTCCATAAGAGAAAAAGCCACAAGCAAAACGAAAGTCACTTTCACTTCTCCTCCCAACTTCTTCAAACGCCATATTGTTACTTGTTAATTATTACTTTGTTTCTTTTCCAAAGTGAAGGTTGGCAGAGGGGTTAAAAAAAAAGAAAATTCAATACTCGCCCATCTTAAGCTCCTGTTCCTCTCTGTCTGCTTCTTTAAGCCATAAAATGATTATAAATCCCTTTCAGGAAGCAGCGGTGGATTTGGCATCTTGCTCCGCAAATGCGGAGGTTTCTGGATTCCCGGAGCAGGAGACAGGCTGCCTGGGGAGCCTTCACCCTTCGCGCCCTTGGATGGCTCCTAGGGCACTAGGGGGGCTCTACCCCACCTGTCAAGCTCTCTTCTCTCCCCTATGTCCGGGGCAGAGATTTCCAAGCCGCCAGACAGCTGTTCTGGCGGCTTGGCAAGGAATCGGAAAGGCGCTCTAAAAAGAGCGTCCTCGATGCCGCGATACTGTCCTCTTTGTAAACAAATTACTAGCCTATGTGGACAGATCACCTATCTAGAATCTCTAATCTGTGCTCTCCAAGCAGAAATTAGGTGCCCAATTCAGCCATTCCACTCTATTGAGCTGCCCCGCTATCAGCCCCCTCTACCACAAAGATCTTGCAGGAGAAGGGCAGTATGGACAACCGTGGGATCTGGCAGGGTGAGAGCTGTGAGCCATAAACACAAAGCTTTTGCTGTGTCCCAGCATAACAGATATAGTGCTCTTGCTGACCTTAATAGGGACACTAAAGTGACAGGTCAAGATAGTTGTGATAATGATAACTCAAAGGGGATTGTGGTCTGAGATGAAGAACTTACATTGGAAAGGGGAAAGTGTGAATCAGGTATTACACAGCAGTCACACAGGAGCAGCAAGGTATCCAAAAAGAGAAGCCACCTTCTGGTTGGTGATTCAATTGTAAGGGATGTAAATTTAGGAAAGGATATGGAGGTTTTGAAAGAGGTCAGGTGTCTGCCAGGTGCTACTGCCAGCAGAGACAAGAGGCGGATTCTTAAGATAGTTGAGAATGCCAGTAAGGACTGTGATGTTGATGCTATTATACATTTTGGCACAAATGATCTGTCCCAAAAAGATGTACTTTCTGTGCAGAATGACTTCCAGAGCTTGGGGTATGAACTTAGTAGTATAGGTTGTAGGCTTAACTTTTCAGAGGTTTTACCAGTATATAAGGAACAAAAAGGGAAAGGCCAACGTGTAGCAGAGTTTAATGTGTGGCTAAAGGAGTGGTGTAAAAAGGAAGGCTTTGGTTATATTAGTCATGATGTCTGCAGCTGGTCCAATGAAAAACTGTACAAAAGAGATGGTTTGCATCCATCAAAGAAAGGGACTGAGCTACTTGGTATTAAATTCACAGATTTCCTGGATAAACAATTAAACTGAACAGCGGGGACAGAAAATTAATCAATACAGAACACATCTGTCCCCAACAATCTAAAATTAATAGGGTTATCAGTGCACGCAACATAGATGAGTGTTCAGGTAAGTTTACCAGCCCTGCTGTCAAGCAAAGCCAAGCATTTAATAGTGAGGGCCATACCATGTGCACTAATCAAACAGGTGGCAAGAAAGTAAGGGCAGTCAGGCACAACACAGGTTATGTAGACAGTAAACACAGGGTCAATCAAAATGGACTCAAATGTCTATACACCAATGCACAGAGTATGAGGAATAAACAGGGTGAATTAGAAATTCAAGTAAATGAGGGAAGATATGATATAGTTGCCATTTCGGAAACTTGGTGGGATGAAACTGACAAATGGAATATACAGCTAGAGGGATTTAAATTATTTAAAAGAAATAGACCAAATAAAAGAGGAGGTGGAGTTGCACTATACATAAGAAATAACTACATCTCTACAAAAATAGAGCACAACAATAATGAAAATTATCTTGAATCCATCTGGGTCAAAATTAAAGGGGAGGGAAATGACATTGCCATAGGTCTATACTATAGGCCACCCAACCAAACAGAGGAAGTAGATGAACTTTTTGCTAGTCAGCTAACTAAGGTATGTAGGAAGCACATCACAATAGTAATGGGGGATTTTAACTACCCTGACATCAACTGGGAGACAAACTCTGCACCAAGTGGAAGATCCAACAGGTTCCTAACAAACCTAGTAGACAACTTTGTTACCCAAAAAGTAGAGAAGGGAACAAGGGGATCAGCCATATTGGACTTAATTCTCACTAATAGAGATGAAATGATAGAAGGTGTTGAAGCTACAGGAACCTTGGGGGCAAGTGATCATGCAATATTGGAATTCAACATTATGCAAACACAAGCAGTAGAACAAAGTCAAACTAGAGTCTTGGACTTTAAGAGAGCTAATTTCAATAAACTTAGAGAAAGTTTGGGAAGGATTCCATGGACAAGAATCCTCAAGGGGAAAACAACTCAAGAAGCTTGGGAAATTTTGAAAAGTGAGATTATAAAAGCCCAGTCTAGCACAATACCAATGAAGAAGAAAAATAATAGGTCTCAAAAGAAACCAGCATGGCTGCATAAAGAACTCTCTGACAAATTGAAAGTCAAAAAGGACAAGTATAAAAAATGGAAAGAGGGGCAAATTACTAAAGCAGAATACCAGAAAATAGCCCAAACCTGTAAAGATGAAGTGAGGAAAGCTAAGGCTCACAATGAACAAAGGCTTGCGACAAAAGTAAACAGTAACAAAAAAAGCTTCTTCCAACATATTAAAAACAAGAAAAAAGTCAAGGAAACAATTGGTCCATTGCAGGGAGAAAGCGGCAAGAAGGTGACAAGCAACAGGGAGAAAGCAGAGCTACTTAACTCGTTTTTTGCATCTGTCTTTACACAAAGGGAAAAAATAGTCCAACCCGTCAAAAACAGCATCACAAAAAACATATTAGGAACACAAGTTAAAATAGGGAAGAAAATGGTAAGTGAACACCTGTCTACCCTAGATGAGTTCAAATCACCAGGACCGGATGGATTACACCCCAAGGTTCTGAAGGAACTGGCAGACGAGATCTCAGAACCACTGAACTATATCTTTCAAAGATCCTGGAGCACCGGGGAACTGCCAGAAGACTGGAAAAGAGCTGATGTAGTTCCCATCTTCAAAAAAGGGAAAAAAATAGATCCAGGAAACTACAGACCTATCAGCCTGACCTCAATACCAGGGAAGATTCTGGAAAAGATAATCAAGCAACGAATCAACGAACACCTAGAAGCAAACAAAGTAATAACCAAAAGCCAACATGGGTTTGTCAAGAACAGATCATGCCAGACTAATCTTATTACATTCTTTGACAAAGTGACAAAATTAGTGGACCAGGGGAATGCTGTTGATATAGTTTACTTGGACTTCAGTAAGGCATTTGATAAAGTAGACCATAACCTACTACTAGATAAAGTAGAAAAATGTGGGTTAGACAGCAACACCACCAGATGGATTCAAAACTGGCTGACCAACCGCACTCAATGAGTAGTGCTCAATGGAACTGCATCTACATGGAGGGAAGTATGCAGTGGAGTACCCCAAGGCTCTGTTTTAGGCCCAGTACTCTTCAACATCTTCATCAATGACTTGGACGAGGGGATAGATGGGGAACTCATCAAATTTGCAGATGACACCAAACTGGCAGGAATAGCCAACTCTCCAGAAGATAGGTTCAAGATTCAGAAGGATCTTAACAGACTTGAACATTGGGCGCTATCAAACAAAATGAAATTCAATGGTGAAAAAAGTAAGGTTCTACATTTAGGCAAGAAAAACAAAATGCACAGGTACAGCATATGTGGTACCTTGCTCAACAGTAGTAACTGTGAGAGGGATCTTGGAGTCCTAGTGGACAACCGTTTAAATATGAGCCAGCAGTGTGCAGCAGCTGCCAAAAAAGCCAACACAGTTCTAGGCTGCATTAACAGAGGGATAGAATCAAGATCACGTGAAGTAATAATACCACTTTACAATGCCTTGGTAAGGCCACACTTGGAATACTGCATTCAGTTTTGGTCGCCACGATGTAGAAAGGATGTTGAGACTCTAGAAAGAGTGCAGAGAAGAGCAACAAAGATAATTAGGGGACTGGAGACTAAAACATATGAAGAACAGTTGCAGCAACTGGGTATGTCTAGCTTAATGAAAAGAAGGACTAGGGGAGATATGATAGCAGTGTTCCAATATCTCAGGGGTTGCCACAAAGAAGAGGGAGTCAAACTATTCTTCAAAGCACCTGAGGGTAGAACAAGAAGCAATGGGTGGAAACTAAACAAGGAGAGAAGCAACTTAGAACTAAGGAGAAATTTCCTGACAGTTAGAACAATTAATCAGTGGAACAGCTTGCCTCCAGAAGTTGTGAACGCTCCAACACTGGACGTTTTTAAGAAGATGTTGGATAACCATTTGTCTGAAGTAATGTAGGGTTTCCTGCCTAAGCAGGGGGTTGGACTAGAAGACCTCCAAGGTCCCTTCCAACTCTGTTATTATTATTATAACATTGAATTAGAGCATTGGGAACAAATTTGGGGAAAAAATTACAAATTGACAATGTCGGCCGCATACAAAGAAAACACATATAAAATGTTTTATAGATGGCATCTACCACCAGCGAGATTGGCCAAAATGTATCCACCCATATCACCCAATTGCTGGAAATGTAATTACACACAAGGGACATTCTACCACATGTGGTGGACATGTCCCAATGCAAAGAAATTGGGGGGAAATTAAAAAATGGATTGAGGAGATAACGGAACAGAAAATTGAGATGAGACCAGAACTGTTTCTTCTAGGAATAATAAAAGAAAATATGAGAAAGGAACTTTACTATATTATTCAACATATAATTACCACAGCGAGAATCACATTCGCCCAAAATTGGAAGAAAGAAAAAACACCCTCGAACACAATGATTATAAAAAAGGTGCTAGAATGCGCAGAGATAAGTAAACTAACAATGGAATTGAGAGAGAGAGAGGAAACAATGTATTACAAAATATGGAATAGATGGTATGATTGGCTTGAAAGGGAAAGTAAAATTAATGTGTAAAGTAATATAAAATGATGTAACAAAATAAATGTAAATGTAAAATGTAAATAAATGTAAAGTAATATACAACACGTATAAAATTGTAAATAGAAATAAGAATGTTTAAGTTAAGAATAATAGCCTTAGATATAGAAAATGTAGAATGAAGAAGAAACTTCCGATAGCGACAAGCTGTATTAGTGAAATTATGTTTTGTCTTTTTAATGTGAAAAAACTCAATAAAAAGTATTTTAATAAAAAGAACAGCTATTTATAGAAGGGTTGGCATAGCCATAGAAGAAATTGCTGAGAGGCAGGATGCAAGCTTGGCATTCTGTCTGATTTTTTTTACTGCCTTTCTGAGGGCATGTGATTTTTCCTTAAATCTGGATGATTACCTTAGGATATCTTGTGAGGTGAGTGAGACCAGCTGGTATCTTTAAGTGGTGCAAATGGATCTAATGATTGCTTCTCCTGGGTGCTTTGTCAGTTCACTGAGCACAGGAGTCTCTTGTCTATGGGGATTCTTCAGTCATCCATGTCATGGTTGTCCCAAAGGTGTTTTTTTCAAGAGGCAACTGGACTTTCTTGGTTTCCAGAAAGTCCAGTTGCCTCTTGAAAAAGCACCTTTGGGACAGGAGTCTCTTGCATTGCTTCAGAATGCCCAAGCTACATAATTGCTCACTGATAATAAGTGGATCCGCCTTCCAATTTGTTATAGTTTGCTCTCATGATAATATGGCATAGTAACATGGCACCAATTGTAGAAAGTTAGCACCCACCCCTCTCCTAGAAGAATGAAATATTTTGAGAAATATTAAAAAGGAAGAATATATTTCCCTGGGTGAGAAATGGAGAAACATGTTTTCTTAGAGGGAGAAAGCAGCCCCCACCTTCCTTAATAGCCCACAGCAGATGTCAGCACTTAAGAGATAAAGAGATAGATAGCTATATTCATAGGCAAAAATTCCCTGCAGCAAGGTCTGAACAAAGACAGAATGGGATTGGCCCTCACTCAAGATGTTAATTTGTTAATTTGTCTCTTTAGCTTGGCATTTTGTAGCCCAAATATGCCCACCCACTTTCTGGAGAGCTTAAATGACCTATCTGCTAAAGGGTTTCACTTTATGAGCAAGAGTTGGCTGTATTTTAACTATTTTAATTCCTCAATGAGCTCTGGCACCCTGCCTGATTTGTAACTCTGGGTTGCAGGTATTGCTGAGGAAAAGGAAGGTATTCAGACAGAATGGTTTAGTTTTTTATGACAGCTGTGACTCATTGATCTTCAGTGTGTATTCCCCCATTTCTAATCTAATGATTGGTATTTAGTGCAGCTGTTTGCAAGCAAAGAAGCTTTTTGTATTTTTGTATAGGTAATCCTTGACTTACAACTGTTCATTTAGTGACCATTCAAAGTTACAATGGCACTGAAAAAAGTGACTTATGACTGTTTTCACACTTACGACCGTTGCAGCATCCCCATGGTCACGAGAGGCCGGGCGAGGCTAAGCGCCCCTCAACATGAGTGACATCAAGTTGGCCACACCCACTCAGTCATATAACCACCCAGCCAGTCATTAGGGCAGAGAACCAGTTGTTAAATTATTTGAAGCCCACCACTGGTAAATAGATATTAATAAAATGGAGAACTGTAATCTAATATATATGGAAATGGGTTGGAAGAGAAGCTGGTAATGTTCCAAAATTAAATGTAAATTAAAAGATGGATCACCAGAATCTTACTTCTCCTTCCATGAATGAAATGTACTATAGACCAAATGATCCACATTCTGCAATATATTAAACAAATATTCAAATCAGCTGAAACTACATAGGCAGCCCACTGAGGCTGTTGCAATCTTGCTTAGTTAGTAAGTATAATTAGAAGCAGTAGAATTCTAACTAATCAAGCTTACTGTCTGGTTGTTCAGTGAATTAGTATCATTCTGGCCACCAAATTTTGCTTTGGAATTCACAGGTTACAGAATTAATACCAAAGTCCTATTTGTCTTTACTATACTAGTCCTACATCTAATGGGGCTTATTCCCTAGTAAGCAAGTTTAAGATTGCCACTCTAGGGGTCACTCATGCAGAATTCCAGGCCAGAAGAGAAAGTGATTTAACTCAGCTACTCATCATGACACCATTGGAAGACCTGAAAGACCAGATTAGAGATAAATTAGACCAGATGTGTCAAACTGGCAGCCCATGGGCCGGATGCGTCACGCACAGGTCATGCCCACCCCACTCCATGAAGGGAAAAAAATCATGAAACTTCACATGATGGCAACGTGATGCCATGAGTTTGACATCTCTGAATTAGACAGAACAATTAATCAGTAGAACAAGTTGCCTCCAGACGTTGTGGGTGCTCCAACACTGGAGGTTTCTAAGAAGAGTTTGGACAACCATTTGTCTGAAATGATATAGGGTTTCCTGCTTGAGTAGGGGGTTGGACTAGAAGACCTCCAAGGTCCCTTCCAACCAGTGGTGGGTTGCTAAAGGTTTGCAATGGTTTGGGAGAACCGGTAGTGGTGATTTGACCAGGGTTGCCGAACCGGTAGCGACCACTGGCTGGCCACGCCCCTGAACTGGTCCCAGCTACAACACTCAGCCTGCCTCGCCTTCGCCACGTGCATCCATAGGACTGCCTCCTCCTGCCTACACACAGGTAAGTATTCGCGCTAGCCTCCCCCCCGCCAGGCCAGCATCTCCTGAAGCCGCCGGCATTGCAGCTGCAGCGGGCACGGGGGGGGGGAGCCCAGCAAGCTTCGCAGCCATGTGGCTACGAAACTTGCCGGGCCGGGCGGCCCCTTCCCCGCCTGCCAGCGTCTTGCGAAGCCGCCACCGTTGCAACTACAGTGGGGAGGGGCCGACCATGACTCCCATGGGCCTCAGCAGGGGAGCGCTGAGTGCTGGGGCCGCTGCTGAGGAGGCAGCTGGGGCAGAGAGTCTCCTCCTCTGGGTGCAGTCTACCCGGGTGGCCTCTGCGGCCAGGCGGCCTTGGGGACGGCAGGGTGTCCTGGAAGGCCTTCCCGCGCCTGCTGGCAGCGCTTTGCGTGGCTGTGAAGTTTGCCGGGCTGTGCCCCCCCTCCCCGCCGGGCTAGCGTCTCCTGAAGCCGCTGGTGTTGCATGCAGCCGCTGCGCTGGGGCTGAGAGGGGCAGTGGCAGCCCTCTCCCGTCTTTCTCCAGCTGGGCGGAAAAAAAGGAGGGGGACTTCACAAACAAAAGAGAATTCTGTCTCTTGGCACCAGAGCCAAAGCCAAAAGAAACTGGTGGGGAGAAAAAAGGGGGGTAGGAATGGGGGAAGGGCGATTTTCCCGTTGTTTTAACTCCGTAGCAACATCCTTCCCAGCTACTCCTTTCTCTGCTCAGCAGCAGCACTTTTTTTTAAGGTTAGTCCCCTTCTTCCTGGGAGAGAGAAGAGTGGGGGCGGGGAGAGAAAAAGAAGGTGGGATGGTGTGGGGTGGGAGCGGGGGTCATCTTAGTCCCAGCCAGTTGCTGCTTCCTTGGGTCCCCTCAACTTTTCAGTCCCAGAAAGCGGCTGAAAAATGCCCTCCTCCTGTTTTGCAGCCATGCACCATTTTCTGTCCTTGCCTCCTTCCCATTTTTATTTGGTTTTCCCTCCCACCCTGTGAAAGGAGCTTCAAGCAAAAGGAAGCGAGGGCAAAAAAAAAAGAGGAACAAGGAGCCAGGAGTGGGAAGGGAAGGGAAGAATGAGAACGAGGAGGGCTTCCCGGCTCAGGGAAGGCTCGGAGTCCCGAACCCAGAGAGCGCCTTTCCCTTTTTCTCTTGCGGCACTTTTATTTCCAAAGCGCCCCCCCCACTCCACTCTCTTTTCCTAAAAACGGAGCTCTTGGTCCGAAGCGGGCGGGTTGAACCCCTCTCGCCCCAGAGCTGGGCCAGTAACGGCTGGAGGGAAAGAGAGGGAGGGCTGTGAGTTTTTTCATGGCTCGAAAGACGAGAAGCCCCGCCAAGCTCTCCTGCGACAGAGCCAATGGCACGCTGGGGAAGGCTCTTGGGTGCCCCGCTCGCCACGGCCTCGGCATGAAACGAAAGCAAGATTTAAAGGAAACAAAGTTGAGCTAGTTTGTAAGGAAAACAAGTACTGTCAAGGTTCAGTGCAAGCCATACTAGTATTCCAAACTAATTTGTCTTAATGTCTGGTTAAAATGGGTAGTACTTCTATTTAAAGAAGAGAAGCATAGCTCAGACTATTGCTATGATTTTTTGCTCCTATGTTCTGTTGTTTAGGTATAAATTTTGTTAATGTAGAAATTTTACTTACAGCCTATTAAACAATGGAGCTAGCTGTCTGCCTGCAATCATGCGTATCTATTAAGAGAGTAGCCTTACTGCTGAGTAAGCATGCATAGCCTTAAGGGAGTTGAGAGATAGGGTATCGATTAGTATCAGGTGTATTATAGAGAGAAATGAGAACTTCTGTAACAACAGATACTTTGTGCCCAGACCATGTGTGTGTGTGTGTGTGTGTGTGTGTGTGTGTGTGTGTGTGTGTGTGCGTGCGTGAGAGAGAGAGAGAGAGAGAGAGAGAGAGAGAGAGAGAGAGAGAGAGAGAGAGAGAGAGAGAGAGAGAGAGAGAAGAAAGAGAAAGAAAGAAAGAAAGAGAAAGAAAGAGGAAGGGAGAGAGAGAGAAAGCGAAAGAGAGAGAGACAAGAAAGAAAGAAAGAGAAAGAAAGAGGAAGAAAGAGGAAGGGAGAGAGAAAGAAAAAAGAGAGAGTCAAGAAAGAAAGAAAGAAAGAAAGAAAGAAAGAAAGAAAGAAAGAAAGAAAGAAAGAAAGAAAGAAAGAAAGAAAGAAAGAGAAAGAGGAAGGAAGGAAGGAAGGGAGAGGAGAGAGAGAGAGAGAGAGAGAGAGAGAGAGAGAGAGAGAGAGAGAGAGAGAGAGAGAGAGAGAGAGAGAGAGAGAGAGAGAGAGAGAGAGAGAGAAGAGGAAGGAAGCACCACAAACCCTGCCACTAGACGTGGCTTCAGAAGACACTTTGAAACAGCACAGCAATTTAGGGCTGGAAGACATCTCAGAGGTCATCTAGTCCAACCCCCTGCTCCAGCAGGAAACCTTATATTGTCTGGATTATTTTGGTGCCTCTAACAGAGAGGAAAATTGCCAGAAAGGAGGAGTTTACTAGGACAAGGCTGCCATGCAGAGGAAGGCAGAGATAGTTCTTGACTTATGACCACAATTGAGCCCAAAATTTTGGTTGCTAAGCAACAGCGTTGTTAAGTGAGTTTCACCACATTTTATTCAATCCATGACATTTCCTGGCTCTAACAGTGATGTGCAAGCTAGGGAAGAACATCTGAAGGCATGTGTAATGTTCTTATGTACAGACGTTATGGTTAAATGTGTGGCAGAAAGTGGACTCGGTGTGTTTTTCCAAATGCAGTAAGTGAGTTTGAATGTGTATAGTTTTAGAAGAGCTCTGTGTGTGTGTGTGTGTGTGTGTGTGTGTGTGTGTACATACACATACAGTATATATAGTAGATAATGTATCTTTTTGTGTGCCTGTGTGTAATATGCATGTACACATATGGCATATATACATAGGATTAAATAGTATATTTTGGATGTTCAGTAGTAGTAAATAGACAGGGAAATTGTATCTTGTTGAGGCCTTTGAGGAGAGGCCAGGCACCCTAACCCTAACCCTAACCCTTGACATGAGTGACGTCAAGTTGGCCACGCCCACCCAGTCACATGACCACCCAGTCACATGACTGCCAAACCACCCCCACCCAGTCACATGACCATCAAGCCATGCCCACCATCACATGACCATCAAGCCACACCCACAAAATAAGCCACGCTCACAGAACCAGTAGTAAAAAAATTAGAACCCACCCCTGCTTCCAACTCTGTTATTCTGTTAAATTATCATGGAGAAAATCTATGTGTTTGGTTGCTTGGAATATAAAATGACTTGATGGTATATTATCAATCAATCACTTGTCATGAAGCGTAACTAAGAACTTTGAACAATTTATTGTTTGGGTAATAGAAATACAGTTTGCCAAGATGTTCATTAGGGACATACTTTGTTCTTTCAGTAGCTAATATTATGGGAAAGCCATGTCTGAAAAACAGTTAGAAACTCTTGTCTCTTTACTGTTTCCTCTAGCCCAGGGGTGTCAAACTTGCATCGTCACGGCGTCGTCACATGACGTATCGGGACTTTCCCCCCCTTTGCTAAACTGGGCGTGGGCGCGGCAGCGCATGACGCATCTGGCCCGAGGGCCGCGAGTTTCACAGCCCTGCTCCAGCCTTTTGAGAACTAGTATTTTTTTCTCATATGTTTTAATGAAAATGTGTTCTTTGTTCGGAGGTAGGTCTTAGAAAATGTAGAGAAGAGTGAGATTTTTTTCATTCTTTTTGTGACAATGATATCATTTTTTTAAACTCTTCAGAAAGAAGGACATTTAAAATGTGGAAAGAGAAAAGGGACACTGTTCAGTGGAAAAGCATAAGCTATTCCAAGTTTTTCTGTATAAAGTGGGTTTCGTATTTTTAAAAAAGTGTTCAAAATACAAGAACAAAACACTGGCAAAAATCCAGTGACTGTACTACACAGAGAAACTCATAGCTGGAGGGAAAAACAATAGAAACATTAATAACAAAGACACTTGTCTGTCTGTCATAATAGCAACAAACAAATGCATGGATTTTTACTGGAATCTACCTTTCAAATAAAGTCCTATGAAAACACTTTGTGGGCAGATGTTATTGAAGGGAGAGAAGCATATCCAAACTGTGGGTGGTAGAAAGGCCCCACACACGTTTTGTGCCTTGAGAATAATTATTCATTCAGGGGCCTGTGAAAGAAAGCCAAGGAGTTAACATCAGAATGTGTACAACAGTGTTCCCCAACATTTCCAGCTTTGTGGACTGTGTGGGGGGGGAGGGGATGGTTTGCACAAGCAGCTGGCAAGCACGCGCACGTACAGCTCCATTTGTGCAAGAGGCATTCACGCATGCCTGCCGCTTACACAAATGGAGCACACACGCTCACCGGCTGCTCACGTAAGTGATGATGTGCGTGTGCGTGTGTGCCCTCACCGTCCGTTTCCACAGCCCAGTTGCAAACCCCTCACAGCCCACTAGTGGGCCACCGCACACAGGTTAAGGACCCCTGTTCTACAAGGTAGGGTAAAAAAAATGTCAAAGTGGGAACTGCAATGGTATGATTGAAAATCTGCCTGTTTTTTTATGTGCACATACAAAACAGGTATAGCTGTGATTACACCTGTTGAGACCACCTAGTTGATTTTTTTTGCCCTACAGACACTCCTGCAACGTTCTGACATTTTTTTAAAAAAAATGCTAGTCTGTCTAGAATGGATCTGGCTGGCTGATAGAGCAAGTCTCATGCACTTGTCTCATACACATATTATCCAGTTTATGTTTGCTTCACACCTTCAGGTGTCTCAAAGGTGCTTTTTTTTCTTCAAAAGGCAACAGGACTTTCTTTGGGTTTTTTTCCTTCAAAAAACAAAGTTCAATTGCCTTTTGGAGAAAAAAAACACCTTTGAGAGAACCATGACCTGGATGACTGAGAAACTCCTTCAGGTGCCACATTTTCCTTAGCAAGAGTAAGTTGTCAAATTGCTAAAGAAAAGGTTAAGAGGGCTTAATTCCATCCACAAACTTTGCCTACTGGACTTAATTGTAACCCAACTGTGTGTGGCATTTCCCATTTGGGTAGCTTTTGATTCAGCCAGTATTTCAAAAATGTAAATTTGTTGGGCCAGTGACCCACTGCTAATCGGTCAAAATCGGTCATAGCTCTGGCACCTGCTGGATGCTCATCTATAACATATGTGCACAAATAAAATGGCATATTGTAGCAAAAACCCTAAAATTCACTCATTCCTGCAATGAGCTACATCCAATTCCTGGCTTGACAAAATACAATTGTCCTGTTCACACAATGTATCATACTGTTTCCAAATGAATAATACATATTGTATTGGCCCCATTTTAGCGTGTTCTAAAACTCCAACTCGCCGCCCGCTGTTCTTATGACATGTTTAACTAAGTCAATGAGCAAGTTAGGAAATACAAAGCAATGAATGAAGTGATTCTGACAATTAATCCTAACAGCTTGGTTCTGCTGTTCAGTCTACACTGTAGCTGCCTGCATCTTATACCCTGTCACTAATATGTTGCACTGTTTTTCAGACCTCTCTGCCTAGACTGCAGTTGGGTCCTGTCTAGTGTGGTAGATACCTGCTTCTATGGATCTGGTCTGGTGCTTAGTGCCTGTTCTTGTGCTGCTATGATCAGTGCCTCAGTGCTGTGTTTTATTCCAGCCCTTTCCAGCCACTGGCAGGATTTCCCAATGTTTGCCTACCCAGCTATCTGTTGATGGTACATCCCATGCAGGGTCTTGTCTTGCCCCGGCATTTTCTCCCTTTGATCATCCTCCCATGTCTGCTACTGATGCCTCAGACATTCCCTCAGAGCTCATCTTAGGGTGCCATCTTTCTGAAGTACTCATGAAGACGTGGACAAGGCCGTGGGTGCGATGAGGTCTTCCACCTGTTTATTGGACCCGTGCCCCTCCTGGCTGGTTTCGGCCAGCAGAGAGGTGGCACGTGGCTGGATCCAGGCAGTGGTCAACGCTTCCTTTAGGGAGGGATCCGTACCGCAGCCTTTAAAGGTTGCGGTGGTGAGACCCCTCCTTAAGAAGCCTTCCCTGGATCCAGCGGATTTGAAGAACTTTCGTCCGGTCTCCAACTTACCATTTATAGGTAAAGTTGTTGAGAAGGTGGTAGCTTTTCAGCTTCTGCGGCTATTGGAGGAAACTGATCATCTAGATTCCTATCAGTCGGGTTTCAGGCGCGGCTACAGTACAGAAACTGCCTTGGTCGCCCTGATGGATGATCTCTGGCGAGCCCGGGATGGGGGTGACTCCTCCATCCTGGTGCTACTTGACCTCTCAGTGGCTTTCGATACCATCGACCATGGTATTTTTCTGCATCGTCTCGGCGAGTTGGGAGTGGAAGGCACCGTTTTGCGGTGGTTCTCCTCTTATCTCGCCGACAGGATGCAGTCGGTGTTAGCAGGAGGACAGAGGTCGTCCCCTAGGCCCCTGACCTGTGGGGTGCCTCAGGGTTCGGTCCTCTCGCCCATCCTGTTTAACATTTACATGAAACCGCTGGGGGAGATCATCCGTAGACACGGGGTGAGTTTTCAACAGTACGCTGATGACACCCAGCTGTACATCACCACCCCGTCTCAATTCAGGGAGGCAGTCGATGTAATGTGCCGATGCCTGGACGATGTTAGGATCTGAATGGGAAGAAACAGACTCAAACTCAACCCCGTCAAGACTGAGTGGCTCTGGATATTGCCTCCTAAGGACCATGTCGACTGTCCCTCCTTGGTTCTTGAGGGAGGAAAATTAACTCCCTCGGAACGGGTTTGCAATTTGGGAGTTCTCCTAGATCCACAGCTAAAATTATAGCAACATCTTACAGCTGTGGCTAGGGGGGGCTTTTGCACAGGTTCGCCTGGTGCACCAATTGCGACCATACTTGGAGAAGGAGGCTCTACTCACGGTCACTCATGCCCTTGTCACCTCCCGATTGGACTACTGTAATGCGCTCTACATGGGGCTACCCTTGAAGAGTATTCGGAGACTTCAACTGGTGCAAAATGCGGCTACGCGTGCTGTGGTGGGTGTTTCAAGATACACCCACGTAACACCCATACTCCGCCAGTTGCATTGGCTGCCCATTGGTCTCCGGGTACAATTCAAGGTGTTGATCATCATCTTTAAAGCCCTACATGGCTTAGGACCAGGTTACCTCCGGGACCGCATTCTACCTCATACTTCCCTTTGACCGGTCAGGTCCCACAGAGTGGGTCTCCTCCAGGTCCCGTCAACCAAACAATGTCAGCTGGTGGGGCCTAGGGGGAGGGCCTTCTCTGTGGGCACCCCTGCTCTCTGGAACCAACTCTCCCCAGAGATACGAATTATCCCCACCTTGCTGGCCTTCCGAAAAGCCGTGAAGACATGGTTCTTCCGGCAGGCGGGGTTTTGAGACAACTTCATCTTGGTCTCCCCCATGTATGTAAGATTGTGTATGCTTTTTAAAATGTATTTTAAATTGTTTTATATGATATTGTTTAGTGGTTCTTCAAATGTTGTACGCCGCCCTGAGTACCCAGGGAGTAGGGCGGCATATAAGAATCCTAAATAAAATAAAATAAATAAATGAAGCCTCTTGAGTTTTGTCCAGAACAGTGTTTTTTTACACGCAACAAATCCCAACCTTCCTCTGTCCGGCTGATGTACAGTCTGTGGATGTTTTTCTTCTTCCGTGTCTAGATCAAACTTTAAACTGCCAGGATGAAGCCAGCTTCCTGGCTTTGTCATTGCCCTCAAATAAGTCATTATTGGTAAATGTTTCTGGTAGAAGCCGACATACCAGCAGATGGGCTGGGCTCTGTGTCTCTCCACATTGACCAGAGGTGGGTTCCTCCCAGTTCACACTGGTTCTATAGAACCGGTAGCAAACCGCTGGTGATGTCACGGTGACGTCACGGAACCGGTTCTATCGGTGCCGGTCCGTGGACGCTGCCATCTTCTTTTTGGAAATTTTTTTTGGGGAAATTTTTTCTTCTGCGCATGCACAGAAGCCGAGTGCCCGGCACTGCTCATGCGCCGCCATCTTGTTTTTGGCTTTTTTTTTGAATTTTTTTTGATTTTTTGGCACTGCACATGCGCCCTCAGCAACGCTTGGCCTCTGTAGAAGTAAAACTGCCTCCCCCGATCTGGAAGCCAGAGTCATTCTTCTCGGCAAACACACGGGGGGGGAAACGTGAGAGAGAAAAATGGCAAACGCGGGAGAGTGAGAAGCAGGTCCTGAAAGGCAGCGGATGGGTAGGTGCCTCAAAAGCCGGTTCCCCATGCGGGATTTCTAGCGTTTCCACAGCTGGCCGTAGTTGTGATGAGATATCATCGAGGCTTCCCCCTTCTTTTAGCATCACTCAACCCCAGAACAAATCTGCAGGTGTAAAGCGACCTAGAATACGTTTATTCTGAAGTAAACACTGCGCTTAAAATGCTTCCGAGGCTGGCGGGTCGGCCTTGTTTCCAAGACTGTTGGCAGCAGGGGATCCCAATGGCCACTGGGAAGTTTCCCGCCATGGCTGTGAAGGCCCTGCCACCATTGCCGGCTTTGAAGGAAAGCCGGAAATGGAGTCAACTTGTTTGTGCGAAATAAGTGGTTTCCTTTGGCCTCCGGGAAGTCTGAGAGTGGCTGCAAAGCTTGCTGGGCCGGCTTCCCTCTCCCTGCCAGCCAACGCCTCCCAAAGAGCGCCTCTGCTGATGGGCAGCAGGCCGGTGATACCTGGGAAGGGCAAGGTTAGCGCGCTCCCAGCCACACCCTGCGGTGCCTCCGCCGGCCTAGGAGATGCTTCGGGAGGTGCTGGCCAGCAGGGAGAGGGGGAGCCGGGATGGCAACCTTTGTAGCCACGTGGCTGCAAAGTTTGCCGGGCCGGCTTCCCTCTCCCTGCCAGCCAGCACCTCCCAATAAAAGTTGCAGGCATGGTGGGGAAGATGGGGGGCAGCTTGGCAAGCTTTGCAGCCGCGTGGCTACAAATGTTGCCAGGCCATCTCCCCCGCTCCCTGCTGGCCAGTGCCTCCCGAAGTGTCTCCTGGCATCCCCCGCCTGCCTCCCATCAGCAGAGGCGCTCTCCGGGAAGGACGGGAGAGGCTGGCTGCCAGTCTGCGGCCCCCTGGCAGAGCGGCTCCACTAGGAGGCAGCGGCTGGTTCCCCCTGCCCTCCGGATCGCCAGCATGAGCGTGGCTTTCCAGGAGCTCAGCAACAATGTGAGTAGCAACAGCGGTTGTGCACCCACCCGCTTTATGGCCTCTTTATTCCCTCTGGCTCCCAAGGAAAAGTCTCTGGAATGGCAGCGGCAGCACACGTGGCTGCGAGAGGAAGAGAGGCTGGGTGAGACCCAGACACTTTCCGGCTCCCCTCGTCACAGAAACATCACCCCTCACTCTCCCCTCTTTGCTAGCAGCCACCCTGTTTTTCACACGGGATCGCCCAGGAGGGAGGAGGGAGAGGGAGAAGGGGGCAGCTGCTAGCAGAGACAAGAGCATGCGGGGTTGATGCTTCTGTGACGAGGGGAGCCAGAAAGAGTCTGGGTCTCACCTGGCCTCTCTTCCTCTTGCAGCCACATGTGCTGCCCTCCTCCTCCTTCTCCGCAGACATACCTTCTCTTTCCTCCTGGCCAGATCCTCCGCCTGAAACGTGAGGATCAGGGAGGAAAGCGTTTTCAGGTGGCAGCGCCGTGATCCCCTCCCCGATTCCAAAATGGCGCATGCAGCCGGCGCTGCCACCTCTCCGGGCTACCGTATGGGGACATGATTGCCAAGTCCTGCACCTGCCGGTGAGCAGCCTCATTTCTGGCAACGAGCTGCCTCCTTCCCTGGGCCTCCGCTCGCTCCCACCCACTGCCTCACTGAGAGAGAATCCAGATTTTAAGGCATTTGGCAACTTTAAGGCATTTGGAAAGAAGGGTCTTGGATCCAAGTGAAAAGTTGCCAAATGCCAAAAAAGTGTTTTCCCTGGGGCCTTTCCCTCCCCGCCCCCGGCCCAAAAGAAGGGGAGGCTGCCAGATACGATAAATACACAGTTGTTTCCTTGCCAATTTTCGCTGACTCGGGGCGGAGGGGGGGGAGGCCTGGCCGAGCTCTCTCCAGCGGGGGTGAACAGCCAAAAAATAAATAAAAGAGCCGTTGTCTTACCTGAACGGTCTTCTCTGTGCGCTGCGTGGAGAGTCCAACATGGGTAAAGCTCTAGCCTGATTGGTAGGGACTGAGTTTAATTTATTTGAAGTACGCCCTCTAGGTGTCCATTTGGCCAGTTTTAAATGAAGGCGTAAAGGAGGAATGTTGTAATTCACATATCATTGAAAGGTCTGCGACCCTGGGCCTGAGTAGCCCGGGTGGGTATGGACTCTCCACGCAGCGCACAGAGAAGACCGTTCAGGTAAGACAACGGCTCTTCTCCAGTGCGCTGCTTAGGAGAGTCCAACATGGGATATACCCAAGCTTAATTGTCCAGGGCGGGAAAAGGCTGGACCAGGGGAGCAGGAGTATCAGCAACCCTCTGGAGAATTCGTCTTCCAAAGTCCGCCTCTGTCGTTGCGAAGGAGTCCAAACGGTAATGCTTCACAAATGTGGATGTGGAAGTCCATGTGGCCACTTTGCAAATGTCCTCAGGAGAGACTTGCATGTGCCAGGCTGCCGAAGTTGCCGCGCTACGAGTGGAGTGCGCTTTAATTCCTCTGGGTGCGGTCTTGTTCTGACTTTGGTATGCCTCGGTGATGCACGCTTTGAGCCATTGGCTCAGTGTCTGTGAAGATATTTTCCGTCCCATCGTGGCCGGAAGGAAGGACACAAAGAGGGCTTCCATTTTTCTGAAAGGTCTAGTCCGTTGAAGGTAAATTTCAAGGGCTCTACGCACATCCAGGTTGTGCCAGTTGCGTTCTGGATGTTGAGTGGCCCCGGAGCAGAAGTCCGGCAGGAACACCTCCTGTGCTCTGTGCAACCCCGTGTTCACCTTTTTAATAAATGCCAGATCGAGGCGTAGTACAACTCTGTCTTGATGAAAGTGGCATAGGTCTTGCCTGACGGAGAGTGCTGTCAGCTCCGACACCCTCCTTGTTGATGTAATGGCCACTAAGAAGGCCGTTTTGATTGACAGGTGACGAAGAGTAATTGACTGTAGAGGTTCAAAGGGCTGGTCGGTGAGCACCTGTAGAACCAAGGTTAGGGCCCAAGTGGGATATCGATGGATCACCTGTGGTCGAAGGTTGGCTGCGCCCTTCAGAAATCCTTGTATACTCGGATGGTGATAGAGGGATCTGAAGTTGTTCAGGTTGAGTACTGTTGACAGTGCAGCCACATGCCTATGCAACGTATTGGGTGCTAGCCCGTTGTCGAACCCTGTCTGGAGAAAGATCAGGATTTGACGCAGTGATGATGGCAAAGGTTTTAATTGGTTTTTGGTGTAGAATCTACAGTATGCTGCCCCAGTAGCGTTGTAGATACGTGTGGTGGATGCCCGTCTGGATGCCTGGATAGTGGCTATTACATTGTCTGGGAGGTCATCTTGTTTTAGGATGACCCCTTCAAGTGACAGACGGTGAGGTGCCACCATTGGGGTTCTGGGTGTAGCAAGGCCCCCTGACTGAGAGATACCTGCTGGTCGGGTATTCTCTATGGCCGTGATACTGACAGTTCCACTAAGTCTGCAAACCAAGGTCGGCGGGGCCAGTGCGGAGCTACCAGTAGTATTTCTGCTTCCTCCCAAATTATTTTCCTTACCACCTTCGAGATGATTGTCGTGGATGGGAAGGCATATAGCAGGCCCTTCGGCCATGGACTTCGCAACGTGTTGACTACCTCTGCTCTCGGTGACGGAAAGCGGGAGAAGAAGCGTGGGAGGTGTGTGTTGAGGTGAGTCACGAACAGGTCCAGGACTGGTTCCCCGAACCTCCGCAATAGCTCCCTGAACAGGCGTGGGTGTAGGCGCCACTCTGCTGGGTCTACTGTGGAGTGGCTCAACCAGTCTGCCTGCACATTCGATGCCCCTGATATGTGCTCCGCCCGAATAGACTCAAGGTGTTGTTCTGCCCAATTGCCCATCAATTTCGCCTCCGCCATAAGGCGCTTGGACTTCATGCCCCCTTGATGATTTATGTGTGAGCGAGTAGCTACATTGTCTGTCAGGATGAGCATGTGTCATCTCGACACCAAGGGTTGAAACCGACGTAGGGCGAGATATACCGCATGCAGTTCCAGGTAATTGATGTTTGGTTTGGCCACCTCCGATGGTGACCAGCGGCCTTGGGCCAAGTGGGAGAACAAATGTGCTCCCCACCCCCCTAGGCTGGCGTCTGTTGTGATAGTCACTCGCTCTGGTTCTCTGAATAGGCAGCCTTTCTTTTTTCTTTTTTTTATTGAAAAGTTTTATAAGTACAAAGTACAAACATTTTTCCCACTTTTCTCCCCCCCCTCACCCCCCTCCACCCTCGCCCCCCAATCACCCTTCCCACCCACCCACCCCGGACTTCCCAGAAAAAGCACAGGGTATAAATCCAAAAAAGACAAACATAAAAGTTAAGAAAAATACTAAAAGAAAAAAGAAAAAAAACAAAAAAAGAGAAAAAGAGAAAAAAATTATTAGTTCAAAAATACCTTTTCATCCTTAACTCTTTGTTAGTCCAAAAACTTGAAAGTATAATCTAACATTTCACAGATTTCTAGCATTAATAAGCTATTTGAGTCATCTTAATCTGATACTTTTTTTGAATATATTCAGTCCACCTACTCCATTCCAATATATATCTTTCATTTGAGTGATCCTTTAGGTATGATGAAATCTTGGCCATTTCAGCCAAATGTGTCATTTTTAATGTCCATTCTTCAATTGTAGGTATGTCTTCCTTCTTCCAATATTGTGCCACCAGTAATATGGCAGCAGATATAAAATTCAAAACCAACTTAGTCTCTATAACAGAACAATCCGTTATTATACCCAACAGAAAAAATTGTGGTGTGAACTTGATCTTTTTCTTTAAAATATTTTGTATAATCCACCAAATTTTTATCCAAAATGCCTTAATCTTTTTACAAGTCCACCATATATGAAAATATGTAGCATCTTCACATTCGCATCTCCAACATTTAGGGTCTGAATTTGGGTACATACAAGCTAATTTTTTTGGGTCTAAATGCCATCTATAAAGCATTTTATAAAAAATTTCTCTCAAATTTTGTGCCTGTGTAAATTTAACATTTCTAACCCATATCTTTTCCCATGTATCCATCATTATAGGTTCACCAATATTCTGAGCCCATTTTATCATGCAATCCTTAACTAGTTCTGTTTCTGAATCTAATTCCAGTAAAATATTATATAATCTCTTAATATGCATTGGGCCCTTATCTTTTATTTGTACAATCAAATTGTCCTCTTTTTTCAAAATACCAATTTTTTTATCGTCTCTCCATCTAGCCTGTAATTGTATATATTGAAACCATGTTCTGGTTATACCTTCTTCTCTTAATTTCTCAAACGGTTTTAATTGAAATATAGTTCCCTCTTCGGAAAGAAGTTCCTTGTATGTAATTTTATCAAATTTTTGTTCCAAATTTATATTTTCTATCGCGTGTCTGGGTACTGTCCATAAAGGTAACTTATCATTTAATTTGCATTGGTACTTTTTCCAGACACGCAATAAAGCATTTCTCAATATATGGCTCTTGAAAGTTTTATCTACTTTTTTGTCATATACTAAATAAGCATGCCACCCAAAAACCAAACCATATCCCTCAATACACTCTCTTCCGTTAAATTAATCCAATCCGTAATTGCTGAGAGAACCGCTGCTTCATAATACAATTTTAAATTAGGCATTTTTAAGCCACCTCTTTCACGCGTATCCTGCATAATCTTCTGGTTTACCCTTGGTTTCTTCCCCGCCCAAATAAATTTATTTATACCCTTCTGCCATTGCTTTAAAACTTCATCTTTTTAAAGTATTGGTATCATTTGAAAGAGAAATAAAAACCTTGGTAAAACATTCATTTTAACAGCAGCTATCCTACCCAGAAAAGACAATTGTAATTTTTCCCAACTTTCCATATCCTTCTGTATTTTTAACCAAAGTGGTTCATAATTATGTTGATATAGTTTTGTATTTGTGGACATAATATAAACCCCTAAATATTTAATCTTTTGGACTATCTCAAAACCTGTTACCTTTTCTATTTCTTCTTTTTGGTTTCTTGTCACATTTTTAACTATTATTTTTGTTTTAGCTATATTTATTTTAAAACCAGATACTTGTCCATATAAGTTAATTGTATCCATCAACATTCTAATAGATTGTAATGGTTGAGTTAAAGTAACAACCAGGTCGTCCACAAACGCTCAAAGCTTATATTCTTCCTGTCTAATTTTTATTCCTTTTATTGTATCAAGATCTCTTATTTTATTAAGTACTATTTCCAAGCTCAAAATAAACAGCAGAGGAGACAGAGGACATCCTTGTCTAGTTCCCTTTTCTATATTAAAAGTATCTGTCACTCCACCATTGATTATTATTTGCGCTGTTTGTTTTTGATATATTGCCCCAACGGATTGTACAAAGTGATCTCCAAATTGTAACTTTTCTATTAACTTTAATAAAAACCGCCAATTCAACCTATCAAAAGCTTTCTCAGCATCCAAAAATACTAGTGCTGCGGGGACCTGGTTATTCTCAAATACTCTAATAAATTAACAATTTGTCTAACATTAGTTTTCATTTGTCTACCAATTAAAAACCCTGTTTGATCATGATGTATCATTTGTTGCATAACTGTCATTAATCTATTCGCTAAAATTTTAGTAAAGATTTTGTAGTCTATATTTAAAAGTGAGATCGGCCTATAATTTTTGGGATCTGTATAATCTAAACCCTCTTTTGGGATCAGAGAGATAAAAGATGTCTTCCATGTTGGAGGTACATTACCTCCCTTTTGGATATTATTAAATAATTCTTTAAGTGGTTCCACCATTTCTTCCTGTAATTTTTTATAATAAACGGCAGTTAAACCATCTGTCCCAGGGGCTTTACCCACTTTTAACTGTTTAATTACCATTAAGATCTCTTCTGAAGTTATCAATTGATTTAAAATATCCCTCTGGACCTTGGAAGTTATATAAATATTCTGTTTCTGCAAATAGTTATCTATATCCTCTTCTTTAACTTTATCCCCACTATATAAATCTGAATAAAATTCTAAAAATGACTTTTTAATAAGTTCATGTTCATAAACTTCTTTGCCCTTATATCTTATTTTTTCAATAGTTCTTGATTTTTGCTTCTTTCTTAAAATGTATGCCAGCCAACTTCCTGGTTTATTAGCATTGCTAAAAGTATTAAATTTAGCATATTGTAAATTTGTTGCTATTTGATCTGCCATTAACATATTAAATTGACCCTTTAATAAATTAATTGTCTCTTTAATTTTTTTATCCGTTGGATTAGAAATTAAAGCCCTTTCCTGTCTCTTAATCTCCTCCTCTAGTTCTTTCCTTTTTTCCCCCTTTTTCCTTCTATATTTATTATTCAAATATATCAAAATACCCCTCATATAGGCTTTACTTGCATCCCAAACCATTTCTAAAGACGTGCCCTTCGGCATATTATTAACAAAAAATTCTTTCATTAATTTTTTACACTCCTTCACATTTTCCTCATATCTAAATAGATTGTCATTTAACCTCCATGACCTTCTAGGTCCATTTCGATCTTCTAAATCCATCCAAACCGGACTATGATCTGTCAATACTCTTGAACATATCTTCGTCTTCTTTACCCTAGAAAAGAGATTATTAGTAATCAAAATAAAGTCAATCCTTGAAAAGGATTGATGTCTATCGGAGAAAAAAGTAAAATCCTTTTCTTCTGTATTTCTTTCCCGCCAAATATCTCTCAACTCCCAATCCTCCATCATCTCAAAAAACGGTTTGGGCAATTTTGCTCTTGAAAGAATATTTTGCTTAGGGCCCTTCTTGTCTTTTACGACATCTGGTACACCATTCCAGTCACCAAGAAGGATGCAGGTACTGTAGTCCCATTGTACCAACTTTGTATGTAGAAGATCATAAAATTTTTCCTGTTGTTGATTCGGGGCATATACACCAATTACCAATAGTCTCTCTCCTTTAATTAAAAGTTCAACCGCTAAATATCTTCCTTGGTCATCTGCTTCAATTAACTTAGCAATCAGATGTCTCTTCACATATATAACAATTCCATTTTTTTGTCGGGTGCTGCTGAAACAAAATGTATTCCTAATCTTGAATTTATCAGGTGTTTTTGATCTTGTGTTCTGATATGTGTTTCTTGTAGGCAAGTCACATCATTATTACATTGTTTAAGATAATGAAATATTTTCCTTCTTTTCTGTGGTGAATTTAATCCATTGACATTCCACGTTAAAAATCTACTTCCCATCTGGGAACTTCTCAAGCGTCTGGAACATTGCCTGGACATCTAGTTTCTTTATTTCTTTTGGTCTTGTTCCTCCCATTGCTTGATTGGTAACTTCTTTGGCTATCAGCTGAGATTGTTGCTGAGACATTTCCTGTATGTGCTTAGTTGTAGCTCTGGTCTGTCTTTGTTCTTTTATCCGTTCCTCTCCAAATATATCCACACTTTGATCCACCTGAATTAAAGCTAATTCACTTTGACCAGCTGTGGCTCCTTCTTGCTGTAATTCCTCTCTTTGTCTTGCTCTTTCCTCCTTTCTCCTCCCTTCTGGAGATCTTGGTGTCCCAGACTTTAAGACATATGTAAAAAAATCTTTTGCTTTCTGTACCGTATTCAGTCGATGTCTTTCTCCATCATAAATCAGAGATATTCCAGCTGGGACCTCCCACCTAAATGGCAATTGTTGTCTTTTAAGTTCTTCCACTAGAAAGGAAAATTCCTTTCTAGCTCTCAACATTTTTGGAGGGATTTCTTTCAATGTCATCATTTCTTGTCCTCCCACCTGTAGCTTATTTTGATAAGTTGCTTGTAGGATGTCATTTCGCAATGTTCTGTTGTTAAAATATATTACAATATCTCTTGGAAGATTTCTCATTCTAGCCACACGGGAATTCACTCGATATATCTTGTCAATTTGCCAAACCAGCTCTTCTTTCCTCATGCCCACCGCTTGGGCAAGAGCCTCCACCATCAAATCTCTCAGATTTTCTTGTTTATCCTCCTTCACCCCCCTCACTCTGATCGCAGATTCCATATTCCTGTAATGAATTAATGTAATTTCATCTGCATCTCTTTCTCTTTTCTCCTCAACATCTTGTATTTCCCCTCTCAGGTCTGCTGTAATTTCTCTAATTCGATCAATCTGTTGTTCCAAATATTCCACATTATTTGCCAAACCTTTAAGTGCTACCAAAATATCTGCTCTAATGTCATTGTTGCAGATTTCTATTTTTTTTTCAATTTTATCAGAAACATCTTGTATTTTGTCATTAATCATATCATTAATTTTTTCATTGGATTCATCAATTTTTTATTAAAATTTTTCATCATTTCAGCCTGCATGGCCTTAAGACTATCTTGTATCATCGCCAGAGTTAGAGGCTGTGGTTGTGCTGAGAGAGATTGCAGTTTAGAAGGGAGAGTGGGTGAGCTCTCCGCGCTTCCAGCCCCTTTAGAAGGAACCGTCTTCACAGATTTAGAAGCCATTTGAATTTAGTCAAGTCTTTATTATATTCCAACTTGTATATTAATCTTATACCAAAAAGAAGAATCTCCAAATCACAATACCAGTCCAACATATATATGCTTATAAGCCACAAAGGCCAGCTGAGTCAGTTAAGTAGCCAATGCCCAGCGGGGACAAGCAGAAGCCAGCGCAGGTAAGCGGAAGCATATGGAGGTAAGTGGAGGCAAACAGCAGCAATCAGGAGGCAGGCAGAGATCAGCAGCTTTGTCTAGCGATTACCGGCAGAATTGTTTACTAAGATGGCCCCTGCCACATGGGACCTCTTCCTAGCCGGATGTTGACTTTCAAATTTGGCGCTGCCTTCCCCAGAAGTCTTTATCTGCTTCTGCACATGCGCAGAAGCCTCTGCCCTGCTCCAAATGGCTCCCTCTCGAGCCTCTCCTGTTTAAAATGCAAGGCGGGAAGCTGCGGAAGCTTCCTCGCCCCGATTTTCGTGGTTTCGCTTTCCTGCAACAACGGAGGGATGGACCCTCATGTTCGCTTTCATTTAAGCCTTCTCAGATAGGAGCCATGCCCGTGGAGGGCAGGAACTCCTATTTCTCACAATTAAGGTTCTTTTCACTTCCTAAAGAGTAATGCCCGCAGAGGACAGAGACTCCAAAGCCAAATTTTAGCCTAATTTCCTTAATTTCAGCAATTTGTAGTGTCAATACCAGAGTCCAACAATGGTATCCAGCAATTTGTAGCCTCGCTTCCAAGAGGGTATTACCCACAGAGGGCAGGGACCCCAAATCCAACAATAACGATATTTCTCTCAATTTTGCCAGCTTGCTCACCAAATGAATATTAAAAAATTTTACCTGTAATTTGAAGTTGTCCATTTGCTGTTAGAAGAGTCCAACAAAGGTATAATCCTGTAAATTACCTATTTCCTGTAGGAGAGAAAAGCTACACATCCCTACACTTTCGACTGAGTTTAAAAACTGGCCAAATGGGCACCTAGAGGGCGTACTTCAAATAAATTAAACTCAGTCCCTACCAATCAGGCTACAGCTTTACCCATGTTGGACTCTCCTAAGCAGCGCACTGGAGAATAAAAAATTCTCTGTTGGAATTTTGAGAGCCCGCCCACTTCAGTCTCGGAAATCCCATTCAATGGGCTTCCTCGGAAGTAAAGGATCAGAACCTGGTTACTCCGAAGTGTATTTTCAAGGGTTTGCTGATCGGGGCATGGGAAGGAAGTGGGTTTGTGGAAAGCCCCCACCCTCGCAGACTTTCCATTCTCGGTGAAAAGCGGGTGCTCCCCCTTTCCAAAAATATTTCTCTTTAAGAGGTTTATATAGTTCAAAAGACACCCCCCCCCAAAAAAGCAGGTGAGGCGGACCAGCGAGGTTCAGCAGGTAGCTTGCAAATCAAGCGATTCCTTTGGGGCAACGCCTTAACTTGGTTAACAGACACCTTGGCTTGTTTCTTGTGGCCCGGTGCGCTGTGTGAGCTCAGCTGGTGATGGTTTGTTCAATAAACAACAGTAAAATAAACAGTGGCCTGAAATCTAGTGTTGTGTTTTTCCAACTTCAGCAATTTTAAGGTATACATGGACTTCAGCTGGAATTCTGGGAGTTGAAGTCCAGCCCTAGTTAAGGTATATGGACTTCAACTGGAATTCTGGGAGTTGAGGTCCAGCCTTATTTAACACAGGTAGCCCTAGACTTACAACAGTTCATTTAGTGACCGTTCAAAGTTACAATGGCCCTCAAAAAGTGACTTATGACCATTTTTCATAGTTAACAACCTTTGAAGAATCCCCACGATCATGTAATAAAAATTCAGATGCTTGGCCACTGGCTCATACTTATGACTGTTGCTGTGTCCCAAGGTCACGTGATCCCCTTTTGTGACCTTCAATGGGGGAAGCCAGATTCACTTAACAACCAAGTTATTAACTTATCAACTGGTGATTCACTTAACAACTGTGGCAAGAAAGGTCATAAAATAGGACAACATTCACTTAACACATGTCTCACTTAACAACATAAATTTTGGGCTCAATTGCAGTCGTAAGTTGAGGACTACCTGTATGGGCTTCAAATGGAATTTCTAGGAGTTGAATTCCAGCTCACGTGGCGCGGGAGGAAGCGAACCGGCAGCGAGGTAAGTCAGAATCCACCCCTGAATCAAAGCTATATATCTGGAACAATCCTTTCCAGAAAAAAAATCTTTGTATATTTATTAGAGGATAACTGCCATTAAAAAAAATGCACAACATGGTGTCACTAAACAATTGAAATTCATTGGGTAAGTCATCATAATTAATCCAAGCTTTGAGTGGAATTTGCATTGGACTGGATTGGAAATATCAAAATTCCATCTGTCAGAATGCTTATATGATCATAATGGATAGTATTCCAACCCTAAACAAGCCACAACTAAGTTGAACATTGATTTTTAAGATTTCAAAACTAATCTTGAAATGGGGATACTGACAACAGCACCTAAATTAACAAAAAAACCAACCAAATGATTTAATGTGCCTCCTGCATCATTTTTATTACCTCCATGATATTAACCATTCAATTGTTAAGGTATCCAAGACTTCTAAATCATTTGCTGGCATACTCCTTATAGCAGAGGTAGCAGATCACATGAAGATACATATGAATAAAATCCACTTTTATCAATCAGTAGGGCTCATATAGGGTATTAAGAAAGAGAAAGAGATACAAGAAAGAAAGAGAAAGAGACAAAGTAATCCACCAAGTCACATGATCACCCAGCTACGCCTGCCCAGTCACATGACCACGAATAGCCCCAGGTCAGTGACTCTGGGATTCCACCTATTCATGTGACTGACTTATCTCAAGATAATTTCTGGAATCAGGAGGAGACACAGTTCTTTGACTCCTTCTGTGCGCTCCCACATTCAGAAAGGGCCCAAATTATTAAGCGTCTGGCTGCAGTTAAAGCCAAGCTCTGGAGTCTCTCACTATCTGACAAGGATCCCCCTGGATTTCAGGGAGCCCATATTGATTTACCAGTGGAGGCTCCCCCAGCCCTTTCTCCAGGTTGTCTAATTCATCAACTTGAAGATCTTGGGCTCCCTCAGACCTCGTCTGCTGATGCCACTGAATGCCTGCCAGCCAAGCATCTAACTAATGCTACAAGTATGAACTGGAGTGCGTTTAGAGTTCTACAGACCCATGAACAAGGTTTGCCTCCCTCCCCCCCTTTCCTGTCTTTATCTCCCATGAGGGCGACACTGCCTTTCAACAATGGGTGTATTTTTTTGGATCGGAAGGGCTCCCTTGAAAAAATTAATCAGAATGACTATTTATTTATTTATTTTATTTATTATTAGGTTCTTCTATGCCGCCCTACTCCCTATCACATCTGGCAACCCCCCTCTGTACTCTTAAATGTCTTTCGTGGAACATAGCAGGTTGGGGGAGAAGGTGCAGTACTACAGAATTTACCAACTATATTCAGGAATTTGATGTGGTTCTGCTTCAGGAGACTTGGACATGTGATAAGATATCTCTTACAGGGTTTACGGCCTTTTCCCTGGCCACCATCAAACAATCAGCGACGGGAAGACCCAAGGGTGGCTTGGCTTGTTTGGTCTCTACCTCTTTAAAGGTGGAGACAGTGGAGCTGTCCCCCTGTGGCTCCTTAGCTATGGCGCTCCTAATTAAGAGAGGATGCTGCAAATTGCTAGTGTTTAACGTCTATCTTCCTCCGACGGCGAGGCAAGTCGACATTAAGGCTCAATGGGATGAACTGGAGAACTATATTACTTGTATTGAAATTAAATTTCCAGGACTATACACCCTTTTAGGGGGTGACTTTAATGCCCGACTGGGAGTCCAAGTTCCTCCATCGATTGAGGCACTTTACTCTCAAGAAATCCTTCAGGCAATAGGTCATCAGATTTCAGCTAGACACTCTAAGGATGAAGTAACAAATTTTGCTGGTATTCAGCTGGCACTTTTAGCATCCCAACATGACAAGGTAATCCTTAATGGAAGTACCCCAGGCGATCTAGTTGGTGAGTTTACTTTTAGTTCCTCACGTGGGAGTAGCATTATTGATTTTGTGCTGGTTTCTAAGTTATTAAGAAAGGCAGTCCATGCTTTCTATGTGGACTGCCGCACGGAGAGCGATCATTACCCCCTGGTTACAATTATTGGGCTCTCCTCAAACATACACTTATCTAAAGGCCCCCAGATATTGGATCCCCATACGGCATTTTATACAAAGAGGATCAAATGGTCTTCTAATACCGAAAGAAAGTTCCACTCTTTTTTATCATCTCCGGAATGTCTCAGCCTCTATAATCAGGTTCTAACAAGTAGTGGCTCAGAGACAATCTTGGCCTTTAAATCACTAATTAATAGTGTTCAAAGGGAGCTTGGAGCTGATTGCAGGCCAAGGGGTCCATATCACTTAAGTAGCAATTCCTGGTTTGATAAAGAATGTCTGATGCTTAGGAACCAGATTAACCGGGCTTACTTGCTTTACCGTAACCGAGGGGACAAACGCCCACCAGAGGACTATTATCGCCTGAAGCGGAAGTATAAAGGGCTAATTGTTAAGAAAAAGAGGGCTAAAATGAGAGAGAAGTGGGACTTACTTCTTCTCTCTATCCAGCAGAAGAACACCCGACTATTTTGGCAAATTGTTGCCAGCTCTCTCCCTAGTCACCAAGAACTCCCTCTCTGCTGTATCTCTAACAGAGATTGGGAAAAACATTATTTGTCAATTTTTCAGACTTCTATAATTTCGACCGAGCTTGGACCACAACTGCCTCTTGCAATTCCTATATGGCAACCCATGACTCATGCTGAAATCGCTCAGCTTATCTCAGAACTTAAGTCTGGCAAAGCCCCTGGCCCCGATGCTATACCCCCCTATTTTGCTAAAATCTAATCCCGAGTGGTGGATTCCTCTTCTGGCAACACTTTTCACCCATATTAATTCCTCTGGTAGGATTCCTATTTCTTGGAGTCTAGCAATTATTATTCCAGTTTTTAAATGAGGAAACAGGAACAACCCTGCTGATTATCGCCCTATAAGCCTGCTTTCCATTATTGGGAAACTATGCTAAATACCTTTGGATTGAGGAGTCTAACATTATTGGTGCAGAGCAGATTGGGTTTAAAGTGGGCTGTGCCACTTTGGACCACTGTTTTGTCTTAGCACACCTGGTTGACAAATACGCTATTACACCAGGTGGCAAACTCTTCACTGCTTTTATCGATTTAAAGGCAGCGTTTGACTCAGTCCCTAGAGAACTGCTGTGGTCAAAACTGCACAAAAGTTCTATTGACAGACGTCTTTTGTTCTTAATTAGATCTTTGTATAATCAGACCTCTAGCCAGGTTAGGTGTGGCTTGCAGGGAGAACTTTCAAATCCTATCCCGATTATGAGCGGAGTTAGGCAGGGCTGTGTCCTGGCCCCTCTTTTGTTTAATTTATTCTTATCCGACCTGGCCTCTTACATTGCACGCATTGAGTCCCACACCCCAAAGTTGTCAAATACGAAGATTCCGCTTCTTCTTTATGCTGACGATGCGGTCCTTCTATCACAATCAAGGCTTGGTTTAAAAAGATTACTTTCTGCATTTGGGGCCTACTGTGTTGAGAACCATTTGTCTATTAATTATGACAAATCCAAGGTATTGGTGTTCTCCAGAGCCAGGAAACTATACAATTGGGCTATCAATGGTAATGTTGTTAGGCAGGTTTTCCATTTTAAGTCTCTAGGTATTCAATTCCAGAACACTGGTGCTTGGACTAAACATCGAACCCAGGTGCTGAATTCGGCCTCCTGTAGCCACCAGCAGATTATAAGATTCTTTTTTACCCAAGGGGGCCAGTTTATTCCTTCTGCGCTGCGTATATATAAAGCCAAAACCTTGGCCCAAACTCTTTATGGAATTCCCAAATGGATTCGAGGCTTCAAGGATTGTATTGAAAGAACCCAGGGTGTTTTTCTTAGGAAACTTCTGGGTCTTCCTCCTTGTGTTGGATTTGCTTCAATGTACCTGGAACTGGGCATTCGTTCAGTCGAATGCATGGCGTGGATTAACACCTTTAAATGGTGGTTTCGGGTGCTCTTTTCAGCAGTCCCTGGTAGCTACCTTTCCCTGGTGTTTGCTGACTCTCATACTTCTCGTTGGGAGAGGGAGCTGATGAAGAAATTCCACTTGCTAGGTTTTACGGGGGATGCTCTGGGAGATTATGGTCTCAAGGACGCCCAGTTTAGGGTAGTCCAACGGCTTGTGGACATAGATTTACAATATTTAAGATCCAGAGCCAATAAAACCTGCTCCCCTTTGATCTTCAGCCATTCTAATAATTATGGATTGAGGATGGCTTCATATTTTTATACTCTAACCATCCCCAAGTATAGAAGAGTCTTTTCCCTAGCCTGTTTTAATGTTTTGCCCTCAGCACTACTCGACGGGCGATTCAAGAGGCTCCTGATTAGTGAGCGACTATGCCCCTGTGATAGGGCTGAGGTTGAAACTGTGGAGCATGTCTTATCATACTGCCCTATGTATAACACAGCCAGAATTAAATTATTGTCTCTTCTTGGAACTGATCCATCTGGTTCTAAGGCTAGTAATTTGGGCTTATATTGTCTAGGGGATGATGACTCCTCCAATATTACTTCTCAGGTTTCAAAATTTTTCTTAAGAGCTGTAACTATTAGAGGAGAACGTTGTAATTCTCTTTAGCCAAGACTTCTGGTGTTAATTGTTTGTGATTGTATTGTTTTCTTTTTGGTTTTTTGTTGCACTTGTATTTTGGTCTGTGACTGTAAAATAAAATTATTATTATTATTACATGACCACGAAGCCACGCCCACCCAGTCACATGACCATGAAGACACACCCACCATCACATGACCATCAAGCCATGCCCACAAAATAAGCCACGGCCACAGAAATGGTAGTAAAATTTTTTAGAACCGACCCCTCGTGTGCACAATTATTGAGCAACTATTAGTGTGCAGAATTATTATTTTTTTCAAGTTTTTTATTTTTTTACAAACATATCAATGCATGAACAGTGTGGCACCTGAGTGTCTTACATTTTAGTACAAATGAAGTAATATTCATCATATTTACTATGTTTGACAAGCTTATATAGTTCTGGTAATAGTACATATATTTTGGTTGAGTTATAATCTTTCAATATTTAGTTATTCAATATTTCAATATGTTATTTTTATGCCAATCACCATATTCTGAGTGTCATTCCTTTTACTACAAATAAAATATCATTAAACATATTTGTTACATTTAGCAGGCTTATATGGTTCTAATAATAATATACATATTTATGTTAAGTTATAATCTTCCATTATTTAGTTATTCAATATTTCAATATGTTATTTTTATGCCAATCACCATATTATTCAAGCATGCTTAATAATACCATCGTTCAAGTTCTGTTATTACTTCACCCTATTATATAAAAATGTGTATTCCATTAATCCCCCCTCTCTAGTTTCCATCCCTATTCTAACTTTTAATTATGCCACTATTATATTTAAAAATATTCCCTTTCTATCCATCGTCTCTTGTCCGCTTTAAAGCTTTCATTGTTAGGAGATGGGCGTGGCCAAATGCCGCAGCGACACGGAGATCCCCACGCTCCGCAGGGTATCCCCGATATCCCTGTCGCCTGGGGACCTGGTTCCATCAGAACCAGGTTGGATCTGCCCTGGGGGGGCAGTGAAGAAGATGACGTTATTGGTGATCTGGGAGGGGTCAGCAAACCCCACAGAAAGCCGATCAGCCTCGACCAGCGGCAGTGTGAAATCGGCTTGCAAAAGCCGTCCAAGCCGCGGCCGGCCACGAACGGAACGATGGACTTGGTTTAAAGTGTTGAAGTCATCAGGGAAGGAACGGAACTCAAGTGATGTGCTGGAGCGAGATCAGAAGTATTGATGTCGATCTGGTGAGTGTTTTTGCCGAAGAAAAATACTGAAATCTTATTATTAAGTTTAAAGGGGAACAAAAGGACTTGAAAGAAATTTTACGAAGCAGCTAATCAGCAAGTTTAAGACTATTGGAGAATGATTTGGAAATTGTAGCTAAAACCCAATATCTGAAAATTTGGAGAATTTGGATTTAAATATTTGATTTAATTCATATGGATTTATGTTGGACTAAAAAATATAAACATATTGAATATTTTTGAAAAGAAGGAAAAGACTTATGGGACTAATTAAGACTGCCATCTGCTGGTTATGTTTGCATTAACCATCCTTCAGTGACTGTTTACACATCTGCTGGATTGAAGATCTGTTTTAATTGTTAAAATTTTCATCAGTGAATGTTTACACAGCTGGTGACCTCGAACTGAGAGATTGTTTTGTCTAACATACAGCATTGGATACTTTGTTCATATTTGTTAATGAAAGGAGCTTATACTTGTTAGCTGAAGAGTTTACATCTTCTATTTGAAATTTGGTTGAACTCTAAATGAACTTAAAAGGCTACATTTTATTTGACACAGAGAAAATATCTTATGTTAGGCTGTTGGATTATTAGACAGCTGAAAGAAAAAAGGTTCTTTGAATCAACATGATTGAGCATTTATGAAGACATTGTAGCCCTTTACAAAAATTTAAGAAGAAGCATTATGGGATTTGAAGATGCAAGCAAGATTAAAATTGAGAACACATTGGACAATGAGGATTTTAATGAAGATATTAATAAAGACAATGATATAAGAGGGTCCCTAATTGAAGTCTGGCTTAAAATAAAGAAAGAGCACTATCCTAAAATCCCTAAATGGCTTTCAACCACTGAAGCTATTATTTATCCTAATTTACTAAATAATAATAAAAATTTCACCTATAAACAAATTCTAGACGATTACGAAAATATTCGATCAAGGCAGGAACTCAGAACACTTGGAATTGAATTAGACTGGTGGCACTATCTACAAATAAGTACGAGGTACAATAAGGATGCGATACAATCCGGCTTTCAAAATGAACATGCCCTAGATAAAATTTTATTAGGACCAGATGGAAAAATAATTTCTCGGCTTTATAATTTTCTGATAGAATATAAAATTTTCGAAGAAGTGGTGAAAGGAAACATGATAGCCTGGGCACAAAACTTTGGCTATCCAATTACACTTTCAGAATAGGACAAAGTTTGGGAATTAAATTATAAACTTACATTAGCAGCCTCATACAAAGAAAATTTGTATAAAATGTTCTACCGCTGGCACCTCCCCCCTGCCTGCTTGGCAACAATGTTCCCAACAACCTCTCTGAAATGCTGGAAATGCAAAAAGGAGAGAGGAACATATTACCACCAATGGTGGACTTGTCCCAAAGCTAGAAATTTTTGGAATAAAATTAGAGCCTGGTTGGGAGAAATACTACAGAAAGAAATTGTTTTAAAGCCTGAATTGTTTTTACTGGGGATATTGCGTACAAGATATTCAAAAGAAGAAAGATACCTAATTTTACACATAGCCACAGCAGCTAGACTATCATACGCCCAGAACAGGAAATCAGAACACGTGCCCACTGCTTCGATGGTGCTTAGAAAAATACTCGATTGCGCAGAAATGTGCAAACTGACAATGGAGATTCATGGAAAAGATGACACGGATTTTTACGAAATATGGAATTAGGTATATAATTGGATTAAACAAAACCCAAAATTAAAAATTTGGCTATAAGGATGAAGATGAATTGAGATATATCCATAAATGCTTTCTTTACAAGCTGTAATTAAATTAGCTCGCCGCCCTGAGTCCTTCGGGAGTTGGGCGGCATATAAGAAAGCCGAATAAATAAATAAATAAATAAAACTACGTATGATATTCATAGACAATTATGATATGGAATGTACTTAAAATGTATATATAGATATTGATATGAAACAAACACTTTGACAACGCTGTTAAAGTATTGGATTATTTCTTGTTGTTTGTAAATATTTGTACTTGTTTGTGTTTGTGTGTTTTGTTTGTGTTTTTTTCTTATTGTAAAAATTTAATAAAGACTATTTTTTTAAAAAATAATAAAGACAATGATAAAGAATTTGAAAATATGATGATACAAAGCATAAAACAAAATATTAGTATGGAGAAGAAACTGGAAGAAGAAAAACAGCTGGAAGATACTAAGAATGATGGAGATAAAGAGAAAGAATATATTGTTAATGGACAGATTGATAATTATATTGTAATATATGATGATTTCACTGGGAAAAACAGTGGTGAAGGAAGAATGAGGCAAGGACAGGAGTATTGGATATGGCAAATTAAAAAAGAAAGGGGGAAGGAATTAAGAGGAATAGAAGGAGGATTTTTTCAATTGGCATATACAAGGATGAAAGGTAGAAATAGGACAAGAAAGTGGGGGTATAAAATGACTAAAAAAATAAAAAAATAGGGATGATTAAGAGAGAATGGAATTCTAAAGAAAATGGATGAATTTTTTGGGAATATTATATAATATTTTTTCTCTCTTATGTTTTTGTAATTTTACTTTTTTTTAGTTTGTCTGTTAATAAATTTTTTGGAAAAAAATATGGATAGAAATAAGTAAATATTTCATATAATTAGATATAATTATTAATAGAATAGAACGAGATGCTCTAATCTGTGAGAATTTATGAAATGTAATTATTTCCTGCTGAATATATTAACTAATGAATATAATATTGAAAATGAAGAGACTTTATAATTAAAGAACTGATTGTTATTAGAGAGAATGAAATTATGATCTAAAATTGAGATGAAGTAATATGTTGAATTTTTAAACTTATTACCCACCCTAACGTATAAATTAGTATTTAGTAATATATAGAAATTCTATGATTTGATGTTTTATTGTGAAAATTGGTAAAGGTAAAATTCCCCTTATTCATTCTATAGTATAAAAATTTGAAATAACATATAAAGAATTTATAATTTGGAATTTTATTGTTAAAATAAGTTAATGTGGAATTTTTAAGTATGGGTTTTTAGTTTGTAGAAATTAGGTAGAAAAAAAAGGAGAGAAAATAAGGGATGAGTAATGAAAATAAGGATTGATGAAAGCACTATGGCTTGGCTTTAAGGATAAAGAGATAAGATAATAAAATAATTAGGGAATAAAATAGATAACAGCGATTAAATGAATTGTTAAAGATTATTTGTGTAATCCGGATGACGAAATTAGAAAGGAGGTTAAAATGGTATATACCGAAGGTTAATATATAAATGAACTGATGTATTTTTGTTTCTTATTGAAGGTATATATGTTGTTATATGTATTTTGATGTTTAAGGTGGAGAAAAAATAAAAACTTTTTGCAAAAAAAAGCTTTCATTGTTCGTTTCTTAGCTTGCCTCCCATATTCCTCTCTTGGATCTTTATCTCTATCTGCTTCCACATCTTGACCAATCATTTTAAACATTTCTCCTTTCTCTGCCCTATTCCATTGTCTAATTTTCAAAATATCTACTCTTGCCCCTATCTCTCTTCCAAAAATGTCTTCCTGGAACTCCAGTTCCTTTTTTAATTCCCTTAAAATACTCTCCCCTCGGCTTGTTTCATCAGTCGTTATTATTTTTGTTGCTATCTCCTTCTTGTCATCTCATTTTATTTGTTGGTTTATCTGTTCTGTTTTTCATCTACTCTTTCAATTGGCTCCTCCTCTTCATGAGCACACAGCGAGAGCACACAGAGTGGCGCTCTCCCCTGAGGGCTGCTCGCTCGCCCTCCCCTCTGCCTCGGGCCCCGCATCCAGCCCGCGACCAGGGGATGTGCTGCTTCTGGGCTAGTCCGGCCGGCGGGTGGGTGTTGTGGTCTGCCAGCGGCCTGCGGAGCTGGCGGCAGAGTCGGACAGTGAGGCGGCTGGGGAGGAACATGGGCAATAGCAATAGCAATAGCACTTAGACTTATATACCGCTTCATAGTGCTTTCCAGCCCTCTCTAAGCGGTTTACAGAGTTCAGCATATTGCCCCCAACAATCTGGGTCCTCATTTTACCCACCTCGGAAGGATGGAAGGCTGAGTCAACCTTGAGCCTAGTGAGATTCGAACAGCTGGACTGCTGAACTAGCAATCAGCTGAAGGTCGCAATGCTGCTTTTAACCACTGCGCTATCTCAGCTCCTAGGCCTGGAGTCTGGAGAAGGCTCAGTGCCAGAGGCAGGGATCCAGCCCGGGCCATCTGGGAGGTCTGTGCTGACTCCAGAGCCTCCAGAGGCTGACATGAGTGAGGCAGAGGAACAGGGGGAGCCTGTTCTCAATGCGCGCATGCGCAGAGCTGCCAGAAGGCAAGAACAGTTACAGAGGAGAAGGACTACTCAGGAGTAAGGCTTGGAGATAATTGGCCCCTCCCATAGGCTATATAAGTGGAGCAAATGGAGGTGCTCGTTGCAGGAAGCAACTTTGTTCAACTTGTGTCATTTCAGTTCTGACTCCGTGTTTCTGTTTGGCCTTGCAAAGCTCCTTGCTAATTGGTCTTTGGCAGCGTGTCAAGAGAGATAAAGGTTTGTGTATTTATCTGCCTTCTTCTGAAAGACTTTTGTCGGACTCATTAATATTGTTTGGGACTTATTATGGCTGGGAATGAACATAATTCACAGGCGTTAAAATAAAAGAGGTTTTTGGGACGCCGTTTGTGCTGTATTATTTATCAGGAAGCCTAGGTCAGAACAGTGGGCTCACCCGTCTCTGCTTCTGCGAGGCAGAAAGAAAGCTGTAAAAGTCTTCGTCCCCGCCCTCCCGGGGCGCTGGTCTCGGCGCCGATTTGAGCGCATCCTCTGGGGACCGCTAAGATCCCGAGGCTGGTGGCACCAAGGCAGCCCTTGCCTCCCACCACTTCGAGCTTGGAGCTGTAAACCGCATCCAGGAAGCACTGCGGCGGAGAGAAGCAGCCGAGGTCAACCCTAGCTTTGCTGTCCATTGCAGCTGGGAATCTCAAATAAGGCCGAGAATGAATATTGTGTTGTAGCTAGCCTGGGCACTAGATCGGTCCCCTGCGAACTCCTCATCTCTCGAGGAGCCCGGGTGAGGTCTTGCTCACCAATCGCTGAGTCGCCTGGACTCCCAGTGACGGGATGGGGTCCTTCAGGCACTTAGCTTGGCCGCCTGTTTAGTAACTCCAGCGGCTACAACACAAACTTTCATTCTCGGCCGTATTTGAGATTTCTGGCTGTAATGGACAGCAAAGGTAGGGTTGACCCCAGCTGCTTCTCTCCACCACAGTGCTTTCCAGATGCGGCTTACAGCTCCGAGCCTGAAGTGGCGGGAGGTGAGGGCTGCATTGAGTCTTCAAGTTTCAAGCAACAAGAGTTGTGTTACTTTTGGGGAGACCGTGGGACTGCCCTGCCTCCCCACCGGCCAGCTGGTCTTCGGTGCGCAGCTCGTCGGCCTCTGGACGTCAGATTCCCACCACCCAGCACCAGTTCAGGTGTTCCTTCCCCCCTCCAGGGGGGAGAGAGAGAGAGAGAGAGAGAGAGAGAGAGAGAGAGAGAGAGAGAGAGAGAGAGAGAGAGAGAGAGAGAGAGAGAGAGAGAGAGAGAGAGAGAGAGAGAGAGAGAGAGAGAGAGAGAGAGAGAGAGAGAAAGAGAAAGAGAAAGAGAAAGAGAAAGGGAGGGAAAGAGACAGAGAGACAGAGAGAGAGTGAGAGAGTTGTTGATTGTAAGCTCCTTGGGGCTGAGAAGAATTGCTGCAAAACTGAGTTTCCTGAAGTGGATCACTAGACTCCTAAACAACTTAAAAAATGATCTAATAAAAAGAAAAGGCAACCAAAAGAGCAACATGCAAACAAAAGCAAATAAAACACCCCCAGGAGCAAAACAAATTAAAGTTTAATTTGTGTGTATTGTTTAATGGACTGCTAAATTGGCAAAATGGACTGCTAAATTGGCCATGCCCACCCAGTCACATGCCCACCTAGCCACGCCCACCCAGTCACATGACCACCTAACCATGCCCACCCAGCCGATCTGGCCCCCCAACAGTCTGAGGGACCATGATTGGCCCTCTGTTTAAAAAGTTTGAGGACCCCTGAGCTAAATTATTGCCTCGAGCTTCAAAGGAATTTAGCAATCTCTTCAGGCAACATTAAATTCTCCAATACTTGTGTAATCAGTTCCCCATAAACTAAATCCTTCCCTTTGCTATTAATCAGCCCTCATTTTTCCCAGATTTTCCAAAAGTGTGCACTACTCCAAAAGCATACTTTGAATTAGTGTATAAAGTCCCTTTTTGTTCCTTCAACAATTTCAAAGCTTGATTTAATGTATACAATTCACAAGTCTGTGCAGACCAACTTAAAGGTAACTTTCCAGCTTCTACCAAAACTCCTTCTCTTCCTTCTACTATTGCATATCCATTTCTTTGCTTCCCTTCTACCACTCGGGAGGACCCATCTATAAACAAATTAACTCCTTCTCCTGAGGGAACATCCGTTAAATCAGCTCTAACTCTAGTTTGTAATTCAACTACTTCAACACAATAATGTTCAATATCCGATTCTCCTTCTAAATCTCCTCTTAAAAACTGAGCTGGATTCAAGCTAACATCAGTGATTAATACTAAATCACTGTGTTCCATAAATATACTCTCAAATTTCAAAATTTTTGAATCTGTCAGCCATCGAAGCCACCAAAAAGGTCAAGATCGCCATCACTTGATGTGGGGTGTTAACCACCAAGGCTCCTCCAAAAGTCAATTTTCTGCTTTCCTTCACTAACACTGCCGTAGCTGCCACCACTTAAACACAATCTGGCCATCCTTGACAGGCAGGGTCTAACATTTTAGACAAAAATGCCACTGGCTCTCTCTTTCCTCCCCACTTCTGGGTTAAAACCCCCAAAGCCATTCCCTTAACCGTGTTTACAAACAAATGGAATGGTTTACTTAGTGAAGGAAGAGCCAACACAGGCGCACTTACCAAACTCTGTTTGAGTTTGTTCAGTAATTCATTTTCCTCTTCAATCCATTGTATAACATTAGACTCTTCTTCTAATAGTTTTGCATACAAGTATTTAGTCAAAATAGCATAATTATCTATCCACAGCCCACAATATCCAGTCAATCCTAGAAATTTCCTCAACTCCTTCTTTGTTTTAGGCAAGGGTTGAGTTACTATTCCCTCAATTATTTCAGGTGTTATTTTTCTACTTCTTTCACCAATCAAATGTCCTAAGTATTTGATCTCTCTTTCTACATATTGTAATTTCTTTTTAGATACTCGGAGCCCTTTTTCTCCTAGAAAATTTAGTAACTCATCTCTGTAACAATTCCTGAAAGGGCAGCAACTTGTGCTGCTAAAAAAATAATACCATAGGATGGAGCACCTTCACTCCTAAGTATTCAAAATCAGTGTGTCCCGCACACAGACATAAAGACATAAAGGAGGAAGTAAGAAGAGCAATTTCAAAAAGAAACAAACAATCTTAATGAGGTATTCTGAGCCAATGTACTGAAATATATGTGGGTCGACTTCCGATTGGTTCCGCGGGCTTCGAAGACGCTCCTCGTCGGGCGCCTGATCTTGGGTTCTGTCAAGCCGCCAGAACAGCTGTCTGGCGGCTTGAAAATCTTCTCCCCGGGCATAGGGGAGAGATGAGAGCTGGCAGGTGAGGGTAGAGCCCCCCTAGTGCCCCAGGAGAAAATCTGGGGCGCGAAGGGTGAGGGCTCCCTAGCAGCCTGCCACTTGCTCCGGGACCTGGGATGTCTCAATTTCTGCCTTCAACATGCAATTTTTAACATCAAGATTCACAGCAGACAGAAAAAGCCAGGAGACTTGGATGGGAAGTATTTAAATTTAACTTCAATGTTGATTCTCCTTTTGGAAGTGACAAACTAATTGAGTTAACGAGCAACAAAATGGCGATTGAAGTTTCAAAGGGCTTGAAAAGTGAAAGTTAAAAGGAAAGTTTCATTTCGCTAGCAGCCCTCTGTATGAAAACGCCTGACTTTGATGAACTTTCGCTCTTCTTTTTGATTTTGGAGTAAAATAAGAAGTCTAACTTTAAAGTTTAAATGGCCTCAAAATACGGAAAGACTGTTTTTAACAAAGGACTTGATAGTCCTCCTGCTCATTTTCCAAGAATGCAACCTATTGTTTATTCAACACCCCCACAGACTTTAACATTTGAAAAGTTACAAGAAGCTTTAAAAGCCATGAAGGTTGAACTTGTTATGGAGTTTAATTTAAAAATCAATGAAATTAATGAAAAAATACAGGCTGTTTCAGAGGAGATTGTAATTCGGAACCAGCAATTAAGGGAAGATATATTTTTGGTACTTAAAGGACTGGTAGAAAATATGGAAATTTTGGAAGAGGAGGTGGAAGAAATTAAACAATCTGTGACAACTTTGAGTGACAATATAGAAGAGACTCAAAATAAAATTGAAAAGTATGAAGCTGAGGCATTAATGATTCAATACAGAAATATGGAGTTTGCCTTAAGAGTAAGCGGTGTAAAGGAGCACAGACAAGAAAATTTAAAAGAAATGATGTTGGAGGCATTTGTGCAAACGTTAGGGGTGACAAAAGAGGAATTGGGTATGCAGATTGACAAGATATATCGGGCCAAGTCCTGGGTGGCTAAACAGAAACATCTGCCAAGAGACATAGTAATATATCTTACTACAAGGACATTACGTAATGAAATCTTACAGGCGACTTTTAAAAACAAGCTCCAGGTAGATGGACAGGAGGTGATGACAATGAAAGAAATTCCCCCCAGAATGTTGAGAGCCAGAAAGGATTACGCCTTTCTGGTGGATGAAATGAAAAAACAGCAAATACAGTATAGATGGGAAGCTCCAGCTGGTTTATCGGTGATATATCTGGGAAAGAGATATCGGCTCAATACGATATGGAAAGCAAGAGATTTTTATGAAAAAGTGTTAAAGGCCGAGATATCCAAAATACCAGAAGGAAGAAGAATGGGGGATTTACAGAACCAAAGTGATGTTCATAATTTGGATCTATTTGATATACAAGAAGAGATAAAGGATCAGAGTCAGACCAGAGCAGCGGTTATATCTAAGGATGAATTAAGACAACAACAAATCAAGTTGACAACTCAAGAAATTATTAAACCACAAGTGGGTGGAAGAGTTGGATCTAAAGGTAGAATGAGAAGAAGGAACAACTAGAATTTGGCTTCAGTATGGGTAATCGTAGGCCAGATGGAGAGAAGATCTAAAATTTGGTATCTTGCTGTAAGATGACAATTTGATAATATAAATAAAAGATAATAGTTAAATGCATATAGAAAGGTTGCATAATGTGTTAATGGAATTAATTTGAGAAACTGAGTTTAAGGATTGTATGAAAATGGGGTTAAAATAGTGGAGAAATTATAAGGATGGAAATATGGGAAAAGACTAAATCCATAATTTAAATGTGGGTGATGTGAAGATGTTATGTATTTTTGTATACGATGGTTATGTTAAAAAAAATGAAAAGAAAATTTAGGCTTTTTGGATAAAAATATGGTGGACTATTCAAAATATTCTACAGAAAAGATCAAGTTTATAACACAATTTTTCCTGCTGGGAACAACTACGGATTGTACTGTAATAGTAATTAAGCTGACTCTAAATGCCAGACTATTGGAGGTATAGTGTTGGAAGAAGGATCATTTATTATTGAGGAATTGACGTTGATGGTTGCGCATCTGGCCGAGATGGTGAAGAAAATTTCCCTTTTCTCTTTTTATTATTATATTTTAAAGATTATCTAAATGAAAGATATATAGTAATAATTTGATATATTGGAATGTTAGTTTATTAATGATATACACCTAATTTTTAGATTATGTTCTAAAAGTTTTGAGTATCTTAAGGATCATTTAAATGAAAGATATATATTGGAATGGAGTAGATGGACTGATTATATTCAAAAAAAGTATAAGATCAAGAAGACTCAAATAGTTTATTAATGATAAATGCCTAATTTTTAGATTATGTTTAAAAGGTTTTGAGTAACAAGGAGTTAAAGAACTAGAAAAAGTCTGAAATTAATAATTCGTTAGCATATTTTAGTTTTATGTTTATTGAATACTATACCTTGTGCTTTTTCTGGGAAGTTGGGGGTGGGTGGGTGGGTGGGGGTAAGGGGGTGGGGAGGGGTTTGGGGGGAAGGGGGGGAGAAAAGAGAAAAATGTTTGTACTTTGTACTAATAAAACTTTTTGAATAAAAAAAATATGTGGGTCAAACTTTAGTATCAATTCTCTGCTTTTAGTAAAAAAAAAATTTTGTAAAAGTTTTTTTATTTTTTCTCTGCAACTTCATATACAATTCAATATACATATACCTTAAAATATTATAATAAAATACATAGTTTTACATTTTAATCAATCATTCAAAATTATATCATTTCTTTGTATAAAATACTTTGTTCTAGGTATATGCTGCTAATTCCATAAAAAAGAAAAAAAGGAAAAAAATCTAATTTTGTCATCTGGGATATTTACCAATTCATTTCAAATTTTCCTTCCAGCTTCACCGCTATTAATTTAATTTCCCAAAATAGTTATTATTTCTCCTGCTTTTTAATTTTAAGCCATATTGTTTCCTCTACTTCTTTAGAACTCTTTAGTCATCGTTTATGTTTCTTACCCTCCATTTCTATCAAAAACTAAATGCCCAAATATACATTTCAATTTTCTCATATTGATCATCAAGATTCTTTCTTTTCTTTTTTTTAATATAATTTTTATTCAGTTTTTTAAAATAATAAGAAAACAAACAAAACAAGACATATATACGTATTCACATTTTACATTTCTGTGTCATCAGACTAAGATCTCTAAGCATTTATATAGATCTATTTTGTTTTTATTTTACAATACTGTTAATATTTACACTTTTTATAACATTACTTATTTTTTCTAATATCTAGCCAATTGTAAAATTTTTCCCACACTGTAAAGTATTCTTTCTCTTGACAATTCTGTAACTCTAATGTAAGTCTTGTCATTTCTGCGAAATCCATCATTTTTTTAATCATCATGTTTTCTGTCGGGGGGGTTTCCGCCTTTCCAAGTCTGGGCAAAGGTTAGTCTAGCTGCTGTTAAGATATGTATGATAAGATATTGACTTGCTTTATCATGTTGCCCTCTAATCATCCCTAATAAATATATCTCTGGTTTGAGTTCAATTTCACACTGTGTCATTTCCTTTATCCATAACCTGATCATATTCCAATATCTCCTTGCCACTGGACAAGACCACCATAAATGGTAATATGTGCCATATGCTTCTTTACATTTCCAACAAGTTGGACTTACATTGGGGTATATTTTAGCAAGTCTGGCCGGGGAGAGATGCCAGCGGTAATACATTTTATACAAGTTTTCTTTATATGATGCCGATAGTGTCATTTTATAATTTTCCTTCCATAGTCTCTCCCAGTCATCTAGTTGGATAGTATACCCAAAATTTTTCATCCAAGCAATCATATTTTCTTTTACTGTTTCCTCAAATTTATCAAATTGTAATAAATAGTTGTACATTTTGGTTATGAATTTGCTTTCGAGTCCTAATATAATTTTATCTATCAAATTTTGTTTTTTATTTATGCCAAATACTTCCATATCTTTTTTATATCTATTCTGAACATCAAGATTCTTTCTAAGCAATTTCCACTTTTAAATTTGACAATTAACAATCTCATATATAAAAATAATACACAGTCATAGTTCATTTCCATTATTTCTGATTCTATATTTTCTGCATCATTACAAATATTTAATTAGATTAAATCAAAAAATTAGTCTAGCTCTTATCAGTTCCATCTCTTACATTTAAACAAATCAAAAAGAAGAAAAGAAAAAGAAAAAGGGAAAGAAAAAGTCCAAATGATTTAATTTTCCAATTTTTAGCTTAATAAATTTAAAGATAATCAGCAATCATAGTATACCTTTTTTATTTTTAACATTAAAATAGTTTCCCTTAAATTCTAATAATCATATTTATCATTCATATTTTTCATATTAATTATCATTGCTTTATTTATATTCTTCCAAAATCATTTAATTCTTAAATAGTATTACCTATATAAAAAGAACAAAGGATAAAAGAAAAATCTTAATTCCTTATAAAATAATTATATTAATTCTATATAACAAAATTCTAAATGGTTAAAATTCTTATCACAATTAAATCTAATATAACAATTATAAAAAGAAAGAAAAAAGTTAGAGAGAGAAAAAAGAAAAAAGAAGAAAACCATTTCTATAATATAAGGAATTCGCGCAGTTTCTGATGGATAAAGTCGCTCAGATCCGGTCGAATCTGGACTCCGGCTGGGCAGAGTCCATTGAGTTGACAGGGGCAAGTCTTAGTCCAGCGTTGTGGGAGGAGTTTGAGCCTGTTTCTCCTGAGGACGTGGACATGGCCATGGGTGCGATGAGTGCCTCCGCCTGTTTATTGGACCCGTGCCCCTCCTGGCTGGTTTCGGCCAGCAGAGAGGTGGCACGCGGCTGGATCCAGGCGGTGGTCACCGCTTCTTTTAGGGAGGGATCCGTACCGCAGCCGTTAAAAGTTGCGGTGGTGAGACCCCTCCTTAAGAAGCCTTCCCTGGATCCAGTGGACTTGAAGAACTTTCATCCGGTCTCCAACTTACACTTTATAGGTAAAGTTTTGGAGAAGGTGGTGGCTTCTCAGCTTCTGCGGCTATTGGAGGAAACTGATCATCTAGATTCCTATCAGTCGGGTTTCAGGCGCGGCTACAGTACAGAAACTGCCTTGGTCGCCCTGATGGATGATCTCTGGCGAGTCCGGGACGGGGGAAATTCCTCCATCCTGGTGCTACTTGACCTCTCAGCGGCTTTCGATACCATCGACCATGGTATCCTTCTGCATCGTCTAGGCGAATTGGGAGTGGGAGGCACCGTTTTGCGGTGGTTCTCCTCTTATCTCGCCGACAGGATGCAGTCGGTGTTAACAGGAGGGCAGAGGTCGTCTCCTAGGCCTCTGACATGTGGGGTGCCTCAGGGCTCGGTCCTCTCACCCATCCTGTTCAACATTTACATGAAACCCCTGGGGGAGATCATCCGTAGACACGGGGTGGGTTTTCAACAGTACGCTGATGACACCCAGCTGTACACCACCATCCCGTCTCAATTCAGGGAGGCAGTTGATGTAATGTGCCAATGCCTGGACGACGTTAGGACCTGGATGGGGAGAAACAGACTCAAACTCAACCCCAACAAGACTGAGTGGCTCTGGATATTGCCTCCGAAGGACTATGACAACTGTCCCTCCTTGGTTCTTGAGGGAGGAAAATTAACTCCCTCGGAACAGGTTTGCAATTTGGGAGTCCTCCTAGATCCACAGCTAAAATTAGATCATCATCTTACAGCTGTGGCTAGGGGGACTTTTGCACAGGTTCGCCTGGTGCACCAATTGCGACCATACTTGGAGAAGGAGGCTCTGCTCACGGTCACTCATGCCCTTGTCACCTCTCGATTGGACTACTGCAATGCGCTTTACATGGGGCTACCCTTGAAGAGTATTCGGAGACTTCAGCTGGTGCAAAATGCGGCTGCGTGTGCTGTGGTGGGTGTGTCAAGGTACACCCACGTAACACCCATACTCCGCCAGCTGCATTGGCTGCCCATTGGTCTCCGGGTACAATTCAAGGTGTTGATCATCATCTTTAAAGTCCTACATGGCTTAGGACCAGGTTACCTCCAGGACCGCATTCTGCCTCATACTTCCCTCCGACCGGTTAGGGCCCACAGAGTGGGTCTCCTCCAGGTCCCGTCAGCCAAACAATGCCGGCTGGCGGGACCTAGGGGGAGGGCCTTCTCTGTGGGGGGCCCCGTGCTCTGGAACCAACTTCCCCCAGAGATCCGAATTATCCCCACCCTGCTGGCCTTCTGGAAAGCCGTCAAGACATGGCTCTTCCTGCAGGCAGGGGTTTGAGCCTAGTTTTCATCCGAGATCTCCCCCAGTATGTATGTTGTTGAATGTCTTTTAACTTTTTTTAATGTTTTTAAATTGTTTTTAAATGAATGTTTATTGTTTAGTGTTCTTTTAAAATGTTGTACGCTGCCCTGAGTCCTTAGGGAGTAGGGCGGCATAGAAGAACCTAATAATAAATAAATAAATAAATAAATAAATATATCAACACCTTTATCCATTCCCTTTTGATTTCCCAACTACTTCCATTTTATATCTATTTTTCTTCCATCCCCATTTCCTTAACTTCTGTATGTATCTAGTTTTCCCCATTTCTTTCTTAACTTTATGTATCTCAAAATCCTCTTCCTCAATCTGAACATAATCATTTTTAATATCTTTGTCTCTATTATCACTGTTAACCCCAGTGGGATCATTATAAGTATCAACATAATCATTGATCAGCATTGCATTATCAGTATTCTTTTCCTGTTCATCATCATTTATAATATTTTCATCAATCTTCTTTTCTTCTTCTGTTATCTTTCCCATTTTTTTCCCATTTGCACTTCATTTTTTCCTTTCTCTAGTGTTCCAATTCCAAAAGAACTTCTAAGATCTTTGAAGAGATCTTTCAAAAAGCCAGCCAATTCTTCATAGTCAATTTCCTTCATGTCTTTAAAATCAGAATTTCCAAGTCCAAGGTTTAATCAAATTCAATCTATCATCAAAGTTCATTCAAGGATGCCACCAGTTCTTAATAGTCGTTAATCTCCATGTCTCAAAGTCACAAATCATTAATTTTCACAGTCTATCCAGCTGCTAACAAAGATGTATTTCACAGCCTGTTATAATTTACCAGTTTGTACTTTGATAGTTGAAAAAACCAGTTCTTTCTGTTCTTTTGTTGTTAACACCGCCCTGAGTCCCTTGGGAGTTGGGCGGCATATAAGAAAACCATAATAAATAAATAAATAAATAAATAAATCTGTTCATGTTCATTCTTATCCAAGTCAACCCAAAACAATTCCTTTCAGACAAAAACAGATTTGCAGTCTATTTTATATTTCCTCAACTCTCAGAAATGTTTTCCTTACTCAAGGTTAACAGCTGTCCAAACATCCAAGAAGATATTTCACCACAAGAATAATTCTTCCAACCATCAGATGGCACTCTCCAATCAAATTTCCCAGCTCTACTTTTCCTGTTTTAATTTTTCCGTTTTTAGTCAAATCCAATCCAAATTTTCCTTTCCAAGTTTATTTTCCAATTCTTACTCCTTTAACAAATCTTTAAAGCAGTGTCCAAATCCTTAGTAGTTGGGCTTTAGTTACAAATCCCTTTAATTTTGTTGCACCATTGCACAGCAATGCACAATCGGCTAATCAAGAACTTGCCAAGTTCCTTGCACGATGTAAGCTAGTCACACAAGGACTTGAAAATTTTAATGAGCGTCCTGAAAGCTATAGAGCCTGACAATCTTCCTTCCAAAATGCCATCAGAAGCTTAGATTTGTCATGCAGTGAGAAGATAGATGTGATAATTAAATGGCTTGGAATTGAATCTGCTGAGCATGCAAAACGAATCAGGACAATAAATATAAACTAGCCCGAAACAGGCCTTAAATCAATCTGGGACAGACTTGATGAGTGTGGCTCAGCAGAAGCAGTGGAAAATGCATTGTTCAAAAGACTTGATAGCTTTCCCAAAATACCTAACAGAGCCTATCAGAAACTTAGGGAACTTAGCAACTTACTAATGAAACTTCAAGTAGCTAAGTCAGAAGGGGACTTGCAAGGACTTGCATTCCTTGACACAGCCAGAGGTGTCAACCCCATCATACAAAAGTTACCCTATAACTTACCAGAGCAGTGGATGACACATGGCTCCAAATCAGGGGTGGGTTCCAATTTTTTTACTGCCACTCTGTGGGTGTGGCTTATTTTGTGGGCATGGCTTGATGGTCATGTGAGGGTGGGCATGGCTTCGTGGTCATGTGACTGGGTGGGAGTGCTTTGGCAGTTGTGACTGGGTGGGAGTGGCTTTGTGGTCATGTGACTGGGTGGGGGTTGCTGGGTGGTCATGTGACTCAGTGGTCATGTGACTGGGTGGTCATGTGACTGGGTGGGCGTGACCAACTTGACGTCATTCACGTCAAGGGTTAGGGTTAGGGTGCCTGGCCTCTCCTCGCCTCAAAGGCCTCAACGAGATACAATTTCCCTGTCTATTTACTACTACTGAACATCCAAAATATACTATTTAATCCTATGTACGAGGGTGTGTCAAAAAGTAATGCCATTTTCTTTATTTCAGGTGAAGTTTTTGATAAAAATACCTGAAATTTTTCCCAGTTATAAATGATTATATCATTTACGTTCTGAAATATTTTGTTTCTTACTTTTCAGGTTTTTAGACTCGCAAGGAAAATTCAAAATGGCTGCCCCCTCAGAGTTGCATCAAAAACAAAGAGAAGTGATTGAATTCCTTGTTGCTGAGGGGGAAATCCCTGTGAACATTCACAGACGATTACAAAATGTGTTTGAGGACAATACTTTAGATTATAGCAGGTCCATCGTCTGAATGATGAAAAGGTGGGAACTGTGAGAGTAGCCGATAAACCCCGTTCTGGCCATCCGTCCTCTTCTGTGAATCCTGCCAATAAAGCAAAAGCAGATGCTCTGATCAGAGAAGACAGGCGCATAACTCTTGATGAGTTGGCAGAAAACCTTGGAGTGAGCCATGGAAGTGCTTACAACATTGTCAAATCACTTGGCTTTTCAAAAGTGTGTGCCCGTTGGGTACCGAGACAGCTGACTACCGAACACAAGACTGACAGGGTCAATGCCTGCACTGAACTTCTTGAACAAAGTCAAAGAGACAACACCTTCTTTCGAAGGCTCGTAACAGGTGATGAAACATGGGTTCATCATTATGAACTGGAATAAAAGAGGCAGTCAATGGAATGGCGCCACTCTGCGTCACCACAACCGAAAAAGTTCAAGACGCAAAAGTCAGCTGGAAAAATCATGGCGACTGTCTTTTGGGATGCTCAATGTGTCATTCTAGTTGCTTTCTTGCCAAGAGGAGAAACACTAAACTCTGAGGCCTACATTGAGACCCTGAAGAGGCTCAGAGCAAGAATCCGACAAGTGAGACCCAACATGCCAATCGACAAAGTCCTCCTTCTGCACGACAATGCTCGACCACACACAAGCATCAGGACAAGGGAGAAAATCGCCTCATTTGGGTGGACAACTTTACCGCATCCTCCATACTCACCAGATTTAGCACCTTCAGACTATCATCTCTTCGGCCCTATGAAAGAGGGTTTGAGAGACAAACATTATTCCAGTGACGAGGAAGTGAAAACTGCAGTGAAGAAGTGGCTCAAAGAACAGTCAACAATGTGCAGGCAGACTGGTTGAGCCACTCCACAGTAGACCCAGCAGAGTGGCGCCTACACCCACGCCTGTTCACACACTATTTCATTTAGCAATTGCAAATCCCAACTAAATGGTTGTTAAGCATGATGGAAATGCTGCAGATTATTGCTGCCATCGTATTCGGATAAAAAAAAATTATCTTGTACAGTGTCCTGTGCCCGTCCAATATGGCTGCAATGCTATCTCGACAACATCATTATCCAGTCAAGGTCCCCACAAAGAGCACAGACCGACCTCCGGATCACCATCCGGACCCTGCAAGCGCACGGTTTCTCCGTCAACTTCCCGAAAAGTCATTTGGTTCCCACCATCTCGCTCCTTCATCTGGGGACTATCACCAACACAGAGACCTGCGAGGTGTGCCTCTCTCCAGATCGGCGGGAGAGTATAACAGAGTTGACGCGCCAGATCCAAAGGATGCAATGGGCACCATTGGCCCTTCTCTCCTGCTTGCTAGGGAAGTTCATCTCATGCATAGACATTGTACCTTGGGCCATCCCTCTCCCTATGAAGGTCCGACACTCCCTAGCATGGTCGTTGTCCCCAGCCTTAAGGCGGGGTTGCCTATTCAGAGAGCCGGATCGAGTGCCTATCACAACAGATGCCAGCTTAAGGGGGTGGGGAGCTCATGTGTCCTCCTCTCCCCAGACTTGAAGAAAGGCTGCCTATTCAGAGAACCAGAGCAAGTGACTATCACAACAGACGCCAGCCTAGGGGGGTGGGGAGCACATTTGTTCTCCCACTTGGCCCAAGGCCGCTGGTCACCATCGGAGGTGGCCAAACCAAACATCAATTACCTGGAACTGCATGCGGTATATCTCGCCCTACGTCGGTTTCAACCCTTGGTGTCGAGATGACACATGCTCATCCTGACAGACAATGTAGCTACTCGCTCACACATAAATCATCAAGGGGGCATGAAGTCCAAGCGCCTTATGGCGGAGGCGAAATTGATGGGCAATTGGGCAGAACAACACCTTGAGTCTATTCGGGCGGAGCACATATCAGGGGCATCGAATGTGCAGGCAGACTGGTTGAGCCACTCCACAGTAGACCCAGCAGAGTGGCGCCTACAACCACGCCTGTTCAGGGAGCTATTGCGGAGGTTCGGGGAACCAGTCCTGGACCTGTTCGTGACTCACCTCAACACACACCTCCCACGCTTCTTCTCCCGCTTTCCGTCACCGAGAGCAGAGGTAGTCAACACGTTGCGAAGTCCATGGCCGAAGGGCCTGCTATATGCCTTCCCATCCACGACAATCATCTCGAAGGTGGTAAGGAAAATAATTTGGGAGGAAGCAGAAATACTACTGGTAGCTCCGCACTGGCCCCGCCGACCTTGGTTTGCAGACTTAGTGGAACTGTCAGTATCACGGCCATAGAGAATACCCGACCAGCAGGTATCTCTCAGTCAGGGGGCCCTGCTACACCCAGAACCCCAATGGTGGCACCTCACCGTCTGTCACTTGAAGGGGTCATCCTAAAACAAGATGACCTCCCAGACAATGTAATAGCCACTATCCAGGCATCCAGACGGGCATCCACCACACGTATCTACAACGCTACTGGGGCAGCATACTGTAGATTCTACACCAAAAACCAATTAAAACCTTTGCCATCATCACTGCGTCAAATCCTGATCTTTCTCCAGACAGGGTTCGACAACGGGCTAGCACCCAATACGTTGCATAGGCATGTGGCTGCACTGTCAACAGTACTCAACCTGAACAACTTCAGATCCCTCTATCACCATCCGAGTATACAAGGATTTCTGAAGGGCGCAGCCAACCTTCGACCACAGGTGATCCATCGATATCCCACTTGGGCCCTAACCTTGGTTCTACAGGTGCTCACCGACCAGCCCTTTGAACCTCTACAGTCAATTACTCTTCGTCACCTGTCAATCAAAACGGCCTTCTTAGTGGCCATTACATCAACAAGGAGGGTGTCGGAGCTGACAGCACTCTCCGTCAGGCAAGACCTATGCCACTTTCATCAAGACAGAGTTGTACTACGCCTCGATCTGGCATTTATTAAAAAGGTGAACACGGGGTTGCACAGAGCACAGGAGGTGTTCCTGCCGGACTTCTGCTCCGGGGCCACTCAACATCCAGAACGCAACTGGCACAACCTGGATGTGCGTAGAGCCCTTGAAATTTACCTTCAACGGACTAGACCTTTCAGAAAAATGGAAGCCCTCTTTGTGTCCTTCCTTCCGGCCACGATGGGACGGAAAATATCTTCACAGACACTGAGCCAATGGCTCAAAGCGTGCATCACCGAGGCATACCAAAGTCAGAACAAGACCGCACCCAGAGGAATTAAAGCGCACTCCACTCGTAGCGCGGCAACTTCGGCAGCCTGGCACATGCAAGTCTCTCCTGAGGACATTTGCAAAGTGGCCACATGGACTTCCACATCCACATTTGTGAAGCATTACCGTTTGGACTCCTTCGCAACGACAGAGGCGGACTTTGGAAGACGAATTCTCCAGAGGGTTGCTGATACTCCTGCTCCCCTGGTCCAGCCTTTTCCCGCCCTGGACAATTAAGCTTGGGTATATCCCATGTTGGACTCTCCTAAGCAGCGCACTGGAGAAGAGCCGTTGTCTTACCTGAACGGTCTTCTCTGTGCGCTGCGTGGAGAGTCCATACCCACCCGGGCTACTCAGGCCCAGGGTCGCAGACCTTTCAATGATATGTGAATTACAACATTCCTCCTTTACGCCTTCATTTAAAACTGGCCAAATGGACACCTAGAGGGCGTACTTCAAATAAATTAAACTCAGTCCCTACCAATCAGGCTAGAGCTTTACCCATGTTGGACTCTCCACGCAGCGCACAGAGAAGACCGTTCAGGTAAGACAACGGCTCTTTTATTTATTTTTTGGCTGTTCACCCCCGCTGGAGAGAGCTCGGCCAGGCCTCCCCCCCCTCCGCCCCGAGTCAGCGAAAATTGGCAAGGAAACAACTGTGTATTTATCGTATCTGGCAGCCTCCCCTTCTTTTGGGCCGGGGGCGGGGAGGGAAAGGCCCCAGGGAAAACACTTTTTTGGCATTTGGCAACTTTTCACTTGGATCCAAGACCCTTCTTTCCAAATGCCTTAAAGTTGCCAAATGCCTTAAAATCTGGATTCTCTCTCAGTGAGGCAGTGGGTGGGAGCGAGCGGAGGCCCAGGGAAGGAGGCAGCTCGTTGCCAGAAATGAGGCTGCTCACCGGCAGGTGCAGGACTTGGCAATCATGTCCCCATACGGTAGCCCGGAGAGGTGGCAGCGCCGGCTGCATGCGCCATTTTGGAATCGGGGAGGGGATCACGGCGCTGCCACCTGAAAACGCTTTCCTCCCTGATCCTCACGTTTCAGGCGGAGGATCTGGCCAGGAGGAAAGAGAAGGTATGTCTGCGGAGAAGGAGGAGGAGGGCAGCACATGTGGCTGCAAGAGGAAGAGAGGCCAGGTGAGACCCAGACTCTTTCTGGCTCCCCTCGTCACAGAAGCATCAACCCCGCATGCTCTTGTCTCTGCTAGCAGCTGCCCCCTTCTCCCTCTCCCTCCTCCCTCCTGGGCGATCCCGTGTGAAAAACAGGGTGGCTGCTAGCAAAGAGGGGAGAGTGAGGGGTGATGTTTCTGTGACGAGGGGAGCCGGAAAGTGTCTGGGTCTCACCCAGCCTCTCTTCCTCTCGCAGCCACGTGTGCTGCCGCTGCCATTCCAGAGACTTTTCCTTGGGAGCCAGAGGGAATAAAGAGGCCATAAAGCGGGTGGGTGCACAACCGCTGTTGCTACTCACATTGTTGCTGAGCTCCTGGAAAGCCACGCTCATGCTGGCGATCCGGAGGGCAGGGGGAACCAGCCGCTGCCTCCTAGTGGAGCCGCTCTGCCAGGGGGCCGCAGACTGGCAGCCAGCCTCTCCCGTCCTTCCCGGAGAGCGCCTCTGCTGATGGGAGGCAGGCGGGGGATGCCAGGAGACACTTCGGGAGGCACTGGCCAGCAGGGAGCGGGGGAGATGGCCTGGCAACATTTGTAGCCACGCGGCTGCAAAGCTTGCCAAGCTGCCCCCCATCTTCCCCACCATGCCTGCAACTTTTATTGGGAGGTGCTGGCTGGCAGGGAGAGGGAAGCCGGCCCGGCAAACTTTGCAGCCACGTGGCTACAAAGGTTGCCATCCCGGCTCCCCCTCTCCCTGCTGGCCAGCACCTCCCGAAGCATCTCCTAGGCCGGCGGAGGCACCGCAGGGTGTGGCTGGGAGCGCGCTAACCTTGCCCTTCCCAGGTATCACCGGCCTGCTGCCCATCAGCAGAGGCGCTCTTTGGGAGGCGTTGGCTGGCAGGGAGAGGGAAGCCGGCCCAGCAAGCTTTGCAGCCACTCTCAGACTTCCCGGAGGCCAAAGGAAACCACTTATTTCGCACAAACAAGTTGACTCCATTTCCGGCTTTCCTTCAAAGCCGGCAATGGTGGCAGGGCCTTCACAGCCATGGCGGGAAACTTCCCAGTGGCCATTGGGATCCCCTGCTGCCAACAGTCTTGGAAACAAGGCCGACCCGCCAGCCTCGGAAGCATTTTAAGCGCAGTGTTTACTTCAGAATAAACGTATTCTAGGTCGCTTTACACCTGCAGATTTGTTCTGGGGTTGAGTGATGCTAAAAGAAGGGGGAAGCCTCGATGATATCTCATCACAACTACGGCCAGCTGTGGAAACGCTAGAAATCCCGCATGGGGAACCGGCTTTTGAGGCACCTACCCATCCGCTGCCTTTCAGGACCTGCTTCTCACTCTCCCGCGTTTGCCATTTTTCTCTCTCACGTTTCCCCCCCCGTGTGTTTGCCGAGAAGAATGACTCTGGCTTCCAGATCGGGGGAGGCAGTTTTACTTCTACAGAGGCCAAGCGTTGCTGAGGGCGCATGTGCAGTGCCAAAAAATCAAAAAAATTTCAAAAAAAAAGCCAAAAACAAGATGGCGGCGCATGAGCAGTGCCGGGCACTCGGCTTCTGTGCATGCGCAGAAGAAAAAATTTCCCCAAAAAAAATTTCCAAAAAGAAGATGGCAGCGTCCACGGACCGGCACCGATAGAACCGGTTCCGTGACGTCACCGTGACATCACCAGCGGTTTGCTACCGGTTCTATAGAACCAGTGTGAACTGGGAGGAACCCACCTCTGGTCAATGTGGAGAGACACAGAGCCCAGCCCATCTGCTGGTATGTCGGCTTCTACCAGAAACATTTACCAATAATGACTTATTTGAGGGCAATGACAAAGCCAGGAAGCTGGCTTCATCCTGGCAGTTTAAAGTTTGATCTAGACACGGAAGAAGAAAAACATCCACAGACTGTACATCAGCCGGACAGAGGAAGGTTGGGATTTGTTGCGTGTAAAAAAACACTGTTCTGGACAAAACTCAAGAGGCTTCATTTATTTATTTTATTTTATTTAGGATTCTTATATGCTGCCCTACTCCCTGGGTACTCAGGGCGGCGTACAACATTTGAAGAACCACTAAACAATATCATATAAAACAATTTAAAATACATTTTAAAAAGCATACACAATCTTACATACATGGGGGAGACCAAGATGAAGTTGTCTCAAAACCCCGCCTGCCGGAAGAACCATGTCTTCACGGCTTTTCGGAAGGCCAGCAAGGTGGGGATAATTCGTATCTCTGGGGAGAGTTGGTTCCAGAGAGCAGGGGTGCCCACAGAGAAGGCCCTCCCCCTAGGCCCCACCAGCTGACATTGTTTGGTTGACGGGACCTGGAGGAGACCCACTCTGTGGGACCTGACCGGTCAAAGGGAAGTATGAGGTAGAATGCGGTCCCGGAGGTAACCTGGTCCTAAGCCATGTAGGGCTTTAAAGATGATGATCAACACCTTGAATTGTACCTGGAGACCAATGGGCAGCCAATGCAACTGGCGGAGTATGGGTGTTACGTGGGTGTATCTTGAAACACCCACCACAGCACGCGTAGCCGCATTTTGCACCAGTTGAAGTCTCCGAATACTCTTCAAGGGTAGCCCCATGTAGAGCGCATTACAGTAGTCCAATCGGGAGGTGACAAGGGCATGAGTGACCGTGAGTAGAGCCTCCTTCTCCAAGTATGGTCGCAATTGGTGCACCAGGCGAACCTGTGCAAAAGCCCCCCTAGCCACAGCTGTAAGATGTTGCTATAATTTTAGCTGTGGATCTAGGAGAACTCCCAAATTGCAAACCCGTTCCGAGGGAGTTAATTTTCCTCCCTCAAGAACCAAGGAGGGACAGTCGACATGGTCCTTAGGAGGCAATATCCAGAGCCACTCAGTCTTGACGGGGTTGAGTTTGAGTCTGTTTCTTCCCATTCAGATCCTAACATCGTCCAGGCATCGGCACATTACATCGACTGCCTCCCTGAATTGAGACGGGGTGGTGATGTACAGCTGGGTGTCATCAGCGTACTGTTGAAAACTCACCCCGTGTCTACGGATGATCTCCCCCAGCGGTTTCATGTAAATGTTAAACAGGATGGGCGAGAGGACCGAACCCTGAGGCACCCCACAGGTCAGGGGCCTAGGGGACGACCTCTGTCCTCCTGCTAACACCGACTGCATCCTGTCGGCGAGATAAGAGGAGAACCACCGCAAAACGGTGCCTTCCACTCCCAACTCGCCGAGACGATGCAGAAAAATACCATGGTCGATGGTATCGAAAGCCACTGAGAGGTCAAGTAGCACCAGGATGGAGGAGTCACCCCCATCCCGGGCTCGCCAGAGATCATCCATCAGGGCGACCAAGGCAGTTTCTGTACTGTAGCCGCGCCTGAAACCCGACTGATAGGAATCTAGATGATCAGTTTCCTCCAATAGCCGCAGAAGCTGAAAAGCTACCACCTTCTCAACAACTTTACCTATAAATGGTAAGTTGGAGACCGGACGAAAGTTCTTCAAATCCGCTGGATCCAGGGAAGGCTTCTTAAGGAGGGGTCTCACCACCGCAACCTTTAAAGGCTGCGGTACGGATCCCTCCCTAAAGGAAGCGTTGACCACTGCCTGGATCCAGCCACGTGCCACCTCTCTGCTGGCCGAAACCAGCCAGGAGGGGCACGGGTCCAATAAACAGGTGGAAGACCTCATCGCACCCACGGCCTTGTCCACGTCTTCATGAGTACTTCAGAAAGATGGCACCCTAAGATGAGCTCTGAGGGAATGTCTGAGGCATCAGTAGCAGACATGGGAGGATGATCAAAGGGAGAAAATGCCGGGGCAAGACAAGACCCTGCATGGGATGTACCATCAACAGATAGCTGGGTAGGCAAACATTGGGAAATCCTGCCAGTGGCTGGAAAGGGCTGGAATAAAACACAGCACTGAGGCACTGATCATAGCAGCACAAGAACAGGCACTAAGCACCAGACCAGATCCATAGAAGCAGGTATCTACCACACTAGACAGGACCCAACTGCAGTCTAGGCAGAGAGGTCTGAAAAACAGTGCAACATATTAGTGACAGGGTATAAGATGCAGGCAGCTACAGTGTAGACTGAACAGCAGAACCAAGCTGTTAGGATTAATTGTCAGAATCACTTCATTCATTGCTTTGTATTTCCTAACTTGCTCATTGACTTAGTTAAACATGTCATAAGAACAGCGGGCGGCGAGTTGGAGTTTTAGAACACGCTAAAATGGGGCCAATACAATATGTATTATTCATTTGGAAACAGTATGATACATTGTGTGAACAGGACAATTGTATTTTGTCAAGCCAGGAATTGGATGTAGCTCATTGCAGGAATGAGTGAATTTTAGGGTTTTTGCTACAATATGCCATTTTATTTGTGCACATATGTTATAGATGAGCATCCAGCAGGTGCCAGAGCTATGACCGATTTTGACCGATTAGCAGTGGGTCACTGGCCCAACAAATTTACATTTTTGAAATACTGGCTGAATCAAAAGCTACCCAAATGGGAAATGCCACACACAGTTGGGTTACAATTAAGTCCAGTAGGCAAAGTTTGTGGATGGAATTAAGCCCTCTTAACCTTTTCTTTAGCAATTTGACAACTTACTCTTGCTAAGGAAAATGTGGCACCTGAAGGAGTTTCTCAGTCATCCAGGTCATGGTTCTCTCAAAGGTGTTTTTTTTCTCCAAAAGGCAATTGAACTTTGTTTTTTGAAGGAAAAAAACCCAAAGAAAGTCCTGTTGCCTTTTGAAGAAAAAAAAAGCACCTTTGAGACACCTGAAGGTGTGAAGCAAACATAAACTGGATAATATGTGTATGAGACAAGTGCATGAGACTTGCTCTATCAGCCAGCCAGATCCATTCTAGACAGACTAGCATTTTTTTTAAAAAAATGTCAGAACGTTGCAGGAGTGTCTGTAGGGCAAAAAAAATCAACTAGGTGGTCTCAACAGGTGTAATCACAGCTATACCTGTTTTGTATGTGCACATAAAAAAACAGGCAGATTTTCAATCATACCATTGCAGTTCCCACTTTGACATTTTTTTTTACCCTACCTTGTAGAACAGGGGTCCTTAACCTGTGTGCGGTGGCCCACTAGTGGGCTGTGAGGGGTTTGCAACTGGGCTGTGGAAACGGACGGTGAGGGCACACACGCACACGCACATCATCACTTACGTGAGCAGCCGGTGAGCGTGTGTGCTCCATTTGTGTAAGCGGCAGGCATGCGTGAATGCCTCTTGCACAAATGGAGCTGTACGTGCGCGTGCTTGCCAGCTGCTTGTGCAAACCATCCCCTCCCCCCCCACACAGTCCACAAAGCTGGAAATGTTGGGGAACACTGTTGTACACATTCTGATGTTAACTCCTTGGCTTTCTTTCACAGGCCCCTGAATGAATAATTATTCTCAAGGCACAAAACGTGTGTGGGGCCTTTCTACCACCCACAGTTTGGATATGCTTCTCTCCCTTCAATAACATCTGCCCACAAAGTGTTTTCATAGGACTTTATTTGAAAGGTAGATTCCAGTAAAAATCCATGCATTTGTTTGTTGCTATTATGACAGACAGACAAGTGTCTTTGTTATTAATGTTTCTATTGTTTTTCCCTCCAGCTATGAGTTTCTCTGTGTAGTACAGTCACTGGATTTTTGCCAGTGTTTTGTTCTTGTATTTTGAACACTTTTTTAAAAATACGAAACCCACTTTAAACAGAAAAACTTGGAATAGCTTATGCTTTTCCACTGAACAGTGTCCCTTTTCTCTTTCCACATTTTAAATGTCCTTCTTTCTGAAGAGTTTAAAAAAATGATATCATTGTCACAAAAAGAATGAAAAAAATCTCACTCTTCTCTACATTTTCTAAGACCTACCTCCGAACAAAGAACACATTTTCATTAAAACATATGAGAAAAAAATACTAGTTCTCAAAAGGCTGGAGCAGGGCTGTGAAACTCGCGGCCCTCGGGCCAGATGCGTCATGCGCTGCCGCGCCCACGCCCAGTTTAGCAAAGGGGGGGAAAGTCCCGATACGTCATGTGACGACGCCGTGACGATGCAAGTTTGACACCCCTGGGCTAGAGGAAACAGTAAAGAGACAAGAGTTTCTAACTGTTTTTCAGACATGGCTTTCCCATAATATTAGCTACTGAAAGAACAAAGTATGTCCCTAATGAACATCTTGGCAAACTGTATTTCTATTACCCAAACAATAAATTGTTCAAAGTTCTTAGTTACGCTTCATGACAAGTGATTGATTGATAATATACCATCAAGTCATTTTATATTCCAAGCAACCAAACACATAGATTTTCTCCATGATAATTTAACAGAATAACAGAGTTGGAAGCAGGGGTGGGTTCTAATTTTTTTACTACTGGTTCTGTGAGCGTGGCTTATTTTGTGGGTGTGGCTTGATGGTCATGTGATGGTGGGCATGGCTTGATGGTCATGTGACTGGGTGGGGGTGGTTTGGCAGTCATGTGACTGGGTGGTCATGTGACTGGGTGGGCGTGGCCAACTTGACGTCACTCATGTCAAGGGTTAGGGTTAGGGTTAGGGTGCCTGGCCTCTCCTCAAAGGCCTCAACAAGATACAATTTCCCTGTCTATTTACTACTACTGAACATCCAAAATATACTATTTAATCCTATGTATATATGCCATATGTGTACATGCATATTACACACAGGCACACAAAAAGATACATTATCTACTATATATACTGTATGTGTATGTACACACACACACACACACACACACACACAGACACACACACAGAGCTCTTCTAAAACTATACACATTCAAACTCACTTACTGCATTTGGAAAAACACACTGAGTCCACTTTCTGCCACACATTTAACCATAACGTCTGTACATAAGAACATTACACATGCCTTCAGATGTTCTTCCCTAGCTTGCACATCACTGTTAGAGCCAGGAAATGTCATGGATTGAATAAAATGTGGTGAAACTCACTTAACAACGCTGTTGCTTAGCAACCAAAATTTTGGGCTCAATTGTGGTCATAAGTCAAGAACTATCTCTGCCTTCCTCTGCATGGCAGCCTTGTCCTAGTAAACTCCTCCTTTCTGGCAATTTTCCTCTCTGTTAGAGGCACCAAAATAATCCAGACAATATAAGGTTTCCTGCTGGAGCAGGGGGTTGGACTAGATGACCTCTGAGATGTCTTCCAGCCCTAAATTGCTGTGCTGTTTCAAAGTGTCTTCTGAAGCCACGTCTAGTGGCAGGGTTTGTGGTGCTTCCTTCCTCTTCTCTCTCTCTCTCTCTCTCTCTCTCTCTCTCTCTCTCTCTCTCTCTCTCTCTCTCTCTCTCTCTCTCTCTCTCTCTCTCTCCTCTCCCTTCCTTCCTTCCTTCCTCTTTCTCTTTCTTTCTTTCTTTCTTTCTTTCTTTCTTTCTTTCTTTCTTTCTTTCTTTCTTTCTTTCTTTCTTTCTTTCTTGACTCTCTCTTTTTTCTTTCTCTCTCCCTTCCTCTTTCTTCCTCTTTCTTTCTCTTTCTTTCTTTCTTGTCTCTCTCTCTTTCGCTTTCTCTCTCTCTCCCTTCCTCTTTCTTTCTCTTTCTTTCTTTCTTTCTCTTTCTTCTCTCTCTCTCTCTCTCTCTCTCTCTCTCTCTCTCTCTCTCTCTCTCTCTCTCTCTCTCTCTCTCTCTCTCACACACACACACACACACACACACACACACACACACACACACACACACATGGTCTGGGCACAAAGTATCTGTTGTTACAGAAGTTCTCATTTCTCTCTATAATACACCTGATACTAATCGATACCCTATCTCTCAACTCCCTTAAGGCTATGCATGCTTACTCAGCAGTAAGGCTACTCTCTTAATAGATACGCATGATTGCAGGCAGACAGCTAGCTCCATTGTTTAATAGGCTGTAAGTAAAATTTCTACATTAACAAAATTTATACCTAAACAACAGAACATAGGAGCAAAAAATCATAGCAATAGTCTGAGCTATGCTTCTCTTCTTTAAATAGAAGTACTACCCATTTTAACCAGACATTAAGACAAATTAGTTTGGAATACTAGTATGGCTTGCACTGAACCTTGACAGTACTTGTTTTCCTTACAAACTAGCTCAACTTTGTTTCCTTTAAATCTTGCTTTCGTTTCATGCCGAGGCCGTGGCGAGCGGGGCACCCAAGAGCCTTCCCCAGCGTGCCATTGGCTCTGTCGCAGGAGAGCTTGGCGGGGCTTCTCGTCTTTCGAGCCATGAAAAAACTCACAGCCCTCCCTCTCTTTCCCTCCAGCCGTTACTGGCCCAGCTCTGGGGCGAGAGGGGTTCAACCCGCCCGCTTCGGACCAAGAGCTCCGTTTTTAGGAAAAGAGAGTGGAGTGGGGGGGGGCGCTTTGGAAATAAAAGTGCCGCAAGAGAAAAAGGGAAAGGCGCTCTCTGGGTTCGGGACTCCGAGCCTTCCCTGAGCCGGGAAGCCCTCCTCGTTCTCATTCTTCCCTTCCCTTCCCACTCCTGGCTCCTTGTTCCTCTTTTTTTTTTGCCCTCGCTTCCTTTTGCTTGAAGCTCCTTTCACAGGGTGGGAGGGAAAACCAAATAAAAATGGGAAGGAGGCAAGGACAGAAAATGGTGCATGGCTGCAAAACAGGAGGAGGGCATTTTTCAGCCGCTTTCTGGGACTGAAAAGTTGAGGGGACCCAAGGAAGCAGCAACTGGCTGGGACTAAGATGACCCCCGCTCCCACCCCACACCATCCCACCTTCTTTTTCTCTCCCCGCCCCCACTCTTCTCTCTCCCAGGAAGAAGGGGACTAACCTTAAAAAAAAGTGCTGCTGCTGAGCAGAGAAAGGAGTAGCTGGGAAGGATGTTGCTACGGAGTTAAAACAACGGGAAAATCGCCCTTCCCCCATTCCTACCCCCCTTTTTTCTCCCCACCAGTTTCTTTTGGCTTTGGCTCTGGTGCCAAGAGACAGAATTCTCTTTTGTTTGTGAAGTCCCCCTCCTTTTTTTCCGCCCAGCTGGAGAAAGACGGGAGAGGGCTGCCGCTGCCCCTCTCAGCCCCAGCGCAGCGGCTGCATGCAACACCAGCGGCTTCAGGAGACGCTAGCCCGGCGGGGAGGGGGGGCACAGCCCGGCAAACTTCACAGCCACGCAAAGCGCTGCCAGCAGGCGCGGGAAGGCCTTCCAGGACACCCTGCCGTCCCCAAGGCCGCCTGGCCGCAGAGGCCACCCGGGTAGACTGCACCCAGAGGAGGAGACTCTCTGCCCCAGCTGCCTCCTCAGCAGCGGCCCCAGCACTCAGCGCTCCCCTGCTGAGGCCCATGGGAGTCATGGTCGGCCCCTCCCCACTGTGGTTGCAACGGTGGCGGCTTCGCAAGACGCTGGCAGGCGGGGAAGGGGCCGCCCGGCCCGGCAAGTTTCGTAGCCACATGGCTGCGAAGCTTGCTGGGCTCCCCCCCCCCCCCGTGCCCGCTGCAGCTGCAATGCCGGCGGCTTCAGGAGATGCTGGCCTGGCGGGGGGGAGGCTAGCGCGAATACTTACCTGTGTGTAGGCAGGAGGAGGCAGTCCTATGGATGCACGTGGCGAAGGCGAGGCAGGCTGAGTGTTGTAGCTGGGACCAGTTCAGGGGCGTGGCCAGCCAGTGGTCGCTACCGGTTCGGCAACCCTGGTCAAATCACCACTACCGGTTCTCCCAAACCATTGCAAACCTTTAGCAACCCACCACTGGTTGGAAGGGACCTTGGAGGTCTTCTAGTCCAACCCCCTACTCAAGCAGGAAACCCTATATCATTTCAGACAAATGGTTGTCCAAACTCTTCTTAGAAACCTCCAGTGTTGGAGCACCCACAACGTCTGGAGGCAACTTGTTCTACTGATTAATTGTTCTGTCTAATTCAGAGATGTCAAACTCATGGCATCACGTTGCCATCATGTGATGTTTCATGATTTTTTTCCCTTCATGGAGTGGGGTGGGCATGACCTGTGCGTGACGCATCCGGCCCATGGGCTGCCAGTTTGACACATCTGGTCTAATTTATCTCTAATCTGGTCTTTCAGGTCTTCCAATGGTGTCATGATGAGTAGCTGAGTTAAATCACTTTCTCTTCTGGCCTGGAATTCTGCATGAGTGACCCCTAGAGTGGCAATCTTAAACTTGCTTACTAGGGAATAAGCCCCATTAGATGTAGGACTAGTATAGTAAAGACAAATAGGACTTTGGTATTAATTCTGTAACCTGTGAATTCCAAAGCAAAATTTGGTGGCCAGAATGATACTAATTCACTGAACAACCAGACAGTAAGCTTGATTAGTTAGAATTCTACTGCTTCTAATTATACTTACTAACTAAGCAAGATTGCAACAGCCTCAGTGGGCTGCCTATGTAGTTTCAGCTGATTTGAATATTTGTTTAATATATTGCAGAATGTGGATCATTTGGTCTATAGTACATTTCATTCATGGAAGGAGAAGTAAGATTCTGGTGATCCATCTTTTAATTTACATTTAATTTTGGAACATTACCAGCTTCTCTTCCAACCCATTTCCATATATATTAGATTACAGTTCTCCATTTTATTAATATCTATTTACCAGTGGTGGGCTTCAAATAATTTAACAACTGGTTCTCTGCCCTAATGACTGGCTGGGTGGTTATATGACTGAGTGGGTGTGGCCAACTTGATGTCACTCATGTTGAGGGGCGCTTAGCCTCGCCCGGCCTCTCGTGACCATGGGGATGCTGCAACGGTCGTAAGTGTGAAAACAGTCATAAGTCACTTTTTTCAGTGCCATTGTAACTTTGAATGGTCACTAAATGAACAGTTGTAAGTCAAGGATTACCTATACAAAAATACAAAAAGCTTCTTTGCTTGCAAACAGCTGCACTAAATACCAATCATTAGATTAGAAATGGGGGAATACACACTGAAGATCAATGAGTCACAGCTGTCATAAAAAACTAAACCATTCTGTCTGAATACCTTCCTTTTCCTCAGCAATACCTGCAACCCAGAGTTACAAATCAGGCAGGGTGCCAGAGCTCATTGAGGAATTAAAATAGTTAAAATACAGCCAACTCTTGCTCATAAAGTGAAACCCTTTAGCAGATAGGTCATTTAAGCTCTCCAGAAAGTGGGTGGGCATATTTGGGCTACAAAATGCCAAGCTAAAGAGACAAATTAACAAATTAACATCTTGAGTGAGGGCCAATCCCATTCTGTCTTTGTTCAGACCTTGCTGCAGGGAATTTTTGCCTATGAATATAGCTATCTATCTCTTTATCTCTTAAGTGCTGACATCTGCTGTGGGCTATTAAGGAAGGTGGGGGCTGCTTTCTCCCTCTAAGAAAACATGTTTCTCCATTTCTCACCCAGGGAAATATATTCTTCCTTTTTAATATTTCTCAAAATATTTCATTCTTCTAGGAGAGGGGTGGGTGCTAACTTTCTACAATTGGTGCCATGTTACTATGCCATATTATCATGAGAGCAAACTATAACAAATTGGAAGGCGGATCCACTTATTATCAGTGAGCAATTATGTAGCTTGGGCATTCTGAAGCAATGCAAGAGACTCCTGTCCCAAAGGTGCTTTTTCAAGAGGCAACTGGACTTTCTGGAAACCAAGAAAGTCCAGTTGCCTCTTGAAAAAAACACCTTTGGGACAACCATGACATGGATGACTGAAGAATCCCCATAGACAAGAGACTCCTGTGCTCAGTGAACTGACAAAGCACCCAGGAGAAGCAATCATTAGATCCATTTGCACCACTTAAAGATACCAGCTGGTCTCACTCACCTCACAAGATATCCTAAGGTAATCATCCAGATTTAAGGAAAAATCACATGCCCTCAGAAAGGCAGTAAAAAAAATCAGACAGAATGCCAAGCTTGCATCCTGCCTCTCAGCAATTTCTTCTATGGCTATGCCAACCCTTCTATAAATAGCTGTTCTTTTTATTAAAATACTTTTTATTGAGTTTTTTCACATTAAAAAGACAAAACATAATTTCACTAATACAGCTTGTCGCTATCGGAAGTTTCTTCTTCATTCTACATTTTCTATATCTAAGGCTATTATTCTTAACTTAAACATTCTTATTTCTATTTACAATTTTATACGTGTTGTATATTACTTTACATTTATTTACATTTTACATTTACATTTATTTTGTTACATCATTTTATATTACTTTACACATTAATTTTACTTTCCCTTTCAAGCCAATCATACCATCTATTCCATATTTTGTAATACATTGTTTCCTCTCTCTCTCTCAATTCCATTGTTAGTTTACTTATCTCTGCGCATTCTAGCACCTTTTTTATAATCATTGTGTTCGAGGGTGTTTTTTCTTTCTTCCAATTTTGGGCGAATGTGATTCTCGCTGTGGTAATTATATGTTGAATAATATAGTAAAGTTCCTTTCTCATATTTTCTTTTATTATTCCTAGAAGAAACAGTTCTGGTCTCATCTCAATTTTCTGTTCCGTTATCTCCTCAATCCATTTTTTAATTTCCCCCCAATTTCTTTGCATTGGGACATGTCCACCACATGTGGTAGAATGTCCCTTGTGTGTAATTACATTTCCAGCAATTGGGTGATATGGGTGGATACATTTTGGCCAATCTCGCTGGTGGTAGATGCCATCTATAAAACATTTTATATGTGTTTTCTTTGTATGCGGCCGACATTGTCAATTTGTAATTTTTTCCCCAAATTTGTTCCCAATGCTCTAATTCGATGTTGTATCCAAAGTTTTTGGCCCATGCTAGCATTGATTCTTTTACAACTTCCTCCTCCATTTTACATTTTAGAAGACAATCACCGTATTTTTCGGAGTATAAGACGTACCGGAGTATAAGACGCACCTTAGTTTTGGGGGAGGAAAACAAGGAAAAAAGGCCTCTGCCTCCAAGCAATTTGCCAAACAGCAAACAGCAAACAGCAAACAGCACAGATGATATACACTGTTTGCTGTGTATTTCTGTGCATGTGTGCTTGACCTATAGAAATAGCAAAGGATTGGAGAAATGTACATTATGCCAGAAAGTTTTCTTAAAAGTAGTCACTGTGCTGTCACAGATGAAAGGATAGTTAGCTTAATTTAGGATATGTCTCTTTAAGACTTTGCATTAAGGGAATTGTAGTTTACATGGCACTCTGGGTATTGTAGTTACACATGTGACCACTTCTATGTATTCTTATTGGTTCTGATCTGGGAGGAGGAGTGATTGGGAGAAAGCTTTTCTTTCAGCCTTTGTTCTTAAACAAGCAAGTCAACATGTAACATGGGGAAAAAGCAATGTCCTTTTACCTGCAAACAATGGGAAAAGATTAGAATACAGAAGAATTCCTCTACGTAATCGTAAGTTATGATTGGAGATACCTGTAATAAACTAATTTGTGATAACCCGTTTGCTGAGTTTAACTTTCTGGACGGAGTTCAGCTCTCGTACTGTAGGAAGTTAGTACCCACCCCCTCCTGGAAAAATGAAATACCCTAGGAAATATTAAAAGGCAGAATATTATATACAGTAGAATATCCCTGGAAACATGCTTCTAAGCAGACAAAAGACTCATCTTATGTGCCACCTCACCCATTCCTCCCACCCTTGCCAATGGGCCATCAAGGAATGGCCTAGCCCAGGGGTAGGCAAAGTTGGCTCTTCTATGACTCGTGGACTTCAATTCCCAGAATGCCTAAGCTAGCATGATTGGCTCAGAAATTCTGGGAGTTGAAGTCCACGAGTCATAGAAGAGCCAACTTTGCCTACCCCTGGCCTAGCCCAGCTCATTCCCCCCACCTAGCCTGAAACAGTATTTTTTACATAACAAGCACCTACAGGAAGAATCATAATGGGAGTCCCAAAGCCCTTCACCGCATGGGACCTGGTAAGATTCCATCGACCATGCACCTGGGATTCAGGACAGCCCACAAGAGATGCCCCAGAATGCCCTGTGAATCTGGCAGCCAATGGAGTGCATTTCTATATAGGAACAGGAAGCAGTTAGGGAGGGGCCCAAGAGAGAGTATAAAGCAAGGGACTCAGCATCTCTCCTGCTCTCTTTCTCTGCACCCAACACCTGAAAACATGTGATCCACCTTTTCTGTTCAGGAGCTCATGCCATGTGCTCCTGTTCCTTTGTTCTCCATTAAAACCTTCTTTCCAAGCAACTTCCATGAATCCAGTGTTCTTTTTCCCCACTTGGAACTGAACCCAGAAGAATATTACTTCCAACAGTACCACGACAGTAAAAGGACTGTAGGAAGTTAATACCCACCCCCTCCTGGAAGGGTGAAATACCCTGGGAAATATTAAAAGGCAGAATATTATATACAGTAGAATATCCCTGGAAACATGCTTCTAAGCAGACAAAAGACTCATCTTATGTGCCACCTCACCCATTCCTCCCACCCTTGCCAATGGGCCATCAAGGAATGGCCTAGCCCAGCTCATTCCCCCCCACTTAGCCTGAAACAGTATTTTTACATAACAAGCACCTGCAGGAAGAATCAATAGGAATCCCAAAGCCCTTTCATCCACCACATGGGACCTGGTAAGATTCCATCAACCACGCCCCTGGGATTCAGGACAGCCCACAAGAGATGCCCCAGAATGTCCTGTGAATCTGACAGCCAATGGAATACATTTCTAAATAGGAACAGGAAACAGTTAGGGAGGGGCTCAAGAGAGAGTATAAAAGCAAGGGACTCAGCATCTCTCCCTTCCTTTTCTGGACCCAACACCTGGAAACATGTGATCCACCTTTTCTGTTCAGGAGCTCATGCCATGTGCTCCTGTTCCTTTGTTCTCCATTAAACCTTCTTTCCAAGCAGCTTCCATGAATTCAGTGTCTTTTTCCCCACTTGGAACTGAACCCAGAAGGATATTACTTCCAACAATTGGCACCCCAGATGGGACTCCAAGCTAACCTCTCCAGATGGACCTGGCCTAAGTAAGGCTTCCCTTGCTGGCAACAGACCAATTGAAGTCTGTGGGTGAGTTTTTCTTGGGCCTTGGCCATTGGGAAGTAGGTTTTAAAGGGGTTTTTGAGTTTGAACTCAAAGATTGCTTGGAAGGAAGGTGAGTACCTCTAAATTTTAAATTTTAATTTAAACCATAGAAAACCATGGGAAACGTGTGTATGCCTGTGTGTGTGTGTCTCTGTTTGTCTAAAGGGATCCTTCTCCCAATCAAAGCTGGTTTTTGCTTCTGTGTGTTCTGCAAAGAAAGCCTGGAAAGTATAGGTCAGGCCAGAGCAGAGGACCTTCTTTTTGTGTATGGGTAATAAGTTTTATTATTTTATTTTATTTTATAGCATATGAAATTCCAATTTCAATTGAACAGTGTGTTCTCTGGTACAAATCATTTTAGGAAATAATAATCATGCTATTTGTTTAACCAAATTAATTGCTTTTCCTTATATCATAAATAATTTCATATATCTTCTTTCTTCTGACTCCCTTTTTGTCTGCTAGTCATTGCAGGATATTCATTTTAAGGTGGCTACTCTTCCCATCAATGGTAGTTATAGATTTTTCCACTTTTCCACTTCTCCAAAGCTGTTTTAATTTGTTGCACCAATTTATAAAATTATGTATGTTTTGGGTTTTCTTACCTAAGTGTAGGATTTTACTTTTCTCTGTATTAAATTTCATTTTGTTAGATAGGGCCCAGGGTTCAAGTATTCAAAATCCATCTGGATCTTGAGCCTGTCCCATGGAATGTTAACTATTCCTGCCAGCTTAGAGCCAGTGGTGAATCCATCTGGTGATGAAGCTGTCTCTCCCATTGTTTTCCTAGCTTGCGAAGAAATAGCTTGTGGTCTACTTTGTTGAATGCTTTGCTGAAGTCTAAGTATATTATGTCCACAGTATTTTGCTGGTTTACTAATTTAGCCACTGTGTTGAAGAATGAAATGAGATTGGTTTGGCATGATTTGTTCTTAACAAACCTGTGTTGGCTGTTGGTTATTACTTTACTTGTTTCTAAGTGTTGGCAGATCTGTTTTTTTTTTTAAAAACCATCTTTTCCAGTATTTTCTCTGGTATTGATGTTAGGCTGATTGGTCTGTAGTTTCCTGGGTCTGGTTTTTTCCTTTTTTTCTTTTTTGAAGATAGAAACCATATCAGCTCTTTTCCAGTCCTCAGGTACCGGTAGTTCCCCTGTGTCCCAACATTTTTCTTTTTTTTTTTTAGAAAGATGTGCAGTGGTTCTGAGATTTCCTCTACCAACTCCTTTAGGACTCTGGGATGTAATCCATCTGGTCCTGGTGATTTGTATTTATCAAGTTCAGACAGGTGTTCTCTTACTGGTTTTTTTTTTTTTGTTACTTTAACTTTAGTTTCCAGTCTGTTTTTTCCCCCAGTTATATTTCTGGTTAGTTGGGCTGTAGTTTTTTTGCATGAAGACCAATGCAAAGAATGAGTTAAGCAACTCATGGCTTTCTCTGTGTTGCCTTCTCACTTTAGTGGGCCAACTGTTTCTTGGTTTTTTTGTTATTTATGTGTTGGAAGAAACTTTTATTATATTTGACTTCAGTTGCAAGTCTTTGTTCATTCTGGGCCTTTGCTTTCCTGATTTTTCTTCACAGATTCTGACTATCTGCTGATATTCTGCCTTAGTTATGTGTCCCTTTTCCATTTTTTTTGTAGTTGTCCTTTATTCATTCAATTTGTCAGTGAGGTCTTTGCATGTTTTCAGAGTTTACCAAGCTTCTTGAGTTGCTTTTCCCTTTAGGACTTTCATCCAAGGAATCTTTCTCAAGTTTTCTCTGAGTTTATTAAAATCAGTTCTTGTAAAAAAATCTAAGACTTTGGTGTCCTTGTGTTCAATTGTTTGTGTTTGCATTATGTTGAATTCTAGTATGACTTGTGGTCACTCTCACCCAACGTTCCTGCAGTTTCAAATCCTTCTACAACTTCTCCTTTGTTTGTAAGTATTAAGCCCAGTATGGCTGTCCCTTCTAGTTCTCTCCTCTACCTTTTGGACAACAAAGTTGTCAGCAAGGTTGGTTATCCTATTTTATTTCTCACGGTGCAAAATTAGTTTTCAAGTTTCCATGCCTTTAATTTCTGTGTCTGCCCTAATATTTATATTTAGCAATTCCAGTGTCAATATGAATTTAAAATCATTCTCATTTTGTTTTTAATCTGTCTCTTAGAAAAAGCTTGAGATCTGAATGTATAAATTCATTTAGGAACCTTTTAGTCTTGCTGCCATTATTGAAGTATATATTTTATAGTCAGCATTCAGTAAAGAGATGGGCCTATAGTTATCTGCATTAAATCTGAATCTTCTTTGGGAATCAAAGTAATATTTGCTTCCATTCACGAATGTGGTACCTTTGCATCAATCAATACTTCATTATGTAAAACCTTTGTAAATTTCTGCCACTGGCCCACGTGGTCCTGGTGTTTGGTTGTTCTTTTGTCTCTTGATCTGCTTCTGATAATTCCATCATTGATATTCATTCATTTAATATAGTTTTTTACCTTTTCTGGTACTTTAGGCAATTCCACTTTTTCCAAATATTCTTTAATTTTATTTTCTGAAACTTCTTGCTCATACAGCTTTTCATAATCTTGAATTATTTTTGTTTATCCTCATTTTGGTAGTATAGAGTTTCTTTCTCATCTACCAGCCTATGTGTCAATATCTTCTCTTTCTCTGTTTTTGATTTGTGTAAGTTCTGTTTAGTTTTTTCAGAGCACAGGACCTTCTGTTAGGGAAGGAGTAAGAATGTGTGTGCATGTGTGATTGAAGGGTGGGAAAGCAAATTTTGTTAGTTGTTTATCCTGTGAACAGCCCAAAAGCAAACCCCAGGATTTGTAAGTAGACAAGCAAGGAGTGAAGTTGTAGGAGTTGCTCGTACTGATCTGCGTTGGGGGCAGCAGTTCTCCCAGATTGCCGTTTTTTAGAGGAATCCGAAAACCGGAAGCAGAGTTCCCTAATAGAGAGGTACGCATACTTTGTGTAGGGAACCGAAGTCCTCTCCAGATCTTTTTGTCTGAAAACTGACGTGGTACCATTCCGGCTGCATCAAAGTGTCAAGGCCCACATCAGAAGGGAAAAAACATGGGAAGTGCAGCTCGAGGGAGGTAGAACCCCTTTAGGAACCTTGCTTGAGGCTCAGGACGAGAGGCAAATGCCTTCCTGGCCAGTATGAAGAAGAGAAAAGAATATGTAGAAGAATATGTAGAAAATGGGCTTTGCTGAGGGATGACACAGGAAAACCGATTTGGCTAAATAAAGGTACTTAAAAGAGAAGGAAAATGTTGGGGTTTTGTTTGTCTCTCTCTCCTTTCCTCTCTCTCTCTTATATGTAACCATGTGGTTTATTTGTTAAGATTTGTGCCTTCCCTAATTTAACTGAGATTTATGGTGGGAATGACTTGTGTGTTTGTCCCTGTTTTTGTGTCCCTGTTTTTGTGTATGTGTACGTCTTAAGTCCTTGTGCGCACTCGAGGTAATTGCAACTGTAAAATGTCTCTGTTCCCTAGAGATATGAATTTTAAATTGTTAGAAAAGAGTTAAAAGCACTGAAAAGAAAAGAAAATGTCTTTGCCCAGCTAGGTCAGGCCAACCTAGACTTGGGTGACGAACAGAGTTCAATTTTCTTATTCTTTTCTGTGTTTTTAAGAAAAGCCCGGGTTTAAGAGGGAATGTTTTAAGTTAATTTACAGGAAAATTTCATTCTTATATTTACTGTATGTAAATGCAAACAATTTTTAATATTGCTCTTTTGTGATGTTTAATGGATGCCAATTCTCTGCTGAGATGGAAATGTCTGTCCTTTTTTCTGAAGCAGGTGAATCCAGTTTTTCTTCCTCATTTGATGTCTCCATTTTGTTATAATTGATTTAACTGTAATACTGATGTGTTGTTTGTTTTCCTCAAACCCTGCCTGCAAGCTATCTACAACCCCTCCAAATCTCTAATCCTTTTACAATGCCTTTCCTGGTAGAATTACCAGCAAAAGGGGGAGGGGACCCTGTTCTTATGTCTTTCAGCCCTGCACACATGATCCTGAAGCCTATGGAAGCATAGCACATGGACTCAGATATTGCCTCCAGTAGAGACCTTCCATCCATTTGAGCCAGAATTGGGTTTGAACCTAGTCCTCTAGTCATCACAGCAACCAGAGTGGAGTAGATCTTCCCAAGCTTGACTGACCAGCCTTACCACCAAGCCTAAGGCCACCCAGCAGACATAAATGAAAGGACCCTGAGATGGACAAATAAAAACCAAAAGTATATTTTTTCAATCCCCAGAAGACAGCTGAAAAGACTAGGGGGGAGAGGGGAAATTCATTGTAAGGTTTTTTTCTCTCTCTCTCTTTGCTTCATTCACAGAAATTCATTGTAAAGTTTTTCTTTCTTCTCATCTATATTGTAATCAGTTTAATGTACTCATGTAGGAATTGTATTTGGGAGTGGTTGCCACAGCAAGTTCTGTACCCTTTAGATTTCTATCTAGTGGGAGGGAAAGTTGTCCAGAATGTCTGTAATTGCCTGTATTTTAGAAAGTAGCTACATACACAAGCACACACAGACACCCCCCATTCAGAATTAGACTGAGGTTATCCTTCATCTACCTCCACCCAAAGCTGCCTCTAGATTACTGTTTGTTTGTTTTTTTCCTTTCCCCCCCCTGCTTTGTGGCATTAAAGCCCAGGCAGTCATATCTCCCTGCTAATCCCATGGGGGAGGGGACAAGTCCCCTCAGGCAATTTCCCCACTTGAAGAGCTAGCAGAAAGGATTTCCCAAAACTCAAGCCCTGACTGCTGCCCTGTAAAGCAGGGTATGTTGCACTGATGGTCTCATGAGTAGGAGTCCCAGGGCTCATTGTGTGTAATTTTTGAAAAAAAAGGGGGGGGGGAGCCTGGATTGCACATTGGCTAACCTCAGGGAGCCTGGATTGCACATTGGCTAACCTCAATTTGGACCCTCAAACAATTTGGACTCACAAATCCTACATGCACTAAAGTAAGAGCTAGGGCAGGTTCAAGAACCATCCCTTGGAAATGGGCAGCCTGTGATTTAAAGGTAAACCATGGCTGTGGAAATATTTTGGGACCTGTGCTTGCTTGAAACCTGTCTGGGAGCTCACAGAAAGAGTTATCAAACATCTGAACATAATTGGCATGGAAAATTGGATACTGTAAATTTACTTCCAGAACTTTTGCCCTGGCCATTGACCATTACGGTTGAAAGCTCTCCTTTCGGGAGCCACTGAAGGAATCCTTCTGCTGCCTCTATCAACTGCCTCTATCAACGTCTTCCCTTTTGCATCAGAGAAAATTAAAAGCATCCATCAAGTCTCCCTGACCTGATCAATTTGAAGCTTGTGTCAAAACATGTGTGTAGCACTCACATGTTCTGAAAAAAAAATGAGGAATTGTAGGAAATTAATACCCACCCCCTCCTGGAAGGGTGAAATACCCTGGGAAATATTAAAAGGCAGAATATTATATACAGTAGAATATCCCTGGAAGCATGCTTCTAAGCAGACAAAAGACTCATCTTATGTGCCACCTCACCCATTCCTCCCACCCTTGCCAATGGGCCATCAAGGAAACCCCTCTTCCAGCATTTGCTACAAAGAGATCTTATTTCGGAAGCACAAAGGAATGCATCTGCCTTTCTGTTTGCATTGCAAATACGGCTGGTCTTCCTGCAGGACCCTCTGTTAGAAACAAAGAGACCACCCCCCTCCTTCCCCCCTCTTCAGGAATCTGTAACAAAGAGATCTGCCGTTTGTTCACAGCCTGCTATAGCAAGGAGGGGCCCCACAGCCATAAAATCCAAACTCCCTCTGCAGCCACACCCCCTCTTTCCTGTTCTATACCTGCCAGCAAAAGCTATTTGGGAGGAGGGAAAGTTCGCTCATCGCAGAACTTCTGCCTTTAACAACGCTAGACCCAGCTCTTCCTTTTAGGAGGAACAGAATTACTGTAAGCTAGAAACCAGTATAAACCAGATTTTGAAGCAAACCACCCAAGCCTGCCTTAACAAATATTCTGTCCATATATTTTGCCTTTGGAAAGAGATGAAAGTTATGCTTAAGAAAAATGAATGCCTTGTTGAATGCCTTGCCCTTTTTGTAACCTTGTCTGCTTATTACTTCTTCGCCTTGAGGAAAGAGTGAATATTATGCCTTTATAAATCGTCGCAATCCAGATAGTACAAAAAGCTGTGAAGTTCCATAAACCTTAGCTAGCAAACAGCACCGTCTGGTGCTCAAACCCCGAATCTCAGACAAACCAACCCAAAACTCCAGACATGCTCATTACCGCCCTCTACTGGCCACCAGCTGGATCTCACTGAACACCCTAAAACCAAAGCAACCCTGAAGCAACTCCTAACACTCCAGTGAGTTACAGCCTGCCAGCATAGGCCTAAAGTGAACCTCAAGTGAGCACAGCCCTACTAGCTAAGGCCTAAGGCACCCCTTATTGTTCATCAACTGAACCACAGCTACGTATCCAAAGGCTTGCACCGCACCCCAGGGTTCAACGAGTGAACTACAGCTACATCCTCAAACCCCAACGGCGCCTCCTAATGGCTAAAAGGTGAACTGCATTCACAACACTTTTTCTCTCTTTCCCTTCCCTTTCATTTTAAATTACCTTAACTCTTCTTAAGCATGGCAGAAGCTGCAGCAGCATCAGCAGACCTAGTCCTCCGCATTAATCCTGACACAAACAAAGACACTGATGTTATGGAATTTTTCCCAACCGAAGAAAGACATCGGCAGATCCTATATAAGGAATGGGATAAGTGCTACCAACACAGTAACACACTCTGGAGTAAATTGTTCTATTACTGTACCAAGAATGACCCACTTTCCCCAGGTTGGATCCTCACGATGGAAGAAGACTGCAAGGATAAGTTCCTACGATGGAAAGATTGTGTACCTCAACTTATCCACATCCAGAAGAAGTTACAAGATGAGGTGCTTCTGAAAGACATACAAGCTCTTCAGCTGAAAAACAAAAGTCGAGAAAGGCTTCTCCTAAGCGAATTTCACTTTCTCAAAGCCGATTCTCTGCATCAAACCGAGCTTCAAGCGGAGACCACAACAAGCGAGAAGGATGCACACGAGCTGCCTACTCCTTTGCGCATGCCTTCACCACAACCATCTAAAACTCCTTCAATTGCTTCTAATAAATCCACCTCCGCACGTCTCAAGGACACACCAAACAAGAAGCCCAGATCAGAGGTGTCTCATCAATCAAAGAAAGCCTCCCCCTTTCACTCCAAGTCAGCCTGTGAGGCCGCAGAAGCACGAGTTGAAGCAGAAGTAGCCAAGGTAGCTCTAGAGCTGGAGAGGCAAGAGCAGTTGCAAAGGGTAGAAATGGCCAGACTTCAAGCCAGACATAGGGTAGAAATGGCCAGACTTCAAGCCAGACAAAAGGCAGACATGGCCAGACCAGAGGCAGAAAGAGCGGCAGAAATGGCAGAGAGAGCGGCAGAAATGGCCAGACAAGAGGCAGAAAGAGCGGCAGAAATGGCAGACAGAGTGGCAGAAATGGCCAGACAAAAGGCGGAAATAGCCATAGCGCAAGCCAACCTTGAATTTTTGAAGTGTGAAAAGGAAGCCAAAATAACGATGGCAAGGGCCTCAGCTTTACTGGCCCAGGTCCAAGACGCTCTTCCCGTATTCGACCCTACAAACAATCGAGTCCAGACTTATGTAAGTGAACAAACCTCACTACTGACCGATCCCTTAACTACTAAGGGGTCCCAGCCGACACCAGTAGCTGCAACCTCTAACCTTAATGTCGACATCAAGACATTCCTAACAAACCTCCCAACCATGCCAACGGCAACAAACCTCCCAGCCATAGTGACGGCGCCAAGCCTCCCAGCCGTGCCGACGGCACCCAACCTTCCAGCCGTGGTGACGGCGCCAAACCTCCCAGCTGTGCCAACGGCAACCAACCTCCCAGCCGTAGTGATGGCACCAAACCTCCCAGCCATAGTGATGGCACCAAACCTCCCAGCCGTAGTGACAGCACCAAACCTCCCAGCCGTAGTGACGGCACCAAACCTCCCAGCCGTGCCAACGGCAACCAACCTCCCAGCTGTGGTGACGGCAACCAACCTCCCAGCCGTGGCGATGGCGCCCAACCTTCCAGCCATCTCGACCACAGCAAGCCCTCCAGCCACCTCGACTGCGGCAAGCCCTCCAGCCACCTCGAATGCGACAAGCCCTCCAGCCACCACGAGTGCGGTCACACCGACTGAGGAAGCCCACTTCACAATATCCACGTGCACTGGGTACCAGCGCACGGCGGGGAGGAAAGTAACTGGATTCTGCACAGAATTGTTAGAGGGAAGCACCATATTCGCACTGCCGCCATTGCTAGAAAGTGTCAAGTTACCAGACCTTGAAGCAGAAATGAATGTCTCGGCAACCAACGTTCTCAGTAACGGCAGAGCACCCCACTCGAAGCCATGCCAAGAACACCACACGACTCTGAAAGACAATCCTGTCCTAGGAGCTACGGTGTTCCAGAACAGCAAAGAAGACAATGACTTAACCATGTCAATAGAGGACAAACGCCAGAAAAGAGTAGTCCTCGATGCAAATGCTCAGCCCCAAAACCTTTCTTCTAACAAAGTCCTTGTTACAAAACCCAATCTTACCAACAGCCCATTAGGTGCGCCGAAAAGAACAAGCCAAATGCCAGTGGTAGCCAACGGGCCGAAACAAAACGTCAGCGTACAACGCGCCTATGTTCCTGTCTCACCCACCACCGCAACAAAACAAGAGCTGCATGTTTTCTCAGATGCGTCTACGCATGCAATAGCAGCCATAGCACACACCAGAGTCTACGGCGGGGAGGGCAACTTCCAAGCCCCTCCTCCTGCAGTACCCATTCCTGATCCTGAGTTACTGGTTCCTGGTTTTGTTCCTGCTGCTGTTCCAGTTCCTGTCAATCCAGTTCCGGTTCCAGCTCCTGTTCCTATCGATCCAGTTCCGGTTCCAGCTCCTGCTCCAGTTCTTAAAGCCTACGGCGGGGAGGGTGAACTTCAAGCCCCAACTCCTGCTCCTGTTCCGGTTCCTGTGGTACCCGCTCCGGTTCCAGCTCCGGTTCCAGTTCTTGTTCCAGTTTCTGTTCCAGCTCCTGTTCCGGTTCCTGTGGTACCCACTCCAGTTCCAGCTCCCGTTCCAGTTCTTGTTCCAGTTTCTGTTTCAGATCCTGTTCCGGTTCCCGTTGAGCCCGTTCCGGTTCCTGTGGCTCTTGATCCCGACCTTGTTTCTGCTCCTGTCAAACCTGTTCCGGTTCTCATTGAGCCCGTTCCGGTTCCTGTTGAGCCTGATCCCGTACCTGTGGAGCCCGATCCTGTTCCTGGGGAACCCGTTCCTGGTCTTGTTCCGGCTGTACCTGATCTTGTTCCTGTTACGTTTGCACCTGATCCTTGTCCCATTGCAGGACAAGGACGCACCTCAAAACTCTGGGCACATGGGACTGGCTCTCCAAGCTCTGCCCAGCTCAAAGACTTTCGTCAAGAAGCTTTACACCAAACCAGTTACCGACCTTGTATTGCTAAGAAGAGAGATCGAGCTTGGAAATTTGAACCTCAAGCTTTGCATGCCTTGTATCTACCTCAATGTTTGCATTGTTTGATGGTATGATTTGTTTACTGCAGTTACTCAGTTAGTCAAGCTACACTGATATACTGTATCTTGCTTATTTAGCCAATTAGATAGTCACATTATATTACTTATGCTATACTCTGTTTACTTTTAGTCAGATTAAGTTACATTATTTAGCCTATACCTTTCTTTACTTCAATTTATTTGCTAGTTAATAGTGGAATTTTACAAATCCCAGACGGGAGTGTGCTGTCACAGATGACAGGATAGTTAGCTTAATTTAGGATATGTCTCTTTAAGACTTTGCATTAAGGGAATTGTAGTTTACATGGCACTCTGGGTATTGTAGTTACACATGTGACCACTTCTATGTATTCTTATTGGTTCTGATCTGGGAGGAGGAGTGATTGGGAGAAAGCTTTTCTTTCAGCCTTTGTTCTTAAACAAGCAAGTCAACATGTAACATGGGGAAAAAGCAATGTCCTTTTACCTGCAAACAATGGAAAAAGATTAGAATACAGAAGAATTCCTCTACGTAATCATAAGTTATGATTGGAGATATCTGTAATAAACTAATTTGTGATAACCCGTTTGCTGAGTTTAACTTTCTGGACGGAGTTCAGCTCTCGTACCATGACAGTCACACTAACTCCTCCCAATTATTTAAATAGATCTACTCCAAGGTAACTAAACTCTAATACTAAACAGGACACTGTTACATTTCAGACTATGCTTGTACAGAGCTGTTAAAATTAATTAAAATTTCTGGAAGTATACATTATTCTCTATTATTTAAAAGAAGATACAATAGCACTGGGCCTCTTCAGAGCAAGCATTTATTTTAAAAAGCTTCTTTATTTTGTTAAGTTGTCTAGATTTACAGGGATCTCCAACCTTGGCAACTTTAAGACTTGTGGACTTCAACTCCCAGAATTCCACAGCCAGCAAAGCTAACAAAGCTGGCTGTGGAATTCTGGGAGTTGAAGTCCACAAGTCTTAAAGTTGCCAAGGTTGGAGACCCCTGGCTCTCGAACAATAATAAAGCAGTCTTTAAAAAATAAGTCTAATAATTTGAACATTCTACAGACATTTATAGTTATTCACTTACCCCCTTCCATCCAGTTCAGCAAAAAATAAAAATCTGGGTGTCTCTCCCAGCTATTTGCCTCTTTGTAGTTAGTTTCACTTTCATTTTCCCATGTGGCAAACCTTATCAGCTGTAGATCGGGAAACTGCTACTGACTTGCTTGGCTTTACAGGCTCTTCCCTCTTTCCTGCAAGCAGGTAAATTGCTGGAAGACAGAGGCCAAAGGGTGGGGGTGGCTGGGTGGGTGGGGCTGCATTTGGTGTATAAGACGCACCCAAGTTTTCACCCTCTTTTTGGGGGTAAAAAGATGCGTGTTATACTCGGAAAAATACGGTAATTAACATAAATACTATAAATATAAATACTATAAATATAAATTGATATATCATATAAATAGTATCAATAATATAAATACTATCAGTAGAAACGTCTTATAGCAATCTATTTATCTTATTCGTCTATTAATATGTTAGTAATACTATATATGGTGTATAAATAGTATAAATAGTATATAAAGTAATTATAATAATCTATTAAAATTAATATATGTAATATATATAGTATAGATTGTTATAAATAATGTAAATTGTACCAATATAAATATTCGTATAGGTTAATATATAAATATTACAACTACAGTATATAAGCATAGATATAACTATATTTGCTACAGCTTCTGTCCATACCACTTTGTATCACAAAACCTGATCTTCTCTTTATGCAAAGTCTTTCCTTTTTTTTTCCTTTTTCCAACTCAGTCCTCTTTTCCCTTTTTATGGCAACAGACCGCAAGGGTTACCCTCAGAGTTCTACTATCAATCTACTATCATAAAGTTCTTCCTAGTTTCATTCTCTTTCTTCTCGGGTATATGATTCCCCCCCCTCTCCAAGATGTCACCGTCCTTCAAAAATGCCCTGTCACCATAGATCTCCTTCGCAAAAATTTCCCCTCCCGGACACCAGGTCACTTTCTTTCTCTTTCTTTCCACATGTCAAACAGTCTCTGCTATCAATCTGCTGTTACCAAATTTTTCTTCGCTTCGTTACTTTCGTCTCGGGTGCACCATTTTCCCCTCTTCTCCTCCACGATGTCGCCGTCTTTCAGAATCTCGCCGTCTTTCAGAATCACCCCGTCACCGCAAATCCTCTTCGCAAAGTTCTTTCACTCCGACACCCGTTCTCTTTCTTTCTCTTATCTCCACTTGAAAAAACAGTCTGTGTTATCGATCCACTATCACCAACTTCTTTGTCGCTTCGTTTTTTTTGTCTCCTCCAAAATATCACCACCTTTCAAAATTGTCTTGTCACCGCAAATCCTTTTCGCAAAATTCTTTCTCTCCGACACCAGCTCTCTTTCTTTCTTTTTATCTCCGCTCGTAAAAACAATCTCTACTATCAATCCACTATCGGCAAGTTCTTATTAGCTTCGTTCTCCTTCATCTCGGGTGCCTCAGTCTTTCAAAATCACCCCGTCACTAAATATCGTCTTCACGAGGCTTCTCCTCCCAAATCACCCTATCTCTTTCTGTCTTTTTATTTCCATTCAGAAAAAGCAGTCTCTTTTGCACGCCATACAAATATTGCTCAGCTCACCCTTTTACGCGTTTTTTCCTCCCAATCTTTGACAGTTTGGGTCCTCTGCTCCCACCGCCGGCTCATCGCTTTCCATTCCTTCTTTGAGACTTACTTCACCGCTAATCAATCGCAAAACAATCCACAATTTCAGAGAGTTTTTCTATCTGTCTCTTATTATTCTTATATCTCCAATTTCTCCGATTTCTCAAGCTGCTTGCCTCTTTTCTGTTCCATAGCTAAAAGTTCGGGACCTCACACCTCCAGAGCGGCCATTAGGCCGAGTTTCTTCACGCTGTTTATGACAGTTCCTCAGTTCCCACAGGAGCCGCATGTTAAGATAAGAATTACTCTTATCAGAGGCGAAATGAATCTTTTCCTGGAACTCTGACATTGTCAAAATAAACCGCATTATAATTCTAATGAATAAGATATTTATTTTGATATAAAAATAATAAGTTCACATACTGGCTATATAAAAGGTGTTGCTTCGTCCGAAGCAGAGTACAAAAGGAATGAAGGAATGTACACATGCGTACTAGGAACATAAATCACGTGCTCAGGAATAAACCATTATATTTGATAGGGATGCATCTCCCTGCATCTCCCTGCATATACATGTAACAGGCAATATAAAATCACTGCGTGACACCCCTTCTTTGTCTGTTGGATGGATATGCTTATATCACTCTACACACATCAGATATGTCAAAGATTCATGTCTTGCTGCCGGTAGCGGCTTGTTCAGGATGTCAGCTATCTGATATTCTGTTGGCACATATTCTAACTTAATGAAACCTTGTCTTACTAAATCTCTAACATTTTTATAACGAATGTCAATGTGTCTGGACCTAGAACCTGTGAAACGTGTTTCTGAAATGTAAACAACTGATTGATTATCCTCCATCATAGTGATTGGCTTCTTCGGTTTGGTCCAGATATCTGTAACTAAAGAATAGAACCACGTTAACTGGTTACTAGCGTCAGAAATGCACGCATATTCCGCTTCCGTGGAAGAACAGGAAACAAAACTCTGTTTTCTCACGTTCCAATGAACGGGACATCCATTCAGGTACATTATGAAACCTGATGTACTTTTTCTTGATTCCTTATCGCTTGCCCAGTCAGCATCTGCATAACAATACAAGTCAGCAAAATCAGAATGTGTAGGTTCTAGCTTTAATTTCATGTGTTGAGTGTATTTTAGGTATCTCAGTAACTTCTTAATACATGACCAGTGGAATTCTGTGGCTTTGCCTACATGTCGTGACAACAAATTGACACTAAGTGCTATGTCTGGTCTAGTCCAACCACTAATGTATAGTAGTGAACCAATTACTGAGCGATAAAGTGTTTGATCCTTGAACTCAGGACTTTGTTCATCTTTCAAATTACAAAAATCTGTTTGCATAGGAGTGTGTGTCGGTGTAGCATCTTGCATGTTGCAATAGTGTAGGAGTTGTTCTATCTTGGCATGTTGTGAGAGGCTAAACCCCTTCTGTGTCTTTTCAATCTGTACACCTAAATAATCATTGATGTGACCTAGTGACTTCAATGTGAAGAATCTCTTCAGACCTGAAACAAAAATTTCACTCATTTGTTTGTTAGGACCAATGTAAACAATATCATCTACATAAACAAGAACAATTTCATATGCATTTCTAAACCTTTTTGTAAACACGCATTCATCAGTTTCGGACTTAATAAAGCCCATTGAATTTAGTTTGTCTTTGAGACAGTTATACCACATCAAACCTGATTGTTTCAGACCATAAAGACTTTTGTTGAGAATCCACGTGTCCCCTTCTCGGCCACGGAGGTCGTCACGGAATCCGGGGGCGCACTTCACGTAGATTTCTTCATCTAGGTCTGCATGTAGATAGGCAGTTTCAACATCAAATTGGAAAACTTCAAGTCCAAGAATGGAAGCTGTAGTTAAGGCTATTTTCACACTTTCAGTTCGCACTGTAGGTGAGTAAATGTTTGTGTAATCATCAGGATAACTTTGTGCGAAACCTTGTGCTACTAGTCTTGCTTTGTATAATGGTTCACCATCTGGTTTTTGTTTGATTTTGTACACCCATCGTGTGCCAATGACTTTCTTGTTTTGAGGAGGTGCTGCAGGTGTAAATACCTTGCGATTCTGGAGACTGTCCATCTCAACTTGCATGGCGGTATTCCATTTATCTTGTTCATCTTGTGGAAGATATTTGATTTGAGCATAAGTCTCTGGTGGAAGTGTAACGTTACAGACCAATGGTGGTGGTCTGTTTGTGCATTGCAATGTGTATTTCTTTGGAGGAATACCTTTTGTAGTTCTCTTGGAACGTCTTAGAGCGGTTGTCCAATCTTCTTCATCTTCCTCATCTCCATTGTGTACTGCAAAATCTTTAAAGATCTGAAACGATTCAGATTTCTCTCTCATAGGAAAGACATAACCATATCTAGAATGGTTATCAACAATAGTTAAGAAATACTTTTTACCGCCAATAGTTGGGCCATAAGGACCCACAATATCAGTATGAACCAATTCAAAAATGCGTGTTGACTTACGTATAGCATGTCTTGGAATGGCTGCTGCCTTTGATTTTGCCTTTTTGCAAACAGCACAATCCAAATGTACCTTACATCCTTTGAAATTCAAACCTTGGGCAAACAATGGCATGCGCTTAAGAACGTCAAAACTGGCATGCCCCATTCTCCTGTGCCATTTATGTATACAGTTGTAATGTAAGGGTCTTCCTGTAAGAGAATTAACAAGATTAACATTTGAATTAGAAACCTTAGGTTTGCTTTTAGGAGTCAGTGAGGCAATTACAGGATCTCTCTCTTGGACAGCTCTCTCTGGGCCTGCATTGCCATTAATGGAAGGTATTATACTTGCTTGTTTTTGAGGCTCAGGTTTTGGCCTTAAGTAGAAGACTCCAGCAATCACAATTGTGTCTGCAACAATCATACTATTCTTAACAATGTAGCTTGCATTCTTAAAATGATGAATCTGAAAATCTAAAATATTAATTAAATGAGTATAACTAAGCAAATTAAAAGCTGCAGCAGGAACATAATAAACATCTGGAACCAGTGTATCTACCTCTTCAATGTAAGTAAGCTCTCTTCCAGATGTGATGAATCAGACCTCCCATTATGTTGCCTGACAACTAGGCAGAGGTGGGATTCCACCAGTTTGGACCAGTTCTCTAGAACCGGTTGTTAACATTCTAAGCAGTTCGGAGAACCGGTTGTTAGAATAAATCTCCTTTTGTTTTTTTCCACTTTACAGGGTTAATCCTGTAAGGAATTACAACATTCTGGTGGTGTTTCTATAGCCTAACCTTTATTGCCCTGCTTACAGAAACTGCCTCTCCTTTAACCCTTATTACATTCTTGGCAGTACGCCTAGACCAGGGGTCGGCAACCCGTGGCTCAGGAGCCGCATGCGGCTCTTTGGGCCCCCTGCTATGGCTCCCTGTCCCATCACTGGCTGGCCTTGCCCTCCCCTCTCTCACCTGGCCTGAGAAGGTAAGGGCGACGGCGGGAATGGAGAAGTGGCCGGGGCTGATTCTCCAGCGCTGGTTGAGGAACATAGCCACCCCCGGCAGAGGCTTCCATTCGGGCGACCCTCCTCCCCCTCTCGCGACTCCCTGTCTGGCTGTGGTGGGGCCAGGAGGGTGCGCATGCATGGGGAGACCCTCAAGCGAGCACCAAAGCACAGCAAAGGCGCACGTGGAGGGCAGGCGGCTGCTTGCTTAAGGAGGGTCTTTGGATGCAGCTTCTCTCCTGCCCTAAGGATCCGGCCATTGCCTTGCCATGTCCCGTCCCGTCTCGCCCCCCAGCAGCTCTTCAGCCGAGCGGGGTAGGCATAAGCTCCAGCCCGAAGCGGCAGGAAGCAAAGGCTGCCTTCGCTCCGGCGACCCTCCTCCCCTTCCTTCTCCTCCCATGCAGGGTGGGTTGCACAGCAAGGCGATGGCTGGATCCTTAGGACAGGAGAGAAGCGGCCCTGTAGCTGCCTTCATGCCACATTTGCCCGTAAGGCAGCCTTTGCTTCCTGCCGCTTCAGGATGGAGCTCACGCCCTCCCCGCTCGGCCAAAGAGCTGCGGGGAGGAGGGACAGGATGGGACACGGCAAGGCAATGGCCGGTTCCTTAGGGCAGGAGAGAAGCTACGTCCAAAGACCCTCCTTAAATGAGCAGCTGCCCGCCCTCCGCGTATACCTTTGCTGCGCTTTGGCGCTCGCTTGAGGAGGGTCTCCCCGCATGCGCCACAGCCAGCCAGGGAGTCACGAGAGGGGGAGGAGGGTCACCCGAAGAGAACCCTCCACTGCGGGTGGTGATCGTTCCTCAGCACACACAGAGAGAAGGGGAGAGAGAGGGAGAAAGAGAGATGTGAGAAAGAGAGAGATGAGGGAGGGAGAGGGAGAGAGAGATGGGTGGGGAGGAAGGGAGAGAGAGAGATAGAGAGATGGGGAGAGGGAAAGAAAGATGAGAGGAAGGGAGGGAGAGAGATAGGAGAGGGAGAAAGAGATGGAGAGAAAGAGATACCTTTTTCTCATAGAAAAGAAAACATAGAGCCACAAAACCTGGGTAGGTGTAGCTGGGGGGGTGTCATGTGACTCAGTGGGAGTGACATGGAGTTGGCCATGCCCACCCAGGTTTTGTGGCTCCGGGTGTTTTGTTTTCTCTGGGAAACAGGTCCAAATGGTTATTTGAGTTTTTAAGGTTGCCGACCCCTGGCCTAGACTTACTGTCGCCTCCGGAGCTTCTCCAGAGGTTTTTTTTTCTTAAAGAGGAATGGTTGTTTTAAGCTTTTTACACTGCTGTTGGGAGGAAATACTCCCCTGTTGGAGTTCTTCCAGCCGGATGCAATGATCAGCACTTTGAAGAAATAATTGAATAACTAAGCAGAGCTGCAGGTAAGAAGCTTTTAATGACAAGGAACCAAGATGAGTGACATTCAGCAAGGCTTCTTGACTAGCTAGTAAGATTGACATTCAAACATGAGTTTACATACCCTTTCTGACTTTTGGTCTAAAACTGGTTTTTGGTGAAGTTTAATTCTGTGCTTGGTGGATGTTTAATCCTGTGTTTATTGATGGGATAATTTTCCCTATTCAGCTTTGTTTGGAAGGAAAAATGTTCATCTCTGTTCCTGAAAAGCAGCAGCTTCAGAAATCTGCCTAGTTCCTGTGTCTATTTGGTCTGGTAATTGGTTTAACAAGCAACAGCTACTGTGTTTGCTCCTTTGCTTCATTCTAGTTAGGCTTATCTCAAGTGCTTTTTTTATCTGGGGAGGGGGTCTTCCTTCACTGCTTTAGTGGTTCTTGGCACTGTCCTTTTGGGGTGTACTTCCAAGAGGCAGGATACAAGCTTGGCACTGATTTTTTTTACTGCCTTTCTGGGGGGCATGTGATCTTTCCTTAAATCTGGATGATTTCCTTAGGATATCTTATGAGGTGAGTGAGACCAGCTGGTATCTTTAAGTCGTGCAAATGGATCTAAGGATTGCTTCTCCTGGGTGTGCTCTTTCTGGAGAGCTTAAATGACCTCTCTGCTAAAGGGTTTCACTTTATGAGCAAGAGTTGGCTGCTGATAGTTATCATTGCATTTTAACTATTTTAATTTCTCAAGGTGCTCTGGCACCCTGCCTGATTTGTAACTCCAGCTTGCAGGTATTTCTAATCTAATGATTGGTATTTAGAGCAGCTTTTTGCAAGCAAAGAAGCTTTTTGTATTTTTGTAAAGGTAATCCTTGATTTACAACAGTTCATTTAGTGACCATTCAAAGTTACAATGGCACTGAAAAAAGTGACTTATGACCGTTTTTCATACTTACGACCGTTGCAGCATCTCCACGGTCACGAGAGGCCAGGTGGGGAGAAGCGCCCCGTGATGTGATGTCAAGTTGGCCACGCCCACCCAGTCACATGACCACCTGGCCATGCCGGGTGCACATAGGGACTACTCAGAGGGCTGAAAAAGTGATTTTTGACCAGTTCTTGCACTTATGATTGTCCTCACATTTTACATTTTGCGCCCTATCTTGTTACCGTGGTGAAGAGAAGCACCACAGTTGTGAAATGAGTGACACGGTTGTTAAGAATGCTGCAACGGGCATAAATGTGAGGACAGTCGTAAGTGCGAAGACCGATCATGATTCACTTTTTGCAGCCCTCTGAGTAGTCCCTATGCATGCAGCCACGCCCACCCACTCACATGACCAGCTAGCCATGCCCACCCAGTCACATGACCACCAAGCCACGCCTCCCCAAATAAGCCACTCCCACAGAACCGGCTGTTAAAAAATTTGAATCCCACCACTGCACTAGGGAACTATGGTTGAACGTGTCTGGGGAAGACTGCTCTGTGGGGTGGACAAGACAAACCACAGGACTAATACTTGGCAGAATGTTACTTCAATATGGACAAGGGACAATTTTATAATACAGCAAGGATTCCCTCTTCTCCAGACGCAGCTTCATCTCAGGAAAACTATGGCTCGGACTTAAGAGTTGAGCCAAAGTCAAGGATAAAAAGGAAGGAAATATGGCAAAGCTAGTGGATTCGAAATACTTCTGACAACCACTAGGGGGCAGTAGGACCATTTAGATTTTCAAACCCACCCACCCCCTTTTTTTAAATGTACTTTTCTCCAGCATTGTTTTGGCACAAACTTTTGTCAGCCCTTAATTAAGCTGCAGTGGAAGAGTGTGTTTCCTTTTCCCTCTGGAGGAAACAATATGTTGATCTACTGTAGAAAGTTAGCACCCACCCTTCTCCTAGAAAAATGAAATATTCTAGGAAATATTAAAAAGGCAGAATATTTCCCCTAAAAGAGAAATAGAAATCTTAAGGGACACAGAAACTCAGCCCCAGCAGATATTTTGGTGCCAGCTTATCTACAAGACAAAATACTGAGCCATCTTATCTACAAGACAAAAGACCTTCAGCTCCAGGGTGATAGGATTAGCCCTCACTCAAGATCCAAACCAGGACAAAGCCATTAAGCCATAATAGGAATTGCCCAAAGCCCCTTCATTACATCACCCAGCAAGATTCAACCAAGCCTGGGACTCAAGACAACCTACAAAGTTACCCCTGCATGGCCCCATGGGAGTCTGACAACCAATCAGAATACATTTCTTTCACAGGAACAGAAAGCAAGTTCAAAGCCCAAGAGAGGGTATAAATCTCTCTCTCTCTCTCACCCATGTGCTCGATTGCCCAGGACCTCAAACCATGTGGTCCTGTCCACCATTAAACCATCTTTCCAATCAGCCTCCATGTTTCCAGTGTCTTTCTTCCCACTTGGAACTGAACCCAGATGGACATTTCTTCCAACACTACACTGCAGCCCCAAATTTGGCACAGTATGCTGTGGAAGCCATTTGTAGGAGGCTTCCGCCGCCTCCATGGCCTGCTCGCTGGCCCCGCAGCCTGCGAGAGCTTCCCTTTCACATGGAAAAGCCAAGGCCACTGGCAGTGCTGCCACCCTCTCTCCCTCCCCTTGTCCCTTCCTGGGGAGGGAGGGAGGGAGGGAGGGAGGGAGGGAGGGAGGGAGGGAAGGAAGGAAGGAAGGAAGGAAGGAAGGAAGGAAGGAAGGAAGGAAGGAAGGAAGGAAGGAAGGAAGGAAGGAAGGAAGAAGATGGGAATGAGGAGGAGGGAGGCAGGGGAGGGAAGAAGGGAAGGGAAGGGGAGATTGGAATGAGAGGGAGGGAGGGTCTGAGGGTAGTCCTGCCTTAGCACTTGGCCACCAGCAGCCCTGCTGCCCTTTCGCCATCCCCTTGCCCCCTCCTTCTGGCCTCTCCTGGTGGTCTCCCATCCTATTGCTGAGGATGCTTTGCTTACAAAGTCAGGTCTCCTCACATGGAGAGGCAGTGGGACTTCCTATGACCCATGCACTTTGCCTTCCCACACCCACCATAAGCAACCTGGCCAAGGAGAGCAAGCACAGCAGCAGCAGCCTCAAAGAGGAGGTAAGTGCAACCGAGTGCCCCCTCAGGGAAGTAGGGCTGGGCTGGGCTGGGCTGGAGGCTCCCGATGCCCCAGGAGTTTGAAGGCCGGGCTTGGCACTTGGCCTCCGCTGCCCAGGGCTCTGGACAGCCTGCGCCGCTGTCCGAGGGTCCTCCGTGTGGCCTGAGAGGGACAGCGAGGGTCTGGTGGACGAGGCTTTGGCGCTCACCCTGATCTCGCCTTCTTCCACTGGAGACCTCCAGATCCCCCCTCCCAGCCTTGCCTGGTCCCCCACAGGAGGTGGAGGACGCTGCTGCTGCATCCTCCACCTTGACAGATCTCTGGAGAGGAGGAGGGGGTGGCAAGGGAGCGGCGAGGGAGCTGTGTGAGGGAAGGCTGCCCCAACAAGTCAGCATCCCTACCACACACAATTGGAAACGGGGATTCCCTTTGGAGAAATGCCAGCCTTCCTCGTGTATGAGCAGGGAGCACTGCTCCCGTCTCCTCCTCTTGCTCTCCAGGCAGAAGTTAAGGCAGAAGTTGGACTCGGAGGAAACTGCTTCCTGCAAACTTTCTCCTCCACGCTTCCACATGCAGCAGCATCGTCCTCTGCCTCCTGCTTAGCTGGGAGGGGGCACCTGACAGGGAAACGCCAACCATGTCTGGGATTGGGAGAAGAACATCTCCTTTGGCGTGCTGTGGACACACACACACCTCATTCCAAGCTTGGAGACTTTTATCCAAATCTGAGCTTGCAAACTGCCAATCATGCCTGGGCTTGGGGAGAAGGCCCTCTCCTTTCTCTGTGGATAAAAGTCCCCAAACTTAGAATGCAGTGTGTGTGTGTGTGCGGTCAAGAAATACAAGTGTGTGTATTCAAGAATAGACCGATTCTTGAATACAGCTCATCTGTCTGGAACCCACACTACATATCAGACATTAACACAATTCAGAATGTCCAGAGATACTTCACAAGAAGAGTATTACATTCCTCTGTTCACAACAGAATTCCTTATGAAACCAGACTTGAAATTTTGGGACTTGAAAATTTAGAACTATGTCGCCTTTGATCTGACCTAAGTGTAGCTCACAAAATTATCTGCCACAATGTCCTACCTGTTAATGACTATTTCAGCTTCAACCGCAATAATACACGAGCTCACAATAGATACAAACTTAATGTAAACCGCTCCAAACTTGATTGCAAAAAATTCGACTTCAACAACAGAGTGGTCAATGCCTGGAACACTTTACCTGACTCAGTAGTTTCTTCCCCAAACCCCAAAAACTTCAACCTCAGATTATCTACCATCGACCTCACCCCATTCCTAAGAGGTCGGTAAGGGGCATGCATAAGCGCACAATTGTGCCTACCGTTCCTGTCCTAATGTACCCATATATTTATACCTCTTTTACTCTTATTCATGCTTGTACTATTACATATATATTCAATCATGTTTTACTGTTTATACTTTGCTTATAATCATATATGCTTGACAAATAAAACAAATACAAATACAAAAAAATACTTGGCTGCCAGCAGTTTGGGGAGGCAAGGAGCTTGTGGGGCACCGAATTGTCTCCATGTCGAGTTTGCTGCTGCGACTTGTTCCATCCCGACTCAGCTGTCCTGAGTCAGCCAATCCCAGTGAGCTGCATTGAGGTGGCCACACCCACCCAGCCACGTCCACCTAGTCGTGGTGACCCAGCTGTGACCACCCAGCCATGCCTACCCAGCCACGCCCAGCTGACCACTGCGAGTTGTTATAGTCTTACATGCAACTGGCCCTTTGAGGGCAACCATAATGCTGATGCGGCCCTCAATGAAATTGAGTTTGACACCCCTGACCTAGTGTGTAAGAATAATTACCTTTCTTCCCCACGACTGCAGAGTAAATAATCACAGCATTGCTTTTTGGTAGTCCAATATCAATTCTGGTTCTCCTCAAGGTGCCCGCTTGAAAGGACTGTGATGTTTGAGCAATTTCTTTTGATCTGGGTAATAAGAACAGGTGATCCCTGCACCCCTTTCCTGAAAGCCACTTGGTGAGCATAGTCTGACTCTTCCATCTCTGTTCCACTAAAATTGTGATCTTGGATCCTGTGGTTGGGTGAATCAGGGGAAGTGAATTCCTGGTTAGGTGGTTGGTTGAATGGATTGAGAAATGAAAGAGAGGGAGAGGAGGGGAAAGGAGAGGAAGGAGGGGAGGGGAGGGGAGAAGGAGGGGAGAGGGAGGGGAGAGAGAGGAGTGGAAAGGAGAGGAAGGAGGGGAGGGGAAAGGATGAAGAAGCAAAGCAAAGCAAGCAAGAAAAATGCTCACTGGATGGATTGATTACTTGCTTCTCAACATTCTGACTCGCCTGATGTCCTCTGAACAGTATTTTTTCTTCTCCTTTTTTCCTTCCCATGCCCTCTCCTCTCTTAAGTCCATCCCTACACTGGTGTGGTCTTCCTGTTGAGTGTGTTGGTATTGGAGGAGGCATCTTTACCCAGGGTACCAGTGGCTCCTGCTACCCCAGGCCCAGTCACCGTGACTGTCACGCCAGGATCTTTGGGGAAGGTGTTGTGCAACTGTAAGAATACGCCACCAGTCCCGGTCACCCCAGAGGTCGTTTCCCCTGTGGAGGTGGTCTCACTAGCACCACTGTAGAGGGAACTGACGTTGGCCTTAGATGGGTCCCTAGACAGTGTGTACATAGAGATGTCAGTGGAAGGGAAGCCCTTCAGGCCAACGGGGGAGGTTTCTTGAGACTGGGAGGGGTCAGTGGAATGGGAGCTGGAACGTGACCGGTGGCGGTATCGGAAACGGTAACTGGGCAGGCGCAAGATGGCTGAGGAGGAGGAAGAAGTGTTCTTCAAGAGTTCTGTGTGGCTTTTGCAATGGGCCTCGCGATTCTTCTCGATGTATATGTTAACCGCCAGCACGCCAATCATCTCAGCCAGGATGAAGGAAAGGCCACCAAAATAAAAGGACCAGCCATAAGAATAGTGGCTCTTCTTCTCATCGTCACGTTTTGTGCCGGGATCACCAGTATTGGCTGAGATGTAGACAATGACACCGATGATGTTACTGAGGCCTGTGGGACAGAAGAACAATGAGAGAAGTTGACGATGGACTGATTAAAAAAAAAGAGGAAGAGGAAAAACCCTAAACAGGTAGTCCTTGACTTGCAAACATTTGTTTAGCAACCATTACAACGGCACTAAAAAAATGACTGGCAACCAATCTTTGCATTTACTACAGGTAGTCCTTGACTTATACCAGTTCATTTAATGACCATTCGAAGTTACAATGACACTGAAAAAAGTGACTTATGATAGTAGATTTTAGGAGAAGCCCTCCCATTCTACCACCTCTTACAATACAGCACAGTATCAACAGTAGAGATCTTCAAGTTTCTAGGTTCTATAATATCTCAAGACTTAAAATGGACAACTAACATCAAAAATGTCATTAAAAAAGCACAAGAAAGAATGTTCTTCCTGCACCAACTCAGAAAGCTCAGACTGCCCAAAGAGCTGCTGATACAGTTCTACAAATGAATTATTGAGTCTGTCATTTGCACCTCTATAACTGTCTGGTTTGGCACTGCAACCAAGCAAGACAGACACAGACTTCAACAGATAATTAGAACTGCAGAAAAAACAAATGCTACTAGCCTGCCTTCCATTGAGGACCTGTATACTGCACGAGCCAGAAAGAGGGCTGTGAAAATATCTACAGACCTCTCACATCCTGGAATAAACTGTTTGAACTTCTTCCTTCAAGACGACGCTATAGAGCAGGGGTGTCAAACTCGATTTCATTGAGGGCCGCATCAGGGTTGTGTTTGACCTCAGGAGGGCCAGGGGGGGCATGACCAGGGTGGGAGTGGCCAGCTTGACATCACTCGTGTCGGGGGCGCCTGTGGTGGCCCAAATGCTCTGCCAGCAAAAATGGGCTCCCGAGCTCCATTTTCAGCTGCAATGACCTCCTGCAACCCTCTGCCAGCAAAAACGGAACTCGGGAGGGCCGTGTGTAGCCCTCCCAAGCTCCGTTTTCACTGACAGAGGCACCACGGGCCAGTCCTTCGCTGTTTCCAGGTGGCCCCGCAGGCCAGATCTAAGCACCCTGCAGGCCAGATTTGGCCCCCGGGCCTTGAGTTTGACACCCCTGCTATAGAGCATTGCACGCCAAAACAACTAGACACGAGGACAGGTTTTTCTCCCATGCCATCACTCTGCTAAACAACTAATTCCCAAAACTCTGTCAAACTACCTAGTAGGGCTGTATTACTATTATCCTTCTCATCTTTCCTATTACCTATTTCCTTATCTTCTTATGACTATAACTTTGTTGCTTGTATCTCATGATTTATATTAATTGTTTACTTAGTATCCTAGTATGATTTATGTTTATCCTATGTTTATGTTTAGTAATGACTATCACCAAGTGTTGTATTTTATGATTTATGATGAATGTATTTTATGATTATTATGATCATGATTTATCACTTGTTGCTTGTATGTACACTGGGAGCTTATTTATTTATTTATTTATTTATTATTGGTTCTTCTATGCCGCCCTACTCCCGAGGGACTCACACTATGCACTGGAGACAAATTTCTTGTGTGTCCAATCACACTTGGCCTTAGAATTCTGTTCTATTCTGTTCCGTTCCGTTCCGTTCCATTCCATTCTATTCTTTATGACCATTTTTCACACTTATGATTGTTGCAGCATCCCCATGGTTATGTGATCAAAATTGAGCCGCTTGGCAAATGGCATGTATTTATGATGGTTGCAGTGCCCCGGGGACATGTGATCCCCTTTTGCAACCTTCTGACAAGCAAAGTCAATGGGGAAGCCAGATTCACTTAACAACCATATTACTAACTTAACAACTGCAGTGCTTCACTTAACAACTGTGTCAAGAAAGGTTATAAAATGGGGTAAAACTCACTTAACAAATGTTTCACTTAGCAACAGAAATTTTGGGCTCAACTGTGGTCGTAAGTCGAGTACTCCCTGTATTGCAGCATCTCCACAGTCACGTAATCAAAATTCAGGGACTTGGCATCTGGGATGTACTTATGACAGTTGCAGTGTCCCAAAGTCATGGGATTGCCATTTGTGACCTTCCCAGTTGGCTTCCAACAAGCAAAGTCAATGGGGAAAGCCAGATTTGCTTAACAACCATGATTCACTTAACAACTGCAGCAAAAAAGGTAATAAAATTGGGTGCAACTGATTTAAGAACTGCCTTGCTTAACAATGGAAATTCTGGTCCTAATTGTGGTCATAAGTCAAGGACTACCTGTATGAAGATTCAACAGCAGGACTATACTGTAGCTGCATAGCTTCAGATTAAAGCATCTCTGGCAATAGTTTATTTTATTTCATTTGTATTGGTGGCTGAGAACTATCCCTTTAAGAGACAGGACAAGAACTTCTGAACTCCTTTCTCTCCCTCTTTGGAGGGGGAGGGAACGGTTTTTTAAAAAGTAAAAATAGGCTTGCTAAGCCTATTGGAGAGTAATACACCAATTTTACTTTTGTTTTTTAAACACTGAAAAGCACATTGGTATAATTTGGAAGTTTCCTACTAATCTGAGTAGTGTAATCTGAGAAGCTTTGAAAGCTACAAAAAATATGATCCATGGGTCACAGCTTGCACACCCTACCGTAGATGACAGAGAAAACCACATTCTCTCTCTCTCACACACACACACACACACACTCATACACACACAGAGTGAGATTGGCCTCTAATTCCCCTATTCAGAAAGCATTGCCAATAGAAGAGAACATATGTAGCACAGGATTGGACTGTGGGTCCTTGATGCTCTCTGAGCTTTGTGGTTTTCTTGCAGATGTTTCATTACCCAACTAGGTAACTGTTAGGTTCTCATACTGAAGAGGCAGGAAGCGAGTGAGTGGCTTCAGCTCTTTATTAGGTTATGGTGGGAAACAACAGCAAGGACCCCAGCTGCAGCTGGGGTTTAAATAGGATAGCCCTGGCTTGGACCAGGGCCAATCAGGAGCATCTTGTTGATGACAATAAACTGGACCAGATTGGGAACTTCTCAGCTAAGATGCAAATGTAGGGCCATAACATCCTTCCCCCCTTAGTTCAGCTCAACACATTTGCATACGTAGTCATCTAAATACGCTGGACGTCTGGTGTCTCTAGATGACCTGCGTAGCTCAGTTTGGGCGTCGGCTCTGGGCGGAGAGGACATGTTTTCCCTCTCTGGCTCCCTCTGTGGAACCTGCTGGAATACTTCGGGTGCGGCCTGGATTCTGTATGGAATTGGACCTCCGTAATCGCTGGGTGGCGCCTCTGGAACGTCAGCTAAGTACTCTGCCTCACTCGGGTTAGATGTAGCTGTAGGGAAAACAACATGATTTCCCTTCTCCCAGTCGGCGTTTAGCAGCAGCCTATAGCGAAGCTGGTCTATGTGACGACGCCATTTTCTCCCATTCTCCAAAACTATTACATATGATTTTGGCCCGGTTATTTCTTGGACCTCCCCAGGTAGCCATAGGGACCCCTCGGCGAAGTTCTTTGCAAATACTGGATCTTTTATCTCGAATGACCTAACTTGCACCGGAGTTTTTATTTCCTTCTGGTTTGAATAAGAGGGGTGTAATCTGTCTAGGGTGGACCGTAGCTTCCGGCCCATCAGCAACTCGGCAGGACTTTTCCCTGTGGCTGTGCTGGGGGTTATGTGTTGCCAAGTGAGGAGTGTGTCTATTCGGGCCTGCCAGTCCCCCAGGCCAATGCGGCCCAATTACTCCTTTACTGATCTCACTGCTCGTTCTACTTGGCCATTGGTACTCGGCTGGAATGGTGAGATTAGTGTGTGTTTGATACATAGGCTGGCTAGATATCCCTCAAACTGTGTTGAGGTGAGTTGAGGCCCATTGTCCGACACGATGGTGTCTGGAAGGCCGTGTGTGGAGAACAACTTCCTTAAAACCTTTATTACCACCTTGGTTGTTGTTTTGGGCATGATTTCGACTTCAAGCCATTTCGAGTATGCATCTACTGTTATCATGAATGTCTGCCCATGGAATGGCCCCGCAAAGTCTATGTGGATGCGTGACCAAGGGGCCCTGGGTTGTTCCCATTCAAAACCTGGGGCTTTTGGCGGTAATGCCCTGGACTCTTGGCATGGAGGACACCCTGCAACCCATTCCTCTATGTGCTTGTCCATTTTGGGCCACCATATATAGGTCCGTGCCAGTGCCTTCATTCTCACCACCCCTGGATGCCCCTCATGTAGTGCCCTTAGAATATCCTCTCGTAGCGACAGAGGAGCGAGGACCCTATCACCCCACAATAGACACCCCCCTTGTGTTGATAGCTCATTTTGTCTTTGTGCGTAAGGTTGGAGACTGGGTTTCACTGGCCCTTGTGGCCACCCCCTCCACACCCAGTTCATGATTGTCCGTAAATCAGAGTCTTTCTTTGTTTCGGCTGCAATGTCTGCCAAGGTGATCAGTCCCAGTCCGGCACAGTCTATGAGCAGCACTGGAATCTCAGGCATGGGGTCATCCACTAGGTCTGGCAATGGGCAGCGGCTCAGCGCGTCTGCATTGCCCATTTTCTTTCCAGGTCGGTGAGTTAGCGTGTAGGAATAAGCGGAGAGAAACAGCGACCAACTCTGCATTTTTGGAGGTAGCGTGTCCGGAGTGGGCTTATTCCCCGTTAGAAGCCCAATAAGGGTTTATGGTCAGTGACCAGCTCAAAATGTCTCCCAAACAAATATTCATGAAACCGCTTAACTCCCGCTACAGCGGCAAGCGCTTCTCTGTCAATCTGTCCATAGTTCCTTTCTGCGCTTGACAGAGTCCTGGAGAAATAAGCAACAGGAACTTCGCGGCCATTTGGGAGCTGATGGCTCAGTACAGCCCCCACCCCAAAAGGCGATGCATTGCAAACCAACACAACCGGCAATGTGTCACTAAATTGCATTAAAAAACTCTTGTCAGACAGCAGGTCTTTTACAGCCTGAAAAGCCCTGTTCTGTGCCAGCCCCCAAAACCAGGCTGTTTTTTTTAGAGAGCAGTTTATGCAGAGGCTCCGCGACGGTAGCTTTATTTTGCAGGAATATGCTGTAAAAGTTCAACAACCCTAAAAATTCTTGAAGTTCAGTTCTGTTGGTGGGCACCGGGGCTTCCCTAATGGCCCTAAGTTTATCTTTGGTGGGATGCAATCCTGATCCATCTATCCGGTATTCTAAAAATTCCACTTCCGGAACCCCTATCTGGCACTTGCTAGCTTTTAGTTTTAACCAAGCATTTTGGAATCTAGTCAGTACTTCTCTGAGTCTTTCCCTTAACTGTGTTGTGTCTTTTGCTGCTATCAATACATCGTCAAAGTATGGGACAACACCAGATACCTTGTTTAGCACTCTTTCCATTATGCTTTGAAAAATCCCTGGGGCTACGCTGACCCCGAACTGCAACCTATTACATTTGAATGCCCTGCGGTGCGTGACGATGGTTTGTGCTTCTGCGGTCTCGCGATCCACAGGCAGTTGCTGGTACACATGCGCGAGATCTAGCTTTGCGAAAATGGCGCCCGGGCCTAATGTGTGCAATAGGTGCTGAACTACCGGCACTGGATATGCGCTCTGCTGGAGGGCCTTATTGACTGTACATTTATAGTCCCCACAGATGTGAATAGAGCCATCATTTTTTAATATTGGCACTATTGGGGTTTCCCACTTAGCGTGATCCACCGGTTCTAGGATCCCCTGATTGATTAATCTGTCTAGCTCTTTGTCTATCTTTGGCCTTAATGCAAAGGGGATTCTGCGCGGTTTTAGCCTCATTGGTGCTACCCTTGGGTCTAGGTTAAAGGAAATTGGGGTGCCCACATACTTGCCCAACCGTTTATCGAAATTCTCCTGGAACTCCTGTAGCAGGTCTCCGCAGCTCCCATCCACAGTCAGCGTCACGTTGATCACCTTCGCCTTTCTGGTCACTTCCATGTCTAGTGCTCGGAGCCAATCGAGTCCCAACAGACTGGGGATGTGGTCGCGGGCGACGGTCAGCTTCAAACTTCCTTCCTGGTCCTCATACCTCACCGTCACATCTTTGATTCCCAAAACTGGGATTCGATTTCCTTCGCAGTCGGAAATCCGGACTGGTTGATTTCGCAGCTGCCCTGGGGTTAGGCTTGGGATGGCTTTCTTTGCATTTTCCCAGGACATTATAGTTATGGAGGACCCCGTGTCGATTTGCATGTCACAATGAGAGACTTCTACAAGAACCACAGTGTTAATTTTTGAATTGTCCCGCTCTCTAACTTGATTAACTCATATATGTTAATCCTTCTGAAGTTGGACTTAGGGGTCCAGGTGGGCCTTTTGTTAACGTACCTGCCTCCTAGCTGCATTACAAAGGCCCTGCCTGTTCTGCTCGAGGCGGTTGCAGGGCTGGCGGTTGAGTTCCCCAGGTTGATGGTGCTGGGGGACTTCAATCTGCCATCGTCCGGCGAAGCCTCATGGGCAGTCCAGGAGTTCATGGCTTCCATGACAACCATGGACCTGACCCAAGTAGTTCAGGGTCCGACTCATGAGGGGGGTCACACGCTTGACCTTGTGTTTCTCTCGGGGCAGTGGAGAGATGATCTGGGGCTAAGGGGTTTAGTCACAGTACCCTTGTCGTGGTCAGATCATTTCCTTCTGAGGTTGGATTTTATGGCACCACGCCTCCACCGCAAGGAGGCGGGACCGATTAAGTGGTTCCGCCCCAGGCGCCTAATGGAACCCGACGGATTCCAAAGGGAACTTGGGGAGTTACCTGAAACCCTGGTACTCAGTTTGTCGGAGTCCCTGGTGGCTGCCTGGAATCGGGCGGCATCAGGGGCCCTGGATCGGATTGCGCCTTTGCGGCCTCTCCGTGGAAGTGGATCCAGGAGGGCTCCTTGGTTTACCGAGGAACTCCGGGAGATGAAGCGCCACAAGAGACGCCTAGAGCGACGATGGAGATCTAGTAAAGCTGAGTCTGACCGGACACTTTTAAGAACTTTCATTAAGTCTTACTTAGTGGCGATAAGGGTGGCAAAACGTTCGCATTTTTCCGCTCTTATTGCGTCCGCTGACTCCCGCCCAGCCGCCCTGTTTAGGGTGACCCGCACCCTTCTGGCTAAGGAGGAAGGCGGAGACCCCTTGCAGGGCAGAGCTGAGGAATTTTCTCGGTTTCTGGCGGATAAAGTCATTCAGATTCGGACAGACCTGGACTCCGATTGGGCAGTACAGGCCGAGATGACTGGGGCAGGTCTTAGTCCGGTTATATGGGATAGGTTTGAACTGGTGACTCCTGAGGATGTGGACAAGGCCATAGGAGCTATGAGTTCCGCCACTTGTTTATTGGACCCGTGTCCTTCCTGGTTGGTTTCGGCCACCAGGGAGGTTTCATGCGGCTGGCTCCAGGCATTGGTCAACGCTTCTTTGAGAGAGGGGTCCATCCCGCAGCCCTTAAAAGCTGCAGTGGTGAGACCCCTCCTCAAGAAGCCTTCCCTGGACCCGGCGGATTTAAAGAACTTCCGTCCAGTCTCCAACCTTCCCTTCGCGGGGAAGGTTGTTGAGAAAGTGGTGGCACTCCAGCTCCTACGACTGTTGGATGACACTGATTGTCTGGATCCCTTTCAATCTGGTTTCAGGCGCGGTTACAGTACGGAAACGGCTTTGGTCACCCTGATGGATGATCTCTGGCGAGCCCGGGATAGGGGTCATTCCTCTATCCTGGTGCTACTTGACCTCTCAGCGGCCTTCGATACCATTGACCATGGTATCCTTCTGCGTCGTCTCGGAGAGGTGGGGGTGGGCGGCACTGTTTTACAGTGGTTCTCCTCCTTCCTCTCTGACAGGACGCAGTCGGTGTTGACAGGGGGGCAGAGGTCGAGCCCTAGGCCCCTACTATGTGGGGTGCCGCAGGGCTCGGTCCTCTCGCCCATCCTGTTTAATATCTACATGAAGCCGCTGGGTGAGATCATCCGACGACACGGGGTGAGGTATCAGCAATATGCTGATGATACCCAGTTGTACATCTCCACCCCGTCTCAGTTCGGGGAAGCCGTAGACGTAATGGGCCGCTGCCTGGCCGATGTTAGGGTCTGGATGGGGAAGAACCGGCTAAAGCTTAACCCTGACAAGACTGAGTGGCTGTGGATACTACCTCCTAAGGACTCGACCAATTGTCCCTCCTTGGTTCTCGGGGGGGTGAAATTAGCCCCCTCAGAACGGGTCCGCAATTTGGGTGTCCTCCTAGACCCAGAGCTAAAATTGGAACAACATCTTTCAGCTGTGGCTAGGGGGACCTTTGCACAAGTACGTCTTGTGCACCAATTGCGACCCTACTTGGAGAAGGAGGCACTTCTTACAGTCACTCATGCCCTTATCACCTCACGGCTGGATTACTGTAATGCGCTCTACATGGGGCTACCCTTGAAGAGTGTCCGGCGACTACAATTGGTGCAAAATGCAGCTGCGCGAGCTGTGGTGGGTGTACCTAGATGCACCCACGTAACACCTATTCTCCGCCAGCTGCATTGGTTACCCATTGGTCTCCGGATCCAATTTAAGGTGTTGGTCGTTACCTTTAAAGCCCTACATGGCTCAGGGCCAGGTTATCTTCGGGACCGCATCCTGCCGCATACCTCCCTACGACCGGTTAGAGCCCACAGAGTCGGCCTCCTCCAGGTCCCGTCGACCAAACAATGTCGGCTGGCGGGACCAAGGGGGAGGGCCTTCTCTGTGGGAGCTCCCTCCCTGTGGAACCAACTCCCTCCAGAGATCAGGACCATCCCCACCCTGCTGGCCTTCCGGAAAGCGATAAAAACCTGGCTCTTCCGGCAGGCGGAGTAAATGAGATACTCTTTTAACTTTTGTAATTTCTGTATTTTTAATTATTGCATTTGTACGGTTTTTATATTTTAATGATAGTTTTTATTTTGTAATGGATCGAATATGTTGTGAGCCGCCCTGAGTCCCTAGGGATTGGGCGGCATAGAAATCCAGCAAAATAAATAAATAAATAAATAAATAAATAAATAAATAAATATAGTTTATCTCTTCCTGTGGAGCATAGTTACCGCTTCGTCTGTGTGGACCCCTCTCGTTCCGTCGCGGTTTGCCTTCACGCCGCAGCTCACTCTGGTAGAAATTTCAGCCGGTTCCTCTGTTAGGGATATGGGAGGGAAAACGAGGTGCCTGGCAGACCCTCACGATGTGGCCGATTCTTCCACAACATCTGCAATTTGCCTCGTGGAAATAGCAGGATGCCCGGGGGTGCATTTCACCACAACTGGGACATGGAGTTAGTTTCCCCCCCCAGCGCTGATCTATGCGGAACACGTTTTCGCTTTCCTCATCTGAGCACTCATCTGGGCTCTTGGATCATACTTTGTTTACCTTGACTGCATGTTTTGCTGGGGCTGACGTGCCCTTCTGGCGCAGCATTTCCGCCCCATCCTTGGATGTTTCTGCTGCCCGGGCGTCCGCTAAGGCAGTTTTCAGGGTCAGCTCGTCCCCCTTGGCTAGAAGTCTTTTCTGTAGGCTCAGGTCCCATGTTCCTCGGATCAGTTGGTATAGCAGCGCCTCGTCCAGATTGCTGAATTTGCAGTGCACCAATGCCTTTCTTAGAGCCGCGATGTATTCGTTGATGCTTTCGTGCTCTTGTTGCATTCTTTCTCCAAACTTGTGTTGGCTCACTACCTTCGAAGGTACAGGGTTGTAGTGATTCTTTAAGACCTCTTGTATCTTTGTCCATGAGGCAGCCTCGACTTGTTCCAGCTCCATCAGGCTCGCAGCCATCTCAAAAACTTCTGGCCCGCAGTGGCTCAGGAATATGTTTCATTTAATGTTGTCTGATTTGTTGTTCATCTCGCTTGCGCCCAGGAAACAGCAAAATCTTCTTAGGTAGTTGTCCCATGATTCTCTCTTTGGATCGAATGGTATCGGTGGGTGGACGGACGACATGGCGGCGCTGATTCCTTAGACTTTCCTTTGTCAGATTTGAATTTGGCGCCTCATGGTTGGAGACGTCCTTCCGGCCGGCTGAGTTTCTTTGTGTGTAACTCTTCAGTATCCCACCTTCGTCGCCAATGTTAGGTTCTCATACTGAAGAGGCAGGAGGCGAGTGAGTGGCTTCAGCTCTTTATTAGGCCATGGTGGGAAACAACAGCAAGGACCCCAGCTGCAGCTGGAGTTTAAATAGGATAGCCCTGGCTTGGACCAGGGCCAATCAGGAGCATCTTGTTGATGACAATAAGCTGGACCAGATTGGGAACTTCTCAGGTAAGATGCAAATGTAGGGACATAACAGTAACATCATCAGTGCCAGAAGGGTGTGGGGTTTGCATCATTGATGATCTTACCTAACTGGGCAGTGGTGGGTTGTAAATTATTTTGCCACCAGTTCGCGCATGCGCAGAAGGTTCTGCACATGTATAGAAGCGTCCCGGGCGGGTGGGCAGAGCCTCCTGCCGCCGGCACTACCGGTTCTAAGAACCGGTCCGAACCGGGAGCAACCCACCGCTGTAACTGGGTAATAAAACATCTGCAAAAAGACTTCCGGTTGGCTCCGCGAGCTTCAAGGACGCTCCTCGTCGTGCGCCCGATCTCAGGTTCCGTTAAGCCGCCAGAACAGCTGTCTGTCGGCTTGAAAATCTTCTCCCTGGGCTTAGGGGAGAGATGAGAGCTGACAGGCGAGGGTAGAGCCCCCCCAGGTGCCCCAGGAGAAAATCTGGGGCGCGAAGGGTGAGGGCTCCCTAGCAGCCTGTCATTTGCTCCAGGACCTGGGACGTCTCCACTTAGGCGGAACAAGAAGCCGCGACCAATTCTGCTTTCAACATGTGATTTTCAATATCTAGATTAACAGCAGACAGAAAAAGCCAGGAGACGCAAGTATTTAAATTTAACTTCAATGTTGAGTCTCCTTTCGGAAGTGACAAACTAATTGAGTTAACGAGCAACAAAATGGCGATTGAAGTTTCAAAGGGCGTGAAAAGTGAAAGTTAAAAGGAAAGTTTCGTTTCGCTAGCAGCCCTCTGTAGGAAAACGCCTGACTTTGATGAACTTTCTCTTTTCTTTCTGACTTTGGAGTAAAATAAGAAGTTTAATTTTAAAGTTTAAATGGCATCAAAATCTGGAAAGACTGTTTTTAATAAAGGATCTGATAGTCCTCCTGCTCATATTTTAAAAATGCAACCTATTGTTTATTCAACACCCCCACAGACTTTAACATTTGGAAAGCTACAAGAAGCCTTAAAAGCCATGAAGGATGAACTTGTTAAGGAGTTTAATTTAAAAATCAATGAAATTAATGAAAAAAATACAGGCTGTTTCAGAGGAGATTGTAATTCGGAACCAGCAATTAAGGGAAGATATATTTTTGGTACTTAAAGGACTGGTAGAAAATATGGAAATTTTGGAAGAGGAGGTGGAAGAAATTAAACAATCTGTGACAACTTTGAGTGATGATATAGAAGAGACTCAAAATAAAATTGAAAAGTATGAAGCTGAGGCATTAATGATTCAATACAGAAATATGGAGTTTGCCTTAAGAGTAAGAGGTGTAAAGGAGAACAGACAAGAAAACTTAAAAGAAATGATGTTGGAGGCATTTGTGCAAACGTTAGGGGTGACAAAAGAGGAATTGGGTATGCAGATTGACAAGATATATCGTGCCAACTCCTGGGTGGCTAAACAGAAACATCTGCCTAGAGATATAGTAATATATTTTACTACAAGGACATTACGTATTGAAATTTTACAGGCGACTTTCAAGAACAAGCTCCAGGTAGATGGACAGGAGGTGATGACAATGAAAGAAATTTCTCCCAAAATGTTGAGAGCCAGAAAGGATTATGCCTTTCTGGTGGATGAATTGAAAAAACAGCAAATACAGTATAGATGGGAAGCTCCAGCTGGTATAGCGGTCATACATCTGGGAAAGAGATATCGGCTCAATACGATATGGAAAGCAAGAGATTTTTATGAAAAAGTGTTAAAGGCTGAGATATCCAAAATACCAGAAGGAAGAAGAATGAAGGAAGTAATGGAAGGAGAGAGAGAAGAAACAGTAGCTCAATTGGGAGGAGCTTTGATGAGTCAAGGTGATTTACAGAACCAGAGTGATGTTCATAATTTGGATCTATTTGATATACAAGAAGAGATAAAGGATCGGAGTCAGACCAGAGCTGCGGCTATATGTAAGGAGGAATCAAGACAACAACAATTCAAGTTGACAACTCAAGAAATTATTAAACCACAAGTCGAATGAGAAGAAGGAACAACTAGAATTTGGCTTCACTATGGGTAATCGTAGGCCAGATGGAGAGAAGATCTAAAATTGGTATTTTGCAGTAAGATTACAATTTGACAATACAAATAAAAGATAACAGTAAAATGCATATAGAAAGGTTGTATAATGTGTTAATGGAATTAAACCTAGTAACTGAGCTTAAGGACTGTATGAAAATGGGGTTAAAATAGTGGAGAAATTATAAGGATGGAAATATGGGAAAAGACTAAATCTATAATTTAAATGTGGGTGATGTGAAGATGTTATGTATTTTTGTACACGATGGTTATGGTAAAAAAAAGAGAAGAAAATTTAGGCTTTTTGGATAAAAATATGGTGGACTATTCAAAATATTTTACAGAAAAGATCAAGTTTATAACACAATTTTTCCTGCTGGGAACAACTACGGACTGTACTGTAATAGTAATTAAGTTGACTCTAAATGCCAGACTATTGGAGGTACAGTGTTGGAAGAAGGATCATTTATTATCGAGGAATTGACGTTGATGGTTGCGCATCTGGCCGAGATGGCAAAGAAAATTTCCCTTTTCTCTTTTTATTATTATATTTTAAAGATTATCTAAATGAAAGATATATAGTAATAATTTGATATATTGGAATGTTAGTTTATTAATCATATACGCCTAATTTTTAGATTATGTTTTAAAAGTTTTGAGTAATAAGGAGTTAAAGAACTAGAGAAATTTTGAAATTAATAATCTGTTAGTATATTTTAATATTATGTTTATTGAATACTATACCCTGTGCTTTTTCTGGGAAGTCGGGTGGGTGGGTGGGTGAAAGGGGGGGAGGGGAAGGGGGGTGGGGAGGGGTTTGGGGGAAGGGGGGGAGAAAAGAGAAAAATGTTTGTACTTTGTACTAATAAAACTTTTTGAATTAAAAAAAACATCTGCAAAAAAACCCACCAAGCTCATAGTGCACCAAGGACCGCACAGAAAGAATTGCAAACACTTTTCTGCAAGGCCTCTGATTCTGAAGCATCAGCAGTTTCTATTGGTACTTGGTAGTCCTTGACTTTAGATCCTGGCTTCCCTTGGGTCCTGCTTATAACTGCCAGGATGCAGATTTTGATTATATGGCTGGTTGAATGGAAAGATAGAGTAGTCATTACTGTTTGGATGTATACAATGGGAGAAGTAGGAAAATGAGAGGCCCTGGAGGTCATTTAAAGTCCTTACCTTATTTACATGCCTGGAAAAGGAAGAGATAGATAAATAGACAGGTATAAGAAGGAAAAACGATGAATAAATAAAGAGCAGGAAGATGGAGAAAACATGACATGTCTATGGGTATGAAATAATGTGACATATGGGTCTAGCCCCTTCATATGGTAAAGCCATCGGGCTATATAGCGCATTTATATTGTAACACTTAACTTGTACGTCTGGCTAAAGTTAGGCCTGCTAATAAGACATTCTGGAGATGTTGTAAACCAGGACATACAATTCTAAACCCTTCCATATTGAGCAGGAAAGTAATCTAGGACAAATAGGAATGTCCCAAATGTGCTTTTACAAAAAGCAACTGGACTTCGTTTTTCCTTGAAGACGTTTCACTTCTCATTTAAGAAGCTTCTTCAGTCTGAATAAGCTTTTATTTTATTTATTTATTTATTAGTGAGATTTATATACCGCCTCATAGTGCAAGCACTCTCTAAGCGGTTTACACCATTAAGCAATGTATATATTTACATTGCCCCCAACAATCTGGGTCCTCATTTTACCTACCTCGGAAGGATGGAAGGCTGAGTCAACCCTGAGCCGGTGAGATTTGAACAGCTGAACTCAAATGATCACAGTCAGCTAAAGTAGCCTGCAGTACTGCTCTCTAAACGCTGCGCCACCTCAGCTTCTTGGATGAGAAGCAAAATGTCTTCAAAGAGAAACCAGAAAGTCCAGTTGCCTTTTGAAAAAGCATCTTTGGGACAACCTCTTGGTCTCCGGGTGCAATTCAAGGTGTTGATCATCATCTTTAAAGCCCTACATGGCTTAGGACCAGGTTACCTCCGGGACCGCATCCTACCTCATACTTCCCTTCCACCAGTTAGGTCCCACAGAGTGGGTCTCCTCCGGGTCCCGTCAGCCAAACAATGCCGGCTGGCGGGACCTAGGGGGAGGGCCTTCTCTGTAGGGGCCCCTGTTCTCTGGAACCAACTACCCCCGGAGATCCGAATTATCCCCACCTTGCTGGCCTTCCGAAAAGCCATTAAGACATGGCTCTTCCTGCAGGCGGGGTGATTTTGAGACAACTTTCCCCCATGTATGTATGGCTTTGTATGTCTTTTTAAACTTTTTAAAATTGTTTTTAATAATCTTTATTGTTTAGTTGTTCCTTAAAATGTTGTACGCCGCCCTGAGTCCTCAGGGAGTAGGACGGCATAGAAGAACACTAAATAAAATAAATAAAAATAAAATAAAAACCATGACCTGGATGACTGAGAATCTCCATAGATAAATAGAAATGCATGTGAAATCAGAACGGCTTTCCCCCACTCTAGACCCATTCAGATAAACCAAGCCTGCAATTCCTAGAATTGCCAATTACATTTCTGATTGCTGTTGTCACAACACAACCAGAAGGGAAAAGTGGTGATAATTGTGAAGCTGAAGACGGATGCATGAAGTGGTACAAAGCAGGTAATGGATGAGGAGAGGTGGATTACAGGATGAAGCATTTGGCTGAGAGACAGAGTTCTGATGAACAAACTATCTATGGCACTAATCTCTCTAGAGATCCAGAGAGGGACAGTTTGCATCTACTCACTGTACAGGCAGTCCTCAACATACGGCCATTCATTTAGCAACCGTTCAAAGTGATGATGGTGTTGAAAAAAATGACTTGGAACTGGTCCTTGCACTAAAGAACTGTTGCAGTGTCCCCATGGTGACATGATCGCTATTTGGTTGCTTGACAACCAACATGTATTTATGATGCTTGCAGTATCCCATTTGATTGCCATTTGCAACCTTCCCAGCTGGCTTCCATCAAGCAAAGACAATGGGGGAAGCCAGATTCACTCAACAATCGCAGCAAAAAAGGTGGTAAAATTTGATGTAATCACATGAGGACTCACTTAATGCCCACATGACTTAGGGACAAATGTTGCAGTCTCAATTGCAGTCATAAGTCGAGGACTACCTGTACTATCATCACTATACAACTTACCTGCAGCAACAAACAGGATGCCAGCACCTAGAATAATGTTGCGCTTCGACTTGTAGACACGGCTGGCAGCTACGCAGAACCCCCCCAGCAACAGCAAAAGAGCACTTAGGATAGGAAAGATGCTTGAGGCTCGTACCACTCCTGGGGGGGGAAGGAAGGAAGGAAGGAAGGAAGGAAGGAAGGAAGGAAGGAAGGAAGGAAGGAAGGAAGGAAGGAAGGAAGGAAGGAAGGAAGGAAAGAAATAAGAGAATATAAAATGGCACAAAACATGTCTCAGAGCAAAATTTTTACGCATGGGAAATTGGCAAACTGGAGACAATTTTGAGCTAACTTTACTCATGATATTGGGTGATGTTCTGTGCATTTTCTCTAATGTTTAGTTTTGTCAGGCTATCAATGTCTACAAACGCTAAAGCAGAGGTGGGGAACTATGGCCCCTTTATGACTTATGCCTGAGCTAACCATGGCCTCCATAAAGCTTGTTTCATTTACATGGCAGGCCCCAAGCATACATGGCAAAGTTACAGAGTCTCTGTGAAAAGATGTCAACGATCCAGGGACATCCAGTTTTCTATTCTATATCTCCAAATGCCTTTTTAAAAAGATTGGACATTCATAATATTGTACAGTAAGGTAAAGGTTCCCCCGCACATGCGTGCTAGTCGTTTCCGGCTCTAGGGGCGGTGCTCATCTCCGTTTCTAAGCCGAAGAGCCAGCGCTGTCCAAAGACCTCTCTGTGGTCATGTGGCCAGCATGACTCGACACTGAAGGCGCATGGAGCGCTGTTACCTTCCCACCAAAGTGGTCCATATTTTTCTACTTCCATTTTTTACATGCTTTCGAACTGCTAGGTTGGCAGAAGCTGGGACAAGTAACAGGAGCTCACTCCGTTACGTGGTGCTAGGGATTTGAACCACTGAACTGCTGGTAAAAAGGTGCGTCTTATACTCCGAAAAATACGCTATGTATGGGCATCTGAAGGTACCTTTGAATATGTTTAAACACAAAAAAATGGGCTTCTCAGCTTGGCTTAAAGCAGTGAGGAAAAGATAGGCAGTGGTTAGGGCCCTCGATAACATTTTTATCAGAATCACTCTTGCATTTTCCTCACTGCCTGGAGAACAAACCACGAGTTGCCCAAGGAAAGAAAAGTGGGAATTTAAAGGGGCAAAAACCTCCATGGGTCTGGAAATGATGTTTAATGGTGTGTGTGTATGTGTGAGTCATTTCTAAGACCTGGGGGGAGAGGGATAATTAGCCTTTTCTTAGTAATTAGAAGGACATTGGAATGTGGTAAACAGAATGGGGATGATTAGGACTCTTTATTCTTTACATAAATGACATTTGTGATAATATACAAAGTAACTGCGTCCTCTTCGCAGATGATGTAAAACTATTCAACACCACGGACAATACTACAACCCTTCAAAAAGACCTTGACTGTATCTGAATGACTTCCGGTTTGGCTCCGCAGGCATCGCGGACTCTCCTCGTCGGGCGCCTTTCCGAATTCCTGTAAAAGCCGCCAGATCAGCTGTCTGGCGGCTTGAAAATCTCTTCCCTGGCCAAAGGGGAGAGATGAGAGCTTGACAGGTGGGGTAGAGCCCCCCTAGTGCCCTAGGAGCCAACTAGGGGCGCGAAGGGCGAGGGCTCCCCAGGTAGCCTGTCTACTGCTCCGGGAATCCGGAAACCTCCGCTTATGCGGAGCAAGATGCCGCGACCACCGCTGCTTCCACAATGGGATTTATAATTATTTTAAGCATTAAAGATAGCAGACGGAGAAAGGCAGGAGACCAGAAGGGCAAGTATCGAAATTTTTAACTTTAACTCCACTGCTGACTTTCACTTCGGGAAGTAACAAAGTAGCATTAACAAGTAATAAGCAACAAGATGGCGATCGGAGATCATGGGTGTGGAAGTGAAAGTGACTTTCGTTCTGCCAGCAGCTTTTTTTCTTATGGAAACTTTTGATCCTGAGAATTGGCTTTTTTCTTTTTGTTTCCTGATCTTGGATTAAAATAACAATTTATATCTTTTTAAAAAATAAAAGATTAACTGGTTTTGGACTTGGAAAGTACTTCGTTAATTAGAGATTTGGCTTTCTCTTTGTACTCTTCTGGAAATATTGAAATGGCTTCTAAACCTGGAAAGACTGTCTTGAATAAAAGAACTGAGTATTTTTCTGGTCATATTTCAAAAATGCAACTTACTTCTGACTTAACACCTTCACAGTCTTTAACACCTGAAAATTTACTGAATACTTTAAAAGTTATGAAAAATGAACTGGTTATGGAATTTAACTTAAAAATCAATGAAATAGAAAAAAAAATGCAGGCTGCTTTAAAGAAGATGGATCAACAACTGAGGGAGGACGTGCTTGAGGTTTGTAAAGCATTAGCAGTAAATATGGAAGTTTTGGTGAATGATTTGGAAAAAAATAAACAAGCCTTGATAACCTCGAGGGAATACATAGACAAAATAAAAAATGATATGGTAAATTTTGAAACAGAGGTGTTAATGACCCAATTCAGAAGCATGGAATTTGCTATAAGGGTGAGGGGTCTGAAAGAGGGAAAATATGAAGATTTGAAAGGAAGGATGGTGGAGGCCCTGGAGCAGGTGTCTGGAATGTCTAAAGAGGAACTGTTTATGCAAATTGATAAGATATACAGAGTTAACTCTTGGTTTGCAAAGCAAAAACATCTGCCAAGGGACATTGTAATATATTTTACCACAAGGGCTTTACGGAATAGAATTACACAGGCGACTTTCAAGAATAATCTTCAGGTAAATGGCCAGGAAATAATGATATGGAAAGAAATTCCTCCTAAAATGCTTAAAGCCAGAAAAGATTACACCTTTTTGGTTGATGAGTTTAAAAGACGAAACCTACAATATAAATGGGATGCCCCAACAGGAGTAGTGGTGAAATTTTTGGGAAGGAGATACCGGCTTGACACGACAGAGAAAGCTACTGAATTTTATGTCAATGTTTTAAAGGCTGATACATCTAAAATTCCAGAGGAAAGAACCATGAAAGTAACAGAGGAGGAGAAGGAAAGGCCATCTATATTTGTTCAAACCGAAACAGTTTCAAAGATTTAAAGTGATTGGCAGAGCCAGACAGATGCTTACAACGTGGAAAAGATAAAGGATCAAAATCAGATGGGAGGCGAGATGACAAATTTAAAACTATCAAGCTACAAAAGGATGTAATAATTAGACTCAAAATTTGACTGAGTGGAAGGACTGTTTAAAGTTTGGTGTCAGTGATGAAATTTACAGGATGGATGGAGAGGTTAATATGAATGTATTTTTTTTTCTCTCTACTTTTTTTAAATTATTATTAATATTTTTTTAAAGATTCAGAATTTTTGTGAAGTTAATAATTTGATATATTGTAATACTATGTTATTAATACTGTGTTTGATTTTATGATTAAGGTTAAGGTCTTTGAGGTATAAGGGGTTAGTTTTTAAAACACTGGAATTAACAACTTGATAGAATATTTTAAATATTTAGGCATTTTGAATAGGTATAAATACTTAATGTTTATTTCTATTAGTTTATATATAGATTATATAAAAGATAGATGTTTAGTGATGTAAATTACTAGCTTGAGATGGTATGCTGTATGATGTTGGATTAATAATATGTTTTTTATTTTATTTTATTTTATTTTATTTTATTATTTTATTATTTTATTTTATTTTATTTTATTTTATTTTATATTATTATTATTATTATTATTATTATTATTATTATTATTATTATTATTATTATTATTATTATTATTATTATTATTATTATTATTATTATTATTATTATTATTATTATTATTATTATTATTATTATTTTGACTATGTTCTAAACAGTTTTGAATAATTCGGAGTTAAAGACTTAAAAATGTGGAAATTCAGAATTTCTTTTAACTTAATTTAAATTTATTTTATTGAATATTATGCCCTGTACTTTCTCTGGGAAGTCCGGGGGGTGGGGGGGAGAGGGGGGGAGGGTAAGGGGGGGGATGGGGTTAGTGGGGAAGGGGGGAGAAAAGAGAAAAATGTTTGTACTTTGTACTTATAAAACTTTTTGAATAAAAAAAGACCTTGACTGTATCTGAATGGTCAAACAAGTGGCAACTTCAAATCTCAATCAACAAATGCTCAGTTTTACACATTGGCAAAAATAATCAGAACACAAAATACAATCTAGATAATCATGGCCTTGTTGATGATCCTCACTCAGTAAAGGACCTTAGAGTACTCATCTCTAATGATCTAAGTGCCAGAGCCCACTGTAACAACATAGCTAAGAAGGCATTAAGAGTGGTTAACCTAATCTTGCGTAGCTTCTTTTCTGGTAACATTGTACTCTTAACCAGAGCATAAAAAACATTTGCTAGACCAATTCTTGAATACAGCTCATCTGTCTGGAACCCACACTACATATCAGACATTAACACAATTGAGAAAGTCCAGAGATATTTCACAAGACTATTACATTCCTCTGTTCGCAACAGAATACCTTATGAATCCAGACTTGAAATTTTGGGACTTGAAAATTTAGAACTACACCGCCTTCGATCTGACCTAATTGTAGCTCACAAAATTATCTGCCACAATGTCCTACCTGTAAATGACTACTTCAGCTTCAACCGCAACAATACACGAGTTCACAATAGATACAAACTTAATGTTAACCGCTCCAAACTTGATTGCAAAAAAATCAGCTTCAACAACAGAGTGGTCAATGCCTGGAATACATTACCTGACTCAATTGTTTCTTCCCCAAACCCCAAAAACTTTAACCTTAGATTATCTACCATCGACCTCACCCCATTCCTAAGAGGTCTGTAAGGGGCATGCATAAGTGCACAATCGTGCCTACTGTTCCTGTCCAATTGCACCCATATATTCATACTTCTTGTACTCATAATCATGCTTGTACTATTATATACTGTATACTGTATATACAATCATGTTTATACTTTGTTTATACTTTGCTTGTAATCATATATGCTTGACAAATAAAAATAATAAATAAATAAATAATAAAGGAATGTGTTAAACAGAATGGGGATGATCCCATAGAATGGAAAAGTTGTTGGTATGGGGGGGGGAGGGAGAGGGAGAGAAAGAGAGAGACAGAGAGAGAGAGAGAGAGAGAGAGAGAGAGAGAGAGAGAGAGAGAGAGAGAGAGAGAGAGAGAGAGAGATTTACGCCTGGCCAGGATGAAAGATGAGAACTTTGATCTTTTATTTTGTGTGAGAAGACTTAACAAGTTATGTTGATAGTTGATCTATAGAAAACTCATAGAAAGTTATGTATTTCTCTAAGTTCCAAAAATTTGGAGAGAGATTAAAAAAAACTTTTTTTAACATTACCACTCTCCAGGAAGAAATGCATTCACTGCCCCCAACCTTTTCTAACCAGAATGTGTGAGACAAAGATGGAGGAATGAAAGTGTATGTAAAGTATCTGTTATTAGTGCAAAAGTTTGAAAATTTTCTGTCTCTCTCTGTAATTTAATTTAATTTTATTATTTTTTTTGCTAACTCACTGGTTACATAGTATTTGAGATCTTTTCTGAATGAGTTATTTTCTACTCTCCCTTTCTTAAATTAAGAAACATCTGCATTATGTTTGTGGGTGATTGTTTTGGAGATTTTCTTTTCTACACCTTGGTAACATCTGAGTGTGAAAGGGGGGGGGGGCGTTTTTTTCCTGTTCCTTTTTAACCATTTTTTTTTCTGCTTACAACTTTTGCCTGAGAAGGGAGGGGCACAGTGGCATCCGATCTCTTCTTTCCCTCACAAAAAAACAAAACAAAACAAAAGAAAACAACAAAAACCAGTACTACAAGGCATTTTAGTTTCGATTTATCCTAAATAATGCATTGGAGGGCATTCTTGTCAAAGGAATAATCCTATGAAATTTTATTTACAGCATGTGTTTTTGGAACTCCTACTCTGAGTGTTCCATTTGTTTTTATTTATTTTTATTTATTTTATTTTATTTTATTTATTTTGTCAAGCATGTACAGTATAGTAGTTGTTTGTATAAACATAACATTTTATACAAACACAGTGGTGCGCTTATGCACGCCCCTTACAGACCTCTTAGAAATGGGGAGAGGTCTACTGTAGACAGTCTAAGGTTAAAGTTTTGGGGGTTTGGTGACGAAACCACAGAGTCAGGTAGTGCATTCCAGGCATTGATCACTCTGTTGCTGAAGTCGTATTTTCTGCAGTCGAGTTTGGAGCGGTTTACATTAAGTTTGAATCTATTATGTGCTCGCGTTGCGGTTGAAGCTGAAGTAATAATTGACAGGAAGGACTTTTTGATATATGATTTTATGAACTTTTCCTTTTTCTTGGAGTCAAGGAGGGGGAGGGAAACCTTTATAGAGAACCTATTTGGTTTCATGTTTACGGACTCAGGCTACAAAGCTGGAGAACTGTGAATTCAAATCCTGCTTTGGCCATGAGGGCCGGCTGGGTGATTTGGGGCTGGTTATTTTTTTCCCCTCAGCCCTAGGAGAGAGGCATTGGGAAACCATGTCTGTATCTGTTGTCAAAGAAAAGATGTTGGCCCCACCTAGGCAGTTGTTTGCAACATGATTTTCCTAGCATAGGTTACAACAGGGGAGAAGCCCCAAATTTAATTTTACAGGAAAATGTTATGGCAATTTTCCTCCTGTTTTCTGCTTTGAAGGCTGTTCTAGTCCCCTAAAAGCAAAGGTTGTGTATGGGGAAAGGGAGAGGCAATCTTTTGTCTTCCTAGCTATCCTCTTTTCTTGCTATGCTGCCCCCAAGAGTGATTTGTATATCATCTGCCTGAGACAACGGGCATTCCAGACATGGCTCACTGCTGGTCAGTGAAGCCTGTGTGCTTTATCTCTTAAAATACTGAACTGTGTCAAGTTTCTTCAGTTACATTTTTCCCTTTAACATGGTATCTCATCAGGGTGAAAGGGGGGAGGAGAAAATAAACTTTGACAATCTTTGATAGAGCCTCCATGGACAAGTATAGTCTATCTAACACAGAACAAATTATTTCTTTTTCTTTCTTTCTTTCTTCAACCTTTAGCTGTGGAAGCAATCCAGAAAATGATGAATACATTCTCATTTAGCTTCCCAACTTTGTAGGACCTTATTCTGGCCATTATCAAGAATTTGGAAAGTATTACCATATTTTTCGGAGTATAAGACGCACCGAAGTATAAGACGCACCTTAGTTTTGGGGGAGGAAAACAAGGAAAAAAGGCCTCTGCCTCCAAGCAATTTGCCAAACAGCAAACAGCACAAATAATATACACTGTTTGCTGTGTATTTCTGTGCATTTGTGCCTGACCCATAGAAATAGCAAAGAATTGGAGAAATGTACATTATGGCAGAAAGTTTTCTTAAATGTAGTCACACTAACTCTTCCCAATTATTTAAATAGATCTACTCCAAGGTAACTAAACTCTAATACTAAACAGGACACTGTTACATTTCATACTATACTTGTACAGAGCTGTTAAAATTAATTAAAATTTCTTTTTTATTATTATTATTATTTTAATATTTTTTATTATTTTTCAACTTTAAACATCACAATATCATAACAGAGATCTACACCTATTCACATCTATTATTTTGCTTATACAAAGCTTATACACAGTTTCCACATATTTACAATCTTACATCTTCTTTTTCATGTAGTCTTGTTTCTTAATCCTTTATCTTTCCTGACCCATTCATACCATTTTGACCATACTTCGTAGTAGTCCGAATTATTTTGATTTTTAAGTTCAATAGTCAGTCTGTCCATCTCTGCACATTTGTAAATTTTATCCAATAATATATTGTCCGGGGGTATTTGGCTGTTCTTCCAATTTTGTGCATACGCAATTCTTGCCGCTGTAATAATATGTAGCATCAGATATTGTATGTTCCTGGGATGTTGCTTTTTTATGATTCCTAATAAAAAGAGTTCCGGGGTGTGTTCCACTGTTCTTCCTGTAATGTCACTTAGCCATTTATGTACATTATTCCAGTAGCGTCTCGCTTTGGGACACGTCCACCACATATGAAAGAAGGTACCTACGTCTTTTTTATATTTCCAACAAGCCGAATTCGAATTTGGGTATATTTTCGCCAATCTTGCTGGGGCCAAATGCCACCTATAAAACATTTTATAATAATTTTCCTTGTACGCTGTCGATTTTGTTATTTTGCAATTTATGTTCCAAGTCCTCTCCCAGTCAGCCAAAAGTATATTGTGACCTACGTTTTTAGCCCATGCTATCATCAGACCTTTAACTATGTCTTCAAATTTGTCGAATTCCAATAAGTAATTATATAATTTTGATATCAATTTTTCTTCTGGTCCTATTAATATTTTATCCAATTTTTGCGTTTCTGTATCTATACCAATTCCTTCCGTATCTTTTTTGTATCTCGAATTCAGTTGTAAGTAGTGCCACCAATCAATTTCTATGTTTTCCTTAGCCAATTGTTCTCTGCTTTTTAATTTTCCAAATGTGTCCAAAATGTCTTTATACTTAATTACTTTTGTCAAATTCATTAAATTTGGGTAGGTCATAGCTTCAATGGTGGAAAGCCAATTAGGTATTTTTAGATAGTGTTTCTTTTTAATTTCAGACCATATTTTCAATAGGGAATTTCTAATTAAATGATTATTGAAGCTTTGATGTTGCTTATTTCTATCATTCCATAAGTACGCATGCCATCCCAACTGCAAGTCGTGTCCTTCCAATAATAATGTTCGTTTGTTTGTCAGATTGATCCATTCTTTTACCCATGTTAGGGATGCTGCTTTGTAATAAAGTTTCCAATCAGGTAGTCCGAGGCCACCTCTGCTCTTGTTGTCTTATAAGTTTATTAATTTAATTCTTGTTTTTTTATTTTGCCAAATAAATTTAGAGGTGATTTTATTCAATTCGGTGAAAAATTTCATCTCTAATTTAACGGGGGCTGTTTGAAATAAATATAAAAATTTTGGTAATGTGCTCATTTTGACTGCCGTTATACGTCCCAATAAAGATAGTTGTAATTTCCCCCATTTTTCTAATTCCAATCTCGTTTGATGTATTAGTTTCTCATAATTGTCCTTTTTTATTGATGAGCACCTGTTTGTTAATATTATACCCAAATATTTAATTTTTGTTGTTGTTTGCAGGCCTAGTTTCTTTTTCCAATTTGTCAATTTGTTGTATTGTCATATTTTTAGTTAAAAATTTGGTTTTTTGTTTATTAATTTTTAATCCTGCCGATTCATCGTATTCTTCAATATCTCTAAGCAATTTGTGTCCAGATTCTAATGGTTCTTCCAAAAAGAATACTAGATCATCGGCGAATGCCTGCAATTTATATTCCTCACCTCTCACCTTGACTCCTTTAATCTCCGGATTATTTCAAATTGTATTAAGCAGTATTTCCAGTGTCAAAATAAAGAGCAGAGGTGACATCGGACATCCCTGACGTACTCCTTTAAATATCCCAAATGATTTGGTCATTCCACCATTTATAATTATTTTGGCTGACTGGGAGGTATAAATTGTCCCTAATATCTTTTCAAATTTATCGCCGAATTTCATTTTTTTAATCAATCCTATCATATACCGTATTTTTCGGAGTATAAGACGCACCGGAGTATAAGACGCACCTTGATTTTTGGGGAGCAAAACAAGAAAAAAACAATTCTGCCTCTGCCTACCAGCATCAGGATCAGCTACATCCTCACTTCCACTCAGATTTTGATAAGGAGCAGTACAGATCTTTTTATCCATTTAAAACAAACCCTATCACCATATGGGCATTTAACTGGAGTGGGTAGGGTGGCATTAAGGACAAACCAACTTGCAAAAGAGCAATATGTCATTATTGATAAATTATAAATAAGGATAACAGCCCTATGCTAATTTGTTAAAATAGGCTCATTCAACAAAGTGAGGATTTATTCCTCAGGATTTACTTGCATGTTTCTAGAATGGAATTTCATCACTAGGTCCATCCATAATGAATGATTAAGTGGTTTCCTCTTTTGATTTCTTCTAAGTGCCATAGAGAATGGACAAGGGTGCGAATAGGGGCAAGACCAGAGCAAAGCTTAACTTTTGAAATGGGGGGGGGGGCTGGGAATTACCTGCCCTCCAATGATGGAATGGGATACACAAAGGGGAAATCAAATTGGGCAGCCAAGAACAGGCTGTCCTGAAGTAATAAAGGCAACATAAGCAGATCAGAGCTACAGGTGAGACCCCACCGTGTCTGCTCTCCGCTTCCTGCCAGGAAAGGAATATGCATAGGTGATTCCTCCTTGGACATGTAAAAATGCCCAACCAAAGCACACCCCTCCCCTCCCCTCCCTCTGTGCTGGCAGAGCAACTCACCTCATCCTGATTGAGTGTTTATCGCTCCGGCTTGGTTGCCATAAGAACGGTTTAGTGAGGGGTAGTTTCCAACAAGCCTCCTCTCAGATTTTTGGCATGCCCGGTCTTTCTTTTTCTTATTCTTTTTCTTAGAAACGTGTTTAATCAATATAATTATTGATTGTATTGATTAAATTATATTGATTATACTGGGGGAGATCATCCGCAGACATGGGGTGTGTTTTCATCAGTATGCTGATGACACCCAGCTGTACATCACCACCCCGTCTGACTTCAGAGAGGCAGTTGATGTAATGTGCCGGTGCCTGGACGACGTTAGGATCTGGATGGGGAGGAACAGACTCAGGCTTAATCCCGACAAGACTGAGTGGCTTTGGATATTGCCTCCTAAGGACTATGACAACTGTCCCTCCTTGGCTTTCGAGGGAGCGAAACTGACCCCCTCGGATCAGGTCCGCAACTTGGGGGTCCTCCTAGATCCACAGCTAAAATTGGATCATCATCTTTCTGCTGTGGCTAGGGGGGGCTTTGCACAGGTTCGCCTGGTGCACCAGTTGCGGCCATACTTGGAGAAGGAGGCTCTACTCACGGTCACTCATGCCCTTGTCACCTCCCGCTTGGACTACTGCAACGCGCTCTACATGGGGCTACCCTTGAAGAGTATCCGGAGACTTCAGTTGGTGCAAAATGCGGCTGCGCGTGCTGTGGTGGGTGTGCCTAGGTACACCCACGTGACACCTATACTCCGCCAGCTGCATTGGTTGCCCATCGGTCTCTGGGTCCAATTCAAGGTGTTGATCACCATCTTTAAAGCCCTTCATGGCTTAGGACCAGGCTATCTCCGGGACTGCATTCTGCCTCACACTTCCCTTTGACCGGTTAGGGCCCACAGAGTTGGCCTCCTCCAGGTCCCGTCGGCCAAGCAATGCCGGCTGGCGGGCCCTAGGGGGAGAGCCTTCTCTGTGGCGGGCCCCGTGCTCTGGAACCAACTTCCCCCAGAGACCCGAACTATCCCCACTCTGCTGGCCTTCCGAAAAGCCGTTAAGACATGGCTTTTCCTGCAGGCTGGGGGTAGAGCCTAATCCACTCGAGCTCACCCCCAAGTATATATGGTTGTTGTATGGTTGTTGGATGGTTTTAATATTGTGTTTTTTAATTTTTATATTTGTTTTTAATGTAATATTTATAGTTGGTTATTCTTGTATTTTCTCTGCTGTACGCCGCCCTGAGTCCCTCGGGAGTTGGGCGGCATATAAGAAAACCAAAATAAATAAATAAATAAAGAGGAAACAACTCATACAAAAAAAGGGAGACTCAAGCAATGGGATTATGGTTTTCGATCCCGTCTGCAAAGAGGATCGAGGACTTTATAAAAAAATCTCCTCTCTGCCCTCGGAAAAGCAGAGACGGGTCCGTGGGAAGCAGGAGGGAGGAAGAGGGTCTCTACCCTTTGTTGGCAAAGCTCCTCAGAAAAACCATCCTTGAGATTAATGCCCGATATTGTTTTTGGAAGGGATATTCAAGCGCTCTCCATCTGCTTTCCATCCTGGGCAGCACGTTAAGCTAGAAAAATAAGGGACAGGCTTATGAAGCCAGATTTACTTGCAACACAATTGCTTGGGGGGGGTCTGGGGGGGTCTTTCCCGCAGACGGGATCCTTCGCTGGAAGAGACCAGCCAACGCCTCCCTTGTGGTGGAGGTCCCAGAATGGATGGGAGACAAACTTGAATGGGAATCGTCTTCAGCCGGGGTGGGTGGCGTTTATCTTTGCACGTGTCTAACGAAAGCCTGCACCAGCTGGAAGAGGGGCTCCTGGCTTTCTGGCCCCAGCTTGGAGGAGGGTTTTCCCTGGGGAGAGGGCAGAAGGCCCCCAGCAGGTGAGGAAGGACCACAGCGATGGAAATAGCGAGACAGGCTGGAGAGCAGCGTGCTCAGCTCTGAGCTGAGAGCTCCTGCGCTGTTTATCTCGCGGGTGCACCGCCACATTCCCTATTTTCAATTATCGTCTCGCTTCGCTTTTCCTCAGATAAAGTTCCCTGTACCACGCATTGTGTCCCAGGCACAATAAACTGTCCGAGCCTCTGCTCCGCACTTTTTCGATCGCAATGCCCTTCTGGCCAGCGGAGGATCCAAGCGGCTTCTCTTCCTGCGGGGCTGAGCGGGGACTGAGGACTCCTGCGGGGTTGTTAGGGCCCCCCATTTAATTCCAGTTAACCTCCGAAGGGTGGGGGCCGGCGGGTGGGTAGGGCTACATTCGATGTATAAGACGCACCCAAGTTTTCACCCTCTTTTGGGGGGTAAAAAGGTGCGTCTTATACTCCGAAAAATAAGGTATTGCCAATTTACGTTGTCGAACGCTTTCTGCGCATCCAGAAAAACAAGCACTGCTTGCTTCTCTGGATGCGCTTCGTAATATTCTATTATGTTTAGTACTATTCTTGTATTATTTTTTATCTGCCGCATTGGTAAAAATCCATTTTGATCCGAATGTATAATTTTGTTTAAGATTTTTTTAGTTCTTTCCGCCATAATTGTCATAAAAAATTTATAATCTGCATTCAACAACGAAATTGGCCTATAGTTTTGTATTTTATTTGTCTCGGTACCTTCTTTCATAATCATTGTGATGTACGTCTCCCTCCACGAGTTTGGTATCTTAGCATTCAAAAGTGCATCATTGTATATATCTAATAATAAATTCTCTATTACTTCCCCTACATTCTTGTAATATTCTCCGGGGAACCCATCTGGTCCTGGTGATTTATTGTTTTTTTGTTTTTTGATTGCATTTTGTATTTCTTGTAGTGTGATTTCTTTATTTAATATCTCCTTATCTGCTTCTTCTATTTGTGGTATTTTTCTATTGTTTAAATAACTATCTATTTTATTTGGTTCTATTACATCCTGTTTGTATAGTTCCGTGTAATATTCTATGGCGATCTCCTTTATTTTTTCCTCTGTATCCTGTATTTCCCCTGTTTAATTTAATTTAATTTAATAAACGTTCTTATAATAAATGTTCTGTTGTGTCTATTAGTTGATGGATTATTCTATTATGTTTTTCTTTTTTGATTTTATGAGCCAACCACCTGCCCGGCTTGTTTGCATTTTCAAAAAATGTTTGCCGTACAAATTTGATGTCCTTGGCATATTCTTGTTGTTGTATTAAATTTAGTTCATGTCTAGTATCTATTAATAATTTATATATTTTATCGCCATTTGGGTTTTTTTGAAGTTCATATTCTAATTGTTTAATATCTTCTAATTTTTTGTTGTAGTTTTGCCATTTCTCTTTTTTTTTTTTTTTGGTGGTATAGGATATTGTAATCCCTCTTATATACGCTTTTAGTGTGTCCCAAAGATTTTGTATAGTGGTTGGTTGCTTCCTGTTTTCCTCTAAGAATATATTTATTTCCTTTGTTATTGTTTGTATATATTCCTCTTCTTGTAATAATTTAGTGTTCAAAGTCCATCTCCTTATTCCTTTTCCCCCCCTCTCCATGTCATAATCAGGGGATTGTGGTCTGCCCAAATATTTGGGGCTATTTCAACTGATTTTATATTTTTACATAGTTCCTTACTTATCCATGCCATATCAATCCTTGAGCAGGATTGATGTGGGATGGAATAAAATGTGTATTGTTTACTTTTGGGGTGTAGAGATCGCCATATATCCATCATATTTAATTCATCTGTCATATCATTAAATGTATTTGGTAATGTGGTTTTCCTCACTTGTTTCCCTTTCCTGGTTGTATAGTCTTTTTGGGGGTCAATTATTCCATTATAGTCTCCTACTAAACATATTTTATTATAATTTATTGTTAGAATTTTCTTATGTATCTGTTTATAGAATTCTTTTTGTTTTTTGTTGGGTGCATAGATGTTGACTAATAGTATTTTTTCTCCTCCTATATCTATTTCAATCATTATATATCTTCCTTTGGGGTCTACACTTATTTCTTTAGATTTAATTTCTTTTTGTACATATATTACCACTCCTTTTTTCTTTTTTTCCTTCTCCAACGATGCATATAGTTCACCTAATTTTTTATTTTCTAAGTATTTTTTATCTGTTTGTGTTATGTGGACTTCTTGTAAGCATATTATTTCTGCTTTCAGTTTAATTAGTTTTGAAAATATTTTTCTTCTTTTCCCTGCATTGTTCAATCCTTTGATGTTCAGTGATATAAGTTTAGTTTCTTTTTGCATTACCTATGAGTTTGTAGCTCTTTATTTATTTGCCTTCGCTGCTGTTCGGGTCCTAGTTTTAACTCTCTCTGTATTTGGGTTAGCTTCTTCTGGTCCCTTGGTTCCCTTCCTTTCCTCCTCTCTCTCCTCCTGTCCCTCCTCCTGACTTACTGTCTCTGACTTTTCCCCGCTTTCTGTTTCTTCATCCAATCCTACCAATTGATCATACATCTCCTGGGCCCTTTCCATTGTGTCTACTTTAACCTTCCTTCCCTCCAATGAAATTATCATCCCCACCGGGATGATCCATCTGAACATAATGTTTTTTTTATTTAACACAGTCGCCAGGGATTTGTAGTCTCTTCTTAATTCCATAACTCAACTTGGAACCTGCTGTAGAATGTTTATCTCCTTCTCTCTAAATATCAATGTTTCCCCTCTTGTGGCCGCATAAATGTCATCTCTTATTCTTCTTCTTGCAAACCGGATATGTACTTCTCTGGGGAGATGGTGGCGCTTGGCATAATTTGTTTGTATTCTGAATATTTCATCTATTTCTTTAATAATGTCATTTTTGTCTTGTTGAAGGATCTCTGCAATCAGCCACGCCATTTCTTCTCCTAAGTTGTCATCCTTGGTTTCTGGAATATTCTGAAATCTTAAGAAATAGGAGGATCGATCCATTTCCAGATGGATCAATGATGTTTCTAACTCCTTGTTGTTTTCTATCATTTTCTGGTCTACTCTCTCTATCTTTTTTTCATTTTGTTCGGTTCTTGTCTCAACTACACTGATACGTTGATCATGTTTTTGTATAGCCATTTGTATGGTCTCCATTCTATTATCTAGCTTTGCGATGTCTGATTTTAATTCTGTGTGGTTTTGTGTAATTATTTCTTGTAGTTTAAGCATCGCAGTATTCAGTGTAGTGGTCACAGTTTGCATTACTAACAAGCTCACCTTCTCAGGTACCAACATATCATCAATTTGTCTCTGACTTGCAGGTGAGGCTACCCCTGCCGTTGTAGTAGGTATTATCTTCTTTGCCCCTTTCACTGTTGTGGTTGTAATATTACTAGTCATCTCTTTCAATATTTGATTTTGCTGTTCTAATATCTTATATATTCTATTCCAAATTACCATATAGCACCTTGGTTCTTTTAACTTTTGTTGTTCTTATAATGTTTACCTAACACGTAGTCAATATAAAGGGACTGTTATAAGGTAATAAAGGAGAGTATACTAAATTGCTTAACAAATATATATGGTTCAAATACTTACTATATAGAGTCTTTAAATAATCTTAATAAATAAATATATATATATATATATATATATATATATATATATATATATATATACACATATATATATATGTGTGTGTGTGTGTGTGTGTGTGTGTGTGTGTGTGTGTGTGTTAAATATATAGGCAATTCAATCTATATTATACTCAAAAAAGAAAAAAAATTAATAAAGTATAGCTTATAGTTCTGTTCACAATATTTCTTCCAAATATATAATAGTCAATTTCTTATTTAAAGTTTTTTTAAGTTTTCTAAATCTTAAACTCTATTTCTTATAAATATATCTATCTATATTTCACCAGAAATCCATTAACAATGAGAATCTACAATCTAAGCAATAATCAGTACATATAGAGTAAAAGTAATAAATATTAAAATGAAATTATGTCTTAATCAACAGGTAAAGAAATGAAGCAATCGATCGATGTAGATGAAGGAAAAAGATTGTAATTCTTGTCCGCCACGCTGACTCCGTTCAGCTCTCCACACTTGTATCTCTTTCCAATTCTCTCAGTTCCTGAGCTTCTATTTCTCCTCACGTCTTTGTGGCTGGATCTCCTTCGCGACTATGCTCCCGTGATCTTACGAAGCTCAATTTTCAACGAACTAAGGTGCGATCTGCTCCAATCTTTGCTTCCTTGTCTTATGTGGTTCGCCGTGGCTTCGGGCCCACCATGATTTTAAGGACAGGGCGAGCGCTTTTGCTCCAGATAGAAGAGGTGCCCTTCGCCCCAGCGGGCGAACGCCTTCACCTCGCTGTTGCCTGAGCTATCCCTCTTTCTCCGCACAGTCCTTCAAACCGTTTGCGCCTCGAAGGGTCTCCAAAAAGAAAAGAAAAAGGCAGCCTCAGAGGACGGAGATCGTCCCTGTACAGCTGTCTCGCCCCGCGTCACCACCGGAAGTCCAAATTAAAATTTCTGGAAGTATACATTATTCTCTATTATTTAAAAGAAGATACAATAGCACTGGGCCTCTTCAGAGCAAGCATTTATTTTAAAAAGCTTCTTTATTTTGTTAAGTTGTCTAGATTTACAGGGATCTCCAACCTTGGCAACTTTAAGACTTGTGGATTTCAACTCCCAGAATTCCACAGCCAGCAAAGCTAACAAAGCTGGCTGTTGAATTCTGGGAGTTGAAGTCCACAAATCTTAAAGTTGCCAAGGTTGGAGACCCCTGGCTCTAGAACAATAATAAAGCAGTCTTTAAAAAATAAGTCTAATAATTTGAACATTCTACAGACATTTATAGTTATTCACTTACCCCCTTCCATCCAGTTCAGCAAAAAATAAAAATCTGTGTGTCTCTCCCAGCTATTTGCCTCTTTGCAGTTAGTTTCACTTTCATTTTCCCACGTGGCAAACCTAATCAGCTGTAGGTCGGGAAGTGCTAGTGACTTGCTTGGCTTTACAGGCTCTTCTCTCTTTGCTGCAAACAGGTAAATTGCTGGAAGACAGAGGCCAAAGGGTGGGGGTGGCTGGCTGGCTGGGGCTGCATTTGGTGTATAAGACTCACCCAAGTTTTCACCCTCTTTTGGGGGGTAAAAAGGTGCATCTTATACTCCGAAAAATACAGTAAATGCTTTTGCTTAATATTTAATATTTTAAATATTAAGTAATGGTGGGTCCCAGTCTTGCCTTTGGCTATAAGTGGCTGCATATAGTCCTATCACAGTATGGGAGCATGCTCTGTAGTTATGCTGATATGTCAGAGTGCCACAGTGTGACTATTTTGAGACAACCCAGAAGCAAAATAGTCACACTGTGTGCACTCTGACAGGTTATGGGCCCAGTCCAGAGAGAAGGCCATAGTGACTAGAGAAACCAGAGAGAAGAGAAACCCAGTGGGAGCTTGCACCAGATCCAGAAGGGCTGTGCATCATGGTTTGTTAGTGGTTAGTGCTTGTAACGGAAACAAGCAACATGGCTTCCGTCGGCATAATGGGAGGTAGTTTCGTGGTGTCTCGGCTGAATGAGACAAGGAGACTGTACAAGCATAACTGAAGCCAGGGGAGAGCATGTCCACACATCTGCAGGCTATGAGAAAGACATTCCTAGAATTAGAGGAAAGACGTTTACTGAGGCACACAAGGTATATGTGGTGCTCAGTTCGTTGGACGCTTCATGGGAGTCCATGCAAGAGAGGGACTTAACCATGACATATTTGACTTGCCAATTGTTGGAGGAAGAACAGAAACGCCTGGAGAGGCGACTAGGAAAGGGAGGAGATAATGCTCAGCACAGGCCAACAACTGCAACATCCCAGGATGCCAGCAGAGCAGCTGAGACTGTTTACACAGTAAAGCGGTGCTACACGTGTGGTACTACAGAGCATTTCCAGAGATGCTGCCCTGAGAGGAGAAACAGAGGAGCAGCAAGACAAGGGCATAGGGCTACTCAACACATGAGGAGTGGTTCTCCATCGTCATTTTCCCTGGCAGCAACAGCATTTGAAAACACCAGGAACACTTGGGTGTTGGACAGTGAGGTGAGTCAGCATATTGCTAATAATCCACAAACATTTTCTGGCTTGAGACCAGCTAAGCAAACATTTGTTAGTTTGGCTAATGGTCAATGATCTGCTGTTAAAGGTAAAGGTAAAGTCTATGTACCTGAGATAGGAGAAACTTTAGACAATGTCTTATATGTACCTGACCTAGATCATAATCTGTTGAGTATTTCCAGGTTAGACAGTCAAGGGTATGAAATACTGTTTGCAGGAGGACAGTACTCCATCAGGAAAGGTGGAAGAATTTGTGCACGAGGGGTTAAGGATGGTCTGTACATTCTAGGAAGGCAGGAGAATGGTTGTGCACAAACACTTATGAACACTCCCACACATGACAATTATGTACATTTATGGCACAGGAAATTGGGGCATGTGAGTTGCAGAGTACTGCAGAAGATGCCAGACCTAGCTGAGGGGTGTAAGCCAAAGCCAAAACCAAAGCCGTGCAAGATATACTTAGATTGTGCTGTTTGTAAGGAGGCAAAATCCAGGGTGTATCCTGTGAGTAGGAAAAACTCAAGGCAAACAAACAGAGTTATACCTAGGAGTCCTGAAAGGTGTAATAAAGGTATAGCAATAGCAATAGCAATAGCACTTAGACTTATAGACCGCTTCATAGTGCTTTACAGCCCTCTCTAAGCGGTTTACAGAGTTCAGCATATTGCCCCCAACAATCTGGGTCCTCATTTTACCGACCTCAGAAGGATGGAAGGCTGAGTCAACCTTGAGCCAGAGAGATTTGAACAGCTGAACTGCTGAACTAGCAGTAGCCTGCAGTGCTGCATTTAACCACTGCACCATCTCGGCTCTATACCTCCTGAGTGGTTCACTGCAAGTGGGGTTAGAGTAGGTAGTATTCGTAATGAACCCCATAAGTACCAAGAGATATGGTCATGGTCATTGCCTAAGGAAAAACAAGATAAATGGAGGAAGTTAAAGAGAATGTCAGGCAGACAGAGAAACCAAACTAAGGAAACTGAACTAGTGAAAAGAGAAAGTGAAGGTATTCAACCAAGAGATGGTAAGCAGGATGTAATGGAAAGTAATGAGACAGAGTGTACAGAGTCATTAAGAAATGAAATTAGGAGTAATTCCAGCAGTAGTAGTAGTAATGGTACTAGTAGTGTTTGTAGCAGTGAGAGTAGAAACCAAAGCAGGAGGCGTGGATATAATAGAGATAAAAAGCATCATGAATATGTTAAAGCATTCAGCTGTTCAGCTTTAAACTGGAGGAGTGTCCGGGTAATGATGATTTAATAGCTGATCAGCTGCTGTAATGTTGTAATGCTATAATACTGAAATGATGATGCAATGAGAATGAGTCAGCAGCAATGTTCCCCCTAAGCTGCGCGGCTGCGCGGCCGCGTACGTGAAAAGAAAACCCCGCGCACCAGTTTCCAACAGCGGCACAGTGATTTAGAGGGGACATTGGCCTTAACACATGTGGAAAGGATCAGGTCGAGAAAACGCGTCCTGAGCCGAAATAGCGCCCTCTAGCTCTATGCAAATGTAAATCCGGCAGTTTTTCAAACGTGCTGAGGAAGTTTGTCCTGTTTTTTTGTGTGTGGGGGGAGCTCGATAAAAATGGTGGAGTCAACCACAGGCGGCGCAGCGCCCCTGCCCGACTCCTGCCATGCCTGCCACCAGCCAAGCCGAGCCGGGGAAGGAGCAGCGGGCGGGCAGGTCGCCGCCCAGCCAGCAAATGCTGCCCCATGTGCCTGAGTCGGCTCCCAGCATTCCTTGTGCAGAGCCCCGCCGCCCCAGAAAAGCAGCTGCAGAGGGAAGGGCAAGAGCTCTCCCGGATTTCCCTTGTGCGCCCCATCTCTTTTTTCTCTGCTTTTGCCGCTGCTGCTGCTTCCACAAGCGCACACGCGCCAGGCCGCTGGCCAGCTCTCTCGCCTGCCTGCCTGAACCACGGTTGCCGCAAGGAGAGCGAGATCCGAAAGGCAGGCGGACCTGGCCGTAGCCTTCCCTTCCTCCTCCATCTGCACCAGGTGCTCACCAGAGCCTTTCGGATTTCGCTCTCCTTGTGGCAATCACGGTGCAGGCAGGCAGGCAGGCGAGCTGGCCAGCGGCCTGGCGTGCGTGTACTTGTGGAAGCAGCAGCAGCGGTGAAAGCAGAGGAGAAGAAGATGGGGTGTGCAAGGGAAGCCCGGGAGGAGAGCTCTTGCCCTTCCCCCTGCAGCTGTCGCTGCTTTTCTGGGGCGGCGGGGCTGCGCACGAGGAACGCCGGGAGCCAGCTCAGGTGCACAGGGCAGTAGAAGTAGAAGTAAGCGATTATCATTTAACGCTTTGCCACCCCCAACGGTGGAATCCAGAAATAGGTCTGGGTAGAAACAGCAACTGGATCAGCTGCAGTTCTGAGCGCCAGGATGGGAACGGTGGATTGTCACTGCCATCTCGCGGCACCCGAATGTCAAAGGGTAAGTGGGTTTGGATGAAAGGAGGAAAAAATACCAAAATCCTTACTGAAAGCTCTTATTTAGTCACCTTAAACCTTTTGAAAAGGATTGGGAGCTTTCTTCATCTGGAAATATTGTTATTTAAGGATTAGGAAGGATTTAGGTTACTGTTTGATATGGCAATGTCTGCCCGAACTTGCTGTGTGACATTTATTTATTTATTCAATTTCTATACCCTCCCATCTCAGTCAATGACTCTGGGCAGCTTGCAATTCAAACGAAAATGATTATTAGGTGAATCTGAAAATATTCAGCCTGGACTTGTGGACAGCTTGAGGAAGTGGGATAAAATAGTTGGCATAATTCCTCCCTGCTCAGTCATACTTGCCATCATTGACAAGAGTATTGTTGATTGCATAATAAGCACCAAACAAGCTTCATATTGGACCCATTTCAATTAGGCATTCAGCCAGGGGATGATATTGCGATTTCTTTGAATACTTCCATGGATCACTTAAACCAGAAATTGATGGGGTGAATAAGCCCTATTATTTTTCTTCGTCATCTTGGAAATTTTCAATACTATCTAGTATCCTTATAGACTTATTTAGTGAGATTGGACTTTCGCAGCTGTATTTCACAAGGGTTCTGGTCCTACTTGTCAGCTTGCATCCAGACTCTAATTTAGTTCTGGATGCTATTTGGAACCCTGACACCTACAGTATTCCCTTTTCTCCCTGGGTTGCTCTCCATCTGAAATTGCTTAGGGAAATCTTCCAGATTCCTCAACATGCCTCCAGCTCTATTACGCCTTACCATCCAACACCAAAGATGTAGTTGGCGACTTTATATATTATCGTTATATATTTTATAATGGTCTAGATAAAGAATAATAAATTAAATCCACTCAAAATGGAGAGTTTTGCTAAAAGACAAACTGAATTCAGGAACTGAGGTTGAACCCCTTTTGAAGAGCACTACATTCCTCCCGAAGGAGCAGATTGCCATATAGAACATCCATTAAAATGCATTTCCTTTACCAAATTCTTAACAGTTAAGTGTGTTAATATTAATTTTACCATTGATTTCTAATAATTGGTTTAATTATTTTTCTTTGTTTTTTTTTAAATGTGTTGGCTGCCTTAGTATTGCCAGGACAAGGTATAAATCATGCAATAAATCATGCACCTATTGATTGGAATACATATATTTTGGGGGGGGTACTTGCAGGTGAGTATTTCCACACAGGTCTTTTCAATAGTCCCAGACCTGCTTCTCTGTCTGCCTTTTTTCCCCCTATATATTTATCTATTTACCTATTTATTTATTTATTCATTTATATGCCTGCCTAACTCAGAACATATGACTCTAAGCAGCATACAAGTGGTGAAAAATGTGCCAGAAAAAAAAAGTTAAACAGTTAAAAACAGCCCAACAGGTTGCCTGGTTTGCTGGTTTTCACCGTCCCAGGCTTCAGTGAGGCCTTTGCGCATGCACGGGGGTGGTGGTGGTTGTGCACATGCGCAGGGAGCAGCGTGGGGGGGGTTGTGCGCATGCGTGGGGGGAGGGCATGGGTGAGGCGCTCAGGCAATAAAATGTGCCGCTCAAAAACTATCCTTTTCCGCACACACTGAAAAAAAATTAGAGGGAACATTGGTCAGCAGGGTTATTTAACACATCACTTTAGGAGGCTGTATATATGAGAGAGACCCTGTCAGGGTGTTCTCTCTCTGCATGTGTGCTTCTGTGCTATAGTTGATGATTGATTGCCTGACTGCCTAGTACGTGTATGTATATATTCCTTGTATATAAACCACTGTTTGAAAGACAAACCTCTGTTTACTGTATTTTGCTCCTGGATTGTCTCAAAATAGTCACACTGTGCACACTCTGACATGATATGCTGATCTCTCCTGATTTGTCTTACTAAGAAGAGAGGACAAGTCTGCCTATCAGCTTTCACTTATATTGCATGATTATATACTGTAGTATTTTTCGGAGTATAAGACGCACCTTAGTTTTGGGGGAGGAAAATAGGGGAAAAAATCTACCTACCAGGTATTCATCTGGCTAGCGTCCTTAGTCTGTTCAGCTTCAGCACATTATTTTATCCTCTGGTTAGGGCTGAAAAAGCCTTTTTCAGAGGGAGTAGGAATGAAAGCAAGCCTGCAAAGACTTAGAGCAGGAAAACTGCTTCGGAGGGAATAGGAATAAAAAATAAATGCTGCAAGCCAGGAAGATCGTTAGCACCGTGTTAGGGCTGAAAAGCACCGCTTTTTCAGAGGGAGTAGGAATGAAAACAAGCCTGCAAAGACTTAGGGCTGGAAAAAACCTTCTTCGAAGGGAATAGGAAGCTGGGAAGATCGTTAGCACCTCGTTAGGGCTGGAAAAAAAGCTTTGAAAAAGCTACATTCGAAGTATAAGACGCACCCAAATTTTCAGCCTCTTTTAGGGAGGAAAAAGGTGCGTCTTATACTCCGAAAAATACGGGTACTTACACCTATCAAGATTCAAGAGCCAACCATGGCTAGTTAAGTTCAACTAAGTTTGGATTTTTTCCCCCATCCCTAACATTGTGAATTAATCTGTTTGGACTTTGACAATGAACCATTTAAAGGTATTTTATCAACAAGATCATAGGAGTATGTTGAATTGTGGCAACATGAAGGTGGACACTTGGGGTTCTGGTGAGCTGTGGCTTGCACTCACTGTGCCTTTGACTTCTCTGGCACCTGTGGCAAAATGCTGATGTCCAGGTGTCTTATCAGATTCCAAGGCTGGAAACAGCCCAAGTCAATTATGGCATTTATGACTTTTTAAAAGTTTTTTTTAACATCTGATTTGTCTCCTGTCTGACCACGGGTCTTTCAAGCAAGGGAAGCTGCACATCTCACCTAGTGTATCCAGGTGAACCCCCAGGGGAGAAGGTTTGCATAGCCCAAGTGTGGAAGGAAGAACCTGTTTTCCTGCTGGTGGACATAACTGAGAGCTATCACAACAGAACAGTAAATGCTTCATAACATCAATATGGAACCTGAGTGGAAATATTAATCAATGTGTGGTGAGTGCTAATAGAACCCTGGCTTCCTGGAACTAATGACTAGTGATTGTCTTTTGATTCAGTAGATTTTGATAGGAACCTGTGCAGAGAAACTACAGCCACTTTGGGAAGAGTTCTCCACACTACTGAAAACTGTACAACAATGAAGTTGGTTACACTTTTCCTGCTGATCACTACAGATGCTGCACGAACTGATCACCATTTCACCTACAACACGACTGGCATCGTTGGACTGCCATATGACTGATTTTGTCCTAGGCCTGATGCTATATTAGCTTAACAGAACAGTGACATTTGAGTATTGGTTTGTATGTATGTAATTATTTGTATGCTGTCATTTATTGTGTGTATTTCTTGTCGATGTTCCATGTATTTGAAATGTATTTATAGGCTAGCTACACCTTAGAGAACCCCATCTAGTGAACCTCCAGGGAATACTTTTTTTTTTAATTCAAAAAGTTTTATTAGTACAAAGTACAAACATTTTTCTCTTTTCTCCCCCCCTTCCCCCCAAACCCCTCCCCACCCCCCTTACCCTCCCCCCTCTCACCCACCCACCCACCCCAACTTCCCAGAAAAAGCACAGGGTATAGTATTCAGTAAACATAAAATTAAAATATACTAACAGATTATTAATTTCAAAATTTATCTAGTTCTTTAACTCCTTGTTACTCAAAACCTTTTAAACATAATCTAAAAATTAAACATATATCATTATTAGACTATTTGTGTCTTCTTAATCTGATACTTTTTTTGAATATAATCAATCCATCTACTCCATTCCAATATATATCTCTCATTTGAATGGTCTTTGAGATATGATGAGATTTTTGCCATTTCCTCCAGATGTACAACTTTTAATGTCCATTCCTCGATAGTAGGTATATCTTCCTTCTTCCAATACTGTGCCACCAGCAACCTGGCAGCTGTTATTAAATTCAAAACCAATTTAGTCTCTATTACAGTACAATCCGTAATTATTCCCAACAAAAAAACTGTGGTGTAAACTTAATCTTTTTCTTTAAGATTTTTGAATAATCCACCATATTTTTATCCAAAAAGCCTTAATTTTTTTGCAAGTCCACCATATATGAAAATATGTAGCATCTTCACATTCACATCTCCAACATTTAGGTTGTAAATTTGGATACATACGAGCTAGTTTTTTTTATCTAAGTGCCATCTAAAAACCATTTTGTAGAAGTTCTCCCTTAAATTTTGAGCTTGCGTAAATTTTACATTTCTGACCCATATCTTTTCCCATGTTTCCATCATTATAGGTTCTCCAATATTCTGAGCCAATTTTATCATACAATCCTTAACTAGCTCTGTTTCTGATTCTAATTCCACTAAAGCATTATATAATCTCTTTATATGCATTGGACCTTTATTTTTTATTTGAATTATCAAGTTATCATCTTGCTGCAAGATACCAGTTTTTTGATCTTCTTTCCATCTACCCTGCAACTGCCCATACTGAAACCAAGTTCTAATTATTCCTTCTTTTCCTAATTGCTCCATAGATTTTAAATGTAATCTAATTCCTTCTTCATAAAGAAGTTCTTTATATGTAATTTTATCTTGTTTTTGTTCCAAATTTATATTTTCTATCGCATGTCTGGGTACTGTCCATATAGGTAACTTATCATTTAATTTACATTGATACTTTTTCCAGACACGCAATAGCGCATTTCTTAATATATGACTCGTAAAAGCCTTATCTACTTTTTTATCATACACTAAATAAGCATGCCATCCATAAATCAAACCATATCCTTCAATATTTAATATCCTATCTTCCGTCAAATTGATCCAATCAGTAATTGCTGAGAGGGTAGCTGCTTCATAATACAATCTTAAATTAGGCATTTTAAGACCTCCCCTCTATCGTGTTTCTTGCATTATTTTCTGATTTACTCTCGGTTTCTTCCCTGCCGAAATAAATTTATTTATACCCTTCTGCCATTCCTTCAAATTGTCATCTTTTTAAAGTATAGGAATCATTTGAAAAAGAAATAAAAACCTTGGTAAAACATTCATTTTAACTACAGCTATCCTACCCAGCAAAGACAATTGTAGTTTTTTCCAATTTTCCAAATCTTTCTGTATTTTTTGCCATAATGGTTCATAATTATGCTGATATAATTTCGTATTTGTAGTCATAATATAAACCCCTAAATATTTAACCTTCTTAACTATCTCAAATCCCGTTACCCTTTCTATTTCTTCTTCTTGGCTTCTAGTCATGTTTTTGGCTATTATTTTAGTTTTAACTGTGTTTATTTTAAAACCAGATACTTGTGCATATAGATTAATAATTTCCATCAAAGCTATAATAGATTGAAATGGTTGGGTCAAGGTAACGACCAGCTCATCCGCAAATGCTCGTAACTTATATTCCTGCTGTCTAATTTTAATTCCCTTTATTATATCCAACTCCCTTATTTTACTAAGTAAAATTTCCATAGTCAAAATAAACAATAGAGCCGACAAAGGACATCCTTGTCTTGTTCCTTTCTCTATATTAAAAATATCTGTTAAACCACCATTGATTATTATTTGCGCTGTTTTTGATATATCGCCCTAATAGATTGTGTAAAGTAATCTCCAAGCTGCATCTTTTCTATTACTTTTAATAAAAATTGCCAATTCAATCTATCAAAGGCTTTCTCAGCATCCAAAAACACTAATACTGCGGGTACCTGGTTGTTCCTTCCCAGATATTTTAATTTTCATATTTGTTTTAAATGCTTATATTGGTTTCTTGTATTTTTACTGTTGTACGCCGCCCGGAGTCCTTCGGGAGTTGGGCGGCATATAAGAAATACCAATAAAATATTCTAATAAGTTAACAATTTGTCTTACATTAGTCTTCATTTGTCTACCAACTAAAAAACCAGTTTGATCACAATGAATCATTTGCTGCATAGTTATCATTAGTCTATTTGCTAGTATTTTAGCAAAAATCTTATAATCTATATTTAAAAGTGAAATCGGCCTATAATTTTTAGGATCTGTATGATCTTGACCCTCTTTTGGGATCAGAGAAATAAAAGCAGTCTTCCAAGTTGGAGGTACCTCACCTCCCTGTTGTATGTTATTAAATAATTCCTTCAACGGTTCCACCATTTCCTCCTGCAAATTTTTATAATAAACAGCTGTCAGACCATCTGTCCCTGGAGCTTTACCCACTTTTAAATGTTTAATCACCGCCAAAATTTCCTCAGAAGTTATCAGTTGATTTAAAGTATCCATCTGCTCCTTGGAAGTTATATGAATATTCCCTTTTTGCAAATATCTATATCCTCATCTTTAACGTTACCACCCGTATACAACCCTGAATAAAACTCTAAAAAAGATTTTTTAATCAGTTCTTGTTCAAAAACTTCTTTACCCTTATATTTTATTTTTTCAATAATCCTTAATTTTTGCTTTTTCCTTAACGTGTATGCTAACCACCTACCTGGTTTATTTGCGTTGCAAAAAGTATTATGTTTAGCATATTGTAAATTAGTTGCCACTTGATCTGCTATTAACATATTAAATTGACCTTTTAATAAATTAATTGTCTCCTTGATTTTCTTATCTGATGGGTTTAAAATTAAAGCCCTCTCTTGTTTTTTGATCTCTTCCTCCAGTTCTTTTCTTTTTTCTCCCTTCTTCCTTCTATATTTGTTATCCAAATATATCAAGATACCTCTCATGTAAGCCTTACTTGCATCCCAAACCATCTCCATTGAGGTACCCTTCTGCATATTCATAACAAAAAATTCTTTCATAAATTTTTTACACTCTTTTACATTATCCTCATATCTAAACAAATTATCATTTAACCTCCAAGACCTTCTAGGTCCTTTTCCATACTCCAATTCCAACCAAACTGGGCTATGATCTGTCAATGTTCTTGAGCAAATCTTCATCTTCTTCACCCTAGAAAAGAGATTGTTAGTAATTAAAATAAAGTCAATCCTTGAGAAAGATTGATGTCTATCTGAAAAAAAAGTAAAGTCCTTTTCTTCTAGGTTTCTTTCGCGCCAAATATCTCTCGGCTCCCAGTCTTCCATCATCTCAAAAAAAGATTTAGGCAATCTTGCTCTTGAAAAAATATTATGCTTAGGACCCTTCTTGTCTTTTTTCACATCCAAAACACCATTCCAATCCCCTAAAAGGATACAAGTTTTGTAACCCCATTGTGTCAACTTTGAATGTAGAAGTTCATAAAAATTTTCTTGTTGTTGATTCGGGGCATATACACCAATCACAAGTATTTTCTCTCCTTTTATTAAGAGTTCAATAGCTAAAAATCTTCCTTGGTCATCTGCTTCAATTAACTTAGCAATCAAGTCTCTTTTCACATATATGACTATACCATTTTTCTTCTCTGATGCTGCTGCTACATAATGTGTACCTAATCTTGTATTTATCAAATATTTTTGATCTTGTATTCTAATATGAGTCTCTTGTAGGCAAATTAAATCATTCTTAAATTGTTTAAGATAATGAAATATTTTCCTCCTCTTCTGTGGAGAATTCAAACCATTAACATTCCAGGTCAAAAATTTAGTTCCCATCTCTGAGCTTCTGAAGCGTCTGGAGCATTTTCTGAAGATCTTGCTTGGATCGTTCTTTTGGTCTCGCTCCTCCCACCGCTTCTGTTTTAGAAATTTCTTGAGTTACCATCTGAAGTTGTTGTTGTCTTAATTCTTCTTTACATTTATCTGTTGTCGCTCTGGTCTGTCTTTGATCTTTTATCATTTCTTGTATATCAAGTACTTCCAAATTTTGATCCATTTGAATTGCCAACGAGGCTCCCCTTTCTTGCACTGCCTTGAGCAACTCGTCTCTTTCTTCTTCTGTACCATCCTCCTTTCTTTTCCCATCTGGTGGTCTTGATGTGCCAGCCTTTAACACATTTTCATAGAAATCTCTAGCTTTCCATAACGTATTAAGCCGATATCTCACTCCTGAGTAGGTCACCGCTATGCCAACTGGAACTTCCCACCTATACTGTACTTGTTGTTTTTTCAATTCTTCCGCCAAAAAGGCATAATCCTTTCTGGCTCTCAAAATTTTTGGGGGAATTTCTTTCATTGTCATCACTTCCTGACCTTCTACCTGAAGCTTATTTATGAAAGTTGCCTATAAAATGTCATTACGCAGTGTTCTGGTAGTAAAATATATTACAATGTCTCTTGGCAGATTTCTCCTTCTAGCCACCCACGAATTGACACGATATATTTTATCAATCTGCCAAGCCAAGACTACTTTTGTCGTCCCTAATGTTTGCACTAACATGTCCAACATCATTTCTTTCAAGTTTTCTTGCTTATTCTCCTTTACTCCTCTCACTCTTATCGCAAACTCCATATTTCTGTATTGCATCATTGTTATATCAGCTTCATCCTTTTCCATTTTGTTTTCAATTTCTCCTATTTCCCCCCCCAAAAAAATTATGGTGGATTGTATAATTTCTTCTACCTCTTGATCCAATATTTCAAAATTATTTGCTAAGCCTTGAAATGCCAATATTATGTCTTCCCTAATTTGCTGATTCCGAATTCCAATCTCCTCAGAGACAGCCTGTATTTTCTCATTAGTTTCATTAATTTTCTCATTAGTTTCATTAATTTTCTCATTAGTTTCATTAATTTTTGCATTAAATCCAGTAGAAAGTTCACCATGCATAGTTTTCAAAGCATCTTGTAACAGTCAAAGCATTAAAATCTGTGTAGGGGGGGATGGCATTCTGGAAGTATGAATGGGGGAGCTATCAGCACTCCCTGCTCCTTTAGAAGAAACAGTCTTACCTGATTTAGGAGCCGTTTAAAGTTTAAGCAGATCTTTATACTTTATACTTTATACTGAAGCCAAAAAGAAAAGTTCATCAAAGTAGAGTCAAGATCAGAATCAAAGTCAAAAGTTCTCATAGAAAGGGCTGCTAATGAAACGAAACTCTCCTCTTAACTTTCACTTTCCACGCCCTTTCAAGCCTCCAACGCCATTTTGTTGCAACTTTGCAAATTTATTACTTCCGAAATACAAATCCACATTGGAGTTAAGTATAGATACTTGCCGTCCGAGCCTCCTGGCTTTTTCCACCTGCTGCAATTCAAAGTGTTGAAATTCTTGATAGCAGAATTGGTCGCGGATTCTTGCTCCGCTAAAAAACAACGGAGACATCCCAAGTCCGGAGCAAATGGCAGGTTCCTAGGGAGCCCTCACCCTTCGCACCCCAGAGTTTCTCCTGGGGCACTTGGGGGGCTCTACCTTCACCTGTCGGCTCTCCTCTCTCCCCTTTGCCCGGGGAGGAGATGTTCGAGCCACCAGACAGCTGTTTTCCTGCTGTTCTGGCGGCTAACGGTGCCGGGGATCGGGCACTCTAAAGGAGCGTCTGCGAAGCGCGCGGAGCCAACCGGAAGGTGCAGGGAATACTTGTGGAAGACTGGGCGTAGCAGATTGTGGGGATAGTAACTTATGCGGATAACTGACCTTGTATTTACATTTTCTTTCTACAAAAGGATTTCTTGCTTCATAGCGCAGAGGGACTGCATAGCATGGAATATGCTAAACAAGATAGCCAATATTACAAATAGGTCACCTATTGGCATTGAAGGCTACTTTTTTCTCTCTCTTCAAATGTCCTCTACCTTGCTGTACGTTTAGAGCTAGCAGATTTCTGGGTATGTGTACCACCTATGGAGGGTATTCCTTTTTGTTGGGAGTTCTTTAACCCTAACCCTAACCATGTTACTCATTTCACAACTGCGGTGCTTCTCCTCACCACGGTGACAATATAGGGCACAGAACGTAAAATGTGAAGACAGTCGTAAGTGCGAGGACCGGTCAAAAGTGCGAGTATCAGTCAAAACTCACTTTTCCAGCCCTCTGAGTAGTCCCTATGCACATAGAGACTACCCAGAGGGCTGAAAAAAGTGATTTCTGACCGGTCCTCACACTTTTGACAGGTCCTTGCACTTACGACTGGTCGTCATTTATGCCCGTTGCAGCATTCTTAACAACCGTGTCACTCATTTCACAACTGTGGTGCTTCATGTGACCGGGTGGGTGTGGCCAGGTGGTCATGTGACTGGGTGGGCATGGCCAACTCGAGGTCACTCACATCGAGGGGCGCTTCTCCTCATCTGGCCTCTCGTGACCATGGGGACGCTGCAATGGTCGTAAGTGTGAAAAACGGTCATAAATCACTTTTTTCAGTGCCATTGTAACTTTGAATGGTCACTAAATGAACTGTTGTAAGTCAAGATTGTACAAAAATACAAAAAGCTTCTTTACTTGCAAAAAGCTGCTCTAAATACCAAATAGACACAGGAACTAGGCAGATTTCTGAAGCTGCTGCTTTTCAGGAACAGAGATTAACATTTTTCCTTCCAAACAAAGCTGAATAGGGAAAATTATCCCATCAATAAACACAGGATTAAACATCACCAAGCAGAATTAAACTTCACCAAAAACCAGTTTTAGACCAAAAGTCAGAAAGGGTATGTAAACTCATGTTTGAATGTCAATCTTTCTAGCTAGTCAAGAAGCCTTGCTGAATGTTACTCATCTTGGTTCCTTGTCATTAAAAGCTTCTTTCCTGCAGCTCTGCTTAGTTATTCAATTATTTCTTCAAAGTGCTGATCATTGCATCCGGCTGGAAGAACTCCAACAGGGGAGTATTTCCTCCCAACAGCAGTGTAAAAAGCTTAAAACAACCCTTCCCCTTTAAGAAAAAAAAACCTCTGGAGAAGCTCCGGAGGCGACAGTAAGTCTAGGCCAGGGGTCGGCAACCTTAAAAACTCAAATAACCATTTGGACCCGTTTCCCAGAGAAAACAAAACACCCGGAGCCACAAAACCTGGGTGGGCATGGCCAACTCCATCTCACTCCCACCGAGTCACATGACACCCCCCCAGCTACGCCTACCCAGGTTTTGTGGCTCTGTTTTCTTTTCTATGAGAAAAAGGTATCTCTTTCTCTCCATCTCTTTCTCCCTCTCCTATCTCTCTCCCTCCCTCCCTCTCATCTTTCTTTCCCTCTCCCCCTCTCTCTATCTCTATCTCTCCCTTCCTCCCCACCCATCTCTCTCTCCCTCTCCCTCCCTCATCTCTCTCTTTCTCCCATCTCTCTTTCTCCCTCTCTCTCCCCTTCTCTCTGTGTGTGCTGAGGAACGATCGCCACCCGCAGCGGAGGGTTCTCTTCGGGTGACCCTCCTCCCCCTCTCGTGACTCCCTGGCTGGCTGTGGCGCACGCGGGGAGACCCTCCTCAAGCGAGTGCCAAAGCGCAGCAAAGGTGCACGTGGAGGGCGGGCGGCTGCTCACTTGAGGGTCTTTGGATGCGGCTTCTCTCCTGCCCTAAGGATCCGGCCATTGCCTTGCCGTGTCCCGTCCCATCCCTCCTCCCGGCAGCTCTTTGGCCGAGCGGGGAGGGTGTGAGCTCCAGCCCGAAGCGGCAGGAATTGAAGGCTGCCTTACGGGCAAATGTGGCGTGAAGTCAGCTACAGGGCCGCTTCTCTCCTGTCCTAAGGATCCAGCCATCACCTTGCTGTGCCCCCCCAGTACTTTTAACTGCTACACCAACTATCTCTCCTAAGTTTGGTCCACAATAAATATGCAAAACAGCTCCATTTGCTAGCTTCATTACTGTGGCAGAATAGGAATTGGCAACAGAGGCTGTCCAGCTTATGCTAGCAGATGTTCTTGCAAGCAACAGGAGTGATGGAGATAGTTTAAATTTGGCCAAGTGAGAGAACCCTTAGGGTAAAGTGACCAGATTTTTTTTTAAGCGGGATGGGGGGGGCGGGCCCGCCTGGGCGCCGCCATTTGAGTTTTGCCCTCTGCGCATGCGCAGAACGCTGCGCATGCGCAGAGGGCAAAACAACGCAAATGTCGGCGTCCAGGTGGGGGGGAGGCGGGAGGCCTTTCCTCGCCTCCCGCCTCCCCTTCGGGAGCCGGCAGTGGCTTGGGCTGGCAAGCGACGAACGGGAGGCGGGAGGTGGGGAAAGGAGGCAGCCGGCAGCTTACCTGCGAGGCGGCGCTCCCGCAGCAGCCCATGGCGGGCTCGGAGCTAGGTCTCTGCTCCAGGCATCCAAGCGCCACAGTCTCCCGGTTGCCCGCCCGGCCCCAGGGCAACAGCGGCAGCGAGGCGACGGGGGGAAGGAAGGGGAGGGGGACGAGGAAGGGCTGTTTGCGCCGCCGGAGGGGCCGCTCGTGAGATCAAACCGCTGCTCTTTTTCTGAGACGACGGCAGCGGCGAAGGCTCCTCGTCCCTCACCCCTCCACCCGCATCCCAACAGCAGTGGCGCCTCCGAGGGCAGGGCTAGGGATGGGGCGGGGGAAGGAGAGGAGGAGCAGCCCCCCTTCCCCCTCTCCCCAGCAGGCAGCCGGCTCGCTGAAATTCCGCTTTGCCCGACTTGCTTCCGGTACCTCTCTTTTGTGCTTCCCCTTCTAAGGTGACCAGACGTCCCGCTGTTTCGGCATTCTTTCCAAAAAAGCGTGACTTTTTGGAAAGAATGCGGGATGCGGGACACACGCTTGAAAAGCGTGTCTGTCCCGCCAAAAGCGGGACGTCTGGTCACCTTACCTTAGGGTTACATCCCCAGCCTTTTATAACCCAAAGAAGCCTGTGAACTGAATTGTTGAGACCATTACTAAATGAAATTCTCAAAACATGACAGAACAAAACTTAAACCAGTAGATAGTCTTTATGGAATCAAAGATCCTAATTTCTTAGGTTCAGAAAATTCTGACCCAAATCCGTAAGTGACTCTTACTTCTCTGCTTCAACCCCACTGTCTGCATTTTAGAACTAACTAGACAACCCATGACCAATTGAGTTATCCTTTCAGAGATATTTCCTTACTTAAACCGAGAAACAGAATGACCATGGGTGGGCAAAAAGTGGGAACAGGAATGACTTCTGACTTCCTGCTGGCTTCCCCAGTGATCTTCCTTATGGGAAGCTGGCAAGGAGTATTTGCAAATGATTATCACACAGCTGTGACTGTGTCCACACTGCAGCAATCACAACTTTGTGAAAACAGTGTGAAGATCCTTGAAATTACATTTACATAGGAGTAATGAGTCCCAGATTTTGTATGCATTCTTTAAGTTAGTGGACCTGAGGTACCTGATTCAAATATTTTTGCACTATGATTTTGGGCTAATTGAAGGTTACAAGCAGACAAAGAGACAGGAGAATTTTAGTAGAATATAGATAACACCATTTTTACAGGATTTTTCAAAGGATCCTAGGATTATAATAATGACACACATAATAGATTTTAAACACTTTAGAATATCAGGGAAAAAGCACACACAGTATTAAACCAACAGATTTTACTGTAGGGAGTCAGATTGGTTTGGCTATTAAGATAAATACCAAGATGGGGAGATTATTTTTATAGCTGTAGAAGGGTATGGAGATAACCTTGAATAACAGTATGTAGCAAATATTAGGAAAATACAGGTAGTCCTTGACTTACAACAGTTCATTTAGTGACCGTTCAAAGTTACAATGGCACTGAAAAAAATGACATAGGATCATTTTTTCACACCTATGACCATTGCAGCATCCCCATGGTTACGTGATGTGATCACCTTTTGACACCTTCTGACAAGCAAAGTCAATGAGGAAGCCAGATTCACTTAACTGTGTTACTAACTTAATAACCCTAACTTAACAACTGTGGCAGGAAAGGTCATAAAATGGAACAAAACTCACTTAACAAATGTCTTAACAAATGGCAACAGAAATTTTGGGCTCAATTGTGGTTGTAAGTCGAGGACTACTTGTATGAACTTTACCAGGAAAAAACGGAAGGCATGAAGAAACTCAGGATTCTCCCACCTTGATTCTCTTTAGTATAGAAAGGAAAAATGCACATTGGGTCTCTTGTGCATACAGATGATGGGCTAGTGATGGCCTTGTTACCCTTCTACCTCCTTGCCACCACTAGAATAAACTGACCAGGGAAGTGATGCTGGTGTCCAGGAGCAGCATATTACCTATCCTTTGCTTCTCCAAGTGATGCTCTACCAGGGGTAGGCAAAGTTGACTCTTCTATGACTCGTGGACTTCAACTCCCAGAATTTCTGAGCCAATCATGCTAGCTCAGGAATTCTGGGAGTTGAAGTCTATGAGTCATAGAAGAGCCAACTTTGCCTACCCCTGGCCTAAGGTATTAGATGGATTTCTTTTTTGAAGGGGGTGCTTTTGGATTGGTGCTGATTCTGGCAACTGCTTGGACTAGTTCCTGCAGTTTTCATGGCAAGGTTTTGGAAGTGATTTGCCATTGTCTCCTTCCTAGGTTTGAGAGGAAATGGCTGGCCCAAGACCAACCAGATATCTTTGTGCCTAAGGTGGAACTAGAACTCCCAGTCTCCTGGTTTCTAGCATGGTGCCTTAACCACTACATCAAACTGGCTCTTTCATTAGATAGATTTACTTCTACTTCAGTTGCTATCTGACCCACTGGCAGAGGACAGAGATCGCTCACACCCTGGGCTTGACCAAGAAGCAAATCAAAATTTGGTTTCAGAACTGTTGCATGAAATAGAAGAAGGGACATAAAGAAGGTGCCATTGGAGGTGCCACCTCAGCCAACGAAAGGGTACCCACCACTCTTATTTCAATTGTACGTCAGTTTTATGCATTCATTCATAAGTCTAGAGAATCTTGTTTCCTGATGAATCTTCAAAAAAAAGGAACATTCACATCGATTTTATGTGCATGTTTCTACTGCAAAAGCTGAAAGATGGCTGTGCTTTGATTTGTCTATTAATGACTGGGAAAGAGGAATTATGTTGGCTTTCATGAAAATGGGCTGAATATTTTCAGGGGACATGCAAAAGTTTTGTAGATAACACATTCTCTGTGTAATCGTGTTAAAATGCACACATTAATAGCAATAATTATCCCCAATTTTGAGTTCAGGGTCCTGTCTCCCACAGTGATCAAAGAACTGCTTCTGGAAAGCAATATGTGGGTGGATATATTCAGTTGTATTGGATCCATCCATCCATCCAAGCAATTTAGAGCAGTGTTTCTCAACCTTGAGAACTTTCAGATGTGCGTGTGAATTACAACTCCCAGAATTCCCCAGCCAGCATTCCCATGCTGGCTGGAGAATTCTGGGAGTTGAAGTCCACACATCTTAAAGTTCTCAAGGTTGAAAAACACTGCTCTAAATTGCTTGGATTGATAAATGGATGGATGAGATTATATATGCTGATTTAGAAACTACCCAACTCCAGAAGTCTCTGGCTATCTTACAATATTAAAGCAGGAGACAGTCAAGAACAAAGAACATGCACAGCCCAAAGACAAAAACTGAACTGGATAACATACCATAGTGGCTGAGTGCCTACCCTACACATCCTGGGGAAACAACCATTTTGAGCATCTTCAGGGTTGGAAGTTGGAACTATGTGGATCTCTTGGGGGATAATGTTACAGCACCACAACAAGAAGGCACCTAATTGGATGGGATTATATTCCCTTTGGGGGTCAGTATTTTTTACTGTCTGAAGCAGGTTTCTCAGCAGTGCCCTTATTAAGACAAAGTGGTCTCCCATCCATTACAGGTACTCCTTGACTTACAACCATTCATCTAGCGACCATTTGAAGTTACAACAACATTGAAGTGACTTAACAATTTGTCCTTAAACTTAACAACTGTCGCAGCATCCCCATGGTCACATAATCAAAATTTGGGTGATTGACAACTAGCATGGAGCTTTTCAGGGTCCTGTGATCATCATTTGTTGTCTTTCCAGTTGGCTTCTGACAAACAAAGTCAATGGGTGAAACCAGATTCACTTAGTGACCATGTGATTCAGTTAAGAACTGCAGTGATTCACTTAACAACCACGGCAGAAAAGGTCGTAAAATTGGGCACAACCCACTTAAAGCTGCCTTGCTTAGCAATGGAAATTCTGGTCCCAATTGTGGTCGTAAGCCAAGGAGTATCTGTAGTTAAATGAAAACCTGATTAATGTTGTGCTCTTTAAACTGTAAACTGTATTTTAAATGCAGCCTCATAGCAACAATGTATATAAACAAGGTTCACTAACAAGTAGGATGGTATTGATTATATTACATGAATAACGTATTCCTGACCCTACATAAATAGTAAATAAAAGTGAAGTCTCTGGCTAAGAGAAGCTCAACTTCTGGTGATTTGTTGGATACAGCCACATAGTTTACTTGGCAATTTTTCACAAAAGATGTGATACAGGCACTTTCTGGAAAGGTTTTCAACTTCCTTGTCTAGCCTATAGCTCTACAATTCCCCAATGAAGACAAACTGAAGTATTAGCTAACTTTCATCTTGCTTAGCTTCTGAGTCAAAATAATGTCAGTGGACTACTGATTACTAATTTGTAAAGTGTACATTTATTTACTCCATTTATTTACCCAAACCTGCCTAGACATTAAAATTCTGATCAGAAATCAGGCCCTAAGATCCATCATTAGTAAAGCAAATTGAGCAAATTTATTCCCCCCCCCCAAAAAATCAGATTTTTTTTCTACTCAATGATTCAACAATCACATATGAAGTTTCTTTTCCAAGGAGGCTCTAACAAGCTCCTTTCCTCATTTTGGGGGAAAAAACCCTAAAACACAAAATGAGTTTTAAAGAAAACTTCCTAGTTGTGATACAACTATACCTAAGTAGGCCTCTGATATACCCAACCAGATCTTTTTTTTATAACTGATGCTTGTTTTGACCGTATTCTGCAGATGTATGCTGTGGTTTTGGATATGGAGGTGTATTTTTAGAATTTGTAAAATTTTCCTTTTATTGTTATATGGCTTCTTTACAGACATGATGGAAAAGGATAACTTTTGTCCCGCATCTGGCAATCTACAAGGTCTTGCTTTTTTTGCATCTGGAATTTAGCTCTTAGGTGAGTAGCCTAAATAATTATTCTTTTGCAGTTGATTATATAAGCATATTATCTCTCACTGACCTCATCATAGGTTAACTTCCTCTGCAAATATTGATGTCCCTTGCTTTTTGACCAGGAGGTAAAACTTTAATATTGTAAGACTGCAGGAAAGGGAAGGAAACCAAGAAGGGAGCAATATGGATCTTCCCCTTTTCCTTTGGCATACAGAAAGCAATTAAACAGCCATTGTCACAATTTGGCTGGAGCCTTACTCTGAAACATAATTCACATAATGAAGAAGCCAGCCCTACTTTCAGTATTCGGGGGGGGGGGGGGATGGTGGAGGGTGGCTGGTGGTGGCAGAAGGAGGCCCATGAGAAGCCATACTAGAGTACTCAGAAGTTTGAAAAAGCTGCATCTATGTTGCTGTGGCTTATTTATCCTTTGCCAGGCATCTTTAGCCTCAAAACTGGAGTCTTCTCTGAAATACGACAGCCTCCAAAGATATCTCCACTCCATCACCACTAAAACAAAAATCACATCCCTTTTATAGGAAAGGAAACCAATACATCTGTAACTACTGTGTGTGTCCCATCCTGTGGAAAACCTCTGTAGCCCTATGGTGGTAAAAGTAAGGAGTCCCTGAGGATTTTACTCCACTAGTTGTTGCCAACTATAGGGGACAATGCTCATCTCCATTTCAAGGCCATTGAGCCAATGCTTTCCAAAGACATTTCCACAGTCATGTGACCAGCATGACCCTGCCCCTTCCCTTTGGTGGAATGCCATAGAATTCCATACATTCCAAAGAACAACAGTGACGGGGCATTGCCAAGGCCAAGATACAAGTATGAATAAGGCACCTATTTATACATACGTAGGAGGTATTCCGCACTGTCATGATCATAGTCTGTGTCCTCTGGAAAATGGTTGATTTTCACACACACACCTCGCTTCAACCCTGCAAACAGGAAGAAACAAATTACCAGCTGTTTGGGGATTAGAGCACAGTGTTAGTTGGCATCATGCTGGAATTAAGCCCATGCTGGATTGCCAATGATGCTACTTTCCTTCTCATTCCCAGTCTTACAAGAGCATTTCCCAGCATGACAGGAACAATATGTCCCTGTTTGAGGGCATTGAGTTACAGAAGATCATTTGAACCATTTTAGGCTAGTTTACCAAGCTGAAGTTGGATCTATATCTCATGCCAGGCCTCCACTATTAAATGCTATCCCACCCAATTCTCCTTTGCAATGTCTGACTGTGACACTGGGAACAATTGTTCAGCACAATCCTTTTTTTAATTAAAAAGTGTTATTAGTACAAAGTACAAACATTTTTCTCTTTTCTCCCCCCCTTCCCCCCCACCCCTCCCACCCCTCTTACCCTCCCCCCCGGTCCCCCTCCCACCACCACCCCGACTTCCCAGAAAAAGCACAAGGTATAATATTCAAAAAACATAAAACTAAAATATGCTAACAAATTGTTAATTCAAAAATTTTTCTAATTCTTTAACTCCTTATTACCCAAAACCTTTTAAACATAATCTAAAGATTAAACATTTATCATTAGTAAACTATTTGGGTCTTCTTAATCTGATACTTTTTTTGAATATAATCAGTCCATCTACTCCATTCCAATATATATCTTTCATTTGAATGATCCTTAAGATATGATGAAATTTTAGCCATTTCAGCCAGATGTGCAACTTTTAATGTCCATTCTTCAATAGTAGGTATGTCTTCCTTCTTCCAATACTGTGCCATATCCTTCCCCCAGGAGTGGGGAGGGAATGGGGATTTTGCAGTATCCTTCCCCTGGAGTGGGGTGGGAATGGAGATTTTGCAGTATCCTTCCCCTGCCACGCCCACCAAGCCACGCCATGCCCACCAAGCCACGCCCGCAGAACTGGTAGCAACAACAACATAGTCAAGAAGCAACAACATAGCCAAGAAGGCATTAAGAGTGGTTAACCTAATCTTGCGTAGCTTCTTTTCTGGTAACATTGTACTCTTAACCAGAGCATACAAAACATTTGCTAGACCAATTCTTGAATACAGCTCATCTGTCTGGAACCCACACTACATATCAGACATTAACACAATTGAGAAAGTCCAGAGATACTTCACAAGAAGAGTATTACATTCCTCTGTTCGCAACAGAATACCTTATGAATCCAGACTTGAAATTTTGGGACTTGAAAATTTAGAACTACGCCGCCTTCGATGTGACCTAATTGTAGCTCACAAAATTATCTGCCACAATGTCTTACCTGTAAATGATTACTTCAGCTTCAACCGCAACAATACACGAGCTCACAATAGATACAAACTTAATGTTAACCGCTCCAAACTTGATTGCGAAAAATTCGACTTCAACAACAGAGTGGTCAATGCCTGGAATACATTACCTGACTCAATTGTTTCTTCCCCAAACCCCAAAAACTTTAACCTTAGATTATCTACCATCGACCTCACCCCATTCCTAAGAGGTCTGTAAGGGGCGTGCATAAGCACACAATCATGCCTACCGTTCCTGTCCAATTGCACCCATATATTCATAATTCTTGTACTCATAATCATGCTTGTACTATTATATATACTTAAGGTGACCAGACATCCCGCTTTTGGTGGGACAGTCCCGCTTTTTAAACATTTGTCACGCGTCACGCGGCGTTTCTAAAAAGTCCCAATTTTTTGAAAGAATGCACGACAAGCACTGAAGAGAGCGCGCCCTACTCCCCCCACGCTCGGGGCCTGAGAGGGCAGGTGAAGCAGAAGGCGTCCCCTCTTGCTTTGCTTCACTCCGACCCTCCTACCGGCTTGTCGAGAGTGCTTGTCCAGGGCTCCGGCAAGCCTTTGGAACTACTTCCAAGAGCTGCTCAGCTGTGAGTCGGGTCTTCCACTCATGTGATCTCGGCTCCATTGTGCTTCGCTGCTTGTGAGGAGGCTGTAGGAGTTCCTGTCTGGGTTTCCCGGCGAGGCTTCGGAGTATAGCGGTGGGAACTTTTTTGTGAGTCAGGGCTGCTGCTCACATGGTTCCCCTTTGCCCTGTTAGTGATTCTGTTGCCAAGGGGAGAGCTGCGGGGGGGGGAGCCCCCAGCCTCCGCCACAGCCACCAAATATATATATATATATATATATATATATAGAGAGAGAGAGAGAGAGAGAGAGAGGGAGAGAGAGAGAGAGAGAGAGAGAGAGAGAGAGAGAGAGAGAGAGAGAGAGAGAGAGAGAGAGAGAGAGAGAGAGAGAGAGAGAGAGAGAGAGAGAGAGATGGAAAGGGAGAGATGTGAGGGAGAGAGAAGATAGATAGATAGATAGATAGATAGATAGATAGATAGATAGATAGATAGATAGATAGATAGATAGATAGATAGATAGATGATAGGTAGATAGATATGGATGGAGAGAGAGAGATAAAGAGATGGAAAGGGAGAGATGAGAGGGAGAGGGAGAGAGAAGATAGATAGATAGATAGATAGATAGATAGATAGATAGATAGATAGATAGATAGATAGATAGATAGATAGATAGATGATAGATAGATAGATAGATAGATGATAGGTAGATAGATATGGATGGAGAGAGAGAGATAAAGAGATGGAAAGGGAGAGATGAGAGGGAGAGAGAAGATAGATAGATAGATAGATATATAGATAGATAGATAGATAGATAGATAGATAGATAGATAGATAGATAGATAGATAGATAGATGATAGATAGATAGATGATAGGTAGATAGATATGGATGGAGAGAGAGATAAAGAGATGGAAAGGGAGAGATGAGAGGGAGAGGGAGAGAGAAGATAGATAGATAGATAGATAGATAGATAGATAGATAGATAGATAGATAGATAGATAGATAGATAGATAGATAGATAGATGATAGGTAGATTAAGGTGACCAGACGTCCCGCTTTTGGCGGGACAGTCCCGCTTTTTAATAATTTGTCCCGCGTCCCGCATCGTTTCAAAAAAGTACCGCTTTTTGAATTTGAATTTGCGCAAAGCGCCTCGCTTCCCTCGAGCGGCAGCAGGAAGCAGCCCGAGAGCTGGGGCGGGCGCCCCACATGCTCAGCAGCCGAGCCCTGCACACCCCTCTGCCTGCTGCCTCGCCTGCCTCCTCCTGCCAGGCGGGGAGGGAGGGCAGTGAGAGGGGCAGCGGCCCCTGCCAAGCGCAGCGCACGGAGGCGGCGGGCAAGGCGTCCCCAGCACACCTATTAATCCGGCCGGCCACGCGACTACAAGTGTGGCGCGGAAGCCGCTGGTGGGCAGGTGGGCGGCAGCCCCCTGGGCGGGTATAGGGCCAGGCCTGCGCTTGGAAGGGGCCGCCGCTCTCGCTGCTCTCCCTCCCTGCCTGGCTGCAGACGTCCGCCTGCCCTCCCGAAGCAGCGCTGCCGCAGTTCACTTTTGTTTTGCGGCGGGAGAAGAAAGCGGGCAGCGAGAGCGGCAGCCTCTTCCAAGCGCAGGCCTGGCCGTCTCCCCACACGGAGGGCTGCTGCCCGGCTGGCTGGCGGCGGCTTCTGCAACGGAAGCAGCACGCAGCTGTGAAGAACCCTCACCACCCGCCCTCCCAAAGCACCACAGCCGTGGTTTGCTTTCTTCCTTCTCCTGCCGCTGTCCCTCTCCGGGCCAGACGCAGCAGAGGCGAGCCCCGGCCATAGCAGCGGTAAGGGCTGCGATGAAGGGGGGGTGTTTGGGGGGGTGCACAAAGCTGCAGGATAAGAGAGACGGACCCCTCCCGTCTGGCTCCCCTAGAAACCCCCCCCCCATCAATGGTGTCCCGCTTTACAAATATTAAAATCTGGTCACCTTATATATACTGTATATACAATCATGTTTATACTTTGTGTATACTTTGCTTGTTATCATATACACTTGACAAATAAAATAATAAAAATAAAAATAATTTTAAAAAAATTTGGATTTCACCACTGCCGTACTGTATCTAATTTGCTTCTTTTAAAGGCCTTGGTTGTTAATAGCTTATGTACCCTTTTTTAGCTCAAAGCCAACAAGATTTCTTCTACAACAAATGTAAAACCAAAGTTGTAAAACCTAATTAAAGCATATACTAGTAAAGGAACTGTAGAACACTGAAAATAAGTTAACAAGCCAAATTAAATAAGTGCTTCTTAATGTAATTGGGAAAATGTTGAAATGCCATCTTTGGTGATTACATCATCTGTAGGAGGAGAAGGGAGAAGCTATTTTATGCCTGTCAGATGTTTAGAATGTTAATACCCATTAGTCCAGCTAGAGTGACTAGAGGCAAAGGATTATAGACATGGAAGTCCAAAACCTCTGGACGACAAGTATTATATCCCTTTGTGATATGCATAACTTTTCTCCTACTTGAGAGCATTCAAATGTGTTGGCCTTCGATTCCTATCATTCTGTTGTCATAAGCCATGTCAACTAGATTATAGGAGTGAAAAACAACACTTGGACAGTACAGATAGCCCTTTACTTATAGACTGGTTGCTTAATGACCAAAGTTACAACAGACATCCCCAGAGCTACTTATGACCCGTTTTCAAAGGTAGACAGCTGCACAAATGCACAGACACACCATGGTCATGTGATTGTATTTTGGGCACTTGGCAACAGGTTCCCCTTTACTGCTGTTTGTCATTCCCAGGGTCATGTGGCTATGATTTGTGATGTCGTTTGCCAGTTTAAGCATTTGCTTCCAGTTTCAGGCAAAAAAAAAATGCCCATTGGAGAAAATGGTTTCACTTAAGGACTGTGTCATTTGCTTAACAACCACTGCAAAAAATGTCAAAAAAAAATAATCAGGTCCGGTCATGTGATGCCTCAACTTATAACCACGATATCTTAATGATCATAATTCTAGGCTGAGTTATGGTTGTAAGTCGAGGACTACCTGTACCAGATACGAGTATATTGATTTAACACCTTAATCATGGAATTACGTCCATTCTGGAGAAAATGGATTTGCCCCACAGCATGGGGATGGCTAAAAGGATTATAGAAAAACTGGTGTGTCTACCCTTTTGAAGGCTCAGAACATTTAAAGGCAAAGTCAGGGTGAAAACGCAGGTTCTCTCTAAGTAAATGTGTGTGGGCAACGTGGCAGCCTGTTTACTGTTATAGTGAGTAATTCAAGAGCAAGAGAATGCTTTATATGAATAACATATACATATTTATACTTAGTATACTTAGTATAATGCCTGTCATAACAGCCAAAATGTGTTGGCTTGTAGATTCGAAGGTATCTACAAGAATTCCCTGTCAGATCACTTTTGTAATATCATCTCAGCGGTATATACACCAAGATACACACACGTAACACCTATTCTCCGCCAGCTGCATTGGCTGCCCATTAGTCTCCGGACGCAATTTAAGGTGTTGGTTATAACCTTTAAAGCCCTACATGGCTCAGGGCCAGGATACCTTCGTGTCAGGCAGTGATTTTATATTGTCTGTTACATGTATATGCAAGGGGTTGCATCCCTATCAAATATAATGGTTTATTCCTGAGCACGTGATTAATATGTTCCTAGTACGCATGTGTACATTCCTTTTCTTTTGATCCTCCCTTCTTCTTCAGCTTCTGTAAGGAGCAAGACCTGTTTTTTATAGCCAAGATGTGATTATTGTCGCCTCTGATGAGAATTATTCTTATCTGACATGGTATGCAGAGTTATGGTTCCTGGATCTTAATTAATTCTGACAGGTTCATTGCATTTAGCTCAGTCAGATAGATAACAATGTTTTTGGCTGTTTTGAAGTGAAAACTCCATAAATCTACTGAAATGTCTTCTCCTGAGAAAGAAATTTTACTCCTTCTTGACCAGCCGATTCAAGAAACAGAGAAACCAGAAGCAACTTATTTGCCTGTCTCTTCCTCGCTTTTAATCACTACTCCGAGACATACCCCCATCGCATCTCTGCAAACTTCTCTGGCGCCATCGTCTCCCACGCAATCCATCACAGCGGCAGAGGCTTTGCAACAGGAAAAAGATTTTCAAAGGTCAGTGGAAGTCAAAAACACTCATTTTTTCCCCGGTGCTAGTTCAACTCAAATGGGGGCTGTTCAAACGGGGGCCATTCCAAAGATTACTCATTATGAGCCACTTCCGCCCCAATTACTTGAAAGTTTTTCTGAGGGAGCGCCCTCAAGTACCGTATCAGCCACAGAAAAATTTATTGATGCACGCCACAAAGACCTTCTTGCTAGTAAAGACAGAGAAATCAAATACTTAAGGAGGCAGTTACTAGAAAGCCAACGCCTATATGAAAAACAAGATGTCTGCCAGCCTTCTTACATCCCAGAAACTTTTCCTGGGTCATCTTTTCCGGTCTCTCCAACATTAGAGTCCCACCCCAAAATGGGTGTTACCTTTCATTTGCCGGAAGGGACATATGACTATACGTCAATAGGGGCTGGTTCTGATCAGAGATTTTATGACCAAAGAGACTTTCCCAAAAGTAATGTTGTAGTGCCATCTAGTGGACAAAATAAAACAGAACTCATGTTCCAAACCGTATTAGGAAGGCTAGATCTCCTGATGTCTGGCAAAAGACAACCTATGACACCTGGAGGTTCTGGATTACAGTTTGTTCCACCTCCACCTATAGCCCAACAACAATTTCTTCAACCTGCCCAAGCAATACAGGCACAAAGCGCACCACCCGTTCCTATGGCTGCACAAATTATGCAGCAAACTCAAGCTGCTTCGCACTTGCAGCGCCCCCTAGCTGCAACATGTCTTCCAACTAGAAGACACCCAGAGAGGGAATACACTCCGAGATTGCTACGTTGCCAATATTGTGATCATGTAGGTCACACAAGCAGAGATTGTATCCAATTGCAATGCACTCAAGTTCCTGTCCAGCCCAGAGGAACAGACTACAGGGACCAGTACCAACCCAGAGGCACAGCCTACAGGAGAAGTGCATCCCTGCCCAGAGGAACAGTCTTCAGAGGCAGCAGAAGCAGAAGTGGCAGCCAACGTCGCCCAGGTCCAAGGCGCGACCCATTTGGCCCATATGCCACTCTTGCCATCACACAAGCTGTCCAACCCTGTCAGCAATATGATAGACATTTATTGTGGACTTTGGACTCAGGTGCCTCAATTAGCATTACTTACCAAAAGCACCTTTTCAAAGAAATGCATGCACCAGAACCAGAACTTCGTGAACTTTATACATTCACTGAACGTCCTTGCAAAGTCGAAGGAAAAGGGACTGTTTACATTGAAGAGTTAGATACACTGGTTCCAGATGTTTATTATGTTCCTGCTGCAGCTTTTAATTTGCTTAGTTATACCCATTTAATCAATATTTTAGATTTTCAGATTCATCATTTTAAGAACGCAAGCTACATTGTTAAGAATAGTATGATTGTTGCAGACACAATTGTGATTGGTGGAGTCTTCTACTTAAGGCCAAAACCTGAGCCTCAAAAACAAGCAAGTATAATACCTTCCATTAATGGCAATGCAGGCCCAGAGAGAGCTGTCCAAGAGAGAGATCCTGTGATTGCCTCACTGACTCCTAAAAACAAACCTAAGGTTCCTAATTCAAATGTTAACTTTGTTAATTCTCTCACAGGCCGACCCTTACATTACAACTGCATACATAAATGGCACAGGAGGATGGGACATGCCAGTTTTGACGTCCTTAAACGTATGCCATTGTTTGCCCAAGGTTTGAATTTCAAAGGATGTAAGGTACATTTGGATTGTGCTGTTTGCAAAAAGGCAAAATCAAAGGCAGCAGCCATTCCAAAACATGCTATACGTAAGTCAACACGCATTTTTGATTTGGTTCATACTGATATTGTGGGTCCTTATGGCCCAACTATTGGCGGTAAAAAGTATTTCTTAACTATTGTTGATAATCATTCTAGATATGGTTATGTCTTTCCTATGAGAGAAAAATCTGAAATGTTTCAGATCTTTAAAGATTTTGCAATACAGGCTTACAATCAACATGGTGTGAAGATCCGCAGAATCCAGAGTGATCGTGGTACTGAGTTCATGTCACAACGTTTCCAGGATTGGATGCGCAGAAGCGGTATCATTCACCAAACATCCGCCCCTTCAATGCCAGCTCACAATGGAGTGGCAGAAAGGAGGCAAGGGGTTCTCCAAACCATGATGCGCTGCCTCCTAGAAGATGCTAATCTGAAACATTCATTTTGGGGCGAAGCAGTTAAGTATGCAAACTACCTTGTTAATCGCACTTGGAGTAGTGTGATTGACCAAACACCTTTCTATATGCTGCATGGCTACCAGCCAGATCTTTCTAAACTACACATCTTTGGTTCATATGCAATGGTGAACATTCCATTAGCGCTAAGAAGAAAAGGTGGCCAAATTGCTAAAAGACTGAGATATATGGGCATTGATGACAATTCGAAGTGGGGAAAATTCATTGACTCTAACAATATGATTACAATTTCTAATTCTGCTAACTTTGAAGAAGATTCAGATTGGTCCAAAATACATTCTAATGATCCTGGAGTTTATTTTCCCAGAGATTATTCATCTAACATTCCATCTTCACCTGCCGCGGACGCTCATGCTAGCGACAACGATGGAGATGAGGAAGATGAAGAAGATTGGACAACTGCTCCAAGACGTTCCAAGAGAACTACAAAAGGTATTCCTCCAAAGAAATACACATTGCATTGCACAAACAGACCACCACCATTGGTCTGTAACGTTACACTTCCACCAGAGACTTATGCTCAAATCAAATATCTTTCACAAGATGAACAAGATAAATGGCACACTGCCATGCAAGTTGAGATGGACAGTCTCCAGACTCTTAACGTTTTTACACCTGCAGCACCTCCTAAAAACAAGAAAGTCATTGGCACACGATGGGTGTACAAAATTAAACAAAAACCAGATGGTGAACCATTATACAAAGCAAGACTAGTAGCACAAGGTTTCACACAAAGTTATCCTGATGATTACACAAACAATTACTCACCTACAGTGCGGACTGAAAGTGTGAAAATAGCCTTAACTACAGCTTCCATTCTTGGACTAGAAGTTTTCCAATTTGATGTTGAAACTGCCTATCTACATGCAGACCTAGATGAAGAAATCTACGTGAAGTGCACCCCCGGATTCCGTGACGACCTCCGTGGCCGAGAAGGGGACACGTGGATTCTCAACAAAAGTCTTTATGGTCTGAAACAATCAGGTTTGATGTGGTATAACTGTCTCAAAGACAAACTAAATTCAATGGGCTTTATTAAGTCCGAAACTGATGAATGTGTGTTTACAAAAAGGTTTGGAGATGCATATGAAATTGTTCTTGTTTATGTAGATGATATTGTTTACATTGGTCCTAACAAACACATGAGTGAAATTTTTGTTTCAGGTCTGAAGAGATTCTTCACATTGAAGTCACTGGGTCACATCAATGATTATTTAGGTGTACAGATTGAAAAGACACAGAAGGGGTTTAGCCTCTCACAACAGGCCAAGATAGAACAACTCCTACACTATTGCAACATGCAAGATGCTACACCGACATACACTCCTATGCAAACAGATTTTTGTAATCTGCAAGATGAACAAAGTCCTGAGTTCAAGGATCAAACACTTTATCGCTCAGTAATTGGTTCACTACTATACATTAGTGGTTGGACTAGACCAGACATAGCACTTAGTGTCAATTTGTTGTCACGACACGTAAGCAAAGCCACAGAATTCCATTGGTCATGTATTAAGAAGTTACTGAGAGACCTAAAATACACTCAACACATGAAATTAAAGCTAGAACCTACACATTCTGATTTTGCTGACTTGTATTGTTATGCAGATGCTGACTGGGCAAGCGATAAGGAATCAAGAAAAAGCACATCAGGTTTCATAATGTACCTGAATGGATGCCCCGTTCATTGGAACGTGAGAAAACAGAGTTTTGTTTCCTGTTCTTCAACCGAGGCGGAATATGCGTGCATTTCTGACGCTTGTAATCAGTTAATGTGGTTCTATTCTTTAGTTACAGATATCTGGACCAAACCAAAGAAGCCAATCACCATGATGGAGGATAATCAATCAGTTGTTTACATTTCAGAAACACGTTTCACAGGTTCTAGGTCCAGACACATTGACATTCGTTATAAAAATGTTAGAGATTTAGTAAGACAAGGTTTCATTAAGTTAGAATATGTGCCAACAGAATATCAGATAGCTGACATCCTGAACAAGCCATTGCCTGCAGCAAGACATGAATCTTTAACATATCTAATGTGTGTAGAGTGATATAAGCATATCCATCCAACAGACAAAGAAGGGGTGTCAGGCAGTGATTTTATATTGCCTGTTACATGTATATGCAAGGGGGTGCATCCCTATCAAATATAATGGTTTATTCCTGAGCACGTGATTAATATGTTCCTAGTACGCATGTGTACATTCCTTTTCTTTTGATCCTCCCTTCTTCTTCAACTTCTGTAAGGAGCAAGACCTGTTTTTTATAGCCAAGATGTGATTATTGAGAATTTATTGTTTTTGTACCGAAATAAATATTTTCTACTTTAGTATTTTAAACTGCAGTTTCTTTTTATAATGTCAGAGTTCCAGGGAAAGATCTATTTAGCCTCTGATGAGAATTATTCTTATCTGACCGCATCCTACCACATACCTCCCTACAACCAGTTAGGTCCCACAGAGTTGGTCTCCTCAAGGTCCCATCAACCAAGCAATGCCGGTTGGCGGGACCGCGGGGGAGAGCTTTCTCTGTGGGAGCTCCATCTCTGTGGAACCAACTACCCCCAGAGATCCGGACTATCCCCACCCTTCTGGCCTTCTGTAAAGCCGTTAAAACATGGCTCTTCCAGCAGGCGGGGTGAAATAGAGGGCAATGAGAACACCTGTGGTCTCCCCATGTACGAATGATGGTATATGTTTTTTTAATTTTTATAACTATTTTAATTGTTACTATTGTTTTTATAAATTGTTCTTCTTTTATGTTGTACGCCGCCCAGAGTCCCACAGGAGTTGGGCGGCCTATAAGAACGAACAAAATAAAATAAATAAATAAATAAATAAATATAGTTTCTCCTATGAATAAATACCTGTATACAGGCATGGGGAACTAACCTCCTTCTAGAACGTTGTCTCTCTTGAACCTGTTTCAATGAGTGGATGACTTACCTTCTAAACAGCATATCCTCCAAAGACCTGAATGGGTGAGTCCTCCAGGATCTTTCTTGTCTTTCTGGGGTGTTTCCTCAGTAGAGGTATTAGTGGTATTGCAAATGAAGGCACGAGCATATAGCCAGTAATCTGTGCCAATGGCAATGATCATGAGACCAAAGGCAGCAAAGGCCCCCACAGCTGTGAGTAGAATCTGGACACCTTTCTCACACCAGACCATCCTCTCTTCATTCCAGCGCTTAAGTGACTCCAGCTTGCCGGTAAGAAACGCCAGTTGTTACGAATGCAAGCAGTAGAGGCAGTGGTGATTATGGATGCCTTGCCTACTGTATCTAGTTTCCTCTTCCAATAGGCAGGATCTGGAACACAAGTTATTTTGAGAAATGAGAGCAAGAGACAATTTTCTTTTGCCTGGATGAATGTGATGAAGGAACCTTGATACAGAGTAGACTAGGAAGATTGTCTTAGCAACGTCTGCAAAGCTCTTGAGATTCCTGCGAATCAGGGAGAAGTTCCTTTGGCTTTCTTCTGAAATGTTGTATCTTGGATGCCCAATCTTCAGAAAAGAACAGATGGACTTCAACAGAGATTTCAAAGAAGATACAGGAACACCCGAGGCAATTTCTGAACAACTTCCAAGAACTTTAAGAAAGCATATGGATAATATATGAAGAAATTTTCAAAAATTATGCCGATGAGATTTGTGGAGGACACAATTGGAAGATGAAGATCGGATATTCATCAGACACTGATATGTTGGGAAATCTTCAGAGAGATGGAGCTTCCAGGTCACGGCTGTCAAAATCCTGAAGAACTAGTGGAAAAACAGCTAGAAAGTAACCACAGGACATCTACTGTTGGAATACCAGATGGTTATCATGAAATATTTAGATATTAACTACAGGTTTTTGGAAGCCTAGTTCTTGGAAAGCTAATGAATCATCTAGTCCAGTGTTTCTCAACCTTGGCAAATTGAAGATGTGTGGACTTCAACTCCCAGAATTCTGAGAGTTGAAGTCCACACATCTTCAACTTGCCAAGGCTGAGAAACACTGATCTAGTCTGCCACTAAGATTTGGTAGCGGGAAGAAGGGGGAGAGGGAACAGATAACATTTCGATTTATTTTTATGTCTACTGAAGAACCTTTACAAGCCCTATGGAAAAAAATAAAAATTCAAAAATACTTCATGTTGTCACCTAAACTTTTTCATTCACCCTTAATCTACGGGTTCAGGAAGTTTTCAGAAATGACTGAGAATACACCCAGTATCCTTATGCCAAATTTATTTTGGTTTATTTCCTTTCTTTTGTTTGCCTGTTCTCTATTTCCTGGGTTTCCGAGTATGAAACACCTTAAATTCCAGTTGTTGCTTTTCAAGTTGAAGTTCACCTTGATTTAACGGGTTGATAAATCTATTGCTTGCCACTCGATAAGGAGTCAGCCAATATTATTTCTGAGCAAATAGGGCAAAACGAAGAAAAATAAAAAGTATAAAAGATTTTCATACAGAAAGAGTTCTTACCCCATTCATTGCTGCAGTGTTAACTACAGGCATCCTGATCCTTTGAAACAATTAATTATTTATTTTTATATAAATAAGATTATGATCTAAATTCATCACTAATACATGTAGTCCTTGACTTGCAAGCACAATTGTGCCCAGAATTTCCATTGCTAAGCAAGGCAATTGTTAAATGAGTTCTGTCCCATTTTACAACCTTTCTTGCCACAGTTGTTAAGTGAACCACTGCAGTTATTAAGTTAGTAACATAGTTGTTAAGTGAATCTGGCTTCCCCATTGACTTTGCTTGTCAGAAGGTGGCAAAGGGTGCCAGAGTTGATAAATGAATCACTGCAGTGGTTAAGTGAATCATGTGGTCATTAAGCAAATCTGGCTTTCCCCATTGACTTTGCTTGATGGAAGCTGGCTGAGAAAGTTCCAAATGGCAATCACATGACCCTGAGGCAGTGCCGCAGCCTTAAATCCATGCTACTTGCTAAGCACTCAAATTTAGATCACATGAACATAGGGATGTTGCAATGGCTGTAAGTGTGAAAACTGGTCATAAGTCACTTTTTTCAGTGCCGTTGTAACTTCAAATAGTCACTAAATGAATGGTTGTAAGTTGAGGACTACCTGTAGTTTCAAGCTGGATTTGTATAAAAACATTAGAATGAAAAGTCATAAAAGCTGTAGAGGTAGACAGTAGAACCAGACAGTAAAAATAACTGCAACACAAAAGCTAATTAAAAGCATCTCAGATATTATTAAGAAGCACAAAAAATAGAATGTTGGGATGGATTTTGCATGGCATGTAAAAGGATAATAAAAATATGCCATGTATATGTACCAGGAGGAAATTGAATGGTTTAGGTGCCACTGCAGAAAAGTTTCTGCATATACACAAAGATGGATGCTCTCAAATCAAGATTTCTAAATCACTTCTCATTAGTAGGGATTTTGGGTGGCCCCCATTGACTGTTCTGACCAACAGTTGTAACCATTTGGAGCAATAATGGAGAGGAAGTTGTGATATCTAACTTATATTTGTTGATGGGAATTTGCTTTTATATTTTCCTATTTGGAATTTTTTCCAACATTCTCCATCATATTTATGTGGCTGTAGAAAGGAAAATAGAATGTGGTATATTTTCCTTTCTACAGAGCTGTGGTGGTGCAGTGGTTAGAATGCAGTATTGCAGGCTAACTCTGCCCACAGCCAGGAGTTCGATCATGACTGGCTCAAGGTTGACTCAACCTTCCATCCTTCTGAGGTCGGTAAAATGAGGACCCAGATTATTGGGGGCAATATGCTGACTCTGTAAACTGCTTAGAGAACATGCTGTAAAGCACTGTGAAGCTGTGTATGAGTCTATGTGGGGAATGTTTATTCCTTGATTGCTGGCAAACCACTCTTAAGGAATGCAGATTCCACACAATGCCCCCTCCTTAAGGAAGTCTGGACATGATCTTTGGCACGTAGCAAATACTAGGCAAGCCTCACGTAGCCAAGAATCACGTTGTCTGCAGCAGGAAGCTATACCTTTGTCCATGCATTGATCACGAGCTGATCATGAGCCTTCTTAGCCTATCAGTAACAAGGTAACCCTTGATGAATGGATTAGTCTCTGCCATGAGGTCTTTTGTTTGTATGTCAATAAAAGGGAGCTGCCCCGAGCAATCGGGAGAGTGCCTTCCCATTGACTTCATCCTGTGTGTTGGCGTCGTTTCTTCTCATCATTGCAACAGTCTAAATGCTACTGCTATTGCTACGTGCAAATAAGCAGACAAACTGATGCTTAAAATGAATCAACATAAGTATTTATCCTTGGTTTTCCATTTCAAATTGCCAATACTCTACCATTGGTCAGCACTGATGGACTGGTGACTTTTTATCTTCTTTTCACATATATCCTGAAATAAGGCTCAGGATTAAATCAGCCTTGCAATTTTTCTATATTTTATTTCATATCCCCCACTGAAGGAAAACAGAGAACGACGATTGAAAAAGTGACCTGTCTGATCATAGCTTGCTCCATGACTCTTGTTTTGGCATTCTCTGTGTTGATTCCAGCTCTTGAATTCTGTGAATCTAGTTTGCATCTTGTCTCCTGCCTTTCCTAGTTCTGGGACTCGTGCCAAGCACAGAAGGGACTGCTTTACTGAATGAATTATTTCTAAGATGGAAATGTGCATTTTAACGGGCATGCATTCTAAATGAATTGGAAATAGTAAATGTTTGACTCAAAAAACCTATGAGGGCATTGGGATGAATACGTGTGGAGATAGTCCTTGATATGGTCTTACTTGGAAGTTTGTGTGAAGGTGGATTTTAGCCGGAATTTAATCTCGGTCGGACGGAGCGGTCTGTGAGATGAGACGGAGGAGACGGATTCCCTACAGACTCCTCCCAGACCCCCCGGCATATTACACCTGGAACAACATATTAAACAACTCCCTTAAACAACCTCCCTACGATTGGACCTGGTGCCCTGGGCAGCTCTCTATACAGCCTGCTTCTGAGACTCTGAATTCGGCGTTTGTGCCTGTTATACCTCCGGAAACAAGGACTGTTCTTGTTATTACAGCTGGGAAGAGCGTCATTATTGCGGCCATTGTTACTTCTGCCGCTGCGAGTGCTATAGACTCCACCGTGAGGCTCATGAGATCTGTTTTAGCCCTGCGGTGTGGAGCGGTTTTTTTGACCTTATTGACCATCATTGTTTGCATGAGCACTTTAGATATAGTGACTGACAGCACAAGGAAACAGAGCACGGGGATTAAAACCCGCGACCGATGCTATTTCTGGGCGGAGCCCTGGTCGAAAGGACAGCGACACCTCCTCAGTGAGGGGGCCTTTGATGCCTCAGGACTACCCCATGGGGGAGATATCACTGGACTCTGTTTTATTGGTTCCCCGGAGGTCTACTTCTGTCACGTGGAAAGAAGAGAAAAATCACGACACCACTTCAAAGCCGAGAGTCGATTGTTGGTGAAAGTCCTTATAAGAACAATGGACACTGCCCCCCTGAAAACGATTATGGTGGGGGGAAGTGACTAATGAATTGGACCATGACTAGCAGATTTAGAGACTACCATGCTTATTGCATCTGCCTGTCCTTAATTAACTCTTTTATTGCACTTTACTTAGCCTCTACCTTGGGAGGGGGGAGTGTTTGTAGGGTGGATGTGTTGATGTTAAGGGGGATGAATGTGTAAATTAGAATGATTAGATTTGAGAGTATGAGTGAGCTGGGGACTAGGTCTTGCCCCCCTTTTGCTGAGTGTGGAAACAGAAGTGGGGGGGGTCTGACTCGGTGCCCCAGCTCAGTGTAAATGGTATGTATGGCCTGCAGGGATGGAGGGGGACCAGCGGGGGGGAGGGGGTCTCTGGTGGGGACGAGAGCCGGAACATCTCGGTCATAATGGGAAGAGGCAGATATGGCGAGAGCAGAGGGGTGGGCCGCTCTCGGGGAATAAGACCTCGCTGTTTACAAGCGATCCCTTGTTCCGGCCCCTCCGATGTGGTTCCATCTTGCTCAACCCGAGTACCTGGCAACCAGGATGTTCAGGGCCCTGGGCTCAGGATGCTGCTGCTGAACGCCAGGTCAATTGTCAACAAAGCCCCCCTGATACGGGATTTAATCTCAGAAGAGGGGGCAGACCTGGTATGTATAACTGAGACCTGGCTGGGCCAGGAGGGGGGAGTAGCTCTCTCCGAGATATGCCCAGACGGGTTCTCAGTGCAGCACCATTCTCGACCCCAGGGAAGGGGGGGAGGAGTGGCAATAATAACGCGCCAAAATCTGCACCCTCATAGGATCCCTGCCCCGGAGATTGTTGGGTGTGAGACGCTCCTTCTGAAGTTGGACTTAGGGGTTCAGGTGGGCCTTTTCTTAACGTACCTGCCTCCCAGCTGCGTTGGTAAGGCCCTGCCTGAGCTGCTCGAGGCAGTAGCCGGCTTGGCGGTTGAGTTCCCTGGGCTTATGGTGCTGGGGGACTTTAACCTGCCTTCTGCTGGCGAAACCTCTGGGGTAGCTCAGGAGTTCATGGATTCCATGACAACCATGGACCTGACCCAAGTAATCCAGGGTCCGACACATGAGGGTGGTCACACGCTCGACCTAGTGTTTCTTTCGGGGCAGTGGAGAGATGATCTGAAGATAAGGGACATAGTCATCAACCCTCTGTCATGGTCAGATCATTTCCTACTGAGGTTGGATTTCGCAGCCCCACTCCTCCCCTGCAGGGAGGCGGGACCGACTAGGTGGTTCCGCCCCAGGCGCCTAATGGAGCCGGAAGGATTCCAGAGGGAACTTGGGGAAATACCTGAAACCCTGGTACACAATTCGGCTGACTCCCTGGTGGCTGCTTGGAACACCGCAGCATCAGGGGCGTTAGATCGAATTGCACCTAAGCGACCTCTCCGTGGCAGTGGATCCCGGAAAGCTCCCTGGTTTACCGAGGAACTCCGGGAGATGAAACGCCAGAAGAGACGTCTAGAGCGCCGCTGGAGAGCCAGCAAGACCGAGTCTGACCGAACACTATTAAGAATTTACATCAGATCTTATTTAGTGGCGATAAGGGCGGCAAAACGATCCTATTTTTCCGCTCTTATTGCGTCCGCAGATTCTCGCCCAGCCGCCTTGTTTAGGGTGACTCGCTCCCTCCTTGCCAAAGGGGGGAGCGTGGAACACTTACAAGGCAGAGCTGAGGAATTCGCTGAGTTTCTGTCGGATAAAGTCGCTCAGATTCGGTCAAACCTGGACTCTGGCTGGGCAGAGTCCATAGAGTTGACAGGGGCAAGTCTTAGTCCACCGTTATGGGAAGAGTTTGGGCCTGTTTCTACCGAGGATGTGGACAGAGCTGTGGGGGTGATGGGTACCTCCACCTGTTTATTGGACCCGTGCCCCTCCTGGTTGGTTTCGGCCAGTAGGGAGGTGGCAAGCGGCTGGATCCAGGCGGTGGTCACCACTTCTTTGAGGGAGGGATCCGTACCGCAGTCGTTAAAAGCTGCGGTGGTGAGACCCCTCCTGAAGAAGCCTTCCCTGGATCCAGCTGATTTGAAGAACTATCGTCCTGTCTCCAACTTGCCCTTTCTGGGGAAAGTTGTGGAGAAGGTGGTGGTTACTCAGCTTCTGCAGCTTCTGGATGAAACAGATCATCTAGATCCTTATCAGTCGGGTTTCAGGCGCGGCCACAGTACAGAAACTGCCTTGGTCGCTCTGATGGGGGTAATTCCTCCATCCTGGTGCTACTTGACCTCTCAGCGGCGTTCGATACCATCGACCATGGTATCCTTCTGCATCGTCTCGGTGAGTTGGGGGTGGGAGGCACTGATTTACGGTGGTTCTCCTCTTATCTCACCGACAGGATGCAGTCGGTGTTAACAGGAGGGCAGAGATCGTCCCCTAGGCCCCTATTATGTGGGGTGCCCCAGGGGTCGGTTCTCTCACCCATCCTGTTTAACATTTACATGAAACCGCTGGGTGAGATCATCCGCAGACATGGGGTGCATTTCCACCAGTACGCTGACGACACCCAGCTGTACATCACCACCCCGTCTGATTTCAGAGAGGCAGTTGATGTAATGTGCCGGTGCCTGGACGACGTTAGGATCTGGATGGGGAGGAACAGACTCAGACTTAATCCCGACAAGACTGAGTGGCTTTGGATATTGCCTCCTAAGGACCATGACAATTGTCCCTCCTTGACGTTCGAGGGAGTGAAATTGACCCCCTCGGATCAGGCTCGCAACTTGGGGGTCCTCCTAGATCCACAGCTAAAATTGGATCACCATCTTTCTGCTGTGGCTAGGGGGGCCTTTGCACAGGTTCGCCTGGTGCACCAGTTGCGGCCATACTTGGAGAAGGAGGCTCTACACACGGTCACTCATGCCCTTGTCACCTCGCGCTTGGACTACTGCAACGCGCTCTACATGGGGCTACCCTTGAAGAGTATCCGGAGACTTCAGTTGGTGCAAAATGCGGCTGCGCGTGCTGTGGTGGGTGTGCCAAGGTACACCCACGTGACACCTGTACTCCACCAGCTGCATTGGTTGCCCATCGGTCTCCGGGTCCAATTCAAGGTGTTGATCACCATCTTTAAAGCCCTTCATGGCTTAGGACCAGGTTATCTCCGGGACCGCATTCTGCCTCACACTTCCCTTCGACCGGTTAGGGCCCACAGAGTTGGCCTCCTCCAGGTCCCATCGGCTAAGGGGGAGAGCCTTCTCTGTGGCAGGCCCCGTGCTCTGGAACCAACTCCCCCCAGAGACCCGAACTATCCCCACCCTGCTGGCCTTCCGGAAAGCTGTTAAGACATGGCTGTTCCTGCAGGCAGGGGGTAGAGCGTAATCCATTTGAGCTCACCCCCAAGTATGTATGAAGTTGAATGGACATGAGATGTTTTTAAGATGGTTTTAATTTTTATACTTGTTTTAATGTTTATTTATATTGGTTTCTTGTATTCTTTTCTGTTGTACGCCGCCCGGAGTCCTCCGGGAGTTGGGCGGCATATAAGAAACACCAATAAATAAATAAATAAATAAAAACCTCAACACAGTTCATATCATTCAGTGCAGTTTGTCTTACAGAGGGAAATTAACTAGACTGGATTATTTCAGCTCTGACTGGGAGCTCATAGATCAAAGACATCACTATATCCAAAAGTAAAATAAATTTTATTTAAAATAAAACTCCTACACATGAAAAACCAGCTAGTGAAAAGAAGGGCTCTATAGTAATCAGTGTTGTGATGATATTTATTTTTTATGAATAGGAAAAGATTTGTTTATTAACTTCCTTTGCAGTTTCAAGTGATTCAGTCCAGAAATGGCTTTACTATTTATTTGTCCATCCTATGTATATAGCCACCCATCTCAGTGAACAGAATTAAAATAAAAATAATAATAAACACTATAAAAATTAAAATACAAGCATCCGAGAAACAACAATTCAAATCATTAATACAACCAAGAATTGGGTATCTGCACAAAATTATCTTCTGATTTTCTTGGTGTCAGAATAAAATCTCAACTATACTAACATTAACTGGGTTTGTGAGGGTTAGTTTGAACAATGACTTAGTGAGCTATCATTACCAAGGCTTAGGGCTTTCCCCTGCTGGTTGGCTGAAGGTTTTCTATCTGTTTTTAAAATAAAGTATATCTCAAAACTGTATTACTTTGAAAGTTGCTGTCCACATTGAGAGTTGCTATCCTGCCTCTGCACAATTACCTCTCTTCCCTGCCAGTCATCTGCCTTCTCTCCAAGGTAAAGGGTGACAAAACCTACCAGATTTTCCACATATGGATGTTTCCTTGGGCAATGTTACAATAAGGGTGAAATACTAGTTTAACCCCGGAACAGCCAAGGATGACATAAATTTGTGTTGTCAATAGGCAAGAGATGAGAGATAAAGGTTACCTTACTTGCAACATATAACATCTTCTATACCACAGGTCACCAACCTGGTGGTCCGTGGAGAAATCTTGGCCCCTGGACCAGATATGGCCGAGAGCAATTAATCCAGCCCGTGCGCGGGAACACAAGGCTGTACCGCCCAACATCACCATGCCCACATGCCAGTCCACACTCTTAAGGCCGAGCGCAAACCTCACCTTGAGTATAGCAGTGCTAGCCACATGAGCTGGAACAGGAAGGTAAGACCAAGAACAAGATACAATCAAGGACCAGAGAGGTACTAGTACCACTCTATAAAGCCTTGGTCAGACCACACCTAGAGTACTGCATCCAGTTTTGGTCACCACACTACAAAAAAGACATTGAAACCCTAGAGAAAGTGCAGAAGAGAGCAACCAGGATGATAAAGGGTCTGGAAAATAAAACATACAAAGAGCGGTTGCAGGAACTGAGCTTGGCCAGTCTGGCGAAGAGAAGGACCAGGGGTGACATGATAGCAGTGTTCCAATACTTGAGGGGATGCCACAGAGAGGAGGGGGTCAGGCTGTTCTCTATGGCACCAGAAAGCCAAACAAGGAATAATGGATGGAAGCTGACCAAGGAGAGATTCAACCTGGAAGTGAGGAGAAACTTTCTGATGGTGAGAGCGATCAACCAGTGGAACAGCTTGCCAGTGGAGGTTGTGAGAGCCCCAACACTTGCGACCTTCAAGGGGAGACTGGACTGCCATCTGTCTCAAATGGTGTAGGAACTCCTGCTTGAGCAGGGGGTTGGACTAGATGACCTACAAGGTCCCTTCCAACTCTAATAATAAATCTAAAACTCGCCGCGCTCAGCTGAATGGCTGCCTGGTGGGGGGAGGTTCAGCTGCCTTTTGGGCCTACATCTCTCCTTCTGCGAGGCCTCCGGGTGGGAGTCCCGAGAGAAAGTGCCTGCTAGGTTCTCTCCAGCTGCTTCTCTCTGCTGTAGTGCGGCATCAGCATTTGCGCAGCATCAGCATTCCACCTCGGTATATTTGCGCCAGCCGATGGCGCAAGGCAGCCCTCGTCTCCTGTTGCTTGGGACTCAGAGCGGTAAACGGCATCTGGTCCGGGGAGCAGCCGGAGTTTGCTGTCCATTGCGGATGCTAGCTCCGCCCCCTGCAAACTCTCATCTCGAGGAGCCCAGCCGAAGTTTCCTGTGCTGCTTCAACGAGCGCTCCTTGAGAGACGAGAGTTTGCAGGGGGCCGAGCTAGCATCCGCAATGGACAGCAAACTCCGGCTGCTCCCCGGACCGGACGCCGTTTACCTCTCTGAGTCCCAAGTGACAGGAGACGAGGGCTGCCTTGCGCTACCGGCTGGTGCAAATATACCGAGACAGAATGCTGATGCCGTGCAAATGCAAGTAGCGCTTCGCTACCACAGCTTCCAGCCATCGCAACCCCCACTTCGGCCTGCTTGCACGCCCCCCCCGCCGCAACAGCACCATTATTTCATTCCGGCCGGCGAGGGCTGCATTCCTTTTTGCACATTTCACTACCTGCAAAGTTGCACATTGCACGTGCCACCCCCTATGGTGGCGATTTCCAGCCCCACCATGGGCCGGTCCCATATTCCAGACCTGTGGTAGTTACAGGACTGGCCCTTTGGTCATCCCGGAGCAGCTCCTCCACCCGGGTGCAGGAAAAGGAAAAGGAAAAGAAAGGAAAGGAAAGAAGAGGAAAGGAAAAGGAAAGGAAAGGAAAGGAAAGGAAAGAAGGAAAGGAAAGGAAAGGAAAGGAAAGGAGAGGAAAGAAGGAAAGAAGAGGAAAGGAAAGGAAAGGAGAAGGAAAGGAAAGAAGGAAAGGAAAGAAGGAAAGGAAAGAAAAGAAAAGGAAGAAGAGGAAAGGAAGGAAGAAGAGGAAAGGAAGGAAGAAGAGGAAAGGAAAGAAGGAAAGGAAAGGAAAGAAGGAAAGGAAAGGGAGAAGTTGAAAGGAGAGGAGAGGAAAGGAAAGAAGAGGAAAGAAGGAAAGAAGAAAGGAAAGGAAAGGAAAGGAAAGAGAAGGAAAGGAAAGAAGGAAAGGAAAGAAGAAGGAAAGGAAAGAAGGAAAGTGTTAGATTGTGGGCAAGGATCACAGGAGACAGACTTCAGAACAGCTCTTTATCAGCTGACTCAAGCAACCAGCAAAACATGGTCTGACAGCTAGCCCTTTTATAGAGGGCTGTCAGACACAACAACCAATAGTGTTTGAGCATTCCAACACTGGGCCTGGCTGGCAACATACAGTTCAGTTAGAGTTCAACTAGAACATAACAACTTACAGTTCAGTCAGAGTTCATCTAGACATAACAAGTTTAGAGTTCAGTTAGAGGTCACTCAGAACACAACACCCCTCCCTTTCTAGGTGGAACAGTCCGACAGACATAGTTGCGCAGGTAGGCGGGGCGTTTGGGAACCCTCCCTGACCTGCGCAGCTCAGTCTTAGGTGAGGCAGCAGCCTGTTCGGACAGGTCTGCTGTCGCTCTTGGGTTGGAGCATGGAAGCTCCTGGAATGTATCGGGCATGGCCTCTGCGACTGGTGGAAGCGGTTCTAATTGAGAACGCCGCTGGACTTCAACTTCCTCAAGTAGGCCTTCCAAGACACTCGGGCTTGAGTTAGCTAGGGGAAGAACACAGGGTGTTACCTTTTGTGGTTCATTAAATTCCCCTTTTACTCAGTTGCGTAGCTGATCTGTGTGCCTCTTCCAGAGGCGTCCGTCCTGGAGGCGGACTTCGTATGTTAGTGGACCCAAGATTGTTTCTATGACCCCAGGTAGCCACAGGGGGCCCTCGGCATAATTTTGGGCGAATACCGAATCTTCCAGGGAGAAGGCCCTGGTTTTTTGTGTGACCTCTGGTTTCACCTTAGTGGCGTAGTTTGGGTGTAAACGGTCCAGTACAGATCTAAGCCTGCGACCCATGAGGAGTTTGGCCGGGCTGCGGCCAGTGGTAGCACTTGGGGTTATGTGCTGTGTACTCAGAAATTTATCTATGTGGGCCTGCCAATCCCTTGGGCCTAGTCTACCTAATACTTCCTTTGCTAACCTTACGAATCATTCAGCCAGTCCATTGGTCACCGGATGGAATGGCGAGGACAGGGCATGGTTAATTCCCAGGTCAGCAAGGTACCCCTCAAAATTGGTGGCCGTAAATTGGGGACCATTGTCCATTACAAGGACTTCCGGGAGGCCGTGTGTGGCAAAAAGGTGTCTGAGCACCTTAATAACCGCCTCAGTGGTGGTAGAACCCATTGGAAATATTTCAAGCCACTTTGAGTAGGCATCGACAATTATTAAAAACATTTGGCCGTGGCAGGGGCCTGCGAAATCAGCGTGTAGCCACGACCAGGGGCTTTTTGGTTGTTCCCAGTCATGGACTGGTGCTTTGGGCGGAGCAGGCCGCGACTCTTGACAGGGTTTGCATAACCCAACCCAATTTTTGATTTCTGCATCCATATTTGGCCACCAAACGTACCCCCTAGCCAAGGCTTTCATCCGGATAATCCCCGGATGGCCTTCATGTAAAGTCCTGAGTATTCCAGCTTGCAGGCTGGTTGGTATGACCACTCGGTCGCCCCAAAGGAGGCATGCTGTCTCTGTTCGTATGGTTTAAGGTCAGGCTTGACCAGGTCCTTCGGCCATTCCCTCCACACCCAGTTCAACACAGTTCTGAGTGAGGGGTCCTTGACCATGTGTTTAGCCACCTCAGCAGAAGTGACCAGTCCGGAATCAGCCAAATCAATCAAAAGAACTGGAGCTTCCGGGACAATGTCCGTAAGGTGGTCGGGCAACGGGCACCTGCTCAAAGCGTCCGCATTGCCCATGTCTTTTCCTGGCCGATGTACCAGGCAATAGGAGTAGGCCGAGAGAAAGATGGCCCACCGGCCAAAACAGGGGGATAGGGCAGCCGGAGTGGGGCAGTCCCCAGCAAGAAGCCCCAGAAGCGGCTTGTGGTCCGTAACCAAAACAAAATCCCTCCCAAACAAGTATTCATGGAATTTTTTGACACCAGCAACTAAAGCCAATGCCTCCCTGTCCAGCTGGCTGTAGTTCTGCTCTGCACTGGACAGAGTCCTTGAGTAATAAGCCACAGGGGCCTCAGACCCATTTGGAAGCTTGTGGCTGAGCACAGCGCCGACTCCCACAGGACCAATGGTAAGGTATTGTTGTATTGAATTAAGAAGCTGTCATTGGTTAGTAGTCGTTTGACAGCTGCGAAAGCTGACGCCTCCCTGGACCCCCATGTCCAAGGAATGTTTTTGGCCAGCAGCCTGTGGAGAGGCTTTGCTACGGTGGCTTTGTCTTTTAGGAAAAGGCTGTAAAAATTTAGGAGACATTTAAAAGCTCCACTGTGAGTTACAATGGTCTGTGCTTCTGCAGTAGCGCCATCTACCGGCAGCTGCTGGTACGCCTGCGCAAGGTCTAGTTTAGCAAACAGGCGTCCAGGACCTAGGGAGTGGAGTAGATGATGCACAATCGGCACCAGATAGGCGCTATGCTGCAAAGCCTTATTGATTGTGCATTTGTAGTCGGCACAAATTCTAATACTGCCGTCCCCTTTAACGGGGGTCATTATGGGGGTCTCCCATTTAGCATGGTCAACCAGCTCCAAAATGCCTTGTTTGATGAGCTTGTCCAGCTCTTTGTCAATTTTGTCCCGTAGTGGGAGAGGGACCCGTCGAGGCTTAAGGCGAATGGGGGCGACATTAGGATCAAGGCTAAATGAAATAGGAGTCCCCACATACTTCTTTTGCTTGAGTGCCTTGGGTGAGTGGGAAGCAATCTATCCTAACAGTATCCATGGATACCATTTATAAAATGTTGGTTACTGCTTCTAATTTTTCCACTTCACAAGGAGCTTTGAGGCCTAAGGAATAAACATGGATGATTAGGAAAAGGACAGAGGTACAGGTTCTATAACATCTCTGGTGACCTTGGTGCCAGAGCTGTAAAATCAGGAATCCCCTTTTCTATGGTAGGCAACTAAAATGTATAGCTTTCCTCAAATGGTCTAGTTATACATTCTATAATTAGGAACGATGGATCGACAAACAGATTATTTCCAGTTTTTCCCTAATATTTGATGCAGTATCTCTATAATTTAATGGACTTCAATGTATCACTGGGGCAACATTTTCTTTTCTATCATCTTTTGATTCACTTCTGGGAGAGTTTCTACTGCCATAAGTATCCTGACCAACGTAGTCAAAGAGGCTAACTGGAATGTGTACGTTGGTTGCTTTTATTCACTTCCTCCAGGTATTCCATGCAACTAATTGAGTCATTTTCTTTGCTTAATTAGAACTTTGTTTGAGAAAACTAAACAAAATAAAAAACATTTGGTTCCATGTCCTGAAAAACAGAGTAATTTGAAGGACAGGTGGAGTACTTGAGAACCAGGATGAACGAGAGAATCTTGGCTTGTAGGGAGGTCAGTGGGTGATGAACAAGAAGAAGGAAGGAAGGAAGGAAGGAAGGAAGGAAGGAAGGAAGGAAGGAAGGAAGGAAGGAAGTCTAAGTAGGAGAGGATTATGAATGGATGGGGTGTAGGTTTTGAAATGGCTGAATACCAGATGAAAGGGGATTATCAGGAAGGAAATAATGCTATGGATGCTAAAATGGAACTGGAGATTTTATTCAATAGAAAGTTGTATGTGAAAATAACATGATCACTTAAATAGACATACTGACAGACTCGGGTGATAGATCTTGAGACATTGAGCCATGTTTGACCTTATAATCCTTCTCTAAGGGGTGCTCAGAAAATCTAGTTCGGTTCTCTATATTCCTTTTACTGATGGTTTTTTTTTCTAGCATCAGTCCAATAACCATCATTATCACTATTATTATGGTCCTCATATTGAATACATGTTCTGCTTTATCATAATTTATAACTGCCTTCCTTTGGAGAATTCCAAGCAACTTGTGACTGTTTCCATGTATTTTCAGACAACTGAATCATGATAAAATAACAATCTTGGAATAAAAATACTACTGGTGTCACAGCAGAAATCAAGACATTGAACCAGGATTAAAAGAAATACGCTTCCCAAACACCATTCTTGGGGATTTCTGAGATGCAGTTCTCCATTCCAGACAGAACTTTCCATCTTCCTCTACCAAAACATTTTTTCCAGTTTCCCATATACTTTCCTCTCTCTTTCTCTCACTCCCTCACACACATTGTCTGGCATCAATTATTATCTGCAACTTCATAATCAATTGCTAGCATTAGAATACAGAAGCTCTCTGAAGCCACTGCCTGGAAATCCAAGGCCCTCAAAACTGGACAACAGAATCCAGCAGCTGATCAATTACCGGTACTTCTTATTTGCTAGTTCTAACAGAAGAGACAAGTTCTTAAAGAGATGGGAGTACCAGACCATCTTATTTGTCTCTTGAGAAACTTATATGTGGGTCAAGAAGCAACAGTGAGAACTGGACACGGAACCACTGATTGGTTCAAAATTGGGAAAGGAGTCCGGCAAGGCTGTATACTGTCGCCCTGCCTATTTAACTTATATGCAGAGCACATCATGAGAAAGGTGGGGCTAGATGAATCAAAAGTTGGAATTAAGATTGCCGGGAGAAATATCAACAACCTCAGATATGCAGATGATACCACTCTAATGGCAGAAAGTGAAGAGGAACTAAAGAGCCTCTTGATGCGGGTGAAGAAGGAGAGTGCAAAAGTTGGCTTGAAACTCAACATTAAGCAAACTAAGATCATGGCATCCAGCCCTCTCAATTTCTGGCAAATAGATGGGGAAGAAATGGAGGTAGTGACAGATTTTATTTTCCTGGGCTCCAAGATCACCGCAGATGGGGACTGCAGCCAAGAAATTAAAAGACGCTTGCTCCTGGGGAGGAAAGCTATGACAAATCTAGACAGCATACTAAAAAGCAGAGACATCACCCTGCCAACAAAAGTGTGTATAGTCAAGGCTATGGTTTTCCCAGTTGCAATGTATGGCTGTGAAAGTTGGACCATAAGAAAGGCTGAGCACCAAAGAATTGAGGCCTTTGAACTATGGTGCTGGAGAAGACTCCTGCGAGTCCCTTGGACTGCAAGGCGATCAAACCAGTCAGTCCTAGAGGAGATCAACCCTGACTGCTCTTTAGAAGGCCAGATCCTGAAGATGAAAATCAAATACTTTGGCCACCTAATGAGAAGGAAGGACTCATTGGAGAAGAGCCTAATGCTGGGAAAGATTGAGGGCAAAAGAAGTAGGGGACGACAGAGAATGAGGTGGCTGGATGGAGTCACTGAAGCAGTAGGCGTGAGCTTAAATGGACTTGAAGGAAGTTAGCACCCACCCCTCTCCTAGAAAAATGAAATATTCTAGGAAATATTGAAAAGGAAGAATATGTTTCCCTGGATGAGAAAAAACATGTTTTAAAGACAAAGCAGCTTCCTGCAGCTCCCTGCCCCCCCTTCAGCTCCAGGGTGATGGGATTAAGACCTTCACCCTTAGGACATGATAGGATTAGCCCTCTACCCATCTCACCACATGGCACTTGGGAAGATTGCATCAGCCAGCAAAGCTCAAGCAAACTTGGACTCAGGACAGCCTACAGAGTTGCCCCTGCATGGCCCCATGGGAGTCTGACAGCCAATCAGAGTGCATTTCTTGCACAGCAGCAGGAGGCCCCGAGGCGGGGCCCAAGAGAGGGCATAAAACCAAGGGACTCTCAGCATCTCCCCCCTTCTCTTCGTCTTCAACATCTTCGAGGCATGTGATCCCCCTTTCCCCAGGACCTCAGACCATGTGGTCCTGCTGTCCACCATTAAAACCATCTTTCCAAGCAGTCACCATGCTTCCAGTGTCTTTTTCCCCACTTCGAACCGAACCCAGAAGGTTATTCCTTACAACAGACTCCAGAGGATGGTAGAGAACAGGAAGGCCTGGAGGAACGTTGTCCATGGGGTCACGATGGGTCGGACACGACCTCACAACTAACAACAACAACAACAAAAACAGAAGAGAATATCTGTAGCTCAGGGTAGAATTGTGAAGTCCTTGGTGCTCTGTGAGCATGGTTGTTTGCCTGCAGACATTTCATTACCCAACTAGGTAACATTATCACTGCTAGTGAGTGTAGTGTTTGCTCCCTTTTTTATAGTATGGGTTTTGGCTACTGGAGAGGATGTGTTCTGACCTTTTTGTTTTCTTCTTAGCTTTTTTATTATCTATCAGAAGGGATTAATACCAGGCAAACAATCAAGCAGGTTAACAATTGCCCAATCAAGGCACTTCCAAGGAGAAAATGACTTATCTCTGTGTCTACCAAGAAGAAAACTGTACCCCCACCATGATTAGTAGGGCAAGGTACTGTATATAAACAGGGAGCAAACCCCACACTCCCTCACACTGATGATGTTGCCTAGTCAGGTAATGAAACGTCAGCAAGCAAGCTAGCTCAGAGAGCACCAAAGACTCCACATATTTGCTAGTTGCAATTCCCATTTCTATCAGCTTGGAAATTTGATCCTCACCTTTCATTGACACAAATCCACAAAGAGCTTTCTGTCTTGAGAATTCAGAAATCCTTCCATGTATAACTTCCTGTTGTAAGTCACCAGACTTTGATTTCCTTTCTATAGAATTGAGTCCTGATCCATAGCTCAGTTGGCTCTCCCCAGATAAAGGACATCTAGAAACGGCTTCTCCCCTCCCTCTGTAATTTGGCACTGTGTATTTGAGGAAGGGATTTTTCCCCCTGTTATCTGATCTGCTATTCCAACAAAAATCTCTGGGATAGTAAAAAAAAACATTCAGATGTCCAGAATCTTAGAAATCAAGACCACTATTGGCAACCCTTTGCAAAATACAGCCTTAACTCTGCCTGCAAATATTTTAGAATGGAGGCCTGTGATTCCCTACCTTATGAAAGCATGGTTCTTCAAAATGCTAGAAAGAATGGGGAACCAACTAGCAACATCACAAACATGGTCCAGTCTAATCCTAGGGTATTTCCTCCTTCGCGTTTCCAGCTGAATTCCCCATTCATTCAACAGCTGCTCACAACCAGCAGCTGTTCTTGGTAAGGCCACCCCCCCCCAATTGTTTAAATTTCCATCTATCTCTTGAAACCATGCTGCTGTGCCTAACGAGAGACATTTTTCTTGCTTCTTAAAGGGACCTCCAGGAAGGAAGGAAGGAAGGGAGGAAGGAAGGAAGGAAGGAAGGAAGGAAAGAAAAGAGAGAGAGAGAGAAAGAAAAAGAAAGAAAAAATGAGAGGGTGCAACAATCAATAAAAAAGGAAGGAAGGAAGGAAGGAAAAGAGAGAGAGAGAGAGAAAAAGAAAAAAAAGAAAAACGAGGGTGCAACAATCAATAAAAAAGCAGTTTATATCTTCCTTGGCTGCCTTCTTTTATCCTGTTTACATTCAAATATAATACAATACAAACTCAATCCATTTGAAAGAAATTCATAAAGACACAGAAATGTAGCTAAAACCAACCAGAAGGAACAGCAAAAGGATGCCCATCAGTAGAAACTGATTCGGACAGAGCTGTTGCATATATGCTTTAGCAAAAGCAGGCTGGAGGTGATCATCACCTGAAGCAAAGGGGGTGGTAATGGTGGTGAAAGCCGTGCCTGCAACTAGAAATTCATTCTAGAAATCTGATAGTTTTGGATTCATTCCTTGGTACAGGAGGGGGGGGGAATCCCGATACGGTTATAAAATTGTTCCTATAAATCAGAGCATCCCCAAGTGCCTTCCCTCTACCTCTTTTGCAGCACAGAATGAAGAAAGAAAGAGAGAAAGAGAGAAAGAGAGAAAGAGAGAAAGAAAGAGAGAGAGAAAGAGAGAAAGAGAGAGAGAGAGAGAGAGAGAGAGAAAGAGAGAAAGAGAGAAAGAGAGAAAGAAAGAAAGAGAGAGAGAGAGAGAAAGAGAGAGAGAGAAAGAGAGAGAGAGAGAAAGAGAGAGAAAGAAAGAAAGAAAGAAAGAGAGAAAGAGAGAAAGAGAGAAAGAGAGAAAGAGAGAAAGAGAGAAAGAAAGAGAAAGAAAGAGAGAAAGAAAAGAAAGAAAGAAGCTTACCTTACAAGCACACCACCAAAAGAGTCTGTTTTCCAAAGATGTCACCCACTGGGGGAGGTGAGAGACAGCTTCTCCTTTTGTCCCCCCACTCACCCAGCAGTGGGTTGGTGGTGGCACCAGCCAGAGAAGATCCTGCAAAATGGTGTTTTATGTCGAGGGGTATTTTGCTGTATAGGAGAGAGATGCTAGCATGCTGTTATTATGTCATAGGGAGAAACCATTGGAGGGAAAGCAGAAAAAAAGCAGCAAATGAAAGAGGCTGGTTAAAGCAACAGAGAGGCAAACCGGGCTGAGACGGAGATATGCAGAGATGGGGACGGTCTGGGTGATGCCGGCACATTGTGAGGCATTGTGTGTATGTATTCTGCACTAGGTCACCATCCTCAACTGAGGTGATGTGTGTGGTTGGAGGCATCTCTCCAGCATAGTCTGAGCTGTGGGAAGTAAGTATCTGGGTGCATTAGATGAGCAAGTACGAGTTTGTGGAACTAACATTCAAGTTTTCTTCTGAGCACAAGCAGAGTGCATGCTGGATGACTCTGAATTTTTCCTTCATTTCCTTCTACTTCCCCTTTCCACAGACACTATAAACCTGCAGTGACAACATTAAGCAGGATAAGGCAGGTTTACATATTGCTACTTCTATGCTCCTAAGAGTACAGATAGTCTTTGATTTACAACCAAAATCGGGACCAAAATTTCCATTGCTAAGCAAAGCGGTTGTTAAGTGGGGCATCCAAATTTATAAGCTTTTTCCCCCCATGGTTGCTAAGCAAATCACTGCAGTTAAGTGAATCATGTAGTCGTTAAGCGAATCCAGTTTTTCCCATTGACTTTGCTTGTTGGGAGAGGCGGGGAAGGTCACAAATGGTGATCACCATCATAAATATAGGCCAATTGCTCAAATTTTCATTGCATGACTGTGGGGATGCTGCAATAGTTGTATGTGCAAGGAGCGATCAGAACTTACCTTTTTCAGTATTGTTGTAACTGTGAATGGTTGCTAAACAAATGGCTATAAGCCGAGGACAACCTGAATATGGCATTTATAACATTGCCCTGTATGTCAAGTGTTATTCTCAATGACTTAACTTTGTGACTTTTGCACAACTTCATTGCCTATCATTGTGCCTTCTTGCTGTATGTTGGGTTGGGGGCAACATACTCAAATACATGTTTTGTATGTGGCATGTCATTTTGATCATATGAATGCATCATCATAAATATGAACCAGTTGCCAAGCATCTGAATTTTGATCACATGATCATGGGGATGCTAGAAAGGTCGTAACTGTGAAAAATGGTCAAAAGCCACTTTTTTCAGTGCTGTTGTAATTTGAATGGTCAGTAAATATTATTTGTCAATATTAAAGGGGGGCGAAATGACATTGCCATAGGTCTATACTACAGGCCACCCAACCAAACAGAGGAAGTAGATGAACTTTTTGCTAGTCAGCTAACTAAGGTATGTAGGAAGCACATCACAATAGTATTTATTTATTTATTTATTTATTTATTATTGGTTCTTCTATGCCGCCCTACTCCCGAGGGACTCAGGGCGGCGTACAACAATTTTATGAGAACACTAATAATAAACAGCAATTTAAAAACAGCAGTTAAAAATATACAAAAAGTTAAAAAAATATTCACCATCAGCCGTGCCGGGGGGGGGGGAGTTCAGATGGATTTAATCTCTCCCCCCTGCCTGCAGGAAGAGCCATGTCTTGACAGCTTTTCGGAAGGCCAGCAGGGTGGGGATGGTTCGGGTCTCTGGGGGAAGTTGGTTCCAGAGCGCGGGGCCCCTCACAGAGAAGGCCCTCCCCCTAGGGCCCGCCAGCCGGCATTGTTTGGCTGATGGGACCTGGAGGAAGGGAAGTGTGAGGCAGAATGCGGTCCCGAAGGTAACCTGGTCCTAAGCCATGTAGGGCTTTAAAGATGATGATCAACACCTTGAATTGTACCCGGAGACCGATGGGCAACCAATGCAGCTGGCGGAGTATAGGTGTAACGTGGGTGTACCTTGGCACACCCACCACAGCACGCGCAGCCGCATTTTGCACCAACTGAAGTCTCCGAATACTCTTCAAGGGTAGCCCCATGTAGAGAGCATTGCAGTAGTCCAGTCGGGAGGTGACAAGGGCATGAGTGACCGTGAGTAGAGCCTCCTTCTCCAAGTATGGCCGCATGTAATGGGGGATTTAACTACCCTGACATCAACCGGGAGACAAACTCTGCACCAAGTGGAAGATCCAACAGGTTCCTAACAAACCTAGCAGACAACTTTGTTACCCAAAAAGTAGAGAAGGGAACAAGGGGATCAGCCATATTGGACTTAATTCTCACTAACAGAGATGAAATGATAGAAGGTGTTGAAGCTACAGGAACCTTGGGGGCAAGTGATCATGCAATATTGGAATTCAACATTATGCAAACACAAGCAGTAGAACAAAATCAAACTAGAGTCTTGGACTTTAAGAGAGCTAATTTCAATAAACTTAGAGAGAACTTGGGAAAGATTCCATGGATGAGAATCCTCAAGGGGAAAACAACTCAAGAAGCTTGTGAAATTTTGAAAAGTGAGATTATAAAAGCCCAGACTAGCACAATACCAATGAAGAAGAAAAATAATAGGTCTCAAAAGAAACCAGCATGGCTGCATAAAAAACTCTCTGACAAATTGAAAGACAAAAAGGACAAGTATAAAAACTGGAAAGAAGTGGAAATAACTAAGGCAGAATACCAGCAAATAGCCCGAGCCTGTAAAGATGAAGTGAGGAAAGCTAAGGCTCACAATGAACAAAGGCTTGTGACAAAAGTAAAAAGTAACAAAAAAAGCTTCTTCCAACATATTAAAAACAAGAAAAAAGTCAAGGAAACAATTGGTCCACTGCAGGGAGAAAGTGGCAAGAAGGTGACAAGCAACAGGGAGAAAGCAGAGCTACTTAACACGTTTTTTGCATCTATCTTTACACAAAGGGAAAAAACAGTCCAAACTATCAAAAACAGCATCACAAAAAACATATTAGGAACACAAGTTAAAATAGGGAAGAAAATGGTAAGGGAACACCTGTCTACCCTAGACGAATTCAAATCACCAGGAACAGATGGATTATACCCCAAGGTTCTGAAAGAACTGGCAAACGAGATCGCAGAACCACTGAACTATATCTTTCAAAGATCCTGGAGCACCAGGGAACTGCCAGAGGACTGGAAAAGAGCTGATGTAGTTCCCATTTTCAAAAAAGGGGAAAAAACAGATCCAGGAAACTACAGACCTATCAGCCTGACCTCAATAAAAGGGAAGATTTTGGAAAAGATAATCAAGCAATGAATCAATGAATACCTAGAAGCAAACAAAGTAATAACCAAAAGCCAACATGGGTTTGTCAAAAACAGATCATGCCAGACTAATCTTATTGCATTCTTTGACAAAGTGACAAAATTAGTGGACCAGAGGAATGCTGTCGATGTGGTTTACTTGGACTTCAGTAAGGCATTTGATAAAGTAGACCATAACCTACTACTAGATAAAGTAGAAAAATGTGGGATGGACAGCAACACCACCAGATGGATTCAAAACTGGCTAACCAACCGCACTCAACGTGTAGTGCTCAATGGAACTGCATCTACATGGAGGGAAGTATGCAGTGGAGTACCCCAAGGCTCTGTTTTAGGCCCAGTACTCTTCAACATCTTCATCAATGACTTGGACGAGGGGATAGATGGGGAACTCATCAAATTTGCAGATGACACCAAACTGGCAGGAATAGCCAACTCTCCAGAAGATAGGCTCAAGATGCAGAAGGATCTTGACAGACTTGAACATTGGGCGCTATCAAAAAAAATGAAATTCAATGGTGAAAAAAGTAATGTTCTACATTTAGGCAAGAAAAACAAAATGCACAGGTACAGTATATGTGGTACCTTGCTCAACAGTAGAAACTGTGAGAGGGATCTTGGAGTCCTAGTGGACAACCATTTAAATATGAGCCAGCAGTGTGCAGCAGCTGCCAAAAAAGCCAACACAGTTCTAGGCTGCATTAACAGAGGGATAGAATCAAGATCACGTGAAGTGTTAATACCACTTTATAATGCCTTGGTAAGGCCACACTTGGAATACTGCATTCAGTTTTGGTCGCCATGATGTAAAAAGGATGTTGAGACTCTAGAAAGAGTGCAGAGAAGAGCAACAAAGATGATTAGGGGATCATCGTTTGCCACCGTTCTACGTAGAAGAACGTTCTACATAGAAGTGGGGAGGGGGAATGCAGTGAGCGTGAGAAGCTGTAGATAGCACATTCTTTGTGGCTGCTCCAAGGTCATCTTTGTCCAGCACCTGCAAGAAGACGTTGCCACGCTGGCAGGAGTTTAGTGGGCAACGTGACCCTGATGGGGGTGGGGAACAAGGAGTGCCCATTTCCTATTGAAGGGGAACTTGGGAGACAAATTAGATTTGGGTTTTCCCATGCGTTGCCAACATGGTGTCTGCAATAAATTGGAACTTTGGTGAACTTTTTGCCTTGGACTCTGATTTCTGCTCAATTACTATTTGGAACCTTGACAAACGGTTGCAGGAACTGGGTATGTCTAGTTTAATGAAAAGAAGGACCAGGGGAGACGTGATAGCAGTGTTCCAATATCTCAGGGGTTGCCACAAAGAAGAGGGAGTCAAACTATACTCCAAAGCACCTGAGGGTAGAACAAGAAGCAATGGGTGGAAACTAAACAAGGAGAGAAGTAACTTAGAACTAAGGAGAAATTTCCTGACAGTTAGAACAATTAATCCGTGGAACAGCCTGCCTCCAGAAGTTGTGAATGCTCCAACACTGGAAGTTTTTAAGAAGGTGTTGGATAACCATTTGTCTGAAGTAGTGTAGGGTTTCCTTCGTAAGCAGGGGGTTGGACTAGAAGACCTCCAAGGTCCCTTCAAACTCTGTTGTTGTTGTTGTTGTTGTTGTTGTTATTATTATTATTATTATTATTATTATTATTATTATTATTATTATTATTATTATTATTATTATTATTATTATTATTTGAACTGTTGTATGTCAAGGACTACCTGTATTCCCTTTCTTGCATCATGAGTGACCATTAGACTATTTAAATAGCATATCTGGATGTATCTGGATTTTTCCCACTGTAAAACGTGCCCCTTTTTTTTAACAATACCCAGATTTCTACTCCATGCTCAAAATGTTCCAAGGGACTTCATAACTTATGGAAGCCAAGCCATGTTATTCTAATTTTATGGAAATAATATTCCATACTGTGTTGTTCTTCCTTTATTTCATCAAGTCCAGTAGAGTACGTCCACCTCATTTCAAAAAGTGTTGCATAATCAGGGGACACTGTGATCAAGGACCCACAGTTTCTTGCAGGGTCTCCTTTAAAGATGTGGGTGGCTAGGAAGACAGATGGGGAAAGAAGGACTTTGAATCCAACAAGACACAGACTGATCAGTATTTTGCAAGCTAGAAAACAATAGCACTTGAATTATGTCCAGAAATGAAGATGCAAGCAGTACAGAGTGAATGGAGAATTTATTACCTTCCACAAATTGCTGGATTACAATATCCAACCCCACCAGTATGTCCAAGAGATTTCCAAGATTTCCAAGATGCTGGAGATCTGGGAGACAGCAAATTCCCTGTGTCTGCAATGTAGTTTCAGCACCCACGTGGTCCTCTCCTGCCCATATCAATTCAGCGTTTCTTCAGTAGAAGAAACTCATTTTTTGCACTTCAGCCTACACACTCCAGATTGAACTTTTTTTTTAAAGCGAATGAATGATAGAAGACTCTGAAATGGGATGAATATGTGCAAGAACCAAAGGTAGGTTGTACATTACATTCATCTTAGTTATGTTCTGTCTTTTGCATTATTTCAGTTCCTATGTTCCATCTTGCATTCTTGATTGCATCCTACAGTAGAGCAGGTGGACCACACCCAAGTGACCTTCTCAGCAACTCTCAGCTGAGAAGGGACATCTCATCCCCATATTTCAGTTGTGTACAGAGACTGACCATTTAATGCAGTACACAGAGCTACAAGGAGGCCACTAAGAACCATTGCTTAGCATATCTCTTTATACCAGCCATCAAGACACATTGGCAACGAGAAAGAAGTCAAGATCTGGGTTATCATCAGACACCACATGATGTTCAGCAAAGTTGGTTAAGTATGTTACTTTGCAGAAGAAGATTGTGTTCAGTGGTGTGGGGAGTAATGTATTTTGCAGAATGCATTTTGTATTGGACTGTGATCAGTTAAGCAATGTGATGGTTATACAGGTAATCCTCAGCTGATGATAATTGGCACCAGAATTGCCATCTCAGTCATAAAATGTCATGTCAAATGACCACACTGCTTAGCGAAGGCAGTTCCGGCAGTCTCCCATTGTTAAGCGAGTACAGTGCAGGTCATGAAGTGAAGACCTCAAGTGATCACAACTTCTAACTTCCTGCCAGCTTCCCCATTGACTTTACATGTGGGAAGCCGACAGGGAACATTGGAAATCACAATCACCTGACCACAGAGACACTGCAATGGCTTAACTGTAACTACCACTCATTCAGGACTGTTGTAAGTTTGAATGGTCACTGAACAAGGGTTGATAAACAAGGACCACCTGTATTACTATGTGAGATGTCATTGCTATACACTACTATCTCTCTCTCTCTTTCTCTCTCTTTTGTGGTATACTAGGCATTACTACGGTACATAACCCAATATCATTGTATCATTTCCCACTGAGGAGTACTACACAAACCTGTATCCTCTCCCAATGAGGAGAACTCTTAAGGGGCTGCCACAAAGAAGAGAGGGGTCAACCTATTCTCCAAAACACCTGAGGGCAGGACAAGAAACAATGGATGGAAACTAATCAAGAAGAGAAGCAACCTAGAACTAAGGAGAAATTTCCTGACAGAACAATTAATCAGTGGACTGGAATGACTTGCCTCCAGAAGTTGTGAATGCTCCAACACTGGAGGCTTTTAAGAAGCGATCGGACAACCATTTGCTGAAATGGTATAGGATTTCCTGTTTGAGCAGGGGGTTGGACTAGAGGACCTCCAAGGTCCCTTCCAACTCTGTTATTCTGTTATTCTCTAAGATTTCTCGGGGTAACACTGCAAATAACTGACAACTTGAAAATGGCTACATGCCTTTGGATATTTTCTTATGCTTCTGTGTCGGGATGCTTCAGGTGGCATTGCATGGAGTTGATTTTGCCTTGTTGACTCTTCACATTTTCAACTCTGTACATGATGCTGATTGAAAGGCATCCTATAGGAGGCCCATGCAAACTGCTCTTGGCCTATGCAAGACTGCCTGGTCCATTGATGTCACTGGGCACTGAAGTAGAATAGGAGTAGGAGCATATAACTCAGGGGTGGGTTCCAAATTTGTTTACTACCACTCTGTGGGCGTGGCTTGTTTTGTAGGTGTGGCTTGATGGTCATGTGATGGTGGGCGTGGCTTCGTGGTCATGTGACTGGGTGGGAGTGGTTTGGCAGTCATGTGACTGGGTGGGGGTTGCTGGGTGATCATGTGACTGGGCGGTCATGTGACTGGGTGGGCGTGGCCAACTTGACATCACTCACGTCTAGGGTTAGGGTTAGGTTGCCTGGCCTCTCCTCGCCTCAAAGGCATCAACGAGATACAATTTCCCTGTCTATTTACTACTACTGAACATCCAAAATATACTATTTAATCCTATGTATATATGCCATATGTGTACATACATATTACACACAGGGACACAAAAAGATACATTATCTACTATATATACTGTATGTGTATGTACACACACACACACACACACACACACACAGCTCTTCTAAAACTACACATTCAACCTCACTTACTGCATTTGGAAAAACACACCCAGAGTCCACTTTCTGCCACACATTTAACCATAACTTCTGTACATTAGAACATTACACATGCCTTCAGATGTTCTTCCCTAGCTTGCACATCACTGTTAGAGCCAGGAAATGTCATGGATTGAGTAAAATGTGGTGAAATTCACTTAACAACGCTCTTGCTTAGCAACCAAAATTTTGGGCTCAATTGTGGTCATAAGTTCTTTCTTTCTTTCTTTCTTTCTTTCTTTCTTTCTTTCTTTCTTT